>CM024961.1:22550069-23150069 GCA_014282245.1 Rhododendron simsii
GCCGATGTGTAATGAGGGTGAGATCTTGAGACCAAGTTTAAAAGGGCACTTTTACTTTTTTTTTTTTTTGCGCACACAACTAGTAGAGGTGTTCATTGGTCTGATTTAGACGGCTTGAGGGAGTATTTTTCAACAAATCTATACTTGGGGCAGGTTGACAATTTTTAATCCGCCGCCAATTCAATGACCTTTAAAACCAACGGGTTGGTTGATATTTTTAGCGGTTTCGACTTTGCGGTTGAGGTGAAGTGAACTAGTTGACAAAACTTCACTATTCGTGTCTTTTTAGAAACCACGTATCTTTTTTTACAACTTGTTTAATGTTGGCTCCTCAAAAATCAAACTATTGGTACTCTTTGTCCTAATACAAAGTCAGACGAATGTACTGAGGTGCTGACCGTGGGGTACTATGGTAGACTTGGATTTTTGTCTATAAACAGGTGGAGCTACTAACAAAATGTAAGTTGGGTGCAATAACTAGCTTACCCATTTTTCTTAGAGTCACTTTTTCCATATGAATGGCAATTTGGTAATTTTACACGAACAAAAAGACAGAGAAAAGGATGTGGCAATGATAAAAAGGAAGTGTTTATATCATCTCTCTATTTTAAAATCACACAGGCCCACGGGAGTTCAAACATAGAGCCAGTTTTAGCACAGTGAAAGGAAAACTATAGCCTCTAGGTTTGGACCAGCTTATAGGTGACAGAAACCTGACCTCCTCTTGTAGACAGGTTAGCTTTGTTCTTGGGTTGGATAGAATCACCGGCCCAGATTCAATATTAAGGGCCGGTCCCTTTCGATCCAGCCCAGATTCAAAATTAAGGGCCGTCCTTTGGTATTTAAAAGGATAATTTAGGGAAAATGACGGTCCAGTACGTGTTTTGATAATTAATACCCGCCAAGAATATTTTTAGCATTAAAAAATATTCTCAACATGTCTTTGGCAGATATTAATTATCAAAATACGTCATGGGCCATCATTTTCCCGATAATTTATAGCCAATTCAGGTAATTGACCCATATTCCCAAGAACGCTAGCCCAATCTTAAAAAATGCACCATCATGGACAGACCCACACTTTCCTACCTAGACAGTCTAGACTATAGATAATCTCACATGTCGAACCAAGGGTATGAGAACAATTGGATTGGGTTGTTTTTTGTTAAAAACTAGTTGAAATATGCAGCTACTGAAGATTTTTTATTTTTTATTTGATCCTCGCCGAAGACGATAATTTATTTTACAATTTAAAATATTCGGGTCAATTTATGCGTAGCTCGACTGAATTCCTATGGGACCAATTCCCTCGCTTACCGTACAAAGAAAGTAAAATTGAAGGGTTAATTGTCATTTCAGGATTTTAGTGGCCGGAGCACCTAAAACTTGACTGCGACTTTGGAATTTTTTAACTTTCGCTGTGTTTTACAATTGCTGAAAATGCTCTAAGTTTTTACTAAAAAGAACAATAAATAAGTTCAGAAAGTTTGTAGTAAGAATTCTCTGAGTATGAACCGACAACCAACCAATCAGGCAATGGCGGAGCCAGGATTTAAAGTTAGAGGTGGCACCAAGAAGACCCATATATTAAATGGCAGAAAAATGTGAACTTGTCCTAACATTAACCGCATATAAATATCCTAAAAAATCCATGTTTACGTATCTTAATCATCCTTTAATATAGTATAAAAAAACAATAAACAATAAAAAAAGATTGAAATTTGTGGAGGGTGGACATCAGGGCAATGATGGTGAAGAATAATTTGGGCACAAGAATAAACAGTAGTCTTGGACTTGGAGCATTTTCCAATCTCGACTCAGTCAAACTCAAATAAACTTAAGTCTTAAACAAAATCTGTGACATGTATAACAAAGAAAAATAAGTGGAATGTGGTTTTGAAGATTAAGTACTGTAATAAAGATAAAAGTATGAAAATCGAAATGTTTGTGAGTTCATTTTTTACATCTATTTGCACTCACCAAAATCTATAAAGAATTGTGCAATAAAAATATTTAACTTGTGGGAAAATTACATACAGTAGAATACTAAACTTGTGGAAAAAATAAATGTTCAAATGGGTTACGCACCTCTCCAATTGGTGAAAAGAATTTTTATTTTTTTGAAAATTTATGCAAATAGAGAGAGAGAGAGAGAGAGAGAGAGAGAGAGAGAGAGAGAGAGAGAGAGAGAGAGAGAGAGAGAGAGAGAGAGAGTTTTGAACGCCCGTCGACAACAATCAACGCATGCGCATTAACCAGTTAACCAAAGCACACTTTTGTTTCAACTTCACATACTCTTTATTTAACCTTTTCTACTATAAGGTTTTTTTTTATATATTATTTGGGGAACGGGGTTGGCATGTGCCACTTCCCCCTCTACACATCTCCGTCCTTGCAATCAGGGACGGAGCAAAAAATTTCACTATAAGGGAGCAACAATGTATGCGAGACAAAAAATAAAAATAAACATGCATAACAATGTAAATATATTAGGACTAAAAAAAAGTAGAAAATAGCAACACTTCATAACTAATTATGCTTTTAATAAATTAACAGATTGCAAAAGATTAAACGACTTACCTCATTCTATCTAGTAAAGCGATTGGTCAATTACATACATATACCTTGGATTTCACCAAGATTACTTAGGATTCTAAAAAATCTCTTCTCTTCTATTCCAACTGCCTTCAAAATCTTAATGGTGGGAGATTTTTGTGGGTGAAAATTTGAGAGTTTTATTAATTGAATATTCACAATGTTAACCCTCAAATTTTATGTTCTACTATATTTTAACCTTTAGCCTTTAAAAATTATTGTTGGTATCCTTGTATTTCAAAGGTTAAATTACTTGATTTTTTTTTTTTCCAAAATACTAGAGGAGGCAAGCCTATGTACTTTTATAGAAATATTTTTTTTTAATATAACAGAAGAGTTTATTTTTTCTTCTTGCAGGGACGACTGTCCCTACACCTATCCCTACACCATCTTTGCAACTTAGCTCGAGTTAAGGTCTGCTTAGGCTGTTAGTAGCACGGGCCTTTTTAGCACGGAGGTTAGGCAGACCACCTCAGGAGGTCTTGAGGGGCAAGGACTCCTTACAATCACCTCCTATCTCCACGGGGAAAAGATTATCACCATGAAGATAAGCATGAAAAGTCCAAAACCAACGGAAATTCCCAATCCTAGAAAGGTCTGGAAGGCTAAGGCCATTGGACAAGGCTAAGGTCATTGGACTCGACTAGTGCCATCTTTATACACCCTCCGAGATCCAATGAATCAATGATCATAACCCTAAGGGTGCGTTTAGTTGGATGGAATGGAATGTGAATAGGAATGAAATTAAAAATGAAATAGAATTGGAGGAATTGAGAATGGAAAATCATTCCCATTCTCATGTTTGGTTGTGCTTAGGAATAGTCATTCTCATCTCCAATGGAATAGTGTGGCAATAGCAATTTTTGGAGTGACAATAGCATTTTTTATTCCTTAGTTGTTTGGATGGAATGACAATTCCTTTACTAAAGTGAATAGTGATTCTATTTGGAATCATCATTCCATTATTCAATGGTGAACCAAACATTAGAATAAGTAAGTCATTGGAATGACTATTCCATTCCAACCTTGATTCCGTCCAACCAAACATACCCCAAGGGGATTCAACCTCCTATACACTTATAAAATCACGTTCTTCATATTTTTTTTAAAAAAGGGCAGGTATGTAACTCTTGCCGTGACATAGCTTGAGAATCAACCGACTTAAGACATCGGATTGGTGTTGGTTGGCACCACACATCTATCCTCAGTTCTTGTTCGTGGGTCATCGATCAAGCACATCAAAAACCGCTTCATCACCCCCTAATCTGTTCAAAAAGTCTAGGTACACAATACCATCTACAAACACTCACATATCGCATTATTGTAATCTAATCTATTGCTCCCGGAGGAACATGTTGCACAGGTCCCAGAAAAAAAAAAAAAAGTTTTTATTCACGGGAGCACTTCTGAGGCACCGCCCAGCTGGTCCCTCTACCACCGCGCATTAACGTGTATAAAGTATAAACTCTTATTATTTTATTAATCTAAGGATGGTCGGATCAATAAATAAATAAAAATCTAAGGAGGGAGATGCATGTAGTATAGTAATATGATAATACTACTTACACAACGATCTAAACACAATAACTTACACAACCTCTCACATGCATGTGGGCTCCACACACACTACTATGTGTGTGGAGCCCACATTTCCGTCCCATAATGTTTGACATTTTCAGGAATGCGTGCCATTTTTAAATTGCTTATATCTTTCGATCCATAATGTTTTAGGCAATTTTTTGAACTTTGTTTAATAGAACAAATTAAACTCTATCAAACAAGATCCATATTGCTTATAAAAAACATTATGCATTAAAAGATATAGTTAATTTTTTCACGAGGCTGAAATAGTGAAAGTGCCAAATATTATGGGACGGAGGGAGTAGTAATAATAGTCGTGTTTCCACTACGCAATCACAGATCGCAAGAAAAGTGGAAACATGTCCGCGAGAATAAAGCGGATTCCCCGTCATTTACGCCCATCAGCAAACCCAACCCAACCCAACAGATCTAATAATAAAGCCCTATTTCAAAAATCTTTTTAAAGAATAAACAGTTTATTTTATATTTTTAAATTTAAAAATAAAGTAAATAAAAAATAATTTTTCAATTTTATTTGCATCATATAAAAGATCTTATCGAGATCTTTCAAACAAAATTCATATTGCATATTTTTAGATTTCAATAAATTTATAATTTTTGAGTTTTAAATTGTCTTCTTGAAAAATGAGACTTATTTTGGAACGAAACCTAGCCCTTTTATTTATGAGATTTTATCATCCGCAACGATCTAGCCACTTGTCTACTGCAAATAGTAGTCCTACTTGACTACCCACTTTGACTCTTGCTCGTTAGACCTTCTGCAAATGGGAAAATTACCGGACAGTGGAGGACGGAAGCAATATTTACCACTTTCATGGTCTACAGTTCTGAAACTACCAATACATGGTATCATCTGTTTTAATTACCAAAACATGGTAACCATAACACTGATGAAACAGTAGGGACAATTTTGCCCTTTATATAAAATGGCGTCGTAACATCAAAACCATTGCCCTTCTTTCAGCAAAAAAAGAGCACGTCAAAATATGAAACAGACTTTATGTTATATTCAAAATGACCATCACGTTAATTGAAAAAGACCAAGTCATATAGAGTTCGATAAATCTGATCAACTCAACCTTTCCTAATCCAAAAAGAAGCAAGTCAATTCATGAAAAAGACTTTTTATTATATTGAAATAGACCATTACTTTTGTTGATAAAGACCAAGTGATATCTTGTTCAGTAAATATCATCTCCCATTCAAACTGAACTAACCTTCTTTGAGCAAAAAAAAAGGGCAAGTCAAAAAATGAAACAGACTTTATGTTATATTGAAAAAGACCATTACACTTATTGAAATAGACCAAGTCAAATAGAGTTCGACGAATGTCAGCTCCGAATCAATTTGAACGAACCTTCTTTGGGCAAAAAAAGAGCACGTCACAAAATAAAAAAGACTTTATGAAATATTTCAAAAGACCATTACATTTATTCAAATAGACCAAGTCAAATAGAGTTCGACGATCTCTGATGTCAAAGAGGGTCAAATAGACATTTCAAGTGGGCACACCATGTATTTGTCAATATTTTTCCTCCTGTCATGCAAGTGGTAAATTGAAGACTCCAGACCATGATTTTGGAAATAAACCCGGTCAACGCCTCTGACCCGTAATTTTTCCCTCTGCAAATCCCCGTTTGACCCAAAAGCAAAAAACAAAAAGTAAGACCTTCTGCTTTTTTTTTTTGACAAGTCAGACCCTCTGCGACTGCTAATGCTTTACTATTATTTTTTTCCTTTCAAAGCTTCAATATACTAGTTTATCCTGCCCATTCAGCCCCCACTAACGTTTTAATTTTTTACATACTTATTTTTTATTTGATGAAAAAAATTATTTTCTCATAATATATTACATTAATTTAAAGTACTTGTTTAAGTTAGCAGAACACATCTTAAATTTATATTTTTTTTTTGTCACTCAATAGAAGTTTAACTTGCTCCTAAAAAGATGGGAATAAAGTACTGCAAGCGGCATATAGGTGGAGCAAGTCCAAAGGGCACCACAACAAACACTCGCGCTCTGGACGAGAATAGAACTCTCACTTTATATGTGAAAGAAGTGAGAAAGTGTTATTGAACTACAAATTCAGTGGCCCTAAATCTATATACTATCAAACAGTTCCAAAACGGGGTTGACTCCCTTGCGTGCCTAATCGCTTCCAACCCCATGAAAACACCACCTCAAGCTCATAACAATAATGCGAAATTGGTCTCCCAAATTCCCGCATAAACGAGATTTAGTGTGTGTGTATATATGTATATATATATATATATATATATAATACTAATAATAAAAAGTGAGCTTACTTGAAGATAAATCACACCCCCCACAAATTTCCCGCAAAAACGAGCATTTATATAAAAAGTGAGCTTACTTGAACATCAATCACGCATGAAAAATTTACATTCGTGGTGTAAAGCCAAAATGTACAAAAACAAAATGCAATATTATTTGCATGCCTAGTAGTGCATGAATCCCTGATTGAAGTGTAATAATTTCCAAATATGTTATCTATTATGAGATTTATTGGATCAACACACATGCATGTAAGATGAACCCACGAATGGGAGAAGAGGGGTGTGTAAGAGTTTTGAAAACACCCCCCCCCCCCCCCCCCCCCCCCCCCCCCCCCCAACAAAAGGGTTGTTGGGCGAACAGTTTTTCAAGGCGCAAACAAGCCAAGTTTAGTATACTAAAGGCGCCTATGTAAACGAATCGAGAAGAGCTTTTGAGTTTTGAGCTTGATTCTTTTAATAAAAATAAGTTCAAAACTCAACTCAATAACTAAATGAGCCGATGCGAATCAAACCTTAACCAGCCGAGCATCAATTTCTTCAATTACCCGTCTTCACCCATCCAACATCTTACGAGTTCATATGCATTTCTAGTGGAGTACTATAAGGCTTCGTCCCGCTAAGATTCTTATTCTTTTTATTTTACGATATAAATCATTTTTCTTCCTATATCACTTTTAATTCAAGAAATAAATATTTATTTTCCTTACCAAAACAGGACCAACTAACTTCTTCACCAGTGTTCCGCTATTACCCTCAAACCTCCAATTAATTTACCACTATACAAAACCACCGGGCACTAGCTAATAGTCACGCACACACCACAGGCCACGGGCAGTCCCTTACCCTTATTAGGAGGGGCCCACACTATCCAACTCACTCAAATCAAAACAATCTAAAACCAACGACTACACGAAACAAAATAAAATACTCCGTAGTAAAATCCATTAAACCGGTTTAAGCTTAAAACTAGCAACTATTCGGGGAAAACCCAACCGTGGATTTGGCAAGATCGAAGCTGACCCGCGTCCCCTGCTGCTGTACGTTCCCGATGATCGACAGCGACGATTCCGTCGGCGCGAACGCGAAGCAGAACGTCCCGTTCGAGTCCACCGGTATCACGTAATTCTTGGCAGGCAGCGCCACCTCCTTCCCGTTCGAGAAGCGGAACGACACCGTCGGCACCTCCACGCTCGTCATCGACGACAAGTCGAAGCACGTGTCGAACAGCGCCACGCCGCTGGCGGACGGCAGGCTCTTCGTCCCGTTGGTGAAGGCGTCGCGGAGCGAGGCGTACGCCTTCGACTGCAGCCGCGTCACCGCCGTCCCGGAATCGATGATGACTCCCCCGTCGCCGGTGCCGTCGAGGCGCAGCGACGAGGGAGGGATTGACAGTAACTCCCCGGACACGCTGAGCCCCGTCAGGTCGACGTAGTAGAACGTGTCGAGCTTGCTGTTCCGGAGTAACGGAGCCGTGACAGCTTCGTACGGCGTCCCCGAGTTGAACTCCAGACTGGAGGAGTTATCAGAGTCGCGGTCCACGAGGCAGTAGGAAAAGGAAGAGGCGTTGATTTGGGAAGGGAACGACAGCGCGCCGGCTCCCAAGCCGATCAGCCCGGCTGCTCCCACGAACAAGCCCTCGTTGTTGTGTCCGCAGCCGATGGCTATGTCAGACACAGAAGCCGAGTCGGCGAACGTTACTGTTTCCGTCACGAAGTCTCCCACAGTATACGATCCATCCCCGTACGAGACCTCGTAGAGGCACGTGTTGTTGCGGCACATGGACACGTCGAGGGATTTGCACTGCTTGGTCTCGCAGGTGAGAGGGGAGAACGACGTCGAAGAGGAGGGCTCGTAGATGGGGTCCGTCTGCTGGTAGCAGTCGGCGCAAGGGGCGCACTGCACCCAGTTGACGTCGCTACCGGTGTCAAGCACCATGTAGACCTGGCTCGGGGGGCGGCCGATCCCGACCCGGGAGAAGTACTCGCCGCTGCCCTGGCTCGTCCCCGATATCACCGGCGCCCGCAACGCCTCCTCCTCGAACACCATATCACCGTCCGGTTCCAGATCCGTCACGGCAATGCCGCTGATCGCCAGATCCAGCCGGGCCTGGAGCGATTTGGCCCGGGCGGCGTCGCGGCCGAGTCGAGCCAGGGTGAGGGACTTATAGTCGCGGTGCTGAGCTCTGTGGACCGTGGACCGGGAATGCAGCCGGAAAGAGAGGGATGACGACGGGGGCGAGAAGGCCTGGTCCAGCTGATTCGACTCGGGGGAAAACACTTCGAGGGTTTTTTGGATGGAAGCGGAGACGTCGAGGGTGGCGGTTCTGGAGGTTTGCGGAGGCAGAGTTCTGGAGAGGGCGACGGTGAAACAGAGAGCGAACAAAACGGAAAAGATAGACACTCTCTCCGCCATTGTTGTGGAGTGAGAGAGTGATGATACTGGGTTTTGATGAGTGAGGCTCTAGATGTGTTTATATAAGAGGAGAGAGAAGATGGGAAGTAGAGCCGGTCACGGGAAAAAAATTTCAGTGCCGTTGGATACCATGTGGTGTCCGTTCGGTGCATCAGAGCCGTCAATTAGATTTTTTGACGGCTCAGATTTGGATAAAGAAAAATGAGAGAAAGTATTGAGGTGAAAAAAGAGAGATGATGTCAATCCAAACTGTCCGAAATATATTAGACGACTTGAATGTAACGAGCGGATACCAGATGAATATACCCACCAGTACCGAAAAATTTCTCCGGTCACGGAGGACCTGTTTTTTGGGGGCAACAAGAGCAGTAAGCGAGAAGGGAGCTTTGAATGAAGGGGAATTGTTGAGAGGTTGGATTCGATTAGATAAGTATTGGATTAAGATCAATTCCTTTCCATCCCCCATCCCAACTCTTATCTTTTGTCCATATCTTGCATCTGAAACTATGATCCGAATTGTTGACCTTGTAGAACATGCAAAAGTAAACGTAAGCTTGTAAAATCCCAATGTCATCGGAGATTGATAGATATGCGAAAAAAGTTTATTTTTCTTTTCATAAATTGTAAGGTTAAACCGTAGAACATATTTATCATTCATTATTCATAAAAGTTTGCAATGTTTTCACGCGTGTATCGATCTCTGATCATACTGAGATTTTGCAGGCTTAAAGGTTTTTGAGTGTTCTATAAGAGCATCTCCAACTAAGCTTTAAAACACAAAAATAGAGATTTGATGTGACATATTAAGGGAAGATTTTGTAATTTATTTCTCTTTTTGCACTTTATAAGAGAATCTTGGAGGAACCCATGCAGGCCTATCAATGGACCAGATCTGATTTGAAAAATCTGATTTGAATCTGATAACATTAATCTGATAATCCGAATTCTGTAATCCAAATACAGATGGGATTCGGATTGGATTAAATCCGTTATCAATCCGATTCGAAATTTTATTTTTAAAATTTTAAAAATCTATAAATTTTTTATTTAAAATTTTTTTTAAGAATTTCTTTTTTTATTTTTATTTTTTATTTTTGAAATTTTTTTTTCTAAAATTTTTTGAAGTAAAAAAGTTTACGGATCAGATTCGAATTTTCGGATTCAAGTCTTATCATATTTGTTGGATCCGGCCCATTGATAGCCCTAAACCCATGGATCTTTTAGAAATTTGGTCTCCAAAATAGGGGTAGAGTCTCTATTTTTGGAGACCAAATCTCTAAAAAGTATCATGGGTCTCTCCAATATTCTCTCATAAAGTGAAAAAAGAGGGAATAAATTACAAAATCTCTCTTCAATATGTCACATTCATTCTCTATTTTTGTGTTTTAGAGGATGAATTGAAAATGCTTTAAAATGAATGGTTCAGATTATAGTTTTAGACCCGGGATATGGACCAAAAACGAAAGTACAGTGGGGAAAAGAGCGATGGGGTAGGAAGAGGAATTTATCCCGGTTGGATTTGCGATGTCATTTTGTTAGTATAATTTGCATGATGTCGTTGATTATATGTCATTGTAAAGGTTTCCTTCCCATCGGGACCATGGGAGAGGGGAAGATTAGGGGAATGGGGGGTCTACAACATTAGTCCCTTTTCTTTTTCTTGACAATGATGACAACGACATTAGTCCCTTTTTATTGGCTAATCTTTGACCGGTGTTTTTGTTGCTTTCGGGAGTACATCAAGGCGGAAAATAATGAGTTGATTGGGGGCATATGCGGTGAAGAGTTACTCCATTGCTCTTTTTCTGCTCTGAGGCGTAGGTGGGGTGTAATGCAGTTGATGTCTCTCTTATACTTTCATCCACTTAGGCAGGGTTAAATTTTCGTAAGCATTCATCCCCTCTTTAAGTTCTTTACGATAGAGTAGATGGCAAAAAAAATATATATATGTGACCTCAGACTCAAAAAAATCTACTTGGTGCGTTAGTCTCTCGTAGTGTCCCAACACCATTATTCTTTGAGTAATTTTATGGTTATCGGTTTTAATTAACTTTATGCTTGACATGGATGTAGAAACTACCGATCTTTGTAAAATGAATGACTCATGTCACAACAACTGAATGGATTTTTAGTGGAGTACCATTTCTTCTTTTTGGTACCGACACGATTAGGTAAAATTAGTGATGGCATGGGGGAGGATGTGAATTGTGATCATAGCTTTTTTTTCATGTGGAGATGTCTCATGATTGTAAACCAAAGAAAAACAGGCTGTGCTGGTCATATAACTTTTCTAAAAATAAAAAAAAGTGGATAAATGATAATGGCACAATTTAATTGTTGTTGTCCAGTACATGAAATTAAGAACACACAAAATGTCGTAAAAGAGAGTAAATGTCGAGAAAATGATTTTTGAAATCCATTTTATATAAACGCACTTCTGAAAATTAAGTTTTGTTGTGCTTGTTTTGTTTGGAAGATGTTTTGAAAATTTTTTAGTTTGGTTTTTGGGTAATGAGTGGAAAGAGAAATTAGGATAATGATTGAAAATAGAGGTAATGAGTGGAGAGAAATAGAGAGAGAAATGAGAATAGTTATTGGATAGAGGAAAGAGAAATTAGAGTAATACTCCGTAATTGGAAGCAGAGGTAATAAGTTGGAAAATATTTTTCAAGAAGTCATCCAAACAAGGCAATAGAAATTGTGTTATTTGCAATTTTGACCACTAAGAAAGTCAAAGTGCAAAATTTTTTCTTCTAGATGTTATATTCGAGTCTCTCAACCAAATGTTAATGCAGTTTACTACATGCTTAAACATGTCATTTCAAGTACCATTCAATCTCTAGATTTACAAATCCTTAACGCATACTTCCTCCGTCTCTATTTAATTGTCCACTACGGTTTTGCGTGCATTTTCAATGACTTATATTACTTGATGTATATTACTAAAAATATGCAATATGAATCTTGTTTGATAGATCTCAATTTTTTCTATAAGATAATGATTTCAAAAACATAAAGCCCTTGTTCGGTTAGGTAGTTGTATCCCAGATTATGGACCAAATCCAAAACTCATGTTCAGTTAACTTTTGTTCTAGGGGAAACTACAAATATCATTTATCCCAATCTTATCGTTGATAGCCTTTTTTACAGCTGGCTTCCCCAACGTAAACCTGTGCAAAGCTGCCTCCCCTTCTCTTTCAACAGAAATAACATGCTCTCTCTCTCTCTCTCTCTCTCTCATCGAACAGTCTCATCGATCTCTTTTTCTCATCTATCCATCTTTCTCTCTCCCTTATCCCTCCCTCTCACACACACACTCCGAACAACTTTGAATCTTACATGCGCCTAGATCCTTTCTCTCTCTTCCTAGTCTTATCGTTTCAATGTGTGGATTTAATTTGGAACCATAGGTTTGGAACCCTAGGCCTGCGACTTCTGCGATCTTGACCTATTCGAGTGTTACCAAGGTTCTAAATACCGTTTCGGACAGAATACCGGTTTTCTTACTGGTACGGTACGTACCGGTACCGGCCAGGTACCCGGTACCGTTTCGGATTTACCACAACTATAATATATATAATAATTATATATAACTATAACTCAAAAAAATTCTCCATACCATGCTATTCATCATAAAATACATGTATTAAGACAACAAAAAAATTCCCCATACCGTTCGTTTTCTTTTAAACTTTTAAGATTTAACATTTATTTTTTAATATAATTAATTCAACTTATTTGATAATTTTACCCTATGTTATAAAGTGTAAGGAGCTTTAAATGTTGGGAGTTTTTTTTTTTTTTTTGTCCCAATCTGGATTATTTGTGACCTTTGGATTAATTTCAATCATTATAGATCCTTGGATTGGGACACTGTAGTTTCTAAGAACCAAAGCACTAGATTATTTTTTCTCCACTTTGGAAATAACGTAGAAGAGATAAGTTCAACTTTTGATCTCTGGTTTGTCTCACTCCCCAATTCCCCTCTCACCGATCTCTCTCTCACTCTCAGAAATCAGTAATCTCTCTGCCCTCTCTCACCGATATCTTATCTCAAAGATTTCCAGCGAAGATTTTTCTTGTAATTTGGTGAGCAGGCCCAAAAATTTCAGACGGCGATGGAGTCACCAGAAATTTCGATCGGCGGCCTCCTCCACCACCACCACCTCCTCCTCCTCCTCCTCCTCCTCCTCTCTCTCTCTCTCTCTATATATATATATATATATATGTAGGTGTATGTATGTATCTATGTATCTTTCTCTCTCTAGACTGAAGCCGATCGTCGCAGGTGCTGTAAAGTCCAGAATTGCAGGAGTTTTCTCTCCTCTCTCTCTCTCTCTCTCTTGTTGCGACTGAGTCAGTCGGACTGACCCGAAACCCAGTTTAACAAAACACCGGAGGAAATTTCCGGTAACGTCGTCTCGGCCGAGATTTACCCGGTACGCCAGAATCGTCCGAGAACGGCCGGAAAGTTGGACAAGACGGAAATGGAGGTCAAGGTTACTGGATTTGTGTTAAAACGGAACGTACCGGCCGGTATGGAACGGTATCAACAACACTGAGTGTTACTGTTCAGTTCAAGACCTTACTTTGGCATTTATAATCAGAGAATGCCCAAAGAGAAGCTCCACCCATACCAACCCTCACAGTCTCTCGACACCAACACAACGGAGGACCCCTACTAAAATGGTGTGAGGTGCGGTAAATGGATCCTTCGTTCTACCAAGGTTCGAAGAGGTAGAGGTATTTCGCCCCATACCCTTTCTATTTCTGACTCATGGTTTAAACAACCTACATATGCGTACCAACTATTTGAGAAAATGTTTGTGACAAACGTACTTGTTTATGAGAAACCTACACTTGTTTGTGAGAATATTTCTTGTTTGGAACTAAAGTTATGGTTGTATGCTCGTCCATGATGTTGTACCAAACCAGTGTGAAAAACATACTTGTACGCTCGTCCATGATGTTGCTATTGTTAGTTTACAGTCTTTGAAAAGCCAAATCTATGTGAGGAGCAGTCAAGCTATATCCATGTCCATAGGCCCAGGATTTACACCATATTAAAGGAGATCCATGAGGATGTATTTTATTCATTGTTGAAGTCTATGTTATATAACACATGTTCTTGAAATTGTGCTATTTGCTTACTTTTGAGTGTCCTCTCCGTATCATTTTTGTTAAGGCAATCATACTCGATTAATGTATGACTCAATCTGTTTTGCTTATATAAGGTTGCTATATTTCCCAAGATTAAAACCAATAAAATCCACAAATTTTCCCCAAGCAATTTCCATATTCTGTCTGGATAGTGGATAACACTTATCTCCTTGATAGTGTATTGTAATCCAAACTCTCCCAATATCTCCCTGGTAAAAGAGGCGATAAGACATTCTTTTACAAATGAAGGATGTGTAAAGTAACTCGTAAGTTTGGAAAAGGCATAATGCCTACTATGGTGATTTGTTTGTTAAGAAGGCACTTTTAATATATTGTCAGTTTATGTATCTTGCTACGTGTTTATAAGGTTGAATTTATGTGGTTTGTTGCTGCTGTGTTGTTGCTCTTTTTATTCTTATGTCTGAAGTCATTTTTGGGTGTCATTTATGCTGCTAATGGACTTCCGTATGGTGTCATTTTCTGCTGCTATGTAGCTTTTCCGTGGTCATTTGTACTGTTGCTATTGCCTTGTTTGGTGGCAAGTTTTGATGCTATTTGCTATTTGGGTATTTTTCTCATTTTTAGGTCAACACCCATCACTGAAGTTTGAGCTTACAACCCCACTTTCACAAAACAGGAAACATCCGGCTCCATCTCTTGTGTCCTCAGCAAACTTTGTCATCGGCAAGAACATCATCCCACTAGTACATGCACTATTACTTGTTAGCATCTCCTTCGTACATGCACTTGTTACAGTCCTACACTTTCTTTTTCATAATCCGCTTAAATCTATTATAACTTCTGGTCACTAATTTCATATATCCTAATAACTTTTCTCCCACATGTAAGCCTACAATGGACCGCACACAAAACGACATTGACATGTGGAGTTATGTGAATGTGGAAAAATTCATTCACATAATGGTTGAGGTGGCTAGGAGGGAGGAAGCGACCAACTCAAAAACTCACGACAATTTAATGACTTACAATGGCATGAGATATTGAGAGAGATGGGAGTGAGGACGGGGAAAATAGGGTACACTATTCCTAGAGTATAAGATGTTTAAGCATATAAAAGATTAGACTGGGTTCGGTTGGGATGAGGCATCACAAACTGTCATAGCACCGGATGACGTGTGGCAAACGTACCTCCAGGTAAGTGTAGACACCCGATTTGAACTTATTAAAATTCCTTAATTTGTGGCCATTTGGCCCCTCCGATGATGAATTTGGATTAATACAAGTCTCGGCTACGTTGGACCTTGCTTTTTGGACTTTCAAAATCAAAATCAATTTGGCAAAATCAGTCCTAAGCACTCAGGACTTATTACTTTCAAAAACCCCAGATCTTGGCTCATTCCTGAGCGCTCAGGTCAACAACTTTTCCATGGGAATTTGAATTCAAATCATGTCTCTTTAAATATTTTTATATTATTTTATATTTAAATTGCAAATTTCAAATTCAATTTCCCTTGGCCTATAAATAGCAGCCTTGTGGGCTCCTCGACTAGCGAGCGCCCAAAAGAGTCGCCACCCGAATTTTTGAGATGGATGATCCGAGAAATCGAGAACTCGTATCAAAAAGGCATTTGGTCTAGCGAAAACGTTGAGATTCCAGGTTCGGGAGCTAGCCACTTTACAAGCGGGGAAGGTTTTGTTGAAAGCACCCCGCTCGCTCGGCAAAACCGGTCTCTACTAAACATTTTTAAAGGGGAAAAATTTCATAAATCTTTGAAAAATGAAACTCTTTAATAAATTAGCAAGGGGGAAAGGGACATGGGAAAGTATATCACGTCGACGTGCACGTGGTGCTATCTGTACAAGAATGGTAAGGATGATGCAGAAGAAAAGAACTTTTCGACAAAGAAAAACTGTCTGGACCTCAGCAACCTCCTTCACGGCATATTACAATATTGCGCACGGTTTTATAATACATGTGCGGGGTATCTGTTTTGTTATCAGGCCATCATCAGCTTCCAGAACACCACTCGACATATTGCATGTTACCATGGGGTTTTTAACAAACATCAGATAGTGTTTAGTTACTGGATCATCTTAGGAGGATACCATTCCTTCAAGCCATGAACATAAAAATAACTTTTAATGTGTTTATTCACTCAAAATGATCAAGGAAGCTTTGTTTATATGACCAAACATGGCTTGTAGATATGGTCTTATTCTGAAAGCAGTGATGACTAATATCTCAGGAACAAAACAGGCTTGATGAAGAGATAGTTGTGATCTAGATAATTCAAATAAGAAGTTAATAACTAGCAGAACATCGCGCTTGACCACATTATGCCGTGCGACGCATCAAAGCGCCGCGCGGCGTAGTCCAGCCAGCACAGTGGCTTGTTTTTATTTTAGAAAATGGTTTTTGAGTCAGTATTTAACCAAAGGGGTAAGCCTGACTATAGGAAAGTTCCCTCAGGGATAAAGGCAGAGCCTATCCCAAGGAAACTAGTTTATACCTTTGATTTTGAGCTTGGATGAGGACGGACAACAACGGATGAGTGTAGGTAAGACCGGTTGAGAAAAGAGGGTTGTGAATGATTGTTGGGTGTTTTGGTAGATAGGATCTCAAAGTGAGCAAAAGGGCTCACTTTAATGATGAGGAGGAAAATGGAGGCATCTTGAGAAGGAAAGTGCCTATAGAATATTTTTGGAGCAACTTTCTCAAGACTTAGAAGTGAGGAGTGGATGTGAAAGTATAATGAGAGAGAAAGAGAATTCAGGGCCTCTTTCTCTTGAGTGGAGGGTTATATTTATAGGTAAGAGCCAAAGATTTTGGATTCAAATGGGGGAGGTATTTTCTAGGCGGGCTAGAAGTGTTTTTTCAGCTAAGCTAACTAGTAGCTGTGGCTCAAGCGGGCGTTGCCGACAGTTAGCTGAGCCAATCAGAACTTTATCCAAAATGTCGTGCGTTGACCTCATGACCTCGTGCGGCATAATGAGATTCATTATGCCATGCGGTGTAGAGATGTGTCGTACAGTATTGAGGGTCTAGTTCCGGCCCCTTGGGCTTTTCTGTTAGGCTTTTGGTTTAGGAGAGTCTTTCATCTAAGCTCTTGAAGTTATTATTTCCTTTATTTCATCACCGGGACGTCCAAAGACCCTCTGAGGTCCGGATTGAGGTATCTACAAGCCTCAATGCTGCGTTTTGGGAACCAGAAAAATACCACAAAATTTTGCACCTTCATTCTCTCATTTTCAAAAGAAAACTCTCCTTTAAAAAAAGAAAACCATCTTTCAAGATCTTGCCAAAAATCAAAATTACTTCAAACCATTCAGGAAAATTCAAGAGACTAAGAAATTGTACACTTAGTTCCTGAGATTTTTTTCATCTCATTCCATTTTCAAGGTCTATTTAAGAAGCAAAGGTCCCATTTATAAAGGTAGATTTCTTCTACTTTTTTTCAATAGAAAGGGCTATTATCCTTCTGAGGGAGACCATTCAGCCATTCCAGTATTTCATATTGGGGGTGTGATTGAATGGCTTTAGCATAAAATCCAGGGCAAAAGAGCTGTAAACGCCATTTTTCAAATAAGGCTCTGTGGTACTCCTGAGTGCTCAGGACTGCTCCCGAGCGCTCGGGAGTATTTTGTTCACGCTTCGTATTTTTCTATCAAGTATTCAACAAAAATGATGATGATCATGGGCCCAATATCTATTATTTCTAAATTCCGTTGTTAATAATGCAAATTTATAATTGCTTCAGTAGCTTGTTATTTTTTAGAAAGCAAAATTAAAAGATAATGTATCAATGCCTACATGATAAGTCTCATCTTCCTTGGATACCCATCTACAACACTCTTGTTATGGAATATTCCAGTGTTTTCAGAATCTATCCTTTCTTATTTCGATTTCAAATGCAATGAAGCAAAAGTTGGATGACAAGGACCATTTCTTGGTTGTTCAAATTGTCTGTTGAACAATGATCTATATTTATTTCGTTCTAATTACTTTAGTCTGCTCGTCTAACCAGAATTTGCAGGACTGTGAAGCAGTACTCCTGAGCACTCGGGAGTGGCCTCAGAAGTCGATTTCCATGTCTCATGCATTATCCCATGTTTTGCATTATTTCATCAATATACACTATACACGAGCACATGCATACACTGTTTTAATTTTCAATATGCGCTAACTGCTTGATGAAAAATAGACAATGCAACAAAAAGTATTTTAAAAGTATCTTTCAAAAATCCCGTAAATGTTTAGTAGAGACCGATTTTAAATCGGGCGAGTGGGGTGCCGTAAAACCCTTCCCCCTTTGTAACATGGTTTCCGAACCCTTAAACAATCTCTGGTTTTCAAATTCAAACAATCAATTTTCAATTAAAACAGTTTCTCGGGTGGCAAACTATAAATCTGAGTGGCGACTCTTTAATTTTTCAAATCAAAACACATTTATTTTTGGGAGCACCCCGATCCACCCGAGGCTGTGGTAGCCCGCAGTATGTGAACTTTAGGATCTCACTTTTTTAACTTCATCCCCTAACATTAGAAAGAATACAATAACAATAATGTGTCCTCAATAACTTCCTTGTAGGCAAATCCAAAGGCTGCTAAATTCCGTAACCAAGGCCTTGACCATTTTGAGGAATTGGACGAGCTCATTTCTAGCTCATTGGCAAATGGTGCATTTGCAAGTCCATGTACACTACCGCCCCCCACACGTGATGAGGAAGTTGTCATGTACAAAAAAGGAAAGCCCAGAAAAGGGAAGACAGCGTGTCAATGGGGTCAAAGGTAAAAGAAAATCAAATGGTAGTGGCGGAAGCACCGCAAAGGCAACAAAGTTTTAAAGGCGAGATGAAGCATACGAAAAATTTGCGTTCTCTCAGCAAATGAAGGGAGAATACTATCAGTTGAAGGCCAAAAAATTAAGTGACCAAAATAATCTGGAAATGAGGAAATGCCATGCCTTCTTGAAAAGTATAAAACACATCGTCGGTGAAGATAAATATCTTAACGCTTACAGTCATCTTGTTGACCAGCCACAAACTGAATTTCTCAGCCTAGATGAGCACGAGAGGACGGCGTGGGTCCAACGTTTTTAGAATTTGGAGTATGAAGTGCATGTTTCTTTAGTATGATGAACTATGTCTGTTTATTTTTCACATTTTCTTAGACAATCGTATGTTATTTCTGCTGTTATGGAACAATTTGGCTCATTATGAAATGCTCCTTCTGCTATGCTTGTAATTATGCTCTCAAATCTGTTTTGCTATCATTCATGTCTTTCTTCCTTATCTGACTTTGACGAAACTCATCAAAGCTCAAGTTTGTGGAAAAATTTAAAATCTGAATAGCTCATGACAACCATGCAGAATTTTAACTCTATTTTTGGCTTCTCTTTTCTTGTCTTTGTCTGATATCTCGTGGGTCATAAATAGATAATTGATTGACCGTAATGTAGTGATTAATCACTAGATGGTAATTTTAATATAGATGCTTGCCTCTTTTTTTTTTTTTTGTGAAATTAAGATACATAGCAATAGAGTCTAAAGTCAAAAATATTGACCCTTTATTAAACACCACTAATGGAAAATTAGTTGTTTACACTTATCATCCGACTTGCAATAGTTAGGTACCCCAATTATCATGTCTATAAGTGGAAACCAGGAGCACGAAGATTCTAGCAGTGACGACGATGAGTTAATGGACCTAGATTTTTTGAAAAATATGTCGGAATCCGATGAGGAGGATGAGCGAATTGTTCAACGAGTAGCCCCTTTTAGTGGTCAATCCTACACTCAGTTTTTGATGACAAAACACCTCGCAACCAGTATAGATGTTTTACTTGTCGACAAACAGACTTTTAAATCATTTGTTGCATTGTTGGTGGATAAGGGTCGGTTATATTGGGATCATATGAGACTGTCCGTAGAGGAATCGTTGGCAATATTCTTGTTCATATGTGGACAAAACGGACAGATGCAACTTGCTGTTGTCCGATTCTAACATTCCCTTGATACCATAAGCAGACACTTCAACCTTATGCGTTGTGCTCTTTGTTATGTTGGTATATCCATAATTCGACCACCTAATCTTAACGACATGCCTCCTCAAATTCTCAATGACGGAAGATATTACCCATGGTTTAAGGTAAAATTTTTAATTACATTTAAAAATATATTGGCTAGTGTTTAGAGATATGTAATACAACCCAATACTAATGTAAATTATATAGGACTGCATTGGTGCAGTAGATAGAACCCACATTGAGGCTTGAGTACCGGCGTCCAAGCAAATCGCATTTCGTGGCAGGAAGTCCATCAAAACTCAAAATGTGATGGCAGTATGCTCATTTGACATGAAGTTCGCTTTTGTTTACCTCGGTTGGGAAGGGAGTACCCACGAAGGCCATGTTTTCATGGCTGCAGTGTCGAACCTAGCCTATAACTTCCCACACCTTCCATAAGTGAGTAAACATTATAATTAATTAATAAATTTAACTTATACATTGTCCCCAAAAGTAAAAATTAAACTAATAAAATTGATTTATCGTGTAGATAAATATTATGTGGTGGATTCTGGATACACAAACATGCCCAGGTATCTAGCTCCTTATCAAGGACGCAGGTACCATATATAGGGACCAATGGAATGGAGTTGATACCGTGTCGCTTGCCGCAAGAGCTGTTCAACTACAAGCATTCATCGTTGAAGGATGGTATAGAACGTTGTTTCGGTGTTTTGAAAGCAAGGATTCCAATACTAAAAGTTATGCCTCGGTACTCATGTGCTCGTCAACCAACAATCGTTACTGCATGTTGTGTGGTCCACAATTCGATCATAATGCCGCGTGGAAGAGATGAATTTTTCGATGGATAGAACGAACATGATTGGAAGGGAAATGAGGAGGACAATGACAGGAATGGCGCGGGGGAACATGTTGGTAATGTAGCCGAGGTTGAGCCTCTGAACATGTCACGTCAAAATCTTCAATTGATGTCTGTTAGGCATGATGAAATGGTGCAACAAATTTGGGCAGACTATTAATGTGTTTTTTTTTTTCATGCACTAGTATTTTATCTTCAAAATCTACCGTATTTGTGATTCCCCATGTATGGTTTTTTATGTATTATTATTTAAACTGTGACTTTCATGTATGTTTTATCATGCACTGAATTTTATTAGTATCTTGTGTTTGTTATTTTTCCTGTACTCAAGTACAATGTCTGTGATTTATAGGAATGGCAGGAAACAAGTATTACTACGTTGTCTTTGTGGGGATGAACCCAGACATATACGATAGTTAGGTCTCATGTGGCAAACAAGTCATCAAGTTTAAAGGTGCTGTGCATAAAAAAATATTTATCATAGGATGCTGCCTACACCACTTGGGTGACTCATACCAGGCAAGTTGACCAACTGGTGCTACCTTCATTTACCCCTTTGTTGGATGATGCGACTGGATTATCAACAGAGTTCACTCCGAAAGACAGAGATGGGTTTCCATTCACTCTTATCATCGATCTTAGTTTACGCTTGTGTGTGATTGTTGCTACTGTTATGTTTTATTTAGTTTGATATTCGACTAGAAACTCGATGAGTTTAGTTCGATAATTTGTTGTTGACATTTGGCTTTGTTTTTAATATCATTTGGCTTTAAGCTATATAAAATCCCTTACTCTATATCCACGGCACATAAATCCTTTCCTGATTAGAAGGGAATGAGTTACTGCCCATTGTGCATAAAATGCAAATACATAAATTACGTACCTCATACAAATACATAACATGCAAATCTTATTCCAACACAAATAAATAACTGCTCTACAAAGTTCATGAGCTAATTTATAGTACAAAGGCACTACATTTCAAAACACACCATTATAACGAAAATGAACAACATAAATCACAGGAAAATAGCTTGCTCAGACTTGCAGACATCGGGGTTGGTGCTCAATGTGTTCCGCCATATCCACTTACTCCTCTAAGGGTTGGGGTGAACGAAGCAAAAACACCAATCATTGAACTGTGAAAATTGCACGCCCCTTGCCATCTTAGCTTGTGGATGATCCTAATAAGTACAAACACACGCAAATATAAATTTCCTTTTGACAGTTTTATATTGTAAATAGATTTGAAAAAAAAATTAAACATAATAATTTTGGCTTACTTGGGTATATGCAATCCACACATCATCTTCGGCCACCACCTTGTGTCGGGTCAGATCCCAATCCAATCCGGGAGCATGAATTAGGTTCATAATTTCTCCCTCTGTCCCACTTTGTTCCGCCTGTTTCCTTTTTAGGACGTCCCAAAAAATTATTTATATCTCACAATCTATAATATTTTTTATGATTTCAAAAACTTTGTTTAATAAAATAAATTGAGATCAATCAAATAAGATCCATATTGAATATATAAAATATTATAGATTGTGAGATATAGATAATTTTTTGGGACGTCCCAAAAAAAAAAAAAACAGGCGGAACAAAGTGGGACAGAGGGAGTAACTTACAAGTTCGCTTCCACCTCATAATCTTGTCTTGAATATGGAATTCCTCTATAGGAGTGTCAGGAAATTCAACGGCCAGGAGACCTTGTAGATAATTCAAGTAATCAGGATTAAAGGTTCTCTGCTGAGCATTCCACATCGTCGATTGTATCTTGCTTGTAAAGGCCGAAAGCAATAGACTCTCCTCCGCCTCACTCCAAATTTTCTAAGCCATTGAACAAATAAGGGAAATTATGAAATTGTTGTTATATTTTTGAAAGGAATAATTTGCTGGACTTGGAATGAATGAAGAATGGAGCTATACATCCTATTTATAAGAAAATTGAAAAAAATAAAATGCTTACTAACCATTCATAAATTATTGGACTTGGAATGAATGAAGAATGGAGCTATACCTCCTATTTATAAGAAAATTGAAAAAAATAAAATGCTTACTAACCATTCATAACAAGAAATTTGGTTAAACCAACAATTCAAAAAAAAAAAAAAAAAAGCTTACTAACCATTCATAACAAGAAAATTGGATACTCACCATTCAAGAAAAAAAAAAAGCTATAAACAAAATAAAAAACTAAACTTAACATTTTTACATTTCATAATAAAAAAAACTTTAAAAATATAATAAAACACATATTTAAAAAACGAATGGGGTCAAATAATTTATAAATTTTTGATTAGTGAGGGAAAGGAGTGGTGGAGGAGAGAGAGAGTGTGTCCCTCGGTAGATATTTTTCGGGAAGAGAGAGTAATGATAGACACAATAATTGGGAAGAGAGAAGGAGAGAGTGATGACAGATAGAATTATGATTTGGATCAAAAATTCAAATATCAAGTGGTGGGGAAATGATAATTTTGGAGGGAGACTCGATCAGATTTTCACTTTTTCTCCCAAAGGGCAAATGAACAAGGGCAAAACATAATATACATTGACAGATATAAGCTGTTAAAAATGCATGTAAAATCGTAGTGGACAAGTAAATAGAGATGGAGGGAGTACAATATAAGATCTCATTATTATTATCGTTTGTCATACAACAAACTTCATCATACTATCTACCATGTCCAATTGAGAAGCTCTTGGGTGACGAACAATGGTTGAGAATAGAATTAACCCCAAGTATAGATTACCTAGATAGAGCTTTCTTGACTCTTGATAAGATGTATTGAGGACCCTGTAACGTTTCACTGCTCTTAGTTTTTCCTGAACATGACATGCCAGGAAAAAGGCAAGACTCTGCTGCAATCATATTTTGGGAAAATAATGGCCTAGAACGTGTTTTGATAATTAATATCGGCAAAAGATATTTTCAACATTAACAAATATTCTCAGCATGTCCTTGGCGGATATTAATTATCAAAACACGTCATTGGCCGTCATTTTCCCCATTATTTTCGATTGATTTCCAACATAATTGTATCCAATTTGACATTTCTTACCCTATCAAACGCACACGTAAAGTAGAAAATATTAATTCACACATACAAGAAAACATTTTGTTTTTTTAAAACTATTCTCATAAACAAGAAAATAAATTATGACAATATAGTAACGATCGTAAATTATGATAATATAGTAAAAATTATCTATAAAAAGCTTAGTTGAGATACTTAGCAAATTTGACGAAATTTGTTCCATAAAATATAACGACAGTGAAAATATAAATGCTTTCTGTTCATCCCGAATTTTTGTTTCGGAATTAATTTTGTTTTTTTATGAATTTTTGTTAGATTCACGATGAACTTTTTGGATTGCTCATTCGTCTCAATGAGAGAAGTTTAGAAAATAACATATTACGACCAAAGGAAAAAATAATTATATCAAAAGATGAAAAAAGTACAAAATGACTGTCATTTTTTGTTTTTAATGTTGTCCCAAATTTGTATTAACCTTGGTTCACAATTTATAATTTTCTGATTTCTCTCGTCGTAACGAATGATTAATCTAAAAATTTACAGTAAAAAAAATTTAAAAACACAAAACTTAATGATACCAAAAACAATACCAGAACAAAAATTTAGGAACAACATAACCCAACTCCGAAGATAAAAAAAAATACTTAGCTTTGATTTGGGAAACAAAAAGAGACCATAAGCTCATCACGTAAAGAAAATTTTCAAGTACAAAAAATTTTCAATGCAATTGTTATTTGAAATGCCTCTTCGACATGAGGTGACATTTGAGACTCACAACTACACGAAACCCACATTAGGTGGGAAAATTGAAAAAAGAACTTTTAGAAAAAGAAGGTAATTTCAAGCTCAAAAATCACGTATTTACGCAAATAATTTTTCTACCAATATGGATCTTGTTTGATAGATCTCATTGAGATCTTTTATACGGTGCAAAAAAAATCATAAAATCATTTTTCGTTTTCATTATATTTGAGTTTGAAAATTAAAAAAAAAAGAACTTTTTAAAAAGGAACCCTTAGTGGAACACCCTCTCGAGTCTTACAAAAAAAAACTGCTCTATTGAAACTTTTTTTCCTGACGTGGGCAGCCCATGCCCAGTCAAAGGATTTGGGGAATTTAAGTTGTTCTTTACCAACCCCACTCGACCCTTTTTCCGTTTGAAGATTCAACATTGCAACCACCCAAAAATTCCTCTTTTCCAAAAGAGAAAGTAACTGGGTAAAATATGAAGATTGTCCTTGTAGTATGCACTGTGTATCAATTTATCCTTCTTACTATTTGAATCATGTCGACTTCATCCTTACACTTTCTAATATGATTTTAATTGGTCCAATCGTTGATAGCCCCGTCGGAAACTCTAACTGGGAGTTTGAAATAAGGGTAACAGTGTATGACTTTCTCCTTCAAAACAAGGATAAAATGGGTAACAATAGCAGACACCGATTTACTTCTAACACCAACATCTTGATAATAAGATAGAGTACGGGAGAAGCAAAGAATGTAAAATGAGGATATATCCCTCCCTTCCTCACACCCAATGTGGTCACGATATGGGCCATACAAGGAAACTCATCTGTGTTGTGAGAGGGGTGTGGTATATGATGGTTTCGTATGATCCATATTCCTGTTGGGGGAATACGAAAAATTGAAAGAACAATAATTTCTACCTGCTTGGAGTTCATTATTAGTAAAAAGCAAAAAGCATATGACATGTAAGAAATTGCTACGAATTCTACACAAGCAATGGTATCAACCACTGCGAATAGATTTATTGGTCTAATTTTAGTAATAAGCATTAATCCCGACACTTAAAAACTAGTCCACAAATTATTTACTAACATATTTATGATGATCGTCGGATATCACCATTCGTCAAAAGAGGTAGTTGTTTCAAAAATGGAGCAAAAGGAGATATAATACTTAAACCTACGTAACTTTTTTTAATTGTGAAATTAAACTCTTAACACCTTTAGCAATGACATATCTTACACCTTTTTCGTTTTATATTGTGTGCATTTTTGGTATGAGAACTTACTCACGTAGCAACAATTGAAAATTTAGTTTGTTTGCTACTATTTATTGGGCATGTTTATGGGATGAAAGGGTTAATAGCCAAAATAGATGATGATGCCATATTTACGTATGTAAAAACACAAATCATTAGACATAACATTCGTCAGTTATTTACATAATATTATTTGAATAATGTGAACAACAATAGTGTCTACATATTATAGTAAAAGGCTGACAAAATACATGTGACAACGACAAAACAAGAGACATTAAAAAACTACACATTTTACACACTAGAAAATAATCCATCATTCGCATGCAAAGATTTTCAACTATATATCCTACATATTATTTTATTCAAATATAAAATTCCAATGGAACAGTATTTGCTGAGAGTTATTTTTTTGTTGAGTTGTGTAGTACTATTATCTCCAAATCTTTATCTCTAGTAGGTTGGAACCCTTATCATGTCTGCCTAATTTTTTCCCGTCCACTTTCAGAATCCTATCCTTACAAGGGTCCAACTAAAATCAAATTAGAAAGTTCAAGAATGGAACTGACATAACTGAAACCAAAAGGACGACATTGAGATAAATCACATACTTTAGGACCGCTGTCGTATTTACCCTAAATATAAGTACTTCGTATATAACAACATGGCACCGCCTCCTCTCTCTCTCTCTCTCTCTCTCTCTGGGCAATGCACCAGAGTCTGTTCCGAAGTTCCATAATCACCACAGCTATGGGGTTCCGTTACCTCTAAGGAAAGCCAAGGTTAGCAAATCGACCTTATTTGCGCTGTTTTCAGCTCTTCTCATTTGCGCTGTTTTCAGCACTTCTTCATCTTCGTTTTCTGTTCGATTTCCTGTGCGATAATTTTCTATTCTTGTCTGTTCGTTTTCTCAAGATCTGTCTACCTAGCGTTTCCCGCTACCATTCGTCATCTTGTCTTGAATACGAACAGCATGATTTGCGTGTTTTTTTGTACGATGCGCACACATGTTCCTCGAACTGATGCACGTATTGGCATAATTAACCACTTTCATAATTTCACCTTCGGTTCGAAAAAATCTATTCTCTAGATGCATTTAATTTCTCTATGTAGCCTTGTTGCGAAACCATTTTGAAGCATCTCCTATCTTATACCGAGACGGTGTACTTTTGGCTGAAGAGATAATTAAAGATTACTTTCACAATATTTATGAGTTTTTGGCTACATCTACCGTGTAGATGATTAGGTTACCAGTATAGCAGGCTCTTGCAATTTAGAAACAATTAAACCATCCTTGCCGACCTTCTTTTTTTTGAAGGGGTATTGCTGTATTGGAGAAACTTCGATGTATTGCTGTATTGGAGAAACTTCGATGTATAGTCCGACGGCGTGGTCAACATGTGTGGGGATTCAATCCCTTATTTAGAACACTCGAAGTTGTGTTCTAAGTGGTTTTAAAACATACTTTGTTACTTATTCATGTGCAGTAATTTATATATATACTACAGTACTAGTGCATGCCTGTGCCTTTAGGCACGGCTCGAATTTGGTAACCAACAAATTATTCAGTTTTGTCCCTCTAACCTCTTGAAGGCCAAGACCCCATTCGCAAAATTCAAACTACACAACAACCCGTGCTATACATCGATCCTAAGTTGTATTGGGGTTAACATGCATGAACTCTTTTCATGGCGACTACATAATGCATAATAGTACTTGAAAAAAATTCATAATACATAATGCATAATATGTGTGTGTGTGTGTGTGTGTATTGTAGTATTTGGCGTTGTCATGGTAGATGTCTGCAGCTTGTGTTTGTTAAGCATTGTGCGTACAAGTGCTGTATGCACATGGGTATATGTTTGCATTCTTCCTGTATATTTGTGCAATATTTTCTACTTAAGTTGGGCGTTATGTTCAAGGTTTACAACTCTTTTTATGGAGATAAGGTCTACCAATATGCTCATAACTACAAAACGGAGTCCCGTGGAAATTTTAGATGTATCTGAATGGCGTGTAATTTATTCTGCAGATGGCTTGCAGCTAATTGAGGCTTTCGAATTTGTTCGTTATTCTTCCTTCTGAACAAAAATGAACTTCACTTTGGGCGCTTTACCTTCTGAGATAACACCTCCATGCTTTGAAGTGTTGCTAAGGAAAAACATGAAAGTGCCTAAACCTTCCATTAGGGTTGGTAAGACCATCAGGAAAGACAAGTTTCTAGTGTTAAATAATGAAGCTCGAGAGGTAGTGGTTTCTAGTGATATGGAACCGGGACACTTGGACTTAGTATATATCGGAAAGAGAAGGTTGGAGGAGCCAACTCGGAAGCTGGAATTTGTGCGGACATTGTTGATTGACAACTATGATAGTTACACATACAATATTTACCAAGAGTTGTCTATCATTAATGGATGTAAGCTCTCATGCTCAGGAATTCTTTGTTTCCTGCAATTATATGCTTGTTATACCATATTGCTGATTGTTCATGGTAATAATGCACAATTCTTTCTTCTGTATTTTCTGATCTTCCATTTTGTATTATATAAGTGGGTTGTTATTTATTGTTTTGACTGTTTGGTCGTTGACATACTGATCCTCCTCTTCAACGTGGTTAGATGCAATTCAGATTAACTTTGATACAACAGAAACAATTTCAATTGGCGTGCCCAATATATGACTGAGTCACTAATAAAAGTTTGCTACCAAGTGCCGATGGACACCATAAAATTGTGAAATCGAACATCATGACCAATTTTGAACTGCATGATTGCCTCTCAAATTGGTTTGCTTTTTCTGTTATCACCATAAGCACACATATTCTGAACCAGCTTGCTGCATAGAGCATATCCTCCATGCTGAACGGCAAATACTAGGCAATAGGCATGCAGTATGACAATTCTGATATGTTAGATACTCCGTAAATGACTCTTCCACATTTGTATCAGAACAGAGCTTGAATCCAGGTGAGCACTGCATATTGGGATTTTTCTTAAATTATAACCTATTTATATTAAGGTTTATAATTTACATAACTAGAAGCAGTAGTTTAAAGTTTAAACTTCCTTTTTGTGCTTGTGCGCTGACAATTTGATGACATCTCTCTGCATTATCATGGGCCGCTAATTTGAGAAAAAAACTAAGCTGATGAGTTTTATCTATGTCACCAGATGAAATCATGAAAGAGAATTTTTGATATTTTATTGGACAATGGACCTTGTTTTGACACATTTCCTTTTTCTTGTTATACTTCCAGTACCTCCAGTAGTCGTTCGGAATGATGAATGGACATGGGAAGACATGTACCATTACTTGTATGAAGAACATGCCTTCGACAATATTGTCATATCACCAGGTCCTGGCTCTCCAACATGCCCAGCAGATATAGGTCGGATACATTGACTATTGCAATTGATGTTATCTTTCAATGCAGAATTTACCATCCAAAAGGAAAAGGCATGCAAATCATGCGATTGACTGTGGAAGTTTAATGTTTAGTTGTTGATAGTTGGTGTGGGAATGCAAGCCAAATTGTAAGCTACGTCCTGAATGATTTAAGATATTTGTGTTGATGGTGGTACGGATATTTAATCTGAACAATGATTTACCTTGGCATCTTGCTGGCAGAAGAATCTTGGATGTGTTAGTCTGTTAGACATGCGTTAGTTTGTTAGCCAACCATGGATTTGTGCAATGTTGGTAGGTACTGTGATCAAGGTTGTTATTTCTGTTTCGTTTTGGGTGGTAGTGTGGCAGGGATAAACAAAAAGAAATTTACAAACTGAATTTTAGGGGGATTTATATTTTTTTGTATATGTATTGAATTAATAGTGATCAATGGGCAGTACCCTAAAACTTACGCTGAGACATACTGTACCAATAACAAAGACAACTAAAACAGTTCTAGTCACTTTGGTAGTCAGAATTGTAATTTTTTTTTTTTTTGCGTGTTTTTGTTTGCTTTGTAAAATTTTCGTGCTGTGTAGCAATCTGTTTTTGAATCTTGCAGGAATATGTCTTAAGCTGCTACATGAGTGCGGGGACATACCTATTTTGGGTGTTTGCCTTGGGCACCAGGTACTTTTCTCTTCTTGTATTTGATTTTTTCTCTTGGCGCATTAAGGCCAAATCTGCAGTCTCTTACTTGTGTGTTTTTGCGACGCTAGATAGACTATAACAAGTGCCTCCTATTGTCATACTTTTGGCTTAAAAATGCAAGTTGGCATTTGCATTGTTTTTGTGCTTATTGACCTAAGTACTTTCAGTAATTCAACAGGCTTTAGGCTACGTGAATGGTGCTCAAGTTATCCATGCATCTGAACCAGTTCATGGACGTTTGAGGTAAGGTGAACTATAGTTGTAAGGTTACTGGCTTTTCCTAGTGTCATTTATTAAACAAGACTACCATTTTCCATTGGGAACTGCTCTACTGACTTAGAGTACTATGCAGTTGCTTACTCTATGTAGTAATATTTTGACAATCTTTTTCAAACTGTTGGTTGTCATCGTTGTAATACGCTTATTAACTTCTGTCCTTGCTCTATACAGTGAAATTGAACACAATGGATGTAGACTATTCAACAATATTCCTTCTGGCAGAAATTCAGGGTTCAAGGTCAGTTTGAATATATAAAGAGTTTATATTGATTAATTCCCTTGCTGTCCTGATTTTAGGTTTTATGTGAGATCTTTCCAATTGTTAACAATTAGTGAAGGAGTTGAAAGTGCCTTGCACAGTGCCCTTTGCGACTAAATTGGGACAATATCGGGTCTTCCATAAACCTTTATGTTTGCTTTAGCATTTGTAGCCTAAACAAAGTACTTTGGCTGTATTACACAGGCTGCATGTTTAGTCAAATACTTGCCCAAAATAGATACTGAAGTAGCCGTATGTGCATATTCCTATCGTCTCCGCTTGATTTTGGGAGCACGCTTGGTGTGGTAGTGAGAGGTTTGAGTATATTTCAGTTGGCAGTGGATAGGGAAACAGTGATGTGGGATATTTCTTTGGATGGATTATCTTTAGATGGATGGAGAGAAAATGATGTGGGATATTTCTTGTAGAGAGGGGCAGGATCACGTTCGGTGGATTATCTTTTGATGGATGGGGAGACAGTGATGTGGGATATTTCTCTTCGTAAAGAGGGTAGGATTGGGAGTTGGATTATTGGTTGGCCCTTTTGGGCAAAGTATAGGCTATAAATTTGCGGGCTTGGTGGCGGGGGAGGATTCTTTGAGGTGGATTCTGAGGAAAATGGATCTTTCCAGGTGAACTCTTTTTACCAATTTTTTTGTTTGAGGTGCTAACATATACTTTCCCTGGAAATCCATTTGGCGTTCCTGCGATTTAACCATGGTTTCTGTCTTTGCATGGTCTGTGGCTAAGGACAAGATTCCTACCATAGATAACCTTATTCAGCGGATAGAGATTAATGTAAATCGGTGTTGCGTGTGCTTTAGTGAAGGAGAATCAGTGGCACACTTGTATATTCATTGTTTGGATGCGATGGAACTTTGGGCTATGGTTTTTGTATGTTGGGATATGTTGTGGCTTTTCTCAAGTTCAGTGATCGAGCTGATTCAAGAATTGTTCAGGGGAAGAGTGGGTAGACAAAGACGGAAGGTCTGGATTTTGATCCCGCTTGTGGCTTATTTGGAAGAAGCGGAATAGTAGATCTTAAGCCTAAACATAGGAAAAGAATGGAGTATTGTAGATTACATGGTTTTTTCCTTAGATTGAGCTTTAGGCTTCTTGATCTATAGGGCCTTTTATCCTATGCCTTCTTTTGTACATGGGCATCTCCTTGATACCTTTTCTAAAATCTACTAATTGTCAACTAAAAAAGAACGACACCCATTTTAACAACTTTTCATCGAATGTTGGAGTTTGTCTGAATGCTGGAGATGTTAAACTGTTAATAGTGTTGATTCCTAATTGCATGCTGCAGTTATCACCAATAGAGTGAATACAAGCACCACGATTAACTCTTGTGCTTTTGTGACTTACTTCAGGTGGTTCGATATCATTCCCTTGTGGTAGATGTAGAATCACTTCCAAAGGAACTCATACCTATAGCATGGACCTCTTCCACTAAAACACTTCCTTTTCATGGGACCCAAAAGTCTAATGGTGTCTCTCACGCTTATCAAAGTCCAGTATATGACAAAATATCTGTTGATTCGTCCTCAAGAAAGTCTAAAAATGGAAGTTCTAGGCCTTCCTGTGATTCGGACATGCAGAGGGGAGAAGTCCTTATGGGCATAATGCATTCTACCAGGCCTCACTATGGCTTGCAGGTGTGTTTTGGTCATTTGACCTGTAATTACCACACACTGTTTTTGTACGTGCTAAAACTGGTATTTTTGGTTTTGAATTTCAGTTTCATCCTGAGAGTGTTGCAACCTGTCATGGGAGACAAATATTCAAGAATTTCAGGGAAATCACTGAAGATTATTGGCTCAGGTTGAGGTCGTCCTCCATTGGCAAGGGAAAATTCTATCATACTGGTAAACTATTTCATTGTGACCGTAATTCTTCATCATAGCTATTGTGACCAACGAAACCAACACAAACAAAGCTTTTACGTCCGTATTTATTGGGGTTTGTACATCATTCTTTTTCTCCATCCCCGTATCAAGGGATTTTATGTTTGGTTAAAATGGACACTCATATCATTTTAATGATACACCTCGGGGGGATTTAGGTTTTCCTCTCCACCTATCATTTTAGTTGAAACTGATCCTATTTCTCTATTGTAGCATTGAATATTTCAGTCTTTGTTGTACAAGCCAGACCATCTTTTGGAATCGTTTATTTGGGCTCAATAAGAACTCATCAACTTAAATTTATTTGAAGATGTCTCTGAATTCCCTTTTATTGTGGGTCTTCGTAACTGTCAAGAATGTCATTAGCACCTGGAAGGTGTCACAGTTACCTTTTGGTTTTGGGGTGTGTTAAACCTCCTGGGTTGATTTGTATTGACTAATCGGCTGGTTTAACCTCCTCTCACCCTGGGTAATGGTATAAGATAGCTGAAGAGTTCTCTATGGCTACCCCGTGGTTTTTTTATAAACCTATTGTTTCTCCTTCTGCATTTGATGTGTAGAACCTGACATATTATTTACTCCGAGCAGTGAGCTCTACTTAGCATGCATGCAGGTGCCCCAATCAAACCGGCTGTTCAGAGATATACAATTGATGAATAAGTTGGATGAAAGTAATTACCGCACAATGCGCAATATTGCAAATCCATCACGTCAGAGCAATCATGGTAAATTTTTGAAGTTGAAATGGAAGAAGCTTGAGAGGTTGGCTAGTCAAGTTGGTGGAGCAAGAAATATTTTTTGTGAGCTGTTCGGAGATCATAAAGCAAATAATACCTTTTGGTTGGATAGTTCATCAATAGAAAAGGTATGCTTCTTAGTTAGAGATATCAATCTATCGCTGAACTTTGCTTTGAACCCCTCGTTTAATTTTACTGTTTGAAAATTGATTTCAGTTGTTTTTATGGCTAAAACCTATGTCAATATAAAGGATAGTGTGTATCTTATACTAAAGTTTTGAGGTTTTTTTGTGTGCTCTTGCGTTGCTCTAGAGTTTAGCAGATATATTCTTCCACTAGTGAAGATTTCTTTGAAATTCAAACATGGCATTCAGTGGTGAATGGGTGAATCACATGTATTGGGAGATTTGGGGAAAATCGACATTATATACTAGTTGATACATGTTGTACATGTGCATTTATTTTAACAAAATTGACGTTATTTAGTCTACTCTCGCACTTCCTCTTATTTTCGATATGTTATTTATGGATGCATAAGTTTGTGGTTGGACAGAAGGGAAGAAAAGTTTCGTCCAAGACATATATATGGTAGCAGTATGAAATAGTATGTATAGTATCAGTATGATTGTTTTGTAGGATAGATCGAAATAACTTTTTAGTTTCAATATTTTGGTACTTTTGTGATATGTGTATCTTCCCTATTATCTGGATTCTTGTTTCCTGTTATATTAGGGTTTCTTAGCCTGTATGTAAGAGGCTTCGGTGATTTCATGGTCAGAATTTGATTAAAGAATTGAGAGTTCAAGGCTCTGTTTGGAACTTGGGGAAGGAAGTGGAAAGGAAGAGATTTTTTTTTTTTTAACTTTCCCCTAGTTCCAAACAGAGCTTAAGGCTGTGGCCTTGTGCTTCGGGTTGAGGGCACCCTTGTGTAGTTGGGTGCCTTTTCTCTCCCTGTTCTTCCTCACTGTTCTGCTTCACTTGGCCTCTTAGATTTGATGCCTTTTGTGGAAAGCTTCAATCTTTAATATTTGGATTCCTATGGGGGTTCTTGCTAATCATTGTCCTGGTCACAATCTACGTCACAATACACAGTTGTAATCTGTGTAACAGTCTTAATAGTTGGCTCAGATGACAAACACGGTCAATTTACGTTGTAGTGGATAACCTACTATGCACTGGTATATTTGTTTATGTCTTTGCATGATATTTTAGTGAAGCTCGTAATAATCTTCTTTGTTTTCTCTCTCTAATTTTGGGAGATTTAATGCATAACAAACCTCTTATGTCTATTTAGAAAAGGGCACGATTTTCGTTTTTTGGGGGTAAAAGCGGCTCTCTCTGGAAGCAAGTCACATTCAGATTGTCAGATCAAAGGTGTGTATAGTGAAAGATTTAGATAAACCCGTATACTGTTTGACTCAACAACCAGCTGCGTTTGTTCGACATTTCTTATTTTGCTTTGAGATAATTTCCTTTTTAAGATGAGAGGTGATATGTGCAACCTTCCCTTTTCAGTGATATGACATTTAAAGGTGGAGGCAATTTGTTTATTGAAGATGCCCAGGGGTCTACTAGTTGTACATATTTGGAAGACGGTTTCTTTGAATTTTTGAACAAGGTATGCTTTGAGCATTGTTCTGATAGAATATACTTTCTGCTTTTTCTCATACTTTGACAAGTCCACTCACTTTATTATATCACATAAGTATATAGATTTAATCTATCTACTGTGGTTTGATGCTTCTTTGCAGTACTTCGTTTCTAAAATTTTTTGACAACGAAAACGCTTACGACAAGAAGTCACAGATGTAGTGGTCTCGTCGTGAAGATATCCTTCCCCATGTCATTAAATGCAATAAATCCTCTAGTGAACTGTATGACTGTTGCTTATTGAAACTTAATCTACAAGTGCAAAACTATCTACACGTAGCTTTATCCTTAAAGGAGGATCACAACACGTTGCATTTCTAAACTTGTCTTAAAAGAAGATTTCCAGGAACTTTTCGAGGTATTTAGTATTTATCATCATCGTCATTATATTTATGGCAAGGTCTATTTTTACTGCCCACATTGCCCCTTGTTATTTTGTACTAAACTGGGGCCCTTATTCTGTTAGCATTACTTGTAAAAAAGCCATATAGTAGATGCTTGGGAAAGAAGTACTTCATCCATTGCTGAATATATTTTATTCCTGTTCCAGCGGACCAAACTTACACCTAGCACTATCACCACCACACCCACTCTCCACGACTCCCTTTTGTCCTTAGTGTGTCCGAAATTGTATGTATGTTTAAGTTGTTAACATGTACAATGCCGGTTACATGTTTGCACTAAATCACTAAATGGAAATGAAAATATAGGGGGGGTTTTAGTACACAATGATACACTGGAAGATGGCAAACAAGATGGTTCAATGAATTACCCGTGGGGGTGGCTGATTGGTGAGGGGGTGCTAGATTAGGGTAGGGGTTGCATGAGAGATGTGGAAGGGGAGAGAGTGTGGTGGTGGATAAGGAAGGGGTGACTGTGATCAATGTTATAAAAATCGCTTGGCGCTAGTCGAGTGGTGGGAGGGTGCCTAGCGCTTGGGCCGATTCATCTGGGATTAATAGGCGCCTAGAGATTAGTCAGATTTTTTAAATTTTGCAAAACATTCTTCTTCTCCCTCCCCAAGTTTTGAGTACCTAGAACAACATAAGTAGAACAAAACATTAAATAACATCCACAATGGAGACATGGAAACTAAGTAGTAGATGTGGCAACTTCCAACTACATGTGTCAATGACGACCCCAACTATGTGTGTCAATTATGTTACACGGTCTTGGGTAGAACTCAACCACAAAAGCTAGCTATTGAAGTGAGGGTGCCTTAACGTTTATATACTTCATACTCCCTCCGTTCCAAATTGAGAGTCCCTCTTGGGAATTCCAACTATTTAAAGGGACATGCAATCATTACACCTACAATACCTATCATTTCCACCATTACCCCTATATTCTACCTACTTTACAACACTTATATCCACCTATGAGGGACATTTTTGGAAAATCACCAAATTTTTCCTTCCATTTTTGGAAAAGGACCATCATTTTGGAACAACTCAAAAAGGAAAGATGGACCTTCAATTTGGAACGGAGGGAGTATCACTTTGGTACCCATGTGATGTGGGACTTTGCTTCACACCCTCCCTCACGCGCAACATGCTCATTTGTGTTGCATGCAGGCCAGGGTCACGCACCCTAACCGTCTCTAGTACCTAGCTTTGATACCATGTTACATGGTCTTGGGTAGAACTCAACCCCAAAAGCTAAATATTGAAGTGAGGGTGCCCTCATGTTTATTACTTCATATTACTTTGGTACCTAGGCAATGTGATACTTCGCTTCACAATGACTATACCATAAATAAATTGTATTATCACTACTATTGTTAGGATTATCATTTCTTTCAATCAAGTTAAGGTAATGGCAGTAGTTTGTGTTCTAGTTGTCCTTTTAATGTCTTCTGGCTGCCAATCTTGTCTACCATAAGACATGATTATTGCTCTGATGTCGTTAATGGGAGATGGCTCTTCGTTTATGATATGAACAGTAATATTTCCAATTTGTCTGAGTAATTGTACACTTCCCATTGTTTTCTGAAAGCCAATTTTGAATTGTATGAAACCATTGATATTCTGATGATCATCTCTTGTAATTGTTTGCCAGGAGCTCCAGTCTTTTTCTTATGAAGAAAAAGATTTTGACGGATTGCCATTTGATTTTTATGGTGGATATATCGGTTACATTGGGTATGTGGTCAAATTAAGTTGTACGAAACTTACTTTCCATTTCTGCAATTCCTCACGACATGACTTCGAGTTAAAGCATGATATAATGCATCCTGTTCTAACGCTCCAGTATATATTCTTTGGCTTGCTTCTGCTTCAGTTTTCTCCACAAGTGCACCTAACATCATTATTGAATTCCTCAGTTATAGGACAACCTATTTGTGTGCTGAGAGTTACCATGCTATTAAATTATATTAGGAAAGCAAGATCATTTCTTTCTTATCCTAAAGAAGGGGAATAAAACAAATACTGCGAATGCGTGGCAGCACTTTATGAGTCAGCATATCCTTGAATGATATGTTTGTGTCTGTATGGAAGTAAATTTGAGTTGTCTTGGTTTGACATCATGAATATCTGGCTGCAATATAAACAAAAAACAATGCATCTTCGTTTTCAAATTTGAGAGGAACTTTATGTGATAAGAGCATAGTGTGCAATCTTTCTCGCACACTTTAGATGTGACCTAAGTTGGGAAGTCTTAAGCATCCAAATTGGTGTTGGAATCTAACAGAAACACATGGCAGGTTGGTATGCAAGTAGACTACTGACCAATTTCTAACCTGGACCAAGAAAGTTGGTTTTGCAGCAGATAAGAAAACCGACGTGCTTCCTACCTGTTAACGATTATGAACTGTTTAGTCATCAGCTGGCATATTGAGATTACAAAATGAAAAATGAAGACCGATTTGTTAGCTGATGGATTGATGTATCAATATTATCCTCAATATCTCCTGGTTATAGTCGAGTAAAATAACATTCCTGAAGTTGGCATAAGCCTGCATCCTGTAGGGAATAGGTGTCCTATTCTGTTTAATAATTTTTTCTTTGAAACATCTCTCGTTTAGCATATCGAAAAGAACAAACCAGGGTTGAGAACTCTACCCTAATGAGGGGGTACTTTAGGTATGAATAGTAGTAGTAGATGTTTGTAATTTGCTCATGCATGATGGAAATGAGAAATGATCAATACTGAGAATGTCAGTATTGATATGTGCAGACTCTCTCTCTCTCTCTCTCTCTCTCTCTCTCTCACACACACACACACACATACACATACACACCTGGCGCGCACACACGCATACAACACACTTCCACAGTTCTCCTGATGGATTGGAAAGTTTGGATTATGCTGATACGTATGTGTTTGTCTTACAGGTATAACCTCAAAGTTGAATGTGGTGTGGCATCTAACAGTCATAAATCAAGGACACCAGATGCTTGTTTTTTCTTTTCAGACAAATTTCTAGTGATAGATCATCAAAATGATGATGTTTATATTATGTCCTTAACTGAGGGGAGCACTCCACAGACAGCATGGTTGGATCTTGTAGAGGAGAAGCTTTTGAGCTTAAAGGCTTCTGTTGCAGAAAAAGTTACATCATATTATTCGCAGCTTGTCTCGGATACTTCACAGGAAGTGGGGTTTCTGTCTGAGAAATCTAGAGAGCACTACATTAAAGATGTTGAGAAATGTCAGAATTTTATTAAGGATGGGGAAAGCTACGAGTTGTGTCTTACAACTCAGATGAGAAAGAGAATAGGGGAAATAGATTGTATGGGTCTGTACCTTAAGCTTAGAGAAAAGAATCCGGCACCATATGCTGCTTGGCTTAATTTTTCAAAGGAAGACTTGAGCATCTGCTGTTCTTCACCTGAGAGGTTTCTGCGATTGGATAGAAATGGTATTTTGGAAGCCAAACCCATCAAAGGTACTATAGCTCGTGGTTCAACACCAGAGGAAGATGAACTGCTCAAAATGCAGTTGCAATGCAGGTAAAACATCGTCGCTGTACTGTCTCCCGAGTTCATTCATGTATAAGAATCAGTTAGTTTCTGAAGAATAGAAAAAATGCCTTGGTATACAATAAACTAGGTTTCTAGTGTTTGAGAGAAAATATAAGAGGACAAATGAGAGGAAAGATTAAGGACTAAGGAGTATTAGTTAGCCCCTTCATGGCACGCAGATTATTATTAGCCATGATTGTTACAAGGGTATCCTGGCTAACGGTCAGACATAAAATAGCACAGTTCAAATGCCTATAGTTTTGTTTCCTTGAAAAAGCATGTATTATGTAGTTTTTAAGCAATTGGTTTTCGGTTGCTTAAAATTCATAACCCCCTCGTCCTTTTAACATTTGTTGGAGTTTGTCCCACATCAGTAAATTATCTCCTCCAAAAGTAGTATAAGAGCCTAAGCGGCCTATCCACTTATTACCAGTTGGTTTTGAGTTGGATGCTTTAACATGCTATCAGAGCTAGGCTTTCGGAGTTTTTTGGACTAGACTCTCTTGATTGTTTGCCCCATTGTTTGTGCCTTAAGTTCATGTTGTTTGGTGTGGTCCCTATGCTATGGATCCGTTGTTTAACTCTCCACGTGCGGGTCAGGGATCGCATGTGTGGGGGAGTGCCAGAGCTATAGGATTTCGAAGAATTTGTTCCTCCTTGTTTGTGCCATAAGTGCGCTATTGTTTGTTGGGATCCATGTGTTATGGATCGTTTGTTTACCTCTCACATGCGAGTCGGAGGTCGCCCGCGTGAAGGAGTGTTGGAGTTGATCCCTATCGGTTAATTATCTCCTCCAAAACTATTATGAGTCTGAGCGGCGTCTCCACTCATTCTCATTTGGTTTTGAGTTGGATGTTGTCACAACATTCATAGTGGGTTTTGACATTTTCTGCTTGTCTACTTTGCCAGATTCTTTTGAAAACACAGTCAAATACTTTTAAGTCTATTTCGGAATTGGTTTAAAGCTGTTGTCACTAAGACTGTCTTCTCTATCAAAGCAGTGAAAAGGATCAGGCTGAAAATCTAATGATTGTTGACCTTCTGAGGAATGACCTTGGTCGTGTCTGTAAGCCGGGCTCTGTTCATGTGCCCCATCTTATGGAAGTGGAATCCTATGCAACTGTTCACACGATGGTGAGTACCATCCGGGGAGAAAAGAGATCAAATGCTACTGCTGTGGATTGTGTCAAAGCAGCGTTCCCAGGTGGCTCAATGACAGGAGCACCAAAGTTGAGGTCAATGGAACTCCTTGATTCTCTTGAAACTTGTTCTAGGGGAATCTACTCTGGCTCCATAGGGTTTTTCTCGTACAATCAAACGTTTGATCTTAACATTGTGATAAGAACAGTGGTTATTCACGAGGGTGAGGCTTCCATAGGAGCAGGAGGTGCTGTTGTCGCTCTTTCGAAACCGGAAGAGGAATACAACGAAATGATTTTGAAAACAAGAGCCCCTGTTAATGCTGTTTTGGAATATCAGCGGGATTACAGTGACTAGAGGGTGTTTTAATCATTCTTTTTCTGGGTTCAAGATTTTGTGTTGGTTTTCTTTACGGTGAAACTCATAAAGTTGAAATTCTGAAGCTGTAACAAGAGATATCTGAAGGTGGCTTGCTGAGAACTGCAGCCTATGTTGTAACGTACTATTGGAGTTTCTCACAGGGTTTCATGATTTGCTTTGTTTGAAACCAATAATGTTGAAGTGTTTTTACATGAAAATACCTCAATCATGTGGTGTTGGTTTGCATTTTTTATATTTCTACCAACACGGATTCCAAATTTTGTTTTCTAGTACTTGGTTGGTGTTTCGAATTATGGAGTTATTTAGGTAAACTAACTTGATATTTTGTTGAGTTTGTAATTGGGTTGATATTTTTCATAAAAATCACTGCTTTTTTAAATAGATATTAGCAAGTGACTTCTAATTCATCATCCGTAACCTAAATCATAATTATTTTTTTTCGTTATTTTGATCTCCTTGTATCATGAAATCTAGGAACTAGATTTTAACTCTTTTTTTAACCAAGTAGTTCGAGTTGTCTATTGTTAAAATAGACGGTCGAATCGGATGCACTACAATCTCATTAAGATGGGCTGTCCTGTAGGATCCCCGGATTCGTAGGTAATGAGATTCTGTTGATCCTTGTTTGGTTGTGTTCGGCATGTGATGCTTACAATATAAAATCTCATTAAATTTCTGATCTGAAATTTCCAAACAAATCAAACAAGGAGTATCTATCAAAGCAAGAATTTGTCCACTTCTTTTGATTTAATATTAGTACTACTAGGCCATGTTTGATAAGTGTATTAGGTCTTGGAATAAAATTAGCAATTCCATTGGCTTTCTAATTCTTTGTTTAGTTTTCAACCTAGGGATAGGATTGGGAGGAGGATGGGATTACTAATCCCACACTGTTCCCGGATTACTAATACCATGGGGTACTAGGTATTAGTAATCCTGTCCCAAGCTCCCCCATGCAAAATGACCACCTTACCCATAGTTTTTTAACTCATTACCAATAATACCCTCCATTACTACTGCTTTGGTACTTTGTTGTTTCTGCTGTGGTATTGCTTCACCTATAGAAATCTGTTGTTAATTCTTATCTCTCCATGATCATTGGGGAAAAAAGAAAAAACCAACCACGACAATCATTGTGAATATGTAGTTAGCATTTGTTCATTTTGGTGGCATAAACATTATCAGATGGATTGGAGAAATTGGCTTTGAGAATGCGGTCTGCAAAGGTGTAGCTGTAAAAGGGTGTTCCATTTTCTTCAAAAAAGTATTTTTTGAAAAAGAAGGTAATTTCAAGTTCAAAAATCATGTGTGTAAAGCAAATAATTTTTCTACCAATATGGATCTTATTTGATAAATCTCATTGAGATCTTTTAAACAATGTAAAAGAAATCTTTTTTTTTTTTCATTTTCATTATATTTGAGTTTGAAATTACCTTCTCTTTGAAAAAGAAGATCTAGAAAGAAAGCGAAACGGGGTCTATGTCCACGCTCTCCTCCTATTTCACACCTTTTATTTGCAAACTATCCAAAAATTGCAAATTCGTGAGCTAGTCTTCCATGCAATTCCATAGACCAGGTTTTCACCCATGGGTATAATTGGAAAATGTAATTTGTATCCTATCCCTTGGTGTTCCAATCAAACAAAGGATTGGGATTGGTAATCACAATCCTATGATTTAATCCTTACACAATCAAACACCCACTTGGGATTACACTCGGTATTACTAATCCCATCTCCTTACTAATCCCATCTAATCTAACACACTTATCAAACGGGGCCATAGAGTAATAGATTCCAGAGAAAATTTCTTTTATATCTCTTCGACTTTAATCGAAAATTCATTTTGGTCCTTCACCTTTCAATTTCGGCATAAAAATCCTTCGACTTTCCAATTTTTTTCAATGTGGTCCTGTTGACGGAATCCGTTTTCTTTTTGGACGGAAAAAATTTCTTTTATATCCCTTCGACTTTAATCAAAAATTCATTTTGGTCCTTCACCTTTCAATTTCGGCATAAAAATCCTTCGACTTTCCAATTTTTTTCAATGTGGTCCTGTTGACGGAATCCTTTTTTTTTTTGGATGGAAAAAACGAAGTTGACTCCTTTTGCGGGGCATTATTGTCCTTTTCCCTCCTCTCTCCTCCCTCACCATAGGTCCTTCAAATTAAAAGTCATTTTGTCTTATTTTATTTTGTTTTTATTTGTTAATTTTATGTGAAACTTTTGTGACTTATTAATTCTTCTCGACAAGAGGAATCGAAAAAGTAAAAAAATTTAGACTGAAACTCATAATTTTTTTCAAAAAGACAAATTTTAATGTGTTCAGACAAATAAGCCAAAGTGGCTTATTTTTTGTCCTTATTCAAATTTTTTTCGTATCACTTGGCTTATTGTCAATTTTTTGAGAATTATTGCATTCTCAAGACAAGAGGAATCTTAAAAGTAAAAAATTTTGACCGAAATCAAAATTTTTTTTGAATAAAGACGAAAAAATTTCAATAAGCCAATTTTTTTCGTCTTTATTCAAAAAAATTGAATTTCGGTCAAAAAATTTTAGAGAAAATTTCTTTTATATCCCTTCGACTTTAATCGAAAATTCATTTTGGTCCTTCACCTTTCAATTTCGGCATAAAAATCCTTCGACTTTCCAAAATTTTTCAATGTGGTCCTGTTGACGGATTCCGTCCAAAAAGAAAACGGATTCCGTCAACAGGACCACATTGAAAAAAATTGGAAAGTCGAAGGATTTTTATGCCGAAATTAAAAGGTGAAGGACCAAAATGAATTTTCGATTAAAGTCGAAGGGATATAAAAGAAATTTTCTCTAGATTCCAATAGAAAACTAATCAATCCCTGATAGGACAGGGATCTGATATCCGTGGGCTTGTGACGAAATTGACAGCTAACCTTTTTTTGGGGGCTAAGCTGATACTATTACAAGAGGAAGGGAAAAGAAATACAGTACAGTACAAACAGACAAGAGAAGAAACAAAAATAACGGAAAAAGCAAAGGTTTTGTTTGGTTACCATTTCATTTCCTGTTTTCTGTTTTTATTTTTAAAATTTAGAATCGAAAGTTTGTTTGGTTGTCTATTTTCATTTTAAAAAATTAAAAGGCGCTTTCCACTTCTCCTTCTATCAGTCGACTTCTTCTTATCTCAGTCTTCCCCAGATCCATCAATCTCTCTCGATCCCACTGGTTTCAAGCAACTGAAATCTCTCTCTCTCTCTCTCTCTCTCTCTCTCTCTCTCTCTCTCTCTCTCTCTCCCCGCTATTGTAACTCATGCCCAAATCTCATTGAATCGAGTTAGGAAACAGGGAAACACATCAATCATCCAGTCGGCTGCTGCAGAAAGAGAGGAGCAAAGTTCAAACTGGTTTTAGAAATTTTTTTTTTTTAAAACAAGTTGACACAAACATATTTTTTGCTTTCTCTTTTTTTTTAGGAAAAGTAGAAATTGATTTTAGCAAATAAAAAATAAAAAAGTGGCAGTGTTACCAAACATAGCTTAAACATTTTCAACAAACTCTATCTCAACCACTCTGCGAACTGAGAATGGGAGTTGTTCAGATACTAAGGTGCCAGAGAAACCATTCTTGAGCGCCTAAGCAGCCATTTCATGAGCAACCCCATTAGCTTGTCGCGGGACAAAGGCAAAGGATAACCGAGAATCGCTAACAAGAATATTTTTTATATCTTGTAAATATGTCACGGTGGACCAGTGCGGCAACTGAGCTTCATTTCGAACCGACTTGATGAAGGATTGAGCATCTCCTTCTATAATGACTCTTTATTAACCCAGAAGCAAAACATTCTGGCTGCTTCAGCTTCAGCAATGAGGGGTGAGGAAGAGTTACCCATCAGAATCCTTGCCCAAACTACTGCGCTGAAATGATCTCTAAAAAAAAAATGTTTAGGATTCCCTATAAAAAATGTTTATTGAAGAGGGTATTGTAATATGTTGATGATTTCCCTATAAAAAAATGTTTAGGATTCATCATTGTATGTAATAAGATATCTAGTTTTGCATTCAATATACACCAATTGACGACTACTGATGTTGCTTGAAAATCAAAGTAAATGCTCTCAGTCGTTGATATCTCACGGGGATGGATATTATCTGCACTCCAAAAAATTAGACTGTGAAAATTATTCCTTTTATGCGACCGATTTTCGCATAGATAGTAATTTATGGCGTTCGAAAATCAATCCTCCACGAAAATATAAATTTGCATCTCCTATAATGAGAAGGAATAAAGGAGATTCATGGGGAAAAAAAATTACTCCTACATTAGTTTCATTTGGTTATGTAGTCTTAATAGTTGGCTAGATTGAACTAGCCGATAGAAATACAAAAAATGCTTTAGTCATTTGGTTAATCTGTTGAGTCGTTGACCATATTCAATACTGAGCCTAAACGAACTAAACGGGTTAAGGCCACAAAAATATGAATTTCGAAACAAATTATTCTCCTCACATACATAAACTAAAAGTCCATATAACGGGAAAAACTTGTTTAAAGTCAATAAGCTATGGACAAAATTCTTAGAAAAAATTCATCAGAATGTGAAAATTTATTTTGATATTTGTGGTATAAAGCCGTCCTTTATAAAAGCATATCCAATACCGATGTAATCAAATTTGAAAAGACAAATTATAATATAAAATGCTTCAAGCCTTCAACAAGATTGGGAACCGTTAATCTAGATTTTCTAGAAAATTTAGAGGGGAAAGAACCTTTACGAGATTGGGGACCGTTAATCTAGATTTTCTAGAAAATTTAGAGGGGAAAGAACTTTTAGAACTTGAAAAGCTCAACTTAATCAACCACATAGCAATGTGGTGTTGGGACATAATCCTGAACCATTTTTTAACCACACATTTGTTCATCTTTTTTAATTATCATACAATATCCAGACACGTGTGACATAAATTATAAGCCACTGTTTATTATAAGGTACACGCAATCTAAGATTTCTATGGAGTATGACTTTTTACATGGGAAAAAAAAAATCGATGGAGTATAAAAATTGACTACCTAAAATAAAAAAGAATTTGTATGGTTTTTTTTTTTTTTTGATTGTTGACTAACAAAATGACCAATAGGACCAGAGACATCTTTTAATATGCTACGTTCATCGCACGAGTCTACTGCACGCCTACGTGGGGCCCACTCCGGATCTCACAAAAATACAAAACAATACCCATAAATTTTAAAATACGTAATTTTTATGGAGCCCTGTAAAAAATCAGCTCAATCGTATATCGGTAAGTATGTTTTCTTAATTCGTGGGACAAAAATGCTTGTGCGATGGACTAAGGCTATGAGCGTAGACTTAAATGGAACTAATAAGAGACGCGATGGACTCGTGCGGTGAGGGTAGACTTAATGGACCTGATTAGAGATATGACATCGTAGGAGAATAAAAATATTTATTCTCTGTTAATGCTATTTGGAATATCAGCGCAGATTATAGTGACTATAGGGTGTTTTGATCATTCTTTTTCTGGGTTCAAAATTTTGTGTTAGTTTTCTTTATGGTGAAACACATAAAATTGAAATTCTGAAGCTGTAACAAGACATATCTGAAAGTGGCTTGCTGAGACAGCAGCCTATATAGTATAACATACTATTGGAGTTTCTTACAGGGTTTCATGATTTGCTTTGTTTGAAACTAATAATGTTCAAGTGTTTTTACATTAAAATACCCCAATCATGTGGTGTTGGTTTTCATTTTCTATATTTCTACCGACACTAATCTATGCCTATGACATGATCCATTTGTTTTGCTTGCGATGGATTTCAAGTTTTGTTTTCTACTACTTGTTTGGTGTTTCGAATTACGGAATTATTTAGGTAAACAAACTTAATATTTTGTTTTCTTTGAAATCAGGTTGATATTTTTTATGAAAAATCCCTGCTTTGTTAAATATCCATGATAATTGATACTATTAGCAAGTGACTTCTAATTCATGTTAAAAAAAGAAAAAAGTGACTTCTAATTCATCATCCTTACCCTAAATCATAAGATCTTTTTGTTATTTTGATCCGCCTGTGTCATGAAATCTGAAAAATAAAATTTCAATTCTTTTTTTAGCCCAGTAGTCCGAGCCGTCTATTGCCAAAATGAACGGTCAGACCAGTTACACTACAATTTTATAGAGTGGGCTGTCTTATACAGAATCCCCGGTTCCGGAGGTAATGAGATGCTGTTGATCCTTGTTTGGTTGTGCTCCGCATGTGATACTTTCAATATAAATTTCATAAAATTTCGGATCTGATACTTCCAAACAAATCAAACAAGTCCTCCGTACAGTATATATTAAAGCAAGAATATGTCAACTTCTTTTCTTTTGATTTAATACTACTTACTACAGTAATACTCCCTGATAGGACGGATCTGATTACTAATCAATCCCTGATAGGACGGATATGTGGAGGCCTGTGACGAAATTGACAGCTAACCTTCTTAAGCAAAACAATAATCAAAGTGGGATGATGATCGTAGATTCGTAGTACAACGTTGTACTAAATGAAGAGGGCTTATTAATTTTTTTGTCCATAATGTATTAACGTTGTTTCATTTTCGTCCTTAATATAAACATTAAAAATATGTATTTGGTGTGTTTGGTTTAAGTTTTGAAAAATAATGGAGGTAATAAGTGGAGAAAAAAATATTGAAAGTACGGAGAATCTATGAGGAATCTAGGGATATTTTTTAAAATTTTTTTTTTGAAAAGTGAAAAGAACAAGGGTTTCCAACGTTTCAATTTTGTACCAATTAAATCCCCGTGTCTAACCCCGTTAGCCCTATCGGTCAAAATGAGCGGTATTCTCGTCATTTCAACCACCCCAAATTTCTGTCAAACAAAAACGAAAGGGGGAAAAAAAGAAAAGAAAAAAGGTCAAGCTTGCACGGCGGCAGCCATGGCCGCCGGCTGCTCCCACCATTCTCCTCCTCTCCTTTTCTCCCTTCTTTCTTTTCCCCCTATCAACACCTGAATCCCACAATCAAGACCGAAACACGCACAAGTTTCATTACTAGAGCCACCTAAACGCTTTGAAATACTAAAAAATCGAAGAGGAGGTGCGCTGTTTGAGGAAGGTGAAGATTGACTCACCGTTGTTCTTGTTCTTTTTGTTGCCGTTGTCGCCACTTTGTGAGGGCTGTGGTTGTGATCAGTCTCTCGCCAAAACGCAAAACAGGAAACCCCAAACAGGAAACCCAAGCCAATTTCTCTCACTCTACATTTTCTCTGCAACACTTATATTGATGTTCATAAATTACATATTATACCGAGTTGTGAGGGGAAGAAGCTAGATTGAGATTGGTCTCAATCTCCAAGCAAATCACGAAACAAATCTCCAACAGCTCTAATGCCCACGTTTTCAACATCATCGCATTCACAGAAACATTTAAAAAGACTAGTAATTGGAAACCACAAGTCATTCAGTTGAAGGACCCGAGTGCCGAGTCCGCGGCGCAATTTCACGATCATGTACTCATCGAGTTCGATTTGCGGGGGTGAGTCAACGTGGAAGAAAGAGGGGCAGAGAGGAGGAGGGAAAGAGGAGAGGGAGAAAAAAGAGAGGAGGATGGTGGGGGCAGCCGGCGACCATGGCTGCCGCTGCAATCTTGCCCCCATTTTATTATTTTCGTTTTTTTTTTTTTACCAGAAGTTTGGGGTGGGTGAAATAACTAGGATGCCCCTTATTTTGACGGATGGGGCTAATGGTATTAGACGCGGGAACTTAATTGGTACAAAATTGAAACGTTGGGGACCAAATGTCTCCAATATTTGTATTGGAGACGAAAATAGATGAAGTTAATATTTTGGGGACCAAAAAGATTGGGGTGTTCTTCTAAAAAAGCCAATGGCTTTCTCGCCAAAAATAAGTCAAATAAAGCCACATAAAGATGAAAATAAGTCAATAAGTCAATTTTTTCGTCTTTATTTAAAAAAAATTGGATTTCAATAAAAAAATTTAACTTTTTAGATTCCTCTTGTCGTGAGGATGCAATAATCCCTAAAAAATTGACAATAAGCTAAGTGATACGAAAAAAATTTGAATAAGGATAAAAAAATAAGCCACTTTAATTTATTTAAAATAAAGAGGGTGGTAAATATATTGATGATTTCCCTGTAAAAAAATATTCAGGATTCATCATAGTATGTCATAAGAGGATATCTATTACTCCACTACAATACAATTACAGATACTATGATGCAGTTCTTTTCAAGTGAAGGGATTTCTTATTTTTCTTACGGTTCGTATCTTGTGCGGAGTCTATTTTTCTGATCAAATTTTGATAATTTGAACTGTTCAATGTGTTTAAAACATATTTTTAAGGGTACCAGCGAGAAATCAGTAAAAAAAATATGATCGGAAAGGGTTTGATCTAAACAGTTTTTCATAAAAAGCGTTGAACGATTCTGGTCATTGAAATTCAATCGGAAAGAAAAAGATCTGAATGGTAAGAAAATCAAGAATCTCTGACTTTGAATTTTTGTACTATGATGAAACCTAAATAAGAGGATATCTAGCTGTTAAAAAATATATAAAATAAAAAAGTGAAGATATCTTGTTGCATTCATTATACATCAGTGACTATTGATGTTGCATGAAAATCATAGTAAATGCTCTTGGTTGTTGATATCTCACGGAGATAGACAGTGATTTTCACACTTAATAAATTACTATCTGCACTCTGAAAGTAGAGTGTGAAAAACCTTCCTTTTATACAACTGATTTTCGCACAGATAATAATTTATAAAATGCGGAAATCAATCCTCTAGGAAAATATAGATTTGCATCTTCTTTAATGAGAAGGAAAGAGGGAGATTCATGGGGAAAGAATTACATTAGTTTCGGTTAGTTATGTAGTCTTAGTAATTGGCTGAATTGAACTAGTCAATAGAAATATGAAAAAAAACACTTTAGTCATTTGGTTAATCTGACCATATTCAATAGTGAGACTAAGTTTTCCTTTTGTCTAAACAAACTAAACGGGTTAAAGCTAACAAAATATGAATTTTGAGATAGATCATTTTTCTCACATATATTAACTAAAAGTCCTTTTAACAGGAAAAACTTGTCTAAAGCCAATAAATGTATTATAGACAAACTTCTCAGGAAAAATTGATCGGAATGTGAAAAATATTTTATTTCAATACTTATGCTATAAAACCGTCCTTTATAAAACCCTATCCAATACCGATATAATCAAATTTGAAAAGACAAATTATAATCTAAAATGCTTCAACAAGATTGGGGGACAGTTAATGTATATTTTCTATAGAATTTAGTGGGGAAAGAACCTTTAGAACTTGAAAAACTCAACTTAATCAACCACACAGCAATGTGGTGTTGGGACATAATATGTTATGTTTACTGCACGAGTCTATATGCTACGTTCACCGTACGAATCTACTGCACGCCTACATGGGGCCACTCTGGACCCTACAGAAATAAAAAAAATACTCATAAATTTTAAAATACGTATTTTTTAATAGGGCTCTGTAAAATATCAGCTCAATTGCATATCAGTAGGTATGTTTTCGTAATTCGTAGGGACAAAACTGCTCGTGCAGTGAACCGAGCGGTGGACTCAGGCGATGAGTGTAGACTTAATGGAACTAACTAGAGACGCGATGGGCTCGTGCGATGAGCGTAGACTTAATGGAACTGATGATCGGAGACATGACATTGTACGAGAATAAAATAATTTATTGTTGTGGATGCTCTCAGCCTGAATACGCACCACCCCCGATACGATTCTCTCTCTCCCTCTCTTTATTTTAGGGAAATTATATAAATGGTACTCCTAGTTTCATCAAAGTCTCATTTTCGTCCTCCAAATATCAATTAGAATTTTTTTGACCTTCAGGTTTGATTTTCGTACCAAATTGGTCCACTTGATAACTTCTATCAGCCAAACTGAACTGAAAAAAATCAGATTGATGGCAGTTTGGACGTTGCAGTTCGTACCAAGTTGGTTCAATTGATAAAACCTGACCTCACTCTTATTTTTTTCGTCCAATTTGGCTGACAAACATTATCAATTTGACCAATTTTGTACGAAAACAAAACTTGAAGGTCAAAAGAGTTGCAATTGATATTTGAAAGATGAAAATGATACTTGGGTAGAACTAGAAGTACCATTTCTATAAATTTCCCATTTATTTATGATTCTCCCTCCATCTTCTAAAAAAACAAACACACAACGCGCAGCATATTCCGTCGAAGTCATGTGCAAGCACTCGCCATTCATATATGCGTACACCCTTGACTGTGTATGTATAAACCTCTGACTGACGCCTTCATCTCTCTCTCTCTCTCTCTCTCTCTCTCTCTACGAAACTCTTCGGTTTCTCTCTCTCTCCTGCCGTCGCAGCTCATCTGATCGAACATGACTCTCTCTGTTGCCCAAGTAAATAGCTCAAACTCTGTTTTTATGCTCTGTTTTCTTGTTTGTAATTTGTGCTCCATATTGAATAATGTTGAGAGCTTTTGTGCGGGATTAGGGTTTCGCGAAGTCGCTTGCCATGACGGTGCTCTCTGAGATCGGCGACAATACCTTTTTCGCCGCCGCGGTTAGTTGCGCTTGGTTGTTTTGATCTCGGTTTACGCTGCCCCTAATATATTTTTGTTTCATTTTGTTTTAATTTTTTAAATGGCGAAATAGGTTTCGTATCCGTTAGGCAATTGACTGTTTGATATGTGCCATTGTGATTATTACTATTTCATTGGGAGATTATAAAGATGTTAAGTAGTGTTTGGTCTGCTGGAATTGTCATTTATTCGCCTCTTAATTGAATGGTCATTCACATATGATTGGTGACTGAGAATTCCATTCGTGGCGAAGTTTCTGTAATTAATTTAACGATACGAGCTCTACAAGGAATAGCCATTCCATTCTAGCTTTAATTGAGCGAACCGAACACTTACTTGGCTTACAGGGGAGGATAAGACTTCATGTACAACAGATTGTTAAAAATCTTTTGCTTTAAATTGAGCTTTTTCCCTTGTAACTCTGGGTATATTTTAGTTCTTTGACCCATTGTGAGAAAATTAGCATTACGAAATGGCCTTCTTATTCTTCTTTTCATTTTCCAATACAAATTAAGTGATTTTGTTTTCTTGTTCTTAACCTTGTTTTAAAGTGCAATAGTGCAACTTGAAAGGGTAATTACATTTTGGAGAATGTGGATGTTGATGTTCTACTCTCTCTGATTTCAATTCCTTAAATGACTTTCATGTGAATCTTTTAAAGCATTCAATTAATGGATTGCGAGGAAGTTGTGTATTAGGAACCTCATATCCTTGCTCTTTCCAAACGGTTAGACGGACATACTTAATTTTTCAGGTTTGTTTTTGAGTTTTCGGAAGGGTTTGAATATATGTAAGGTTCTTCTATTATGTAATTGAATAGGAGAATGAGAGTGGCAAGAATCAATTAGTTGAGTTTTTATGGGAAGAATAAGAACTTGGTTCCCAAAAACCACAGTTGCACAACTTTGAGAATCAATGCTGTTTTCATTACCTATTATTCTTTTTGACCTCTTCGAGATTACTAGTTTTTTTCATCATGTTGGAAGGATAGAGTCTCCTTTTCTTCCTTAACTTTTTCAAGTACTTTGTGAAAAGATGCTAAAAAATTGCAAAATGCATTTTTGTTGTATGTATTTTGTAAGATTTATTACACCTAGAGATACGTTGATTACACATAGTGATTATACCTCCTAAGGTATCAACTGTAAGATACATATCGTGAATCATAAGATTTTGACCACACAACATACAAATAAAACTGTTATTTGAAAGTGCTTAACAAGAAGTGCTTCAGCTTTTGTTTGAACACGTCACTGGAATCTGGCAGGCACTTACCTTGTTATATGGACCAATCCACTAATCACCTTAGAGGACCGTTATAAGATGCAGTAGATTTTTCTATTGTTTTACTTTATATATTTGCCTTTCTGAATCTTCTGTCCAGAAATTTTTTTGACACTATGATGCTTGTTTTTAGATCTTGGCAATGCGCTACCCCAGGAGACTTGTTTTGTCAGGGTGCATGGCATCTTTGATTGTAAGTCTTTGCTTGCAACTTCCTTGACAAATTTTTTTTCTTTGTTTTGATCTTGTCGTCTGGTTTTTATGCCTTACGAGGAGAGAAAATATTTGCTGATTTGTAGGTGATGACTATTCTTTCTGCTGTTGTTGGCTGGGCTGCTCCAAATCTGGTAAGAGTCATATAGTTTGGACGCTCACAGCTAACTTGATGCTGATCTGTTGGTTATACGTATTGGATGACCGTTAATGTGTAGTTTTACTCAATAGGCACCAGAAGCGGAGCGATTTATTTTAGTTATTTTGTATCAGTTTAGCTGTATATGTAGGTATTGTTTCGTAAGGTCATGGATGTAGAATGTTGTGTACTTAAAATGGAAACAGACTTGGGAAGGGAGTAGCCAAAGGATTATAATGTATCCGAGGGATTAAGGCTAGTTTTGGCAAATCAGAGTTCCATGTTTTTGGCTTGGGTGCTAAACCTGGGAGTGATATTCGACCTAAATATTTCCTTTGCAGATTGTTTACCTTCTGGCCACATTCAAAGTGATTAATGATCCTACAGATTCTTAAATCTTTAGGTCTTGCAAAACAGCGGAAGTATTCAATCTTATGTCCTACATGGTTAACACTTAACTGCTTGTATGTGTCAAGTATTTTGGAAACAAACTTTCATTCTTGAGGCAAGTGTTTTCACATCACAATGTCCTGTTATTTTACTTTTTCTGTTCTTGTTCTCCTGTAATCTTGCAGATCTCTCGTAAATGGACTCATCACGTCGCAACTTTGTTATTCTTCGGATTTGGGCTATGGTCTTTATGGGACGTAGTTAAAGGAGAAGGGTAACATATTAGTCATTGTCCTTTTGCCTCCTTCACCAACGTTTATATAGCTGCTAATTCTCCTTCCTCTTTGATTTGCTTCTACTTGAGTCTGACACTGTTTCCTCCTTTAGGGAGTCTGAAGAATTGGCTGAAGTTGAAGCCAAATTGGTTTGTTTACTTTTCTCCCAAATGACTTATTTGCTATATTGCCATATTCTTTCTGATTATTTCCTTTATGGTGCTATTAGGATGCTGATTTGAAAGCTAATAATGGAAGTGTAAAAGAGCGTAGCAAGGTAAGAACTATTCTGTCCTTGTTCCTTCAACTGTGGTGAGCAGAACAGCAGAGCTATTTTCTCTGCATTTTTTTTTATGATTGTTCTGGCGCTTTTCTATCAATGTTTCATCTTGAGGAGATCATAAGACACTTCAAGTCTTCAGATGACTTGCTTAAATTCTTTCTTCAAGCCAATAGTTTTGTAGTGATTTAGTTAGCAAACTCTTTTTTTTGCACATTTAATCTTTTCTGATCCATCTGTGTCACCGTAATTGTGTAACAATACAGTGGAAAAACTCGATTCAGTTGATTAACTGTTATTTGTTTTTTTTCCATTTAACCACAAAAATGTATTTGTGCTCCAGAGTTAAGTTGATATCTAATTTTAATATGAAACATTCCGAAATGCAAACTAAATGCTCAGTTTTGGTTTTTTGCCATCATCTTTATTGGTTTGGTCATATCATTAACTTAGATCATTATCTCGTTGCTCCGTTTAAGTATCAACTTAGTTATGGATTTACCTTATGTTTGTTGTTCTAAGTATTTTATGCATATCATGTTCTTTCAGGCTGATGATGATTTGAAAAAGGAAAGGCGGCAACTTCTTACTCAGTTCTTCTCCCCGATCTTTCTTAAGGTTTTGATTTCTATCCATTTCATACTCTTTAGGTAGTATTTGGATATGGAAAGGAGATAGAAAAGTTTAAGGATCTAACAACTCACAACGGTTAGAATTCTTCAACTTTTCCATTTCCTTCTATTTTCGTTATCCAAATCTTCGATCCCAAATACAACCTAAAACTAACAATGTTAGTATTTTGCTACAAATTCTTTGATTCATGATTGATGAATGATGACCATTTTACAGGCATTTTCCATTACATTCTTTGGTGAATGGGGTGACAGAAGTCAGGTAAGCTTCGGAAAACAAGTAACATATATCTGTGCACATTCCGAGTGTCACAACCATTACCACGACTGCTCCATTTGTTTCATACTTCTACATTTATCCTTCCAGCTAGCTACCATCGGTTTGGCTGCAGATGAGAACCCATTTGGTGTTGTCCTTGGTGGAATCTTGTAAGTAAATAAATCTCTCGACCTATTCATATGAGTTTTTTTTATAGGTCATTTTTGGCTAGTCTTGGTGACATCCGTTTTCTATTGATGGAATTTATTAGTCAAAAGAGTTTACCGGAAGTCACATCTCTCTCTCTCTCATGAACTCATAAATGCCCACGAATCACATTCACCACCACACTCGCCCACATGGTAGATAAGCATGTAATATTTGTGCACCTTGGATTTGGTGAATTAAGATCTCAATGATTGCCAAGATTGTTAAAATCACTCAATCTTGGTTGTGTGAAACCATAAAACTGACCTGAAATTATATGTCACCTGAATACAATACTTTGGCTTTCATTTGGAAAGTGTGTATTCTGCTTCTTCTCTTTTGTCTTTGCAAACTAGGGTCAATTTTTGTGATATTTGGGTAATCAGATTACTCTATGAATAACATTGTGGAGCTGATTTTGTTTGGCTTTACCAGAGGGCAAGCATTGTGCACTACTGCTGCTGTCCTGGGAGGAAAGAGCTTGGCATCTCATATATCTGAGAAATTTGTAAATGACGAATCTTGCCGTTTTGTTTCCTTTTTCGCAGTCTACATACTTTTTTCCAGTATGTGTAACCACAAAGCTGTCTTAATTCTGGCGCAGGTTGCATTCTCAGGTGGTGTTCTTTTCATAATTTTCGGAATCCAGTCCTTCCTGTCATCTGTTGAGTCATGATAGTGTAACATTGCTTACGGTAAGTATTGATCATCCTTTTGCTTCATAGCGCAGTACACCTCTTTAATGAGTGTTAGACTTCATCCCACTTTGCTCACCTAAACCACCCAAGCTTTGTTAATACAAATTATACAATCCATAGGTTACACGACCTATTGCTAAGTGGTTCTAGGTTAGAACCCTCTAAGAAATCTAACATGGTATCAGGGTCAGTTCTTGGATGGCCTCACCTCACGTGGTCGAGTCACCGGCCATCAATTCCCTTACCTTGTCAATTCATTCCTCCAATTGCTACAGGGCTGCATGTGAAGGGGAGTGGACTTTATCTTAGATCGCTCACCTAAGCCACCCAAGCAAGCTGGCCCATTGTGGTCTGATGGTCACGTGTTCAATTCTTGGAAACAGCCTCTTTTGAGTCATAGCACAACCACTTCTTTAATACGTGGTAGACTTTATCCCACATCGCTCACCTAAGCCACCCAAGCTTAGTTAAGATGGTCTAGAGGCTAAAATACCTATTGCCAATTGGTTTTAGGTTTGAACCCTCCATGAAATCTAACATAGTATCAAAGTTAGGTCTTGGATGCCCTCACCTCACGTGGTTGAGTCCCCGCTCGTGTCAATTTCTTTTCGCGCTCAGCCTCCATTAAGTCCTCCCAGAAGTGGAGCTGAGCCTGAGCCTTATGTATAGTTAAATTAACGCGTGTTTTCTAGCAATTTTTCACGGAGAGCTTTGAGCGTACAAGAAGGATTAAGTTTGGGGCTTCTGAACGAAGGTGTAGGCAGAGCCTTGGGCTGACCTCGTCAATTCGTACATCAACTTGCTACCGGGTTGCACTTGAGGAGAGTGTTAGGCTTTATCCACATCGCTCATGATCTAAGCTACCCAAGCGAGGTTAATATAATGTAGAGTCTACTGGACCTATTGCTAATTGGTTTTTGGTTGGAACCCTACAAGAATTCTAACAATAAGATGCAATACTTGTTCCTTCGCTTTGTTCACATTAGCAGACCTAGCTCAACCATAGCTGCCCCATTGTGGCTTGAAGCTGAAGGTCATGGGTTCGATTCTCGAAAATAGCCTCTGTTTGCAGTGGTAAGGCTGCGTGCATCAACCTTCCCCAAACCCGGGAGCTTTGGGTACCCTTTTTTTATTAGGGTTCCGTAGTCCAGGGAGGGGTCTTGCCTATGGGAAAGCTCGAAACCTTGACCTTCTGGTGTGAACTACGATTTGGCTAAGTAAGACATGTTCCATTGATATAACAGATAACTGGACTTTAGGGCATCAATGGATGATCTCTTATTTTCTTGATGCAAATCCAATATGTACTAAACTACAAAACTAACTGTAAGGGTGTCACGATCTTGATACAATGTAGAAAATATGACCTGAAAAAGTTTTGTAAGATCTGTTCCAATATCATGTGTTGGAACGTCTTAAATGCCACTTTATTATCCTTGTTGTAAGATCTATTTCTTTGTTATATTCCTTGTCATCTTTATTAGTATCTAATTATCAACGTCATGTACAGTAATGATAATGCATCTGAATTGACTTGGAAATAGTTGGAATTCTATTTTGACTGGGATAATAGAGTAACTTGTAAATTGGCTCGGTATTTAAAATCAACCATCAATGATCTAAGTGGAATTATACTTGGCTATTTGTTGGGTTGGGATGGATACTTTGTTGAACCAGATACAGGCCTGCAGGCCTAGTCTTGGCCTACACAAAGGAGGCCTGTACTAGCAGTTCATTGGACATTGGATCAAAGACCAAGATTTTTACCTCGACCAAGGAGAAATATGTCTACTTATTGTAGAGGGATTCTCTGAGTAATGCTGACTTTCGTGTTTTTTTTTTCCCCCTTTGGTGCATACAGATAACAAGGGACACCCGCGTGAAGCGTGAACCAAAGGAGACCCATACACTTAATTATTGGGTGCATTCTCTTCCATTGCCGCGAAGGCCTTATATTTGTAATGAAGACAACCAAATGACCTGATAGAACTGCTAGTTAAGTGCTAATTGTCTAAAGTTGACACCATTCAAGGTCCAGGTAATGCCTGCTTGGCATATTGGTGTGTATGAAATTTTGTTCTGCCTTGTCGTCATTAGATAAATGTGCTGGCTATTTGACTAGGATTAAGCATCAGTGGGCATCATTCCATGCACCGAATGGACCAAATTTTGTCGTGCTAATTGAGCGGCCACATTTTATTGTTCTCTTAAAGTATCGGTTCTAATACTGCATATTAGGAGGGAAATAACTTAAACAGGATTATATGTGTTCCGATTAGGGGCTTTCGAGCAACGTGATCCAAGGGAATGATGTCCATGTTTTATTCTGTATTACACAATGTAATCTTTTGCTCTCCTGGTGAAAACAGGAGATGAGGTATTTTTTTACCTTCCCTTTGGCACGAGGCACATGTCTAAAGCTGCTCTCTTCATGCCGAAGCATTTCACTAAATTGACTGTCATGACCTGATCACCCGCACCTATACGTTCATTAATCATCTTGTAATTTCATATGAACAAAGACAACAAAGTGGCATATATATGCACACAAGGAAAGTGTAACATTACCTAACCTTTGCCGTATTACAAACAACTGTCTTTCCATAGTTTGATATACTGAAGATGCAATATATAGAATATGTAACCATATACCAATTGATTTATCTTGAAATCTACTGTATTTTCTATCTTCGAAGTACTATTAAAAGCCAAATATTATTGCATTTGCTGCCGATTTTACTCCAAGCTTTTTATTTTTTTCCTAAAAAAAAATTCTTAATGAAAAATATCAAAATCCGTTTCAATAGTGTTGAAGGATTTGATAGCGTATCTCATAACCACATTCCTATTGCTGCGTCAACAATTTGAAGGAGTCACCGGTATTTATTAAATGGTGCAAATTACCTAGGCGTTCCATTTGCAAACTGTTGAGCTGTTTCAAATCCTGTCACATTCGAAAGACAAAGAAAAGAAGTTTTACTTTTTCAGAGAAAGGGAAAGGAGAAAAGGAAAATGTTGATTTCCCCGTATTAAATCAAATGGTCCAAAGCTTACCAACCGTTTCTGAAGTTAATTATTTGGAGAAGCATCTGGTCCGGGAGTCTATGTTTAGCCTTTTGACTTTATGGTTAACGGTATTTATTTGCAAGTGCATTTATGGGCCCTGTTAAAGGAGTGCTTTGGGAGCATCGGTTGGTAAAATCTGAAATGGTCATTCCATATTTTTGAAGCATGTACTTTCATGATGAGGATGTAAACACGTGGATAAAGAGAAATTCTTTAAAATAAATAAATGAATTTAGCTTGTGAACACTTTTTGAGTTATCAAAAACCCCTTAATTGGGTTATGTTTGGATGCTAGGAACAAATAGAATGAATGAAATTTATTTTATTTTGGGTCCAAAACTACTTTTTGATTGTGATCTTATCCCTAAAGAAAGACTACTGCATAAAGCAGGGGCGTAGCAAGATTTTCGACTCAAGACCAAGACATCTTTTTTTTTCTTTTTCTAGTTGCTAGTTACAAAATTAATACTATGTATTACTATTAGTTTAGTTTGATGTGAGTTCTCCTCCGATTTTCAAATAAATAAGGCTGATCCTAAAGGGGTGACTCATTTATTGACAATTCCTGGATCCGCTATTGGTTTCAACAAGATTGGGAGTTAATGTAAATTTTCTAGAGAATTTAGTGGGAAAAAAACCTTTAGAACTTGAGAAGCTCAACTTAATCAATCACATAGCAATGTGGTGTTGGAGTATAATCCTGAACCACTTTTTATAACCACACATTTGTTCGTCTTTTTTTATTATCATACAATATCTAGACACATGTGACATAAATTATAAGAGTATCCACAACGCTATAATCAAAAGTAAAAGATTTTTAAAGTTAATGATATTAATGCAAAATATGTCTCACAATGCTATAATCAAACTTAACAATCTCTTTAGAAATAATCAAATTTTTGGCTTTGGATAACCAAAACTAGCAACCTTTTGACAATAACCAAATTTAACAGACCCTACATATTCTCAATCAAATACACCAATACTTATACAATTTTTTTTTGATTAATACCAATCATTATACAAAAATGTTCTATCTCTCTTCCTTTTTCCTCTCTCTCTTTCTTTTCGAACAATATTTTCAAAAAGCATTATTTTACCAAATTGTTTTTTAAAAACATTTTTTTCCAAAAAAAGTTTCAAAAACTATTTTCTATTTCTAGTAAATAGTTTTTATTAGTTTCAAAACTATTTTTAGAAAAACTATTTTCTATTGTTCACAATTTTTAGTTTTTTGTAGTTTGAAAATATGATGTGACAAGTTTAAATTATCCAATTTTGATTATGCCATTGTAGACATCTACATTGCTAACCTTAACAATCTCTTAAATAAATAATTAAAAGCTGATGTGACAATTTTTGATTATCAAGTTTTGATTATGACATTGTGGATACCCTAAGCCAGTGTTTACTTATAAGGTATACACGCAATCTAAGATTTATACGGAGTATGACTTTTTACATGGAAAAAAAAACGATGGAGTATACAAATTGACTACCTAAAATAAAAAAGAATTTGTATTTTTTTTTTTTTGATTGTTGACTAACTGCAAAATGACCAATAGGACCAGAGACATCTTTTAATATGCTACGTTCACTGCACGAGTCTACTACATGCCTACATGGGGCCCACTCCGGACCTCACAAAAATACCAAACAATACCCATAAATTTTAAAATACTTTTTTTTATGGGGCCATGTAAAAGATTAGCTCAATCGCATATCTGTAGATATGTTTTCTTAATTCGTAGAGATAAAAATGCTTGTGCGATGAACTCAGGCTATGAGTGTAGACTTAAATGGAACTAATAAGAGACGCGATGGACTCGTGCGATGACGGTAGACTTAATATTGGAACTGATTAGAGACATGACATCGTAGGAGAATAAAAATATTTATTCTGTTAATGCTATTTTGGAATATAAGCGCGGATTACTGTGACTATAGGGTGTTTTGATCATTCTTTTTCTAGGTTCAAAATTTTGTCTTAGTTTTCTTTATGGTGAAACACATAAAGTTGAAAATCTAAAGCTATAACAATAGATATCTGAAAGTGGCTTGCTGAGAACTGCAGCCTATGTTGTAACATACTATATATTGGAGTTTCTTACAGGGTTTCATGATTTGCTTTGTTTGAAACCAATAATCACTACAACAAAAAGGGGTATTCCCCTCACTTCTTATCCAGCGTTTACAATAAACCCCAGTAAAGGTCCATTTTTAAAACAAAAAGACGCGTGGGTGCTTTCCCATTTCCCTATTGCATCTTTTATTTTCCCTCCGGCGCCGCAGAGAAAACCCTAACCCCCAACGATACCGCCGCTCTCCCTCTCTCTCTCTCTCTTCGAGAGAAGGTTACATGGAACTCTTCTACAATGCTCGGTGACGAACTGCTTTAGTGGTTGGAGGTGAGTACCTATTGTAATGCCCTAATTCATAGTTTCATTCTTTGTTGCTTTCATATTATTTATTATCCAGTTTTCAACTAATATTGCTTCTTTATTTGCAGATGCTTGAGGAAAATATGATCGGGAGAATGTGTTTGATAAAGGCGTGCGGGACACTGTTTATTTTAGGGACTTAAGTGTTTATTTTCTTTGACTTGTTTTTCCTTTTTTTTCTTTCCTGTATTTTACTAACTATGGTTGCATATGAACATGAATTTGGATTTGCAAAAGTATGTATTATTGTTTCTTTTTGCTAGTATATGGATCCTAAATTTTGGTTGTTTGGATATGAAGCAGCATTCTTGCAGATTTAAAAAAAAACAACAAAAAAATTCCCGGCGTTTTTGTAAACCCCGGTAAAACCCACCCCGCCGGAATCGGAAAAAGTCGCCGGCCTTGGACTTTTCCCAGCGTTTTTGTAAACGCCGGTAAATCTCTGCCGGAATTGGAAGATGTCGCCGGCCGTGGACTTTTCCCGGGGTTTTTGTAAACGCCGGAAATAGTGATAAAAACGCCGGGAACATTTCCGGCATTTATTAAACGCCGGGAACTATTCCCGACATCGGCAGTCGCGGCGTTCGCTAAAAACGCCGGAAAAAACGCCGGGAACACTTTTTCCGGCGTTTATTTCACTTTTTCCGGCGTTTATAAAACGCTGGGAAAGCCAAGATTTCTTGTAGTGAATGTTGAGGTGTTTTTGTATGAAAATACTCCAATCATGTGGTGTTGGTTTGCATTTTCTATATTTCTACCGACACAGATCTATGCCCATGACATGATCCATTTGTTTTGGTTGCGACGGATTCCAAGTTTTGTTTTCTAGTACTTGTTTGGTGTTTCGAATTATATACGGAGTTATTTAGGTAAACTAACTTAATATTTTGTTGAGTTTGAAATCAGGTTAATACTTTTCATAAAAATCCCTGCTTTGTTAAATATCCATGATAATTGATACTATTAGCAAGTGACTTCTAATTCATGTCCAAAAAAAAAAAAAGTGACTTCTAATTTGTCATCCTTACCCTAAATCATAATTTTTTTTTGTTATTTTGATCTACCTATATCATGAGATCTGAGAACTAGATTTCAACTCTTTTTTTAGCCCAATAGTCCGAGCCGTCTATTACCAAAATAGACGACCGGACCAATTGCACTACAATCTTATAGAGTGGGTTGCCCTATAAGATCCCCGGATCAGTACGTAACGAGATGCTGTTGATCATTGTTTGGTTGTGTTCGGCATGTGATACTTTCAATATAAATCTCATTAAATTTCCGATCTGATTCTTCCAAACAAATCAAACAAGTATACAGTATATATTAAAGCAAGAATTTGTCCACTTCTTTTAATTTAACATTACTTACTAGAGTAATACTATATTCGAGTAGAAAACTAATCAATCCCTGACAGGACAGGGATCTGACAGCGTGGGCTTGTGACTAAATTGACAGCTGACCTTGTTAAGAAAAACAATAAATCAAAGTGGGATGATGATCGTAGACTCGTAGCACGACGTTGTACTAAAATGAGAAGAGGGTTGTAAATATGTTGATGATTTCCCTATAAACAATGTTTAGGATTCATCATAGTATGTCGTAAGAGGATATCTATCACTCCATTACTATTACATATACTATGATACAATCATTTTCAAGTCAGGAATGCCTGATTTTTCTTACGGTTTGTATTTTGTGTGGAAGTCTACTTTTTCAATCAAATTTTGATAATTCGAACAATGTGTTTAAAAAACGTGTTTTTAAAGGTAATCGCGAGAAATCGGCAAAAAATATGATTGGGAAGGCTTGATCTGAGCAGTTTTTCAAAAAAAAACGTTGATTGTGCGGAAGTCTACTTTCCCTATAAATTTTTAATAATCCGAACCGTTCAATATATTTAAAAACACGTGTTTTTAAGGGTTCCTGCGAGAAATTGGCAAAAAATATGACCGGGAAGAGCTTGATCTGAGCAGTTTTTCATAAAAAATGTTGATTGTGCGGAAGTCTACTTTCCCAATCAAATTTTGATAATTTGAACCGTTCAATGTGTTTAAAAAATGTGTTTTTAAGGGCTTCTACGAGAAATCGGCAAAAAATATGACAGGAAATGGCTTAATCTGAGCAATTTTTCATAAAAAAATGTTGAACAATTTAGATCATCGAAATTCAATCGAAAACAATGAAGTCCGGACCGTAAGAAAATCAGGATCCTTGACTTAAAAATTTCTGTACTATGACGAATCCTAAATAAAAGGATATCTGACCGTTGAAAAAAATATAAAATAAAAAAGAGAGGATATCTAGTTGCATTCATTATACATCACTTGACGACTGTTGATGTTGCATGAAAACCATAGTAAATGCTCTTTGTTGTTGATATCTCACGGAGATAGACGGTGATTTCCACACTTTATAAATTACTATCTGCACTCCGAAAGTAGAGTGTGAAAATCCTTCCTTTTGTACAACTGATTTTCGCACAAATATTAAGTTACAGCGTGCGAAAACCAATCCTCCACGAAAATATAAATTTGCATCTTCTTTAATGAGAAGGAAAGAGGGAGATTCACGGGGAAAGAATTACATTAGTTTCATTTGGTTATGTAGTCTTAGTAGTTGGCTGGATTGAACTAGTCAATAGAAATATGAAAAAAAAAAATTACTTTAGCCATTTGGTTAATCTGACCATATTCAATATCAATACTGAGACTAAGTTTTCCTTTTGTCTAAACAAATTAAACGGATTAAAGCCAACAAAATATCAATTTTGAGACATATCATTCTTCTCACATATATTAACTAAAAGTTCATTTAGCGGGTAAAACTTGTCTAATGCCAATAAACTATAGACAAACTTCTCGGGAAACACTGATCGGAATGTGAAAAATATTTTATTTCAATATTTATGGTATAAACCCGTCCTTTATAAAACCCTATCCAATACCAGTATAATCAAATTTGAAAAGACAAATTATAATCTAAAAGACTTTGACAAGATTGGGGGACGGTTAATATATATTTTCTAGAGAATTTACTGGGGAAACAACCTTTAGAACTTGAAAAACTCAACTTAATCAACCACACAGCAATGCGGTGTTGGGACATAATCCTAAACGACTCTTTACAACTATATACACATTTGTTCATCTTTTCTGATCATCAAACAATTAGGGTTTGTCCGTGCCTAAAAGCACGACATAACTCTTTTTGAACACAACTAAAATGAATTACGAAACTATTGACCACCCCAGCCAACGATTTATACAGGAAGAATTTTTCTTAAATTATGTTCAGACAGAGTTCTTCTAGTGCATGCCCGTGCCCGAACGCAACGCATTCTAAACAGAGTCTAAATGAATTATCAACCTCACTTTTCCCCTTTCTTTTTCTGTTTGAAACTTTCAGTTCATTGTAGATAACCACGATCAAATGAAGAGGAAAACAACCATCTAACCTCTTTGGGTGTGGTCTGGCGAGGTTGGGCAACCAGGAGCAATGAGGGTGGAGAGCAAAAAAGAACCTAGATCAAAGGAAGAGGATGAGAGACGTAGGATGGCTTATCGAGATGTATGTGACGGAGAGAGATTACAGAGGGAACGAAGAGCCACCATCAATTTGAAATTGGAAAGAGACGCTTTAGAAGAGATGCCATCTATTTTTTGCTCGAAAATTGATAAGTATTTACGAAAATGCCGTTTTATAGAATGGAGGGTGGAGATTTATGAAAGGTTAAATATAGACCCTTGAATTTAGAGTCATGCTATGTGTACCGACCACTTTGTAGGGAAATCGTACCGACCGGCCGCGCCGGGCCGCCTCCGGCCACCGGACGGCCGATCCGAGCCGTCCAAAAATTCTAAAAAAAAAAACCGAGGGGCCCTCGCGGGAATCAACGGCATCCGATGTGTCTATGTTGCTTGATCTAAACACCCATTTTTCGTGTATATATACATGTGTGTATATATACACGAAAAATGGGTGTTTAGATCAAGCAACATAGACACATCGGATGCCGTTGATTCCCGCGTGGGCCCCTCGGTTTTTTTTTTTAGAATTTTTGGACGGCTCGGATCGGCCGTCCGGTGGCCGGAGGCGGCCCGGCGCGGCCGGTCGGTACGATTTCCCTACAAAGTGGTCGGTACATATATCATTTTCGTGAATTTATGTAGGGAATAAGATTCAAAAACGGATCTAGCTTATTATATAGATATCCAGACACGTCGGACATAAATTATAAGCCAGCATTTGCTTATAAGGTACACCTAATCTAAGATTTCTATGACTTCTTACATGGAAAACAAAAATTCGATGGAGTATAAAAACTAACTACCTAAATAAAAAAGAATATCTATGGGTTTTTATTTTTGATTGTTGACTAACAAAATGACCAATAGGACCGGAGAAATCTTTTAATATATTACGGTCACCGCAGGAGTCTATTGCACGCTTAAATAGGACCCACCCCTGGTCCCACAAAAAATACCTTAAAATACGTGTTTTTTTTATAAAACTCTATGAAAAATCAGCTCAATCGCATATCGGTAAGTATGTTTTTTGAATTCGCAAGTTTGAAATTGCTCGTGTGGTGAGTGTAGACTTAGGCTCCATTCCAGAACACCTTCTTAAAAAATAAGTACTTATTTCACATTTTCAAACTCAAAAATAATGTAAACAAAAAATAATTTTTTGATTTTTTTTACACCGTATTAAAGATCTCATCGAGATCTTTCAAACAAAATCCATATTGCATATTTTTAAATTTCATTAAGCCCTTTATTTTTGAGCTTGAAATTGCCTTCTTAAAAAATAAGTACTTATTATTCGTTCCGGAACGGGGCCTTAATAGAACTAATTAAAGACATGACATCCTGAAAAACCGAGCGCTGGACTCGTGCGGTGAGTGCAGACTAGGACTGATTAGAGACATGATATCGGAGGGAATAGTTGTGGATGCTGTCAGCTTGAATACGCACCACACCCTACACGATTCTCTCTCTTCCTCTCTTTATTTATGATTTCTCTCTCTCTCTCTCCATCTTCTCAAAAAAACACACACGCAACACACAGAATATTCCGTCAAAGTCAAGTGCAGAAGAACTCAACTTCATATATACTTGCGTACGCATACACCCGTTGAATGTATATTGTCTAATCTCTGACTGACGCCTCCCTCTCTCTCCCTCTCTCTCTCTCTCTATACCAAACTCTTCTGTTTCTCTCTCTCTGTCCTGCCGTCGCAGCTCCTCTGATCGAACATGAGTCTCTCTGTTGCCCAAGTAATTAACACAAACTCTGTTTTTATGCTCTGTTTGCTTGTTTGTAATTTGTGATTAATATTGAGTAATGTTGAGAGCTTTTGTGCGTGATTAGGGTTTCACGAAGTCGCTTGCCATGACGGTGCTCTCCGAGATCGGCGACAAGACCTTTTTCGCCGCCGCGGTTAGTTGCACTTGGTTGTTTTGATCTCGGTTTACGCCGCCCCTAATCTATTTTTGTTTCTTTTTGTTTTAATTTTTTAAATGGCGAAATAGGTTTCGTATTCCTTAGGCAATTGACTTTTTGATATGTGCCAATGTGATTACTACTATTTCATTGGGAGATTATATAGATGTTAAGTAGTGTTTGGTCTGCTGGAATTGACATTTATTGGCCCCTTAATTGAATGGTCATTCACATGTGATTGGTGACTGAGAATTCCATTAGTGGCGAAGTTTCTGTAATTAATTTAACGATACAAGCTCTACAAGGAATAGCCATTCCATTCTAGCTTTAATTGAGCGAACCGAACACTTACTTGGCATACATGGGAGGATAAGATTATATGTACAACAGATTGTTAAAAATCCTTTGCTTTAAATTGAGCCTTTTCACTTGTAACTCTGGGTATATTTTAGTTCTTTGACCCATTGTGAGAAAAATTAGCTTTACGAAATGGCCTTCTTATTCTTCTTTTCATTTTCCAATACAAATTAAGTGATTTTGTTTTCTTGTTCTTAACCTTGTTTTAAAGTGCAATAGTGCAACTTGAAAGGGTAATTACATTTTGGAGAATGTGGATGTTGATGTTCTACTCTCACCGATTTTAATTCCTTAAATGACTTTGATGTGAATCTTTTAAAGCATGCAATTAATGGATTGTGAGGAAGTTGTGTATTAGGAACCTGATATCCTTGCTCTTTCCAAATGGTTAGATGGACATACTTAATTTTTTAGGTTTGTTTTTGAGTTTTCGGAAGGGTTTGAATATATGTAAGGTTCTTCTATTATGTAATTGAATAGGAGAATGAGAGTGGCAAGAATCAATTTGCTGTGTTTTTAAGGGAAGAATAAGAACTTGGTTCCCAAAAACCACAGTTGCACAACTTTGAGAATCAATGCTGTTTTCATTACCTATTATTCTTTTAGACCTCTTTGAGATTACTAGTTTTTTTCATCATGTTGGAAGGATAGATTCTCCTTTTCTTCCTTAACTTTTCAAGTACTTTGTGAAAAGATGCTAAAGAATTGCATAATGCATTATTTGTTGTATGTATTTCGTAAGATTTATTACACCTAGAGATACGTTGATTACACATAGTGATTATACCTATGAAGGTATCAACTGTAAGAAACATATCATGAATTGTAAGATTTTGACCGCACAACATACAAATAAAACTGTTATTTGAAAGTGCTTAACAAGAAGTGCTTCAGCTTTTGTTTGAACACATCAGTGGAATCTGGCTGGCACTTACCTTGTTATATGGACCAATCCACTAATCACCTTAGAGGACCATTATATGATGCAGTAGATTTTTCTATTGTTTTACTTTATATATTTGCCTTTCTGAATCTTCTGTCCAGAAATTTATCTGACACTATGGTGCTTGTTCTTAGATCTTGGCAATGCGCCACCCCAGGAGACTTGTTCTGTCAGGGTGCCTGACAGCTTTGATTGTAAGTCTTTGCTTGCAACTTCCTTGACAATTTTTTTTCTTTGTTTTGATCTTGTCGTCTGGTTTTTATGCCTTACGAGGAGAGAATATTTGCTGATTTGTAGGTGATGACTATTCTTTCTGCTATTGTTGGCTGGGCTGCTCCAAATCTGGTAAGAGTCATAAAGTTTGGACGCTCACAGCTAACTTGATGCTGATCTGTTGGTTATACGTATTGGATGACTGTTAATGTGTAGTTTTACTCAATAGGCACCAGAAGCGGAGTGATTTATTTTAGTTATTTTGTATCAGTTTAGCTGTATATGTAGGTATCGTTTCGTAAGGTAATGGATGTAGAATGTTGTCTACTTAAAATGGAAACAGATTTGGGAAGGGAGTAGCCAAAGGAGTATAATGTATCCCAATGATTAAGGCTAGTTTTGGCAAATCAGAGTTCCATGTTTTTGGCTTGGGTGCTAAACCTGGGAATGATATTTGACCTAAATATTTCCTTTTCAGATTGTTTACCTTCTGGCCACATTCAAAGTGATTACTGATCCTACAGATTCTGAAATCTTTAGGTGCGTTTGTGGGCTGGATATTTGGGATTGCATGAACTCTATCTGATTCTCTGGTCTGGACCGATGTGATGCTAATTATGGCCACGTTAGCAAGTGCATTTAGTGATCAACTGCATGAGGCATGTGTTATTGGGAGTTGGGACATTTAAGAATGTGGAGTAGTGTTGGATTTGTCAAGGGCCATGGACTTTTGCCCTTCATTCTAAGTCAGTGAAACCTTTGTTGGTTTCCTTAGAAATTGTAAATAGGTTAAAGGAAGCTCTCTACATGTTTTCTCTATGATGGTATCATTCTGAACCTTTGTTTGATAGTGTCTGGTTTCCATTCTAGACGACGACTACTAATATTAGGTCTTGCAAAACAGCAAAAGTATTTAATCTTATGTCCTACATGGTTAACACTTAACTGCTTGTATGTGTCAAGTATTTTTGAAACAAACTTTCATGCTTGAGGCAAGTGTTTTCACATCATAATGTCCTGTTATTTTACTTTTTCTGTTCTTGATTTCCTGTAATCTTGCAGATCTCTCGTAAATGGACTCATCACGTAACAACTTTGTTATTCTTGGGATTTGGGCTATGGTCTTTATGGGACGTAGTTAAAGGAGAAGGGTAACATATTAGTCATTGTCCTTTTGCCTCCTTCACCAACGTTTATGTAGCTTCTAATTCTCCTTCCTCTTTGATTTGCTTCTACTTGAGTCTGACACTGTTTCATCCTTTAGGGAGTCTGAAGAATTGGCTGAAGTTGAAGCCAAATTGGTTTGTTTACTTTTCTCCCAAATGACTTATTTGCTATATTGCCATATTCTTTCTGATTATTTCCTTTATGGTGCTATTAGGATGCTGATTGGAAAGCTAATAATGGAAGTGTAAAAGAGCGCAGCAAGGTAAGAACTATTATGTCCTTGTTCCTTTGACTGTGGTGAGCAGAACAGCAGATCTATTTTCTTTGCATTTTTTTTTTTTTGATTGTTCTGGCACTTTTCTATCAATGCTTCTTCTTGAGGAGATGATAAGACAATTCGAGTCTTCGGATGACTTGCTTAAATTCTTTCTTCAAGCCAATAGTTTTGTAGTGATTTAGTTAGCAAACTCTTTTCTTGCACATGTAAGCCATAATCTTTTCTGATCCATCTGTGTCACCGTAATGATGTAACAGTACAGTGGAAAAACTCCATTCAGTTGATTAACCGTTATTTTTTTTTTCTTAAGTCCATTTAACCACAAAAATGTATTTGTGCTCCAGAGTTAAGTTGATACCTAACTTTAACATGAAACGTTCTGAAATGCAAACTAAATGCTCAGTTTTAGTTTTTTGCCATCATCTTTATTGGTTTGGTCATATCATTAACTTGGATCATTATCTCGTTGCTCCGTTAAGTATCAACTTAGTTATGGATTTACCGGACCCCTTATGTTTGTTGTTCTAAGTATTTTATGCATATCATGTTCTTTCAGGCTGATGATGATTTGAAAAAGGAAAGGCGGCAACTTCTTACTCAGTTCTTCTCACCCATCTTTCTTAAGGTTTTGATTTCTATCCATTTCATTCTGTTTGGGTAGTATTTGGACAAGGAAAGGAGATAGAGAAGTTTAAGGATCTAACAACTCACAACGGTTAGAATCTTCAACTTTTCCATTTCCTTCTATTTTCGTTATCCAAATCTTGAGTCCGGCTCCCCTCCAATCCATAAGGAATTGGAGGATCCTCCAATTCCAATTCGATGGTCAAGATTACCCTAATAACTCAAGCCCCAAAGTTCATATGGTATTCTACAGGCACCCAATTACTCCCCAAATATTTTTCAATTACATAAGCGTCTTCTCTCCCCATTTTTTTTGAAAGGCGAAAAAAATTCATTAATCTTCGAAAAACTTTTTATATAGCTCATGAGGATTTTTTCGACCGATATCATATAGTTCATGAGGATTTTTTTACTAATATTATATCAATAATTTTTTTATTTCAGCATGTTTTTTTTGTTGATATTATCTTATTATGTAGCTTATAAGATTTTTTTTACTGATACTAATGTATTTTCATTTGTGCTTTGCACTGTGTTGTGTGCTCATTGATGTAGTTGTTCTTGTATGTAAAGAAAGTTGAAATTAAATTCAGTTATGGAAATTAGAAAGAAATCGTAAGAGTAAGTAATTGAACGTAATATAATTTTTATAGAAAAAAATATTTTAGAAGAAATGCAAAAGGAGTCTTTGATTAACCCTGTGAATCTGATAATTCTTTGAACTTGCACCAATTATTAAAGTTACGAAATGAAATTTTACTAATGTTTGGAATTTGGTAAATTGGTGCATGGAATATAATAATTGGGGAATATTTGGGGAGTAAATGGATGTCCATAGAATACCATATGAGTTTTGGGCTGGAAATACTAGAGTAATCCTGACCATCGAATTGGAATTGGAGGATCCTCCAATTCCCTATGGATTGGAGAGGAGCCGGACTCCCAAATCTTCGATCCCAAATACAACCTAAAATCGAACAATGTTAATATTTTGCTACAAATTCTTTGATTCATGATTGATGAATGATGACCATTTTACAGGCATTTTCCATTACATTCTTTGGTGAATGGGGTGACAAAAGTCAGGTAAGCTTCGGAAAACAATTAACATATATCTGTGCACATTTCGAGTGTCACAACCATTACCACGACTGCTCCATTTGTTTCATACTTCTACATTTATCCTTCCAGCTAGCTACCATTGGTTTAGCTGCAGATGAGAACCCATTTGGTGTTGTCCTTGGTGGAATCTTGTAAGTAAATAAATCTCTCGACCAATTCATATGAGTTTTTTTTTATAGGTCATTTTTGGCTAGTCTTGGTGACATTCTGTTTTCTATTGACGGAATTTATTAGTCAAAAGAGATTACCGGAAGTCACATCTCGCTCTCTCTCTCTCTCTCAGGAACTCATAAACGCCCACGAATCACATTCACGACCACACTCGCCCACGTGGTAGATAAGCATGTAATATATGTGCACCTTGCATTTGGTGAATTAAGATCTCAGTGATTGCCAAGATTGTTAAAATCACTCAATCTTGGTTGTGTGAAACCGTAAAACTGACCTGAAATTATATGTCACCTGACTGAATACAGTACTTTGGTTTTCATTTAGAAAGTGTGTATTCCGCTTCTTCTCTTTTGTCTTTGGAAACTAGAGTCAATTTTTGTGATATTTGGGTAATCAGATTACTCTATGAATAACATTGTGGAGCTGATTTTGTTTGGCCTTTACCAGAGGGCAAGCATTGTGCACTACTGCTGCTGTCCTGGGAGGAAAGAGCTTGGCATCTCAGATATCTGAGAAATTTGTAAATGACGAATCTTGCCGTTTGGTTTCCTTTTTCGCAGTCTACATACTTTTTTCCAGTATGTGTAACCACAATGCTGTCTTAATTCTGGTGCAGGTTGCATTCTCAGGTGGTGTTCTTTTCATAATTTTCGGAATCCAGTCCTTCCTGTCATCTGTTGAGTCATGATATTGTAACATTGCTTATGGTAAGTATTGATCATCCTTTTGCTTCATAGCGCAATACACCTCTTTAACGCATCTGAATTGAGTCAATTGACTTGGAAATAGTTGGAATTCAATTTTGACTGGGATAATACAGTAACTTGTAAATTGGCTCGGTATTTAAAATCAACCATCAATGATCTAATTGGAATTATACTTGGCTATTTGTTGGGTTGGGATGGATACTTTGTCGAACCAGATACAGGCCTGCAGGCCTAGTCTTGGCCTACACAAAGGAGGCCTGTACTAGCAGTTCATTGGACATCGGATCAAGACCAAGATTTTTACCTCGACCAAGTTAATAAGTGGACTTCATTCAACGTTGCAGAAATATGTTTACTTATTGTAGAGGGATTCTCTGAGTAATGCTGACTTTCGTGGTTTTTTTTTTCCCCCCTTCGGTGCATACAGATAACAAGGGACACCCGCGTGAAGCGTGAACCAAAGGAGACTCATACACATAATTATTGGGAGCATTCTCTTCCATTGCCGCGAAGGCCTTATATTTGTAATGAAGACAGCCAAATGACCTGATAGAACTGCTAGTTAAGTGCTAATTGTCTAAAGTTGACACCATTCAAGGTCCAGGCAATGCCTGCTTGGCAAATTGCTGTGTTTGAAATTTTGTTCTGCCTTGTCGTCATTAGATTCATGTTGCTGGCTATTTGACTAGGATTAAGCATCAGTGGGCATCATTCCACGCACCGAATGGACCAAAACCAAAATTTGTTGTGGTTAATTGAGTGGCCACATTTTATTGTTCTCTTAAAGTATCGGTTCAAATACTGCATATTAGGGGGGAAATAACTTAAACAGGATTATATATGTTCCGATTAGGTGCTTTCTAGCAAGGTGATCCAAGGGAATGATCTCCATTTTTTATTCTGGATTACACAATGTAAGCTTTTGCTCTCCTGGTGATAGCAGAAGATGAGGGATTTTTAACCTTCCGTTTGGCACGAGGGACATGTCTAAAGCTGCCCTCTCCATGCCGAAGCATTTCACTAAATTGACTGTCATGACCTGATCACCCGCTCCTATACAATTATTAATAATCTTGTAATTTCGTATGAACAAAGAGAACAAAGCGGCGTATATATGCACTCAAGAAAAGTGCAACATTACCTAACATTCGTCGTATTACAAACAACCGTCTTTTCATAGTTTGACGCACTGAAGATGCAATATTAGAATATGTAACCATATACCAACTGATTTATCTTGAAATCTATTTTCTATCTTGGAAGTACCGTTAATGGCCAAATATTACTCCCTCCATCCCTTATTTAGTGTCAAGTATTCCATTTTGGGCTGTCCCTTAATAAGTGTCCATTTTGTAAAGTTAAGGGGTAAAAATTGATACATTGTCTATTTTGTCCCTAAAAGTAGATTCCATTTTGAAAAGTTAGTGAGTAAAAGTGTAATGATGATAGGTAAGTAGGAAAAGTGGAGGAAAAAGTTGATGTGAAAAGTATAATGATGATATCTTTTTAATAAGTTGGAGTTACGAAGCAGGATATTTAAAAAGGGACGGAGGGAGTATTGCATTTGCAGCCGATTTTACTCCAAGCTTTATTTTTTTGCTAAAAAAAATATTATTAATGAGAAATATCAAAATCCGTTTCAATAGTGTGAAAGGATTTGATTGCGTATCTAATTACCACGAGCTGTGCTACGTGCACAGCAAGCCGTGCACAGCGGCTGTGCACAGAGCACTTTTTTTCCCGCCTCGGATTGCGCAAAGATGATCGGAGCCGCTCATTTTGTTCAAAATATGTCGTTTAAGGGCTCTGCAAAAAATAAGCTTCGTTCGATATCGTTAGAGGTATTAACAAAACACCCAAAATTACTTCAGAATTTAAGCCATTCTGAAGTGATTTTGGGTGTTTTGTTAACACCTGTAACGATATCAAACGAAACTCATTTTTTACAGAGCCCTTAAACGACATATTTTGAACAAAATGAACGGCTCCGATCATCTTTGCGTGACCCGAGGTGGAAAAAAATGTGCTCTGTGCACAGCTGCTGTGCACACTTGCTGTGCACGTAGCTTTTCTGAATTACCACAGACCTATTGCTGCGTCAACAATTTGAAGGCGTCACCGGTATTTATTACTAAATGGTGCAAATTACCTAGGCATTCCATTTGCAAACTGGTAGGAAAGTCTTGCCTTGTTGAGCTGTTTCAAATTTACTTTTTCAGAGAAAGTGAAAGGAAAAAAGGAAAATGTTGATTTCTCCGTATTCTAACCTAATACTCCCTCCGTTCTAAAATGAGTGACCTTTGTTGGGATTCTGTGTCATTTTCAAATACTTATATCTTTTGATTTATGAAGTTTTTGTGATTTAGAAAATTTTGTTTAATAGAACTAATTACTATAATTTATCAAACAAGATCCATATTGTATATTTTTTGATATTCATATTGAAATATATAAACAATTGAAAATGACACATTTTCCCAAAAAGGTCACTCATTTTGGAACAGATGGAGTAATAAAAGAACATTGAAAGGGTTTGGACACTTTTCAATTTGGACCAATTTGCCCCTTGATTTTGCCCTATTTGCCTTCCAGTCCTCAAGCCACAAACCACCCCACCCCACCCCACCCCACCCCTTTCGGCCGCCACCCCACCCGATGCCACCACTACCGCACCCACCTCAAAACCCCACCATCGCAACTCCCTCACTCCATCAGCGTTTTTAAAAAAAAATAGCCGCGTACAGTGGGTTTCACACCCACGTTGCCGCCGCTGGCCCCACCAGAGTGCCGCCGGACGCCGCCTCGAGATTTCGGAACCACCACAAAAATCTACGGACACCGTGCAACCCACTAAACGCGAACTATGGCGAACTGTAGCCCAATCTATCAAATGTATGAGAGATGAACTGTAGTGATAAGTTGAACTTGTTCTTACTGTATGACTCTCCCATTTGGTTGAGCTTGTCCTCTTTGTGTAACGCTCCCTGGTGTATTGCTAGAGGGTTTCTTTTTGGTATCATTATTTTTAATGATAGGAGAATCTTTTTTGCTCATAAAAAAATTTTTGCGAGAGATAAATTTTCTTTTCCCTTTGAGCCACTTCATTTTCTTCCATTTTTTATTATCAGCATTTTTTTCCCTTCCTAATCGAACGGACTCTTAATTAATTTGAATTATGTGCTGATTGATCAAAACTTGAGCTCCATCACCTGCCCATATTTCCACCAATTTTGGCCCGAGCCTCACTTGTGGATGGACTACGAAACGGTAACGTCAAATGTTTGTCAACTTGAACATCTGAAACTCATTCAATTGGAAGGTTTTAGAAATAAGAGGATGACCAGTTGATGATGCTAATGGATCTTTTACTAGGAAGTCATTTGCTCTTAAATCCATGACTGTAATATCACCGGAAAAACAGTCACGGCAAGTCACGAAAATTCCCAAGCGTCAGTTATACTAGACATCTTTGTGCAATCCAAAGCTGATAGTTATTTCTTCTCCGAACAAGGACTACTTTTTTGGATTAATCAAAGACGAGAATAATTTCAGTTGGTTGTAAATTTAGGTGTTCAAGCTTTTGGATTTTGGTTTTTCCTTTGGGAGGGAGAGGAGTGAAATATCGTAAAATGGAAGGAATTGTATATATGGCCCTACAAAAATAAGTGACAGAATAAAGCTCAATTCTGTACAAATTAAACTTGTTTGGCCCAATAAGCCAAATGGCTTATTTTTGTCCTTATTCAAATTTTTTTGATGCATTTGTTAGTTTGTCGTTAATTTTTTGAAAATTACTGCTACGTCATTTTTTTTGAACGGCGAACTTTTTTTTTTATTAACCTTTGAAATTGTTACAAAGATTAATAGGATAAGAAAAAGACAAATAGTCCAATCTGAGACCCAATCCCTTAATTGGCAAGATGCTAACCAAGGCAACATCCAATAGGAACAAAGCCCCAACACCTAAAAGCCTAAACTTTTTCATGATGAGAGAAATCTAAAAATTAAAAATTACAGCTAATTTTTTCGTCTTTATTAAAAATAGAATTTTGATTTTAAATTTTTACTTTTTAAATTCCTCTCGTCATGAGAAAACAATAATCTAAAAAAAATCAACAAATGTAAAAAAAAAAAAATTGAATAAGGACAAAAAAAAAAAAAAAGAAGAAGTCATTTAACATATTAATTAGGCCAAACGTTCAGTGCAGTCTCGGATTAGGTTCAATGTCAATAATCAACTTCTTGAAGTATAAGGCCATGGTACTATTCTGGTTTTTGTTTTTTTTCCTTCTTGTCTCTCTAAATTAACAACTTGTCGTTTGATCTGTGAGAGTTTTGTTTCTTGTTTTACGAGAGTTGTTTCTTCCGTCTTTGAACGAATTTTATCTATAAATCGGGTTCTCTCAATCGAGATTGCTTCACAACGTTCTCTGTGCTTCAACGTTCAATCCCTACACGATGTCTTTGACAAGGCAACTCATGGTGGCTGGGTAGATCTATAGTTTTTGGGAGTTCATTGGTGCGTTCATACTTGGTTGGAGTACATTTGATCGTTTGGGCATTTGGTGTCTCTTGTCAAGATATTGCATTTGTGAGTTTTGTATGTTGTTAATTGTTACGTGGATTATTGTAATTTGAATTACTACGTAAACGTAGAAATTGGACAATAGGTACCCTGAGGGTATTCGTGACTGAATTGAAATTAAATAAACGTTAATAAAACAATTGTCACAAAAGTGATAAGTAATTGGAGATTGTGTGCTGTGTCATAGTTGGAAATTATTGGGAGAAAAAGATTCTCGATGGAGAAGAATCATAAAAACTATTAAATACAAGATAAATTCATAAAATGTTATATGTTGCTGCGTGTTGAGATTGTTGTATAATTTTGTGTTGTTTCATTAAAATTGCAAATTGTGGTATATAAAACACTTCCACATGCACAAAATCTTCGTGCTTGCCCAACGAAAAAAATCTAGTTAAATCAAATGGTCCAAAGCTTACCATCCGCTTCTGAAGTTAATTATTGGAGAAGCACCATGGTCTGGGTGTTAGTGGAGGTTCAAGTGTAATAAATAAAGCTTTTATAATCATGCCTTTTTTTTTTATTCTTTCCAGCAGTGGGAGTCTATGTTAACCTTTTAAAACTTTGGTTAACAGTATTTTTTTTGCAAGTGCATTTATGGGCCCTGTTAAAGGAGTGTTTTGGGAGCAATTTCATTAAATTTAATTGTCGGGTCAAATTATTAAAACGGTGCGAAATTTCAATTATATAAAGAATAATTTCAAAATTCGGTGGGGCCAAGTGACACCAGTTGACGTTCTCTCCCTCCGGAAGAATTTCGGTATAAACTGGAGTATAAAGAGTGGGGATTATATTCCTTCCTAGTTTGAGAATGGAGTCGTATTGTTAATTAATCCATTGAAAAAATTAAAGAAGAAGAAACCTTTGGAAAACAAGTAAACATTTTTAATAAAAAGCACTTTCGTGAGAGTTTACAATAGGAAAAATGAAGGCCCAGAACGTGTTTTTTTATAATTAATATCTGCCAAGAATATTTTCAGCATTTACAATCAATCAATTCAAACATGTTAACAAGTGTCTTAAGGAAATGGGGAAATTACAATAAGCCCCCTTTAACTATACCTCGGTAACAAGTTGCCCCCTTCATCGTTTAACTCAGACACTTAACCCCCTTCATCTTTTATGGCGTGACACTTGACCCCCTGCCGTTAGTTAGCCGTTAACGGAATTGCTGAAATTACCAATTTACCCTCTTTGGGCTATTTTTGTTTCGCTTATAACTTTTCGTAGGAAACTCTGTTTCAGCCCGTTCTTTTTTCAGAACTCTTGTTTTTTCCTCTATTTTATGGGTCTATAATAATTTTAGTATGGTTGCTTTATGCTTTCTAAGGTTAGATAAAATAACCATACTAAAATTATACTAAAATTATACTAACCTTAGAAAGCGTAAAGTAACCATACTAAAATTATTATAGACCCATAAAATAGAGGAAAAAACAAGAGTTTTGAAAAAAGAACGAGCTGAAACAGAGTTTCCTACGAAAAGTTATAAGCGAAACAAAAATAGCCCAAAGAGGGTAAATTGGTAATTTCAGCAATTCCGTTAACGGCTCACTAACGGCAGGGGGTTAAGTGTCACGCAATAAAAGATGAACGGGGTTAAGTGTCCGAGTTAAACGATGAAGGGGGCAACTCGTTACCGAGGTATAGTTGAAGGGGGCTTACTGTAATTTTCCCTAAGGAAAATGCATATAGATATATATATATATATATATATATATATATATAGAGAGAGAGAGAGAGAGAGAGAGAAATCTTCAGGTAAGGACCTTAAAATGAGGACCTTATATGCGGACCTCCCCATTTCTAGCCTTTCCAGATCTGATTTCAACGAACCGAGCAGCTCAATATGTTCAGAACGTGATTTTAAGAGTACTTCAAAGAAATCGGCAAAAAAAATGAACAGGAATGGCTTGATTTGAGCATTTTTATTTGAACCGTTAGATAAAAAATAAACAAAAATTGCTCGGATGAAGCCCTACCCGGTCTTTTTTTTTTTGCTGATTTCTCGCAGGTACCCATAAAATTACGTTCTGAATACATTGAGCGGCTCGGATCATCGAAATTCGATCTGAAAAAAGAGGTCCGCATTTTATTAAAATGAGGTGGACCTTATAGGAAGGGGACTCTCATATATATATATATATATACACACACACACATACATACACACACACACGGGGCGGTTTCGGGGTACCCTTATAAAAACCTCTAAAAAAACACCCCCAAGTTCCTGATCAATTTTTGATGATCCGAGCCGCTCAATGTAATCAGAACGTGATTTTAAGGGTATCCGCGAAAGATCAGCAAAAAAAATGACCGGGAAAGGCTTCATCCGAACAGTTTTTTATTGAACTTTATTGAACGGTTCAATAAAAAACTGCTCAAATCAAGCCCTTCCTGGTCATTGTTTCGGCCAATTCATGTGGGTACCCTTAAAATCACGCTCTAAACACATTGAGCAGTTCGGATCATCAAAATTTGATCGGGAACTATGAGATTTAGAATTGGGGGATTTTTTTAGAAGTTTTTATAAGGATGCCCGGAACCGCCCCGATATGTATGTGTATATATATATATATGTATATATATATATATTCAGCTCGCGAACACTTTTTTCAGTTATCAAAACCTTCTTGGTAGACAAAAGTACGTTAAAGTTTCACCTGCTATCAACACCTTTGGAGTCAGTACGTACAACTTGCAATGGGGCCTAGCTTGTGGACGGCTGGATCGGTCCTTAGGATCAGTTGAAGTGCATGTAACCTGGCTCAGACACCTTGCGTTATAAGAAAAAATGTTTGCAGCTCATATATGCCAATAAAGATGGATGTGATGGACCAATAGGATCAGTTGAAGTGTGCGTAACCTGACTCAACCACCTTGCATTATAAGATAAATGTTTGCAACTCATTTATGCCAATAAAGATGGATGTGATGGATCACCATTGCAGAAAGAGCGGTTCTGCTGCAGCTGTCTTTCTTTTTTGGTGCTAGGGAAATTAAAAGGCTATGGCTTTGTATGCTACTGAAAAAAGTGGACTTTGGAATCAAAAAAAGGAAGAAAGAAGAAAGATGAAAGAGAAAAATAAAGCCAATTCAAGAAGGACTTGTCTTTTTTATTCATTATGGAAAGGCATCGGTAATTAACAAAGTTCCTTGGCCCAAATACTCGAATTTCTTCCACAAATGAATTAATCCCATCTGTTATGGACATATTGTCCTGGTTAATTTAGCATCCAAATGGGGTTCGAGACAACAACATTTTAGCAGTTCTCCAGAAATCTTGCTCAATACTAAAGAGACATGCTGAGAACATCAATCACTTCTTGCATAATCACATCATTTCTTATGTGTAGAAGTCATAGGAAGAGGAATCAGTTATGATGTTCCTCAAACCCCCAATTGTGGACGACAACATAATGAACAGTCCGATGTATATGCACGCCTGAAAATACACAAAAACCATTAATTTCAACTTTGCATAACTGTGATACCAACTATATGTATGTGAATTTTTAGATATGTAGGTAAAATAATGCATACCCAGTTGATGAACCAAGAGGAGCTGAATCTCCTTGGTTTCTTAAGCACCAGCCATATGATACTGGGAAGCTGCAACAATGCCCAGCTCAAATTAGTATACTTGACCAAATTGACAGTTTTGGTATATTCATGTGGAAAGTCATAACTTATACGAGGGTAATTTGACTTACGAAATACGAAGTTGGAGCGAAACCAAATCCACCAAAGAAACCAAGAAGATCACCGAAGAAAGGGAAGGTGACACCAATGAAAAGCGTGAAGGCTGCAATAACCAAAGTCACGAAAAAACTGTCAATCAAAATTGTGTGCGAGCATGTGTGTGTTCAACTTTGTTTATCAAAATTTTGCTGCTTTGATAGATTTTTAGGAGGATTAATTCTCACCAACATAGGCAGAGCGAACTAGAATTCTCAGTGCAATTCCCGGAGGAAAGTTCAACTTCTTAACCATTGCCGTCTCCAGCATGTCAAACACTGGCATTGCATAAACCTGAAACATTTTTTTTCCGATATGCATATGGAAATGCTAGAGTGATTAACTGCCTAATAAATGTGTATGAACTGAACAGATGAGTATAGACCGCATGCAAAGCAGCATAAGTTTACTGTGTTGTAGAATGTCTTGGGCTGTTTTTGGACAGTGGGTGGAGGAATTTATGCTGGGAAAGGAAAGGGGAAAGGAAAAGCTACGAAGATAATGAAATGCTGAAAGTCTGTTTCTTTGGTAAACGTCAGCAAAATTGTTCATCCAAACACAGCCTTGCTGTTTTTCTTTTTGAAATACCTGGTAGCTGCCAATCACATGGATGACCACCATTAAGTTAGCAGCAGCAATGAGCCATGAAGGTCTCTCCAGTGCCACCAGTACATTATCAGCAACATCTTGCCCAAATGCCCAGTATCCAATGAAAGCTACCGGAAAATAGCAGATAGCATTGATAAAATAGGCCCAAACGGCGCCTTTCCACATCGGTACTCTGGAGGGCTTTTCCGGAGTGGATGGAACTGTTGCCTGAATTTCCAGCACAACTGCATGCCCAGCATAGGCAAATGAAATCTGACCCAACGCGTTAAAAACACGAAAAATGTAATCGGCTCCACTGGTTTTCTTGTATGCATAGCTCACATTCTCAACTTGCCCATGGGTCAGGGAACCAACCCAGGCTATGGTTGAATAGCTGAAACCAACAGAAGCTCAAGTGAGTTATTAATCATTTACTTCTGGTTATGTCAACCTCAAATTGGCTTATTCATGGGTAAGCATAGTTTTTTTCTGAGATATAAAAGTTGCAAAATTTCTCAAGTGCAGTATTTATTCTGAATGGTTTTTAATGAAAAAATAGGAAAAGTTTACTTATGTTTGATTGTTGGCATGCCTCCGGTCCTTGTGCTGGAATCAGTGGTTCGCTTAGGCATGAATTTGAGGAGGAATGAGCGGAGGAAAATAAAAATGTAAAGGAAAAAATTAAGAGGTTAGTGAAATGAAGCACCTAGTTCTATTGTTTGACTTGCATATCAGTTTCGTTTCCCTGTTAATTCGCTCCATAAGTCCTTAAACTGAACGCAGGCCTACTAATATTTAGTCTTCGGTATTGACAGTTTGATGGCATGTTTTTCATGTTACAGTAGTTCGGTGTGCAGCTCCAGATATGATTCTCCGTTTCCTCATTTTATTCACCATAGCAGTTCAATATAGTTCTTAAAATGACCATAGAAAAGAAAAGAAAGAACCGTCATATTCTCCTTAAAATTTGCAAAATTCAGGTAGTTCTTCTACTGGATTTTAAACTTGTGCTTCACTTTTCCATGGACCTGAGGTTTAAGATTTTTTTTTTTCTAATTTTGCTGTGACCACTCAACTCAAACATTGTAAATTAGATGTAAGTCTCAAACCTCGATAAGCCAACCATTTTATCTACAGAACAAATTTTAGCTAGAAGACAGACATAGTCTTGAGATTCATGTATTTTGAGATTCTGTGTATATTACACCATTGAGATTGCCTCAAGGCGGCAAGACAAGTTTTCTGGAGACAGAAACATTGGCCATGCATTACGCACAAAAGGACGCAGACACTTGGGACACAACAACAACAATAACAGTACTTGTGTAAACAGCAACGATGAGGTTATGAGCGGGCGATGACAGGGGACAGACCTATCATTAAGCTATATACGCACAATGTTCAGAACGATTTGGTTATGTATATGTATAGGCATATGGTGTCTTTTTCATAACAAGAAAATATTTTATTAACTGTAAGAAGAGATTACAGCAAGTAAATGGTGAGAATGAAAAATAGCATCAATGCCGATGAAGTATATCCCAACGGGGTGTTATCTTATATATTGGTATAAAAAAAAACTCTCTATTAAATTAGGGATATACCTCAGTGACATAATTGCTGCAGCTAATGAAACCCCAGAAACAGAATTGAAATTTGGGAGCTGAGACAGGAAGAAATGGGTGGACCCAAAGATGCAAATCCAGTAGGACTGCCTGATCTTGGTGCAGTTTGTACATGCTATCTCCATGAACTTCTTGAGGCACTTCCCTCCAGTGACCATGTACACTATGTCACAACCAACTTGGACAATTAGCTGCTGTGGTATCACTATCCATGGCCCAAGTTTTGGCCCGAAGGCATGGCGACCGAGGTCGTAGTAGTGATCAAATCGAACCCCTGGAACACACTCATGGAGCTGTATCATTTGCCACATCGTGTTCAGGGTGATGCACCATGATAAGACCATCACTATTGTCCCTGGACCCCTGTTAGAGAGAGAGTGTGTCAAGACAAGAAGGAAATAGAGCGGGGATATGGCAACTCAGGGACCTTACATGGAATGTCATGACAAAACAAAGCTGATTTTATGCCTTCCTGTCAGGTTTGTGAAGCCTGATTCGTACTGGACGAAAGGCCTGTGACTTCCCGAAGTTGTCTAGGAGTACTAAGAGCATAGTGGAATTTGGTGTGAGTTGTGGACGTACACATTCTTTTTCGAACAACATAAATCTTTGTGTAGAGATTTCTTGTTATGATTGTTTGATTTTTCTTCGTGCTAGCATGTGTGTATGTGTACAGTTGTTTGGTTTGTTGCCCAACACTTCCATGAATTTGAGAGCTTTTTTGCAAACCTTAAACACTTGAAAAAACACAGAACAAATGAGTTTATGGTATACCATCCCAAGTAGGCCATGGCATATGGCAAGCTGAGAACGCCTGCTCCAACCATGGCTGTGACAGTGTGAAAAGTTGAGTACCACCATTTGGCTTCGCGGGGAGGACCCTTTTCGTCCCATGAATACTCCGATGGAACTTCCTGCCATAGTTTTCCAAAAACAGTGAAACAAGTATGCAAATTAAGTAGCAGAAAATTTGAAGGTGGCTTGAGTTAAGGTGATAGTTTGTTCACCTTAGGAGCTGGTGGAGCAACAGCTGAAACCATGTTTGGCAAGCCACAAAGACACACACAGACACGTTCTGAGTGAGAGCTCACCTGTTATAATCATGTATTTGTAGTGGTTGATGGGCTCTAATTTATGATGGAATAAAGGAGAAGGAGAGGATGTGTATAATTGGATACCCTTCCTTTTACTGCCTTTGGTTTCATTCATTAAAACTTTATTCATTAGTGGTTAATGACACTCTAAAGGTTTATGGAAGGAAGATGGCTGGATGCAACCAACATGAAGTGGAAATTGCAACCACCTCCTCCCCTCACAGCCACAATGGCCTTAGTGTGTCTTTATGTGATGTTAAGTCCCACTTCCAACAAATTGGAGAAGAGTAGAAAGGGCTTGGCAAACAACATCTGCATCACTACCTAATATTTTAGTGCTTAGCCTTGTCCACATATAAGTACTTATTAGTGCCAGGGAAAAACTAAATCTATGCATGAATTTCACATTTTGTGATGGGTAATTATGTATAATTTATGTACGGAAATTAAATGCAGAATGACGTGCTCTATTTAAATTCATTTATCAACAATCAAAAGACCCATTATTGAAGTTCGTAGTCACCAAAAAGTCTTGTTTTTTTTGCCGTTCGTTAAACATAATCTACTAAAGATATTTCTGTGGGTTTATATATATAAAATTGTGTATTTCCTTTTGAGAATACAGATTTACCAGCTTGATGTGTATTTGGATTGTACTTACTAGTCAAGGCCCCAAGTCAAGCACCAAAAGATAAAACGATAATCATCCTTTTTTGAATGTAAGGACTTGAGCCAATCATGGAATATCTGGGTGGTTTGGTAGGTGAGTCATATCTATCTTTACATCATTTCACTTCTCTCTAAAGGCAGTGCAGCTTCATGAATAATCATGGGAAGGAGAAGCAGGCGTTTTTCTTTCTTTAACGGTGGTGGGAGTCTTTATTCTTTCATCTTCAGTGTCCCCAGTAGCTTGGGGGGCACAAAGCAAGTACAACTGTACAAGGCACTTGATTGCGCTCTCTCTCTCTCTCTCTCTCTCTCTCTCTCTCTCTCTCATACACACAGACACACACAGACACGCGGACTGTTTTACCCGTGTTATCGTCTTAAATACATCATTGTGATTAAAGAACAAACGCATCATTCCAATTCACACGTAAATGATACAAACACACGACGCCGCCTGAGGCCAAAGAATGCCAAACCCAGTCGGACAAACACTAAAAGGCCAAGTATATCACTGCTGATTGCTGAAACTCAAATTTCAGTCTGAAGTCAAAACGGAATCCTTTTTGAAGCCACAATCATTTTCATATTGTTGATATTGTCGTTTGATGAACCTGAACTAGCACGGTGAATTAGATTCAGCAAAAGTACGACAAGCTCAAAGCCATAGCCTTTTATAACTGTTGCGAACATCTGGTACAATGAAGTTTCATCGCTTAGCTGAAATTTCTGTTCAACGGCAGAATTGTTACTGCACGATTTGCTCTCATATGCAAAATAGTTCTCATTAGTTTAGAAAGCCTCCTCCAGGCATACTCGGCGGTCCTTGTGATGACACTTGTCCCTGAGATACTAACTGCGACCTGCTTGGACCTTGAACATAAGCTTGACCCATTTGATGCGATGGTTGTTGCTGTAACTGCGGAATTTGTTGTTGCTGCATTGGTGGAAGCGTTTGTTGTTGCTGCATCTGAGGGATCGTTTGCTGCTGCTGTTGCTGCATCTGCGAAAGTGTTTGATGTTGTTGCTGCATCTGTGAAAGTGAATGTTGTTGTTGTTGCATCTGAGGTTGCATCTGAGGTAGTTGTTGCTGTTGTAACTGTGGATGCTGTTGGTGTGGTTGCATTTGCTGCTGCTGTTGCTGCAACTGCTGCTGTTGTTGCTGCTGACCCGATATTTGTGGCTTGAACACAACCATATCCTAAAGTCGCCGAGAACAATTTGATTGTACGAAGAAAATAGAAAAGCAAAGTTCATTAGGGTATAGGATTATAAAACAAACTAAGCTACTTGAGCCAAACTAGAATTTGGCTCGTTCAAACGTCCTTTGAGATTGGCTTGTTATGCATATTAAACAAAACAAGTTTGAATACAGCTTGAAGCACTTTATCTATGCATATAGTATAGTAAGTACTAACTAAGATACTCGAGCTAGGGCTCATTCAGCTCAACTGATACACAAGTCAAGTTTGAAAATTAAATTTCCAAGCCAAGCTTTAACAACCCACAATTCGACTTGACTTCGCTTGTTTACAGCCCTACCAGTGTTGGAAAGCAAGCTTAATTTCAGTACAGCAGATAAAAGACAAGGGAAATAACCTCTTACCCCAGGGAAAAGCATTCCAATCAAGCGGCAGGCTTTGTCGGAGACAGACAACAGCAATGTCTGCGACGGTAGCTGTATTACTGCACACTAGAGATTGAAGACAGTCAACATTAAAAACTCAAATCATATATAATGGGTCACAAAAGCAAAGTCAAGAACTTCCACCAGAGAGTGTTTCCCAGACAAGAAAAACTAATTATAGCAAAAAAAGTGTGGCTAGTTTACACGGTTAGCTGGCCTGTTTATGGAACACTAGCCAATGTCTCACACCTGAGAATGCACAGAACTTGAATTTAATTTCAAAAGATTTTTCTTCCAGATATTTACTGGTCATTGTTCCATTTTGTTAAGTTAGCATTCCTCATTTTCAGTTTTCAAATTGTTAGTAATAAAACGCTAAAAAGATTGTCCCATACACTATACAGTTCCATTATGTCATTTAAAGTCGCTATTCATTATTGCTTTTTGACAACAATAAAGAATGGCATGAGCCATTTCATATGTTCATGCTGTTGTTTCCTTTTACTTTAACTCAGCAGGTTTTCAACTCTTGCCATCACAATCAAATTAATTCCACCATTGGCATTATTACTTCATCATTACACTAAATGCAGATATTATGTCCATGGACACCTGGACATGGTTATCATATTACTTTCATACTTCTTTTGTTTCATTATGGTAAAGTAGCAAATTCATACAGAGCCTGTTATGCATAGAATCGAGGTCAGGTATATAGTAAACCCTATCATTTAACATACTTGTTGGATCCATGTACAACCAAAATGTCAGACACGTTTCTCTTTTTTTTTAATAAGTAACTATATTAGAAACGTGGCATTAAGGGAATGCCGCCCGAATACAAAAAGGCCACCAACACAAAAAAGCCTCATACACCGCTCCTACTTGACAAAAAAAAGCTCAAACCAATCTAGAAACTGATCAACAGAGATTACAATCTCCCTTGTCCCAACTATACAAGCTACTAACCACAAAACGTCAGACATGTTTCTCAATACGAATACTGATGTGCTATATGTGCGGCACATACTTCACAACTTCAAAGCCCCCATGACATAGGATAATATGAATCAAAATTGAACTACTTAAAGTAGTTTCTGATTCTTTATGTTTTGCAGAATATGAAATAATAAGATTAAACAGCCATAAAATAAAAGTCGTCGTAGAATATGACCAATGTTCGAACAAGGTCAATTTTTAGCCACTTATTTTCACAAGAGTTCATATTATACATACCCTTAAACCATACAATACAATGTTTTCATTTACATTTTCCCATTTTCAAAAGATTTAGCATTTTTTTTTATCAAAAAGTTAAAATTACACTCATTGATGTAGTTTAACAAACCATTGGCATTCCATATTTATATGCTATATCCATATTTATATGCTATATGTGATCTTAATTGTTTAAAATTGAAATAGAGTCCTCCTCGCATCATGCATTCCATTCGTCCGCAACTGATTCTAAAGTTATATTTCCGAAGCTATCCTTCTATAAGCTGAACACTAAAATAGCTATTTTTCCAAGTGACTCAAGGTGTCCAAGCCAACACAGGCGCACCTCGACTAGCCAGATTGAACTGGTGAGATTGAACTTGAGACCAATGAGTGAGCAGACATCTAAGTTTCAAGCCTTACCGCCAAGTCAACCTTTTGGGTTTAACAATAAAATAGTATGAAACCATAAGAACTACATGCCTGGACTTAAATGGACATACAATTTGGAAATCCCAAAATGGAATAGCGGACAAAATATAAGTATATATTCTTTTAATTCCATTTTTAATGCCTGGCCAATCATAGGAATTCTGACACAATCCTAATTTTTTGCTTCTTAATTTGTATTCACAACACCACTTAGTGAACCTTAACCATGTAATATGTCCACAATACCCAAGATGACTTATTGAGACTTTTATTGCATGTTTGTACTTTGAACCTTGATAACTAACACATAAAGATCAATTCCTAAAACAGGACATAAAACCCCATGTTTCCCCTTTGAGGGTAACAGGAGAGACTACAGTACAAATTATGTTGCCCACAATCGTGACCTATCCCAATCTTCCATTCAGCACCCACAATAATAACAAGGTTTTTTCCGCATTTAACCCATTTGTATCATTTTAGTCCTTGCCTACGAACGACAATTGAACATATCCGTTCTTGCCTATAAATGCAAACAACAAAGACGAAAAACGATAATGAAAAAATTGAAAACCAACTCCCTAGAAACCAGAACTGATTCTTACTCATAATAGATATTGACTCCATACATATTAGAATAGACAAAGATTCAAATACGTTCAATCTCCCAAGTGAAAAGCATATAAAATCCCTAGGGTGGCCCAAAAGAAGTGTCTCAGATCCAAGACTCAGCTTCTTGAATCTTGAGGTGGATTCATTCATCCCGCCTACCCTTGGGATTCGTAATAACCTTCTTGGCCTTACATTTGCTATATTGATAATTTTCTCATTGTTGCTTACACTTATTTTCAAAACGCGGTTTTGCTTTGTTTCACATTTTGCACAAGTACTGGACTAGGTTTTAGGGAAATGAAAAAACAAGCATAGACTTGAAACTACTTACAAGCTTCTTTTCCTGTAGCTGTCCAAGAAATCCATGCTGATTCATTGCACGGAAAACTAAAAAATCTGCCTTTCCAACATATTGCCTACATAAAATAAAGGAAATGAACTCAGAATAGACAGCATAGTAGCAAAGGTATATATGTCTATGGATGGTCAAGACACTTGGGGAAATTTTTTGTTTCTGCATATTAGACACTAGACAGTACTTGTTGTTCATGTGATCCTGAGATATAAGCCGAACTATTTGCATTGTTGGCGGCCAATTTGCTGCAAGCCTGAAAACCAGACAAAAATAGATAAATACAATTAAAAAAAGCAGACAAATTCTAATAGGGAGTTGCAGCATGTTAACAAAGAGGGAAGCTAGAGAACACCTAATCAAAAACCACCACCGCTATTATTCGGATTAGCGAGAGGTTATTTGAATCCTTTTACGTAATTTGTAGCCTCACACAGTATATAACAATAACACTTGTGCACTAGGGTTGACAAACCCTAAAAACTTTTTCTCATATAACATGGTATCAGAGCTAGGGTTTCAAAGGCTTTTGAACAAAACTCTCTTGATTGATTGCCCCGTTGTTTGTGCCTAAAGTGCACCTTGTTTTGTCGTGATCCCTCATCCCTATATTATGGAACCTCTGTTTACTTCTTATAACCTCCAAAACTGGGTAGCTTGAATTGAATGCTTTCCACTCATAACTCACGATTGTTTGTTGTTAGTTCTTTCACTGGGTAGCTTGTTTCTGCCCTTCACTGTGAGTTGTTTGCCATGGCTTCTAGTTCAGTTTATCCTTGGTCTCTTGATATGATGTTGGTTACTGCTCTTCGCTTAATGGTAAAAATTATGCTCAATGGGCAAATGCTGTTGAAGTGTTTTTTTAGTACACTAATTTGACTAATGAACTTCCTAAGGCCGCTGATTCTATGCTGATTGGAAGGTTGAGGATGCTAATACTCAATCTTTGCCAAATGATTTCTTCAGATGTTCAGGTTATACAGCACCAGCGTGAGTATGTTGCTTTGTTTGCATCAAGTTTGTCTACATCATACGGTCCACCCAACTTTTGGGATCTCAGGAATTACCTTGTCTTGGGAAGGTTGTTAGTCGTCTCCGTCAGGCTTCCGTATCTAATATTGGATCTGTTGCTCAATTACCCCTGTTCGTTCTGCATTAGCCACTACTTGTTTTGGTGGTTCTTTCTCTCGTAGCTTCGGCCGAATTTTGGTTGTGGTGGCTGTGGTTCGTGCGCAGGGTGGAGGCAGTCAAGGTCGTTTTCCTTGCCATTGCAATGGCAACAATCATATAGTAGCGTATTGTTGGAATCTTCATGGTTAACCATCTGCCGATCAGGTTATTATTTCTGAGGATGATTGGTAGCTACTGTCTAGCTCTTCTAGCTCTGCTCCGAGTGTGGTTATTATTCCAAAGGATGAGTATCATTGCCTGGTTTCTATGCAGCCTTCTTAGATGCCATCTTCCTCCGTAGATACGTTCACTGAGAAAGGTGTTGGAGGAATATCTACTGTTCTTGCCTTGCCTTGTTAGGCTGTTTTCGACGGATCAGTCTTGATGCCGAGAAGGAGTTGTTTGACACATGAATCCATAGTAAAGAATTGGACAAGGAATGCGCTCCCAATGAAATTGTTTTTGTACGAGTAAGGGTACGCTCCTCTTTTGCCTAACTTGCTGCCAATACTCCATGAGTTATTGATTCCTGACCATATGACTGGTGTCTACTGTCTTGACTGATTCCTATTCCTTTGGAAAACAATCTTGTGCCACCTGAACTACTGATATTGTTGGTTTGGGTTCTGTTAAAAAATTCGTGCTTTCTTTTAATTTTGTTGTACATGTTCCTCGTTTCCCTTGAGTCTTATGTCTATTAGTAAGCTTACTCAGTTCTTGAACTACTCCGTCACATTTTTTTCCTTGGTTATCGTGTGTTTCAAGATCTCAAGAAGCAAGGAAGATTGGTGGCGAATCTAAGCATGGTGGCTTGTACTATTTTGCTATAGCGGAATCCATCTTCTATTGCTCTCCAGTCTTCAGTTTCAGCTTAGCAGCATCATTGCTGTCTTGGTCATCCATCCCTTCAAAACCTCTAACTCCTAGTTCCATCATATGGTCGTATTACTGCTTTACCATGTGAAGCATGCAATTAGTAAACATCACCGTGTTTCCTTTTCCCCTAGAGTAGAGAGTGGATGTCATTCTATGGTTACTTATGTCTATCTTATGAAAGAACGATCAGAGTTGTATGCTATTTTTAAGTCGTTTTATCAACAAATAAAAACTCAGTTTGATACTCCTATTCGCATCTTTCATTGTAATAATACTGGTGAATTTTCTTCTTCTCTGCACTATTGTGTGGTGCAACATTGTAGCTTAAGCTGTGCAACGGGTGGTGGTAACAACCATTGTATTAGATTGTGAATCACCAACTCATTTAAAAGCTTAAGTTGTTAGAGAGGGGCAACTTTACTATTTATATTCTTAACACGCCCCCCTTACGTGTAGCCAGACTCCCTACCATAAGCGGGCTAAACACGTGTAAATTTTAATCATTTGGTAGGCGGTGAGATTCGAATACAGGATCTATTGCCTGCTTTGATACTACATTAGATTGTTAACCACCAACTCATCTAAAAGCTTAAGCTGTTAGAGAGAGGGGCAACTTTTCTATATATATTCTCAGCACATTGCGAGTGCGAGCAAGTAACTGTTCATTTTCAAAACCAAGCATCTCCTCCTAGTCACCAAACCACTAGGGATCAAGCAACTTACCACAACATCACCCTAGGTGATCACAAGTTAGCTTTCAAATGTGATGTACTATCACATACCGAGGTTATCTGCTTGATAAAATTGCAGAAACATCAGGACAGTGAACTTATAGATGCATTGACAGGATAAATAATCCTAATACTGCAACAAAATCAAGTTTGTCCTAAATCTTCGGGAGCTGAGGGAAAAGACCATATTCTTTAAGTGAAAAAGGGTCTTTCAATGTCTTAGAAGGTTAGTTATTGAAGACCAGTACTAAAGGTTCCGTGTAGTGGAGGCATGACTAGTCTATGCAATCCAGTAATAGCCGAAAACTTTGATCTATCCATATCTGTAGATGTCCATGGCTTTAATAGGAAATAGATGGCCATTTGAGAAACAAAATGGAGTTGCCATGTACAGCTCTAACAGGAAGTTGAGCCTACAACAGCATGTATTCATTTGATGAATCATGACTTCAAGAGCACCAAATTAAAGCTAGACCACTGAACCATGCTGGCATGCTGCCATGGAATATCATATTGAACCAAAAAGTCAATTTTTACCAATTAATGACCAGTAAACATATTGGTTTCAGGAAAATAGACATTTTCTAATGACTACTTAGATTATAGATCATAATAAACAAGATAGAAAGGGAGAGCTAAGTACAATAAACTTCTCAAAATGCTAGTGCTGCTGGTAGAAAAGCAGAGCTAATTGAAATAAACTTCTGAAATTTTAGTGATTCTTAGACTTACGTCTCACAAGCCGATGCACTCCTATAACCCTGTTACACAACGATAAACAAGTAAGATTATAGAAAATGGATTGATGAAACATTGAAATCCTGTATCACATATTAACTCAACAGATTGGAATCATTACCAACATTTGTATATTCACTTGTTAAGATCGAGTAAAAAGTTAAAATACAAAAAACAATCTTTATGGAGAGTAACAATTTATCAGGCAACATACTTCCAGTCTTGTGATAAAAACAGGTTGGCCTTGTCTCTGCCCGGATAAGTTTCCCTGCATCATACATCATTTCCAAAGATTTTAAGTCACAGAGAGAATTCAAAAATGTAGGGAGACTGAAATGACCAAATATTCACTTTCCAGTACAGTTTCAAAGTGTTCTCACTGATGATGGAAATTTTTTGAACTATACTAGTGGCAGTAATTAGGATGCTGTAACAGGAAATTTACTCATAATAGAAGAAAGATATTCAAGTCCATTTTATTTTCCTTTTATCTTCCAAAAATGGGAACTTAGGTAAGTTTTTGTCTAAATATCCTCAATATATCAGAAGATAACAAAATCTTTTGATATGTCTTCCTTTTCTGCTTCCCTTAGACTTTTTCAAATTCTTCCGGAGAAGCCTCTTCATCTTCTCCCTTTCGAACATGTGGAATGATTGTACGAAAGTCAGAGCTCCTACAAGAAAATAACAGCTATTGCAGGACGCAGCAAATATTCTTTTGCACTTCTCCCATTCCATTGCAGTGTAAATTAGATTACCGTCATTCTTCTTGCTCAATAATTATGGCGAAGGGAATTACGGAAGCATTAGGACATGTGGTTGCACCAAACAACAGTAGGGAAATTTGGTGGGGCAGAGACTACTATACAATCTTAGTGAAATATTTCTAATCTCACTGATTAAGTACATGGAAGTGTTTTAGCCTTTTAGGGAAATAACAAACTTTAAGTGGCGTTGACCTGTTCAACCCAATGGACTCGAAAAAGTTAATGTGGGAGAGGGCTTACAGATGACATATCAAAAAGGAAGGTAAGTTTAGGGCCAGAGCCTACCATTTTAAGCAAAAAGAGAAGTGAAGTAAACAACAAATGCTAAGCATCAGTGTGTTCTTATTAGTATAGTAACAAAGGATATCACTGTTTACTTTGGTTTTACATTTTAGGGTTGGGGTGTTACATATTATGAGAAAGCTCGATCACATTGAATTGATGCATAGATACATAATCAGCAAGCATTGATTCATCATAGAGAAAAGGTTATTCAGTGTTCATAACTCAACAGAACTTGTATATGTCTCCCGTGATTGTCAAATATCTGTGAATATTTGCAAATATTCAAACCATTCAGTTTTCCGTGAATAATCGGCCACAAATTACAAATAGCACTACATCCAATAATAACATCTTCTCCGAGAAGTAGAATTTGGTTCTAGCCTCAATGGTATGCACTTGGTTTCCCACTTCCCGAGAGATGTGGTGGGCCTTATTCGGAGTGGTAGAGAAGTGGGTCAGATTCACTCCCGATGCTTGATGTGGTTGATTTGAAAAGGCTGGAGCAAGAGGACATTCCAGGGAGTAGAGTAGCTGAGTCAAGACACTCAAGGGTTCCCTTTAGTCTATTTTTTATAGCTGGAACACGGGGTACAGTGTCACCTAGCTTGGACTAAAATGTTGAGCAGGTAATCAATTGGTCTTTTAGTGCTTTAGGGCTTCTTTTCTTACTTTCATTTTGTTTCAATTTGTTTTCTTTTGTGTTTGACCTTTTATGGTTGCATCCCCTTGATGCCCTTTACATATACTTGTCAAAAAGAAGAATGTCTCCTCCTAGACAGAAAATCATCCCGGGAACCATACAAGTTCAGCAAATATTTAAATCTCAGAGTATCATGGGTTAATAACTAACATTAACATCTGTCCCAGGCACTTACGGACATAACCGGGAAACAATGGTGCTTATGTATGCCTATGTTACAGGGGATCGGGTGCACTGTCGCACACGAGTATGATTCTAGGATCAACTGTCAGATTCATCTAACTCTCATGTCAAGGTCACCAAGAGACCACAACGACTAATTTGCCAGCAATAGTACTTTTATTTGGCTGCGCAAAATGGTGTTCACATGCTAATATAGAGCAATTCATGCATAAAAATTAAAATGAATGTATAATGTGCAGTTATATAGTAACCTCAACTACTTAAATACAACATATACTTGATCAGTGCACATTCAGCTAAGCACGCATGCAGTTAATAACGAGTCTAGGTAGCTGACAGCTTGACAGGGATACTAAAAAATTTGCACGAGGCAACGCACTATGACTACATGAGAGTAAAAATATGCCGAACAGTTGCATAATATTTTAACAAGAACATGGTTAACAAAAATAGAAATAACAAATAAGTTTCAATTAATTGCCAAGGTTTCCACTAAAAAAATTCCAAACGCTGCATAATTAGCCTAAAACGATAATTTCATATTGCAAAACCTTGATTCAGAAAGCAACTTACTCAATGTACTTCAAAAGGAAGGACAGTTCAAAATTAAAAACCACCCTGTCACGTAGAAGTTAGAACGTGCAGGGTCACAGAGGTAAATTTTCTTAAGCGATGAAATTGCAGACAGTATATCCAACTTCAATTCTTTCCATAATATGGTGGTCTTACCTCCCAAACTTTAACATATTTAGATTGTGCTGATTGCAGCCCACTTGTTGTCTGTTGGGACATGGGCATATTGGCTCCCGAACTGTTATTGACACCAAGAGACTGCATTCCTGGTTGTAGTTGCTGAGTCATGCCGGGAGTAGGAATCATTGTGCCAGTTCCAGAAGAAATACCAGATGGGCCAAGGCCGCTCATCATGTTTTGATTCATGCCAATTCCACTCTGTACCATCTGAGGTCCAGGAAGATTACCTGGGTTCATGCCAGGAACTGATTGACCCATAGTAACACCTCCTTGGAGATTACCCAATTGTTGCGACATGCCTAGATTTGAAGTCCCAGACATATTATTAGATGTAGCAGAAGTGAATGAACCAGGAGCTGGGTTTTGTGCCGCCTGTGCAGTTCCTGTGAGTGTCCCAGAACCAGCAATTGAAGTGATAACTGATTGACCAGATGTTAGTACAGTTTGAGCGGGAGGCACAGAAGATGACATTCCACTGGATATCATGTTTGACATGTGCATGGCCATTGGAGTTGGGCCAATTGATTGAAGTCCTATGGAACTTCCCCCGGAAAGGGCAGCAGAGTTCATCACTTGCCGTGCTTGAGAGAGATTGTTCAGAATACTCACGTTTGCTGCAGCTGGACCTACAGGACGCAAAGGCTGGGCCATGCTACTGACTATGGGTTTTAAATCTTGAATATTGTCATTAACTGAGGCCATTTCTTGAGAAGAAGACATTGGTGAAGATGTTTGCAAGCTTGGGACTCCTTGAGAAGTCGGTCGAGGAACAGACTGAATGTGTGGAAAAGAAGGACCAGATACCATGGAACTAACAGTGCTCGGCTCCTGAAACAGTATATGATGATCAAGAGCTCTACCACAATGCAAATCTCATAACAAGCATAATGCAGCAAGCAAAGAGCAACTGAAGAAGTTAGGAGTCTTACAACTTTCACAGTTGCAGGGGGTATGTTTCCAAGAGGTATTTGTTGCCGGTTCATGATAGATCCATTTACTGAAAAACGAAAAAAACCAGAAATGAAAATGTAAGCTTTCCACCAGAAAAATAATGAGAAGTATTCATCAGTTGTAAGCTTTTGACAGCTGCCCATTTTTGTGGCCTTCCTATAGACTCTCCGCAAGTAATATACTCATGTCTGTGTATCAGACTTGAAAGAATTGGGAAAAGGATGTTCTTTCCCATAGTAGTACGATTTTTTCCTTACACTACCATGTTCCACAAACTAACAGTTCTGCGCAAGATATTATCATATGAAGTACTACAAACAATTCTTGGAAAAAGAAACTCAAAGTCTGGCCATCAGTAACAGAATTCACAAACATGAGAGAGAGAGAGAGAGAGATCATGCAATTAGAAAAAGATGAAGAAGAGTTGCTCCATGTTTTCAGCCACGTAAGCAATGAAGACCAATGATTGCATCAGTGAGAAGGTTTGTCAAGATTCCAGATAAGATGATGCAAGCACAAAGGAAGACTAAAAAGGAATAGGTCAATTAGTGAGAAAAAAGTTGAAGGGTGATTCTGCAATTAGTGGTGCTTTAGCTTAAATCACATATAGTTCGGACAAATTATGCATAAATCACATATAGGTGAATTAGCCAAATGAGAAACAGGATCTGTGGTGGCCAACACATATTGTTCGGACAAATTATGCATGTATCACAAGTTCTGTGGACAGCAAAATAGAATCCCGCACATGGACGATTTGTGCTCCAGAAAAACTAACAATACACCAAGGCTTTAAGGTGCGCTTTTGTCCTTTTGAGTTTTGACAATGCCGTCCAACTAGCAATGCCCTTTCAGCAGGCAACCAAGATCAGTTCTCCAGTTGTTAAACCATAAAATATGGCAAAAGAAAGTCATGGAACATTGACCAAACTTAGCAACCAGGATTCCAAATGCAAATAGGGAAAGGTGTGAATGGGTAGAGTGACTAGAGTCGCAAATAAGGCTAAGATAGGAAATGGTCAAAGCTTCAAGGACCCAAATTATAAGCCAGGAGATGGTTTGGTTGGCTGACACGATTTTTAGCCATCCTGTATCTTTTTTATATGCAAAATCCTGTATCTTTTCTATACGCAAAATCCTGTATCTTTTCTATACGCAAAATCTAATAAGCAAAAAGATTGTGCAACTTGATAACCGCTCCAATTATCAAAAGCAGCGAGAGGTTCAAATAGGAAAAGAAAAGTGGGTCAGCATGCAACAACCTGGTGGAACAGAAGTTGGTGGTGGTGCTGAAACCGGAGGAACTGAAGCTATATCCATCTTTACAGGACTTTGACCGGATGCTAAACTTGTAATTCCCGGCCGACTTAAAGCAGCACGAGCCTCCATAAAATCCTCTGAGATTAGAACAAGGAAATGAGGATTTTTCACATTATCCACTGGGGGATCGGCTGCTCGAGGATTGCGTTTTCCCTACAAAGAAAATTATGAAGAAATCATTTCAATGGGCTCATTCCGCAAGCAACTGTGAAATTTCAATCTAATAAGGGTGTTCCGAGAGGTGTTGGGGGCTGGGGCCTCATAAACAGCACCTTTCTTCAAACTTCAGACCGCTAAACGGGTGACTTAAAAGAGACAAGTGGAAAACTAATTCTGTTATGTGAGATACGGAATGTTAGATGTGAGCAAACAGGGAAAAGACAAAAGAGAAATCAAACAAATGTTGGTGGCCTATGGCATTAATGAAGGCAAGAAAAGGACATCATGGGTCATAAATAACAATTAAAGCTCTGAACTAAGGGTGTGCCTAATGGCAAGCTCAAGGAAATAGTTGCTGAAATTCTTAAACAAAAAGCTCAACTGTTTTAGCTTCTACAAAATGAAATATTTAAACACAATTTAAGCAATCAAACTCAAACATAAAAAAGATTATTCAAGGTCCTTGTGGAGTCTAACCAAGGCTAATGGCTCTAACCAAGTGCTGTGGTTATTAGAAGACAACTGACCAATTATTTACTTTCTTCTTTTGGTCAACGGAAGAACTCTTGAAGTGTTTCACCATTTATCTTCCACTCACACAAGATGCTGAATTCAGTTGGTCTTTCGAGCTTTCAAAAATTGCAGGACAAGTGAAGTTGATAGTTGATTGAACGGCAAAATCCATCAAGGTTTCCTTTGGTCGAGGGACCCCTCCACTTACACCTAGAGCTATCAACTACCGTAACCATATAACTCCTAACGACCACATCGACTGACCTGTGATAGACATGTTCAAACCACCTTAATTATTCTCTCTCATCTTACCTTCTACTGTAACTACACCTACCATTCTGTGAAGGTTATTGTTCATCACTTTATGGAACAAATAAATTGCAATTGTCAGCTCACATAAACATGCAAATTGTGCTTAGAACATAATATTATAACAAATAGAAGGATCAACTGAAGGAGTCATGTTTACCGCATTGTAGATTGATTTCAGTTTTGGAAGTTGTTTTGGACAAATGACTGACAAAGAAACAGAACACTGCATGGAGAAGTACGGGTCAGCTGATTGGTGATCTGCAGCAAACATTAAACCATCCTTGGTAAACAAATAAATAACCACTCTTCATACGTACCTGACCAAATGATTTAGCAACTGTCTCAGCATCTGATAAACGACTTTGTGTTTGCGCCTCAATATTTTCACCCTGTTCCAAATTCTGCACTTGCGGTCGATAAACTGGCGTGGGCAATGGATAAGGATTGCTTGATGCAACCAGAATGCAGTGCCTATGCCCAGCTACATTTTGTTGAGTTTGGCTTCCACTTACCCCAGAAAACATCTGAAGGACACAAAAGAACAATTATGCACATACACTTCAACATGTGCGCAGAGAACGTATCTGGCAAAAAAAAAGCAGGAAACTAATTTTTTGTGCTTTGTCATCTCAGCTCATGACATATTATGGTGGTCAAGACATTTATTTTCATCCTCGGAATACCCAAGGCCTGGACACTCAGCAGTGGGTATATACCCCATAATTAAAAAGTACTTCATGTTACAGTTCAAACATAGGAAAAGCAAAATGTTGCAAAAACTCCGAACTCTCAAATCACACAGCAACATGTCAAACCCCTTGAACCAGATATCAAAAATGCACAGCAATATTCATTCATTAACCATATTGTAAATGTTAATAGTTGCAGAGGAAAACTCATCATCAGCAAAGCTTTTTACCTGGCCTATAACAAATATGAAACACACCATAGTTGAACTACAAATTAACATGTGTTGGGAGACAGAATGAAGTTGCTCAATCTCCCAAGCCATTGTCCTCAAGCCTCCAAGCCATTACGAGTATTGCTTAATCATAAATTGAATACTCTTTCTAGTACCAAAAGACCAAGAACAGCTAAACTACTGGCAACACCACCAATATATGCTACTAGCAGCACTAAGAAAACAGACAAAACGACAAAATTTTGTTGCGTTGGAAAATTAACTCCAAACAGCAAGCTAACAAGTCCTTAATAGAAGGCTTACCATCCATAGCCGTACAGTTTTTCATTTCTTTTTACCATTCAAATAGAGGGGCAGGTTATAACTCATCCTCTGGGCAACAAACTACCGAAGTTTCAGCATTAATATTCCACTATAAACCATACCAGTTATACTACAACACAGCAACCCTGTTGTAAACAGAGTTTCATTTCAGCAAGGAACAGGAAAGGAAGGTGTATGGTTCATAAGTAGTCACTGACAATTTACTTAGGAAAATAAATTCTAGATTTATCAATTCTCTTAAATATCAACAAGTGTGACTGGATTTGGCAGAGAAATTGTGATTGCCTTATTGAAAACTTCTTGACCAACCCTCCACTGAGAAGCCTGCTTACTTATTTGTATATTTTCCACAAAAAAAACAGAAATTCTTCCACAGAAGTTCTTTTAATTTCGTCCTCTTAAAAGGGGTATAGGTACCAAACATTAAAAAATCATAAAACTGACAACTGTTACTCTACAATGCATATATGGGTCAACACACATTGCAGATAATGTGATAGCTTCTAAGATGTGTGTCCAGTCAAAACTGCTCCTCCAGAAAGCCAAGACTGGAGATGGTATTTCAAGGTAAGCAAATGAGAATAATGAGATAGAACATGGATTAACCGCTTGCTTGATTCATGAACATATTTGTACAAACTTTGGTGTTTAAATTGGGCCCAACAAACACAAACTCAGAGGGTTCGGATGCGGTTGCAATTGGATATACGTGATATTAACACTGCCACCAACAACAGAAGCAATGAAGACGGATACATATTTAACTGAAAGTTCCTGCAAGAACAGCAGGAAGGTGAACCTCTAAATAGTGTATGACAGCAGAATTGACCATTAATACAAATTATACAGGCAGTAACAGGCTTCAAATCATATAGCAGACCAATATCCACAAGTAATTCTATTTCAAGCTATGCCTTTAAACTGAATTATTTCCAAGTAAAACGATCCAGCCAAAGAAGAGAAGCCTGAATTTTGTATCGAGTGATGCACGATCTTGGGTAGAACTCAACCCCAAAAGCTAGCTATTGTAGTGAGGGTGCCCTCGTGCTTATATACTTCATATTACTTTGGTACGCAGGCGATGTGGGACTTTGCTTCACACCCTCCCTCCCTCCCTCACGCACAGCGTGCTTACTTGGCAGCATGCCACATGGCAGCCTACCTAGGCCAGAGACACGCAGCCTACTTGGCAGCATGCCACATGGCAGCCTACCTAGGCTAGAGACACGCAGCCTACCTATCTCTGGTACCTAGCTTTGATAACATGATATTTTCTATCTGTTTGGGAGGTCTTGAGTTCAAGTCTATCCGTTTGCATTGTTCCCCGATTTCATTATGCTTCTTCCCCTTGTATTTCGTTCTATCTATGAAAATTTGCATCTCCATGGGCAAGAGGGGGTTGCACGTGAGAGAAGGTGTTAGATAGCTTGATATACATTGTTGGGCCCATTTTCTAATAGCTTAAGCTTTTGGGACTACTGGTAATTTAACATCAGGATGGACAGAAGATAGGAGCAGATGTGATTGCGGATCAATAAACCATAGCTCTTAAACCAGAAAAGCTAAACTTAAAATGCATATGAAAATCTGCATCATAATCAACAATGCGCACCATGATAGCTTCAGCAAGTCCTTCTGCAATAGCAGCATCATTGTATCCTCCACCGGCAAAGGGCATAGCAGACAGCCAATGCAAGAAAATATCAACATCTCTTGTCCAGCCACTCCTCTGCACTAAGCAAGCTGCATAACAAGAGACCTCTCCATTTACTAGCCAACATTTAACGGACTAAATTTTTTACTTACAAATTCAATGTCCGAATACAAAGAATTAAGGAACAAGTACAGTTAATTGACTAGTTCAAGTTGGAATGCAAATATTTTATGCAAAACTACAATATGTTCCTCAGAAATTGGACTTCAAATAAGAACTCCATCGTAAAAATAAAAGAAATCGGTCCATAAAATTTCCTGCAAACAAAAGAACTTTGAGAGCATCGCTTTTATATGTTCGATATCTAAGTGAACCACACAAAAGAGGGGCAGCCCTAGGACAAGTGAGCACAAGGGAGAGAATAAGTGAATCACATCCATAAATCTTTGGACAATCGAGTAGCTCTATGAGGAGTCTAAACAATAAATGAACTAACAAAGAAAGAACAAAAGGGATCATGATTATAGAACCCCCTTCGTATATCTGTAGCTAATGCTGGACAGCATATATGTCTCAAACTATGGATATTTCATCAGTTCGTAACAGCAGACATCAAACTAATAAGGATACCAAGAGCAGAGATAAGTTGATAATAAGCATTTTGATGAAATGGTTAATTGCTATTTGCATGTTCCCAATATCAGAGTAACTCCTTTCTAGTTTATTCAGAAATAACATATCTGCGTGCAAGTATATTGCTAATTGCTATTTGCATGTTCCCAATTGATCAGCTCAGTTCTTTTTAGCATCCAAGTATATTGGTCTTCTATCTTTATTCTACCACAAAACATTATGAAAGACATTGAAGGAATACTTAGTGCTTTTCTTTGGAAAGTTTTAGAATTGAAATCTTCTGAGTCAAGGTGGCTTGGTCTAGTGTGTGTCTCCCTAAGCGAGAAGGTGGCTTGGGTTTCAAAAGAATGAAAGAATGGAATAGAGCAGCTATGTTATGGCGCTCGTGGGCTGTCTGCAAGAAGGAATATATCTTATGGGTAAAATGGATACATTCCTATGTGATTAAAAATAACTGTATCTGGGCTATGAAACTTCCTACTGATTCTTCTTGGACTCTCAGGAAGATTTTTGGTCCAAGAAGGTCAACAGTTCATTCTGTCCAGAATTGGTAATGGTTCTGATACATACCTTTGGCTGGATAATTGGCATACCCTTTGTCCTTTGTTTCAGAAATATGGGGATCAAGTGGTTTTTAACCTTGGCAGATCTCTTCATGCTACTGTCAATTCTATTATCCATAATGATTCTTGGAGGTGGCCTAGATGTAGGCATCGTATTATTAGAAAAGATTATAGCACATACAGATCCTAATCTTACTCCACATGTTGATGTTAAGTTATGGGTTTATATGTAATTAGTTGTAGTTTACCTTTAATCTCTTATGTAAGTAGATTAGGAGATTAAGGGTCTAATGTGTAATTACTGATTACATTTGTATAAGTATAACATAATGAGAAATAAACCCTAATGTTCTGGGTTTCCCAATTCTATCGTAATCTTTCATGGTATCAAAGCATCGACATACCTAGGGCATCCGTGGGTCATCATTGTCCTGTCCTCGCTCATACCCTACCAACGTCCGTGGGTCGGACTTCATCCAGTCATCTTCCTGAAGTCGTGGACCAGGAGGTTTTTCACCCACGGCAATATCGATCCTTCTATTGCTGATGCTTCTTGTCGATTAAATCAGATCCTATGACAGACTTGTCTACCTTTGACGACTACCAGCGACGAACCTTCCAGCAAGTTTTTTCCAACGCCGACAGCCTCCAATCGCGAGCCTACCTCTGCCGTTTGCCTTTGAAATTGACTACGTCAGATCAGCTGAGCTATTTCGGCACTCGAAAGTCCTTGTTCTGTCCACTTTGATACTCGAAGGTTCTCGGTTTGCAGTTTCTGTTTGATTTGAACGAGACCCAATCTGTTCCAGCTTTTTTTTCAGACCTCATTTAGCCTTTTCAACACTGTTTCGGCAGTCATACAGTGGTAAGTGCTCTAATCTGTCTTTGGGAGGTCGAATTTGTGTTTTTTAGGCTTGCTTTCGGCTGGGTCACACCTATTTGCAGCGATTTGTGTTGCTTTGAGGCTGTTTACTGCTGGGTTGATTGGATATTGTGTATTTGGGGTTGTTGTTTTTCTGTTAAGATGTCAGAGGGTAAAAACAAGACTTCCGCTAGTACAAAGGATGAGTTGAATCATGTAGGGACTTTGGAAAATTGTCCTCTAGATATTTGTCATTTTAAATTGGATGGTACCAATTATTTGATTTGGTCTCGCACTTTTACTTTAGCTATCAAGGCCAAAGGGATGTCAAAGTTCATTGAGAGTCCTGTTACTCCACCTGTTGAGGCTGTTGAACTTAAGAAGTTTAAATCTCAGAAATCGTTGGTCATGACCTGGTTATTTAACTCCATGAGAGCTGATATTCGCCATACTTTCCTGCTTCTTGATACTCCGCATCAGATTTGGACTACTACAGCCCAAACCTATTCACAATAAGGTAATGATGCACAGTGTTTTGAGTAGAGGAAAAGACTCCGTACATTGGAACAAAATCATCGCATCGTCGCTGCATACTTTGCTAACATGAGTGGAGCTTGGGGGGAATTTGATTATTATCAGGGCTTTCAGGTTGTTTGTGCTGTGGATACTGCTAATTGGCTAAAAAGATGGAGAAAGAGCGTGTTTATGACTTTCTTGCTGGTCTTGATCTGAAGCTTGATCCGATTGGAGTGCAGGTGTTGGGTCGTGTTCTGTTTCCATCCTTAGGAGAGGCATATTCTATTGTTCAGCAAGAGGAGAGTACGAGGGGTGCTATGTTGCACCCTCTCTCATAGCACCCTCTTATTTCTAATCGTTCTGCCCTGGTTACTACTCCTCAGGGTCATTTTGGTTCTGATAGTGGGCCTATTCTCCAGGGTGGCAACTCCCAATCTAGTACTAGCAGCGGGCCTCCTGATCATGCATCACTCCAGTATGATTATTGCTACAACACTGGTCATACCAGAGATTTTTCTTGGAAGCTACATGGCAAGCCCTCTCGTGGGCGCGGGGGTGGACGCTGTGGCCATGGTCGTGGTTCGGTGTATTCTTGGGCCCAGACCCATGTTTCAGAGTCTACAGTTGGCACCTTACCGGATTCTGGGTTTAGTTCTGAATTCAGAAGTCATCTGATCATGTTGGTAGTTTCTCTCAGGGGGAGATACAAACTCTCAAGCGTCTTATGACTCGGGCTGATTTTCTATCTACTATAGCTTCCTCTTCCACAGCAGCTCCTACTTCATCCTATTTTGCTCACACAGGTATCCCAGCTAGTGCATTTACTGTCTCTACTGCTATTCCTTGGATTATAGATTCTAGTGCCTTAGATCATATGACTGAGTGTTCCTCTGTGTTTGATTCTTACTTTATTCGTTCCGGTAAGGATAAGGTCTGAATAGCAGATGGGTCATTCTCTGCTATCTTAGGGAAGGGTTCCGTTCACTATTCTTCCTCTATTTCTCTCTCTTCAATTTTACATATTTTCAGCTTTGCCCCTAATCTTATGTCTATTAGTAGCCTTACTCATTCTGCAAATTGTTCCGTGACCTTTTTTCCTACTCATTGTGTCTTCCAAGAACTAGATACGGGGAAGGTGATTAGCAATGGTAAATCACATGGTGGCCTCTATTTTTTGGAGTCTGCACCTCGTCCACCCATGTCATGTGGTCTTGCTCTACAAGCAGATACGGGTCCAGCTCTTACTATGTTACATCAGTGGCACCGTAGATTGGGTCATCCCTCCTTCGGAATTTTAGAGAAACTTTTTTCTAATTTAATAAAGCATTGTCCTAGGAGTCAGTTTTTTTGTGAAGTCTGTGAGCTTGAAAAACATAAACATTCATTTTATGCACCTATTAATAAACGGAGGGCATCTCCTTTTATAGTTATCCATTCTAATGCTTGGGGTCCTTCCCCTGTTACCTCTCTTAAAGGTTTTCGGTGGTTTGTCACTTTTATTGACTGTTATTCTCGTGTTACTTGCGTGTATTTACGTAAGTCAAAAAGTGACGTTTTTTCTTGTTTTAAATTTTTTTATGTCATGGTACGCACTAAAATTGATACGAATATTAAAATTCTCCGTAGTGACAATGGAACTAAATATATAGATAGGAATTTTAGGGCATTCTTAGAAGAACATGGCATTCTTTATCAGACGACTTGCATTGACACTCCACATCAAAATGGAGTTGTTGAACGCAAGAATCATCATCTTGCTGGGGTAGCTCGCTCTCTTTTATTCACCATGAATGTTCCCAAATTTTTTTAGGGAGAAGCGATTTTGACTGCTACTTATCTTATCAACCGTATGCAATCTAGTGTTCTCTAGTTCAAAACTCCTATTGAGTGTCTTCCTCACAGTTCTCGTGTCACCACTCTCCCACCGCGGGTGTTTGGTTGTGTGTGTTTTGTTCATGCCCCTCATCCCTCCGGGGGCAAATTAGGTCTTAAGCCCATAAGAGTGTCTTTATTGGGTACTCTTCTATCCAGAAGGCCTACAAATGTTATGATCCTCACTCTAGAAAGTTTTATGTCTCTATGTATGTTACTTTTTGAGAAACAGTGTCTTTTTACTCTCCCTCCACTCCATCTCTTCAAGGGGAGTATCAGCAGGAAGAGATATTTACCTTTTTTTATAATCATGGTGGGGGGAGAGGAAACAAGTTAGAAAGGAACCAATATCTGCTGAAGGAGCAACTCATGACATTGGTGACAATATTGAAGAACTACCACAACGGCTGAAAGGGTCTAACTTAAAGACCTACATTAGACAGAAGAAAGGAAAGTCCTCATGTGTAATACCACCTTGTCAATTACAATCCCTTGCTCCAGTTCCTGATTCCTCAACTGACTTATCCGGTAATGAATCTTCTTTTATTACCTCCCTTTATTTAACCTCCCTTTATTGAGTCTGATAATCTTCCTATTGCTCTTCAGAAAGGTGTTAGGTCATGTACTCAACATCCCATCTCTCAATTTGTCTTTTATGATCATTTATCTCCTTCGTACCGTGCCTTTGTTTCGCCTCTTTCTTCTATATGTATTCCACAGAATTGGCAGGATGCATTCATAATACCTAAGTGGAAAGGAGCTACGGTAGAAGAGATGACAGCTTTGAAAAAGAATGGCACTTGGGAGCTAGTATCACTTCCAAGAGGAAAGAAATCAGTAGGATACAAGTGAAAACATACAAGTGGGTTTTCACTGTTAAGCATAATGCTGATGGTACAGTTGAGAGATACAATGCGAGACTTGTTGCCAAGAGTTTTACTCAAACCTGTGATATCGACTATGAGGAGACGTTTGCACCAGTAGCAAAGATGAACACTGTGCGAGCTCTGCTTTCTTGTGTTGCCAATTTGAATTGGCCCCTTCACCAGTTTGATGTGAAAAATGCATTCCTCCATGGTGAGTTAGAAGAGGAGGTGCATGTGGACGTACTACCAGGTTTCTCTTCCTCTAAGGCTGAAGGGAAGGCGTGTAGATTGAAGAAGGCCCTATATGGGCTGAAGCAATCACCTAGAGCGTGGTTTGACAGATTTTCCAAGTCTATGTTGGGGCTTGATACAAAAAGAGCCATGCAGATCATACTGTGTTCATCAAGGGAGGCGCTGGTAAGATTGTTGTCCTTATTGTGTATGTTGATAATATAATAATGACAGGCAATGATGTGAATGAAATTCTTAATCTCAAATCTCATCTGGCTCAAGAATTCAAGATTAAAGATTTGGGATCACTAAGATACTTTCTTGGCATGGAAGTGGCAAGGTCTGATAAAGGTATTTTTATCTTCCAACGGAAGTATATACTTAGATCTTTTGGAAGAAAGAGGTATGTTGGGTTGCAGACTTGCAAATTCTCCTATTGAGGCGAATCATCATCTTAGTGGCAATGTAGGGGAGTGCACTGACAAGGAGAGATATCAGCGACTTGTGGGTCGACTGATATACTTAGCTCACACTCGACTAGATTTTACTTATGCAGTGAGCGTTAGTCAGTTTATGCATGATCCTTGTGTTTCGCATCTGGATGCAATTTATCGTATCTTGAGGTACCTCAAATCAACTCCAGGAACGGGAATTCTGTTCTCTAATCATGGTCATCTGCGATTGGAGACATTTACTGATGTTAACTGGGCTGGTTCTGTAGATGATAGATGCTCTACTTCTGGCTATTGTACATTCATTGGGGGAAATTTGGTTAATTGGCAAAGTAAGAAGCAATCAGCGGTCTCCAAATCTAGTGCAGAAGCTAAGTACAGAGCTATGACTCATGGCGTTTGTGAGCTCTTGTGGCTCCAAACCGTGTTACGTGATTTGGAAATTACTGATAATGGTCCTATGAAACTCTACTGTGACAATAAAGCTGCCATCAACATTGCTCATAATCCTGTTCAACATGACAGAACGAAGCATATAGAGATTGACTGGCACTTCATCAAGGAGAAACTGAGCGCAAATTTGATATGTATGCCTTTTGTGAGATCTGAAGATCAATTGGCTGACATATTCACAAAAGGGCTTGGTAGCAAGAGTTTTCACCCCATTGTGTTCAAGTAGGGCTAGATTGATATCTTCGCACCAACTTTAGGGGGAGTGTTAAGTTATGGGTTTATATGTAATTAGTTGTAGTTTACATTTAATCTCTTATGTAAGTAGATTAGGAGATAAGGGTCTAATGTGTAATTACTGATTACATTTGTATGAGTATAACGTAATGAGAAATAAACCCTAATGTTCTGGTTTCCAGTTCTATCATAATCTTTCAGTTACAATGAGGATTCAGTGGTTTGGACTTTGACAACAAGTGGCTCCTTTTCTGTTAATTCAGCGTGGCAAGCTCTGAGATCCAAAAGTTCAACAGTTTTTTGGTTTAATACGGTATGGTACAGATGGCATGTTCAAAGGTGGTCGTTTATCCTTTGGCTGGCAGTTCTCGGCAGATTGTCTACCAAGGATAGGCTAAGGGTTTGGGGTCTACTTAGTGATAGTTCTTGTGTTCTTTGCCATGGTGGCTCTGAGTCCCATTCACACTTATTTTTTGATTGCTCTTTTCCCTCTCTTATTTGGAAAGCTGTTAAAACAATGTGTGGCATTGGTACTCCTGATTCTGATTTGGTAGCGGAGTTGCACTGGGGCTCAAATCATTGTAAGGGCAGCTCAGTGCAATCTAGTATCTTCAAACTATGTTCGGCTGCTTCGGAGTATTATATCTGGAAAGAACAAAATAGCAGGATTTTCCAGCAGGTTGGGTGTGATTCTACAACGGTGGAAGGATTGATTGAGAGAGAAGTCAAGGCAAGATTGAGCTCTTAGAGGCATGTGAGTAGGATGGCTGAGAATTTAGGTTTGCTTCTAGATTGGGATCTGTAGCTATGATCTCTCTGATTGTATTGGTTTCTTTCTTGTTGCTTGAGGTTTTTGTTTTCTGCTACAGCTAGGGCATGTCCTAGGGTAGAGTGTTTTGCTGTTCTCAAGCATATCTGCGTATCGGTATCGTGTCGTGTCTGTCTTATTTCCATGCTTCTTAGTGTGACAATGTCAATAAGCTTGGGTTTCCTTGTTTCATACTAAAAAAAAGAAGTTTAATCTCTCGCAACAAATAAAATGTAAATCAATAATTCCCATACATGTTACATGGGTTAAGAACGGAGGAGAAAAACATACCACTATAGGATCCATGAGCATGAAATGTGACTAGAGAGAGCGCCACATTAGAAGCAGACGGCTTCTGCATTTAAAAGAGTAAAAGTTAAGTCTACTTATAGATTTAATGTAAAGATATTGCTCTTAATTCCATTGACATAATTGCTTCACAAAGTTAAGCATCTTTGGTCTGCACATCCACGCTATTGAGAGCCAAACCATCAAAGAAATTTTACCATGAAGTAACTCCAATTGCTTTAGTTGCTGAGAACCAAAGCACCGCACAATATGGCCACTTGCTATAATTCTAAGAACTCTTATACTGGTATTTCTGGCATATCAAGCAGCTTACATATATATTGACCCATAAGGACACGAAAGAGAAGAGATACAACCATGCATGTAACCAAAGACATCGTTTTCTGTGAATGAATTATCTAACAAACTAAATTTTCTTGGCATGTGCAGTAAAATCAACTCTATTAACATAAAACACTATGAGGACTGATTTAGGACTTGATAAACTTCAGTCAGATGAAAAATATGATGTACCTGCCCAGCCAATTCGGTAGCACAAAAAATCCTGCACGGAATAATGGATGAAAAGAAAGTAAATTAATAACTCAAATGTCACTCACATTTATTGTCCAACTACAAATAAGTAGTGTATGAACCACAAATGTGTCTGACACGAAAAAAGCTCATACATCGAAACAGAACAATGGAATCAACTTAAAAGTTCAGTACATTCTTGGACTTATCCGTAGCAGCATGGAATTTAACTTTTTCATTGACTTCATTCATATATTGAAAAAAAAGTTAATTCAGTTTCTGGTTCAGATAACTAAGGTACCGAGGTTCCTATTCAATTTGCAATTTTACTCCACCAGTATCTCTACCGGTTGCACATTTGCCTTTCTAGGTTTGTCAAAATAGATAGCTATCACATTAACAACAAGAAGGTAAAAGGATGTGTGACCATCATCAATCAAGAGGAAAGCAATGTCGTTGTTACCAAGTAACAAGACTGACAGTGTCGAGATTCTACATGCTTTTTTCCTTGGTAGGCATAGTGGCACTGATGGTTTGTACCCTCTAGTGCCGGTTTCAACAAATTGTTATTAACCACAAGGTCCACAAAAGTAGTAAGTTGTACTTGAATTTGCATTTTGACTTGCCTACATACAAATACTCACCATAAGAGTAATTTCTAAATCACTGTTGCCACTACAGTGATGGTTTGATTAGCACAGCATTGAAAACAAGACCGAACAGAAAGAGACATCACAATATCTACTAGGATTCTAAGAATGTCAGAGAACATACAATTTCCGAATCTTATAGAATCATCATTGTTTCACATAACTTTTATTGGTTCTATATAGATGTTTCTACTCCCTCCAAACATACTATCTTATTGTCTCGTACAGTTTCATTTCCACCGCATTGCACACAGTCGCAGAACACCTTCCCACTTCAATAAATTTCATCCATCTCCCTACGAGTTCTATGGGTAATTTGCTCTTTATCTCTTCATTCATACAAACGATGATCATATGGTGAAGGCTAAACCATATGGTGACCCTGCTAAAAAACAGTATAGGCAATATTGGAGTGGTCGCCCTGCATAGCATTTTGGCGCTTCATAGCAGTAGCATGACATGTAGGAGATGGTCTTAGCATGTGGAAACTAGAGAACATTGTCAAAAACAAAACACCTACTATGAGACGACTTGGCAAATTTTGAGAAGAAGTAACAAATTTAACCACCAATAGAGAGATTATTTTCCGATCACATGTCCCAAGAAATTCTGAAGAAGCCAGACCAACATCAACGTATGATCTCATCACTCAAGAATTTTGAAACCCAAGGTCAAGTTTTCTCTAACAGTAGGGGATTAATGCAAGCTCATTAATGCATGATTCACATGAAGATCGACCGTCAAATCATTATGTCAAGCACTTTCCCAATTGTTATGATGCATTACCTGTTCAAAAATGTTTTTAAGGTTTGAAGATTAAAACCACGGATATAAGTTGCTACCGTAATTGGTACGCGAACGTAATGCAAATAGTACTTGTTATGGGTTCCATAAGGACTATAAAAAGGCTCCTCATGGGGAAAGTGAGTTAGGTATTTGAGAATGCCTAAGAGCTGAACTATTTGGAAGACCACCCTCCCTCCCTCCCTCTGGACCTGGGGAGCTCAGATTAAATCTGAGTTGTCCGTGCCGAAATGGACGGCCGGGTCCGCCGCACTACACAGTGCCCAACAGCATCCCCAAATCCCTCTTTTTCTCACCACACCACCCCCCCCCCCCCCCCCCCCCCCCCCCCCCCCCTCCTTGCATATTCTCTTCGTGTCATGTTTCTTCTTGGTGTACATCTTTCCATCCTGTCATTTCTTCCACTCCCATTTCATGAAACAACCGACCCGTTTGAAAAATTCTCATCAAGTCCGCGCCAATATATAACAAGAGCTTTCAGGTGACTGTGACAAGAACTAAAACCAACTGAATTACACCAGAAAGTAACTAGATTAACTACAAAACAACAGGGAACAACCATAACTGGTGTCCTTGACAACCCAACTGGACAAAAGCTAAACACTTTTAACGCCCACAAACAAATCAAAAAATTTAAACTTGATTTTTCACCAGCACACTTTGAGCCCTAATCGCCATTCTAACCAGTAAACTGTAGGTACTGTTACAGTAAAATACCTATCCCTTGGGTGTATGTCGAGAAATGGATATACGATGTATAAAAATTAGGTACATCTATTACCTGATGATCTTGTCGAGGTAGTCGGAAACAATGGATTGCCAGAAGGGACCCAAGGCGGCGGTGCCTTCAACGGCCACGATCAGCTGTTTCTCCGCCATTGCGTTGGTGGGGTGGACTACTTCGTGAAGAAAGGATGAGGAAATGGTTTTTGTCCTACTAGGAGTAGTATTTGTACTGTATATGTCATTCTCTGGTGTTTTTTTCTTTTTCACTAACAAATCTATACCTAATAAGAAAAAGCATTAAATTTCTAGATTTACTTCTTTTTTTAATTTCTTCCTACAAATTCTAACATGGGAATCTTTTGCCGTCTTTGGGGTCAAACCGTTCAGCTTTATTTTAAAATTAAAAAAAAAAAAAGTAATTTCAAGTTTAAATATAACAAAAATAAAAATAATTTTTTAATTTGTTTGCACCATTTAAAAGATCTCAATGAGATCTATCAAACAAGATCTATATTGGTAGAAAAATTATTTGCGTAAACACATAATTTTTGAGTTTAAAATTATCTTCTTTTTCTAAAAGTTCATTATTTTAGAAACTAGAACGCCCCCTTAAGCCAATTAGTTTATTTTTTGTCTTTATTAAAAAAAATCGTATTTGTTGATTTTGCATCAAATTTTTGTGAATTATTGGTTTGATTCAACGATATAAATCGAAAAAGTAAAAAATTATGGTCTAAAACAAAACTTTTTTAAATAAAGACGAGAAAAATAGCTTATTTTTGTCTTTATTAAAAATTTGAGTTTCGATCATAATTTTTTACTTTTTAAATTCTTCTCAGCAATAATCATTAAAAATTTGATGAAAAACTAATAAATGCAAAAAAAAATTTAAATAAAGACAAAAAGAAAAATTCCAAATAGATTATTTATCCAAAACACCCTCAATCAGTACATAAGATTTTGTATTTATGTGGGAAAAAATTCACTAAAATGATTATAAATCAGCCAAACTAAATCGTCCTGGAGTGGAGTGATTTGGTGCAATACTGCAATTGGGCTGGACCTTAAAATTCAACACTAAACTCGTTTACTTTGTACTTAAAATCCAATGACACTTCTTCACCTCTTCCACATGTAATGCAAGGAGTCTCGCTAGGAGCGCGAGTGTTTGGTGTAGAGGTTGATGCTCTTTGAGCTTATCTCACCCGTATGCCGCTTAGCGGTACCCCTTCCCCATCTCCGTAGGAGTAAACTAGACATCTATCGAATAATGAAACCAAATCGAGTCTTAAGTCCAAATCTATCGAAGGAAGAAAAGTAAAACTCTTTTTAAGGTTGTGTTCGGTTCCCATAAATTTCCGATTTTACTTCATATATTTTTAGCTAGTCCAATAACGGGGGATAAAATTACAAGGAAAATAGTCTTTACATATCTATCTATCTATTATAGAAATGTGTTTGAGTCGCACAAGCCTTCAAACTCTCATTCCTAATTTCTTAGATTTTTCACTTTTTTTTTTTTGACAAGTACTTTTTTTGTTTATAAAAAGAAAGAGAGAGAAATATGGGGGAGTGGGAGAGAAAAAAAATAATTCTATGTCACTAGACATCATAACGTGGTACTCCAAATTTATTTTTCATCGCACGTTTTTTCAATGTATAAAATGAGACTAATACTAGTGTGCATCGAACACGGAACCGGATAAAATATTAAACTATCTTTTTTATTAACTATCGTTTTTGCCCATTCGATACACGAGACTAAATATAAACCAATGAAAAACATAGATGAAAATGTGTGTAGTGTACAAAGAAACAACGTAAATTTTTTACAATTAATGTAAACGAATCGAGTGAAACAGTTGGGGCTGGGCTTACGAATCCCTCAAGTTGAAATTTATTTGGGTCCGGCTATGTTACACACCTCTTTCTCTTTTTCTTTTTTTTAACGTACCATATGCATTTTTTTTAGCCCTTGGATGATTGCTATTCCATCCCAACCCTTGAATAATTAAAACAACTATGTTGTGCCTACTTGAGTAAAAGGTCATGTAAAATCTCACCCATCCTATGTTGTGCTCCCTAAGAATCACATGCTGCCACCTAAGCTAGATGTCAGAGGGCATGCATGTCAAATAAAACTAACGGAAATTCCAACCCAACCCCGTTAACCTTGCCCAAAATCCCAATACGCTTTCCTTGAAAATTTCATAGACCGTCTAAACAAGACGTTTTCAATAAATAAAATTTTTGTGAAATTCATCACAAACTTCATTCTCAAATTGATTATGAATAAGTAGTAAAAGATATGCTAATCGATTTTTTAGTTGATTCCAAAACAAGAAGTTGACCAAATGATTTAATATCACAACAATCGATTCTCTAACTATTATTAATATGTAGAAGACAAGCTAATCGATTTTAGAATTGATTGCAGGACAATAAATAATTGATTGTAGAATCAATTTAGTTTGGATTATTGGGTACGGACTAAGTCATTACTTATGATGTATATTTATGGTTGCTTGTGGCTAGTATTATGAGAACTAGTGTCTAGCCACAAAATTTTTATTTATTTTTTAACTCGGGTATGGTCACAAATTTAGAACTTATGACTTGCTGCCTACAAGAATTTGTGGTACGTTGTATTTTTCTTATGAGATATTGTGGTTTTCTTATGATTGTTTACGGCCTTATTGTGAGTTTGTTATGGTTTGTTTAATTTAGTTATGAATGACTTTATGAATTTTATGGTATAGTTTTATGAATGTTTGTGGCTAAATAAGGTTACCTATTGGATGACTAGTTCTTCAAGTCACATTTTGCTGATGTGACACGATTTGAGCCATTTGTTGGGTGTATATTATACATCCTTAAAATGGGATGTGTATTGAAGCATTATATTAAAAAATTGAAACAAAAACCAATTGAAGGAGTGTTTTCACTAAACTATATGTACTAAATGGATTATAATAATATAATCCATAATTTCACAGATTTCTACACAGATCATCCTTCTCATAAAAATTGAAAAAGCACCCTAAATACTAACGGGTTCGGTTTATTTGCGTTGCAATGTTTATTTACGGTATTGTTTCTCTAAGTTTTTTGAATTTTTTGGGTGTTTTGATCTTATTCAAAAAAAAAATTTGCGCTTATTAATTTTGCACCAAACTTTTTGTGAATTATTGATTTGCGATGAGAGGATTTGAAAAAATAGATTTTTTTTTTTTTACTGTTTTCAAATATTTTGAGAAATATGCAAGATAAAGTTTAAAAAGTCAGATATTTCCAAAAAGAATTGGGTAAAAGTAATTTTTATTTTTTTATCCGTTTTTGAGGAGACAAACCAATTACGCATAAATGTTTGATACAAGTCTAGCAAACACTAAAAAAATTCGAATATTAACAAAATTCAAAAAGTTGGGAAAAAAATTCCCATAAAACTAGAGACGCAACCAACACGGAGTCAGATCCTGTCCAGTTTGGGGTTACCCTCTAGTCCGGTCCAGTTCGGCCTTTTGAGGGCCCTTTTCAGGCCCACAACAATGATCGGAACCTTTCACATTTTAGAGCTCGTCGAGACCAACGACCATACCAAAAATCACGTTGATCCGATAATGTTTGGTATCATTTCAAAATGTATTAAGTTTCAAAAAAATGTGTTGAAGGGTTGTAATCCTGTGTTTCACACCTTTTTTTAGACAACATTAATGCATTTTGAAATGATATCAAACAGTATCCGATCAACGTGATTTTTGGTATGGTCATTGGTCTCGATGAGCTTTAAAATGTGAACGATTCCGATCATTGTTGTGAGCCCAAAAAAGGCCCAAAAAAGGCTGAACTGGACCGGACTGGAGGTAACTATACTGGACGGGATCTGAATCTACTATCCAGATCCAGTTCCGACCCGACCCATATCCAGCCCTGAATTGCCACCACCGGGTCCACTTCCCTGCTACCTGATGTCATATCCTTTGCCAAGAAGGAAACGGAAATGACCGGAAGAGAGGTTGATAGCTACCAAAACAACGTCTACTCTCTCTCTCTCTCTCTCTCTCTCTCTCTTAATTTCGTTATACTTGCAGCAATCCTCTCCACAACTCTTTCCAGGTAGTTTCTTCGTCAAATCTCCACTCTCTCATCGCTTATATCGCTTACTCCCAGTCGTACGTGCGAACACAATTGAAAGCAAAGTTTTGTGTACACTCATGGATACGCTGCACCATCGTATATTTGTTCATTCTGACCTGATTGAACTAGGTTTCTCACTCCGTTTTTGTTTTTTTTGGTTTTCAGTAGGTTAATTGGAGAGCGTGCTTTCCATCACCTGGTAGAGAGATAGGGACTTCGCTTTTTGGCATAACAGCACACATACAGTATATAGTTGGTATCACGGTGAATGGCGATGCTGCAATTTTCGGACCCGACGAAGCTCAAAACTCAGAAGGTAACCTTCTCCCCTTTCTCAATAGGTGTTTTGCACCAAACTTTTGTAGGACTTCGATTTGGGCCTTGAATGTGATGTGGAGTTATTTGCTTTTCTCACAGTTGTGTGTTGATAGCTTATATAGTGCACGATGTGTTGTGGCTAAATCGGAATAAGTTTTCCACTTTTTCTTAAAGTTTCGGCCAAAAACCACCAAACCAAACCAAGTCTTGTGTCCAAATCAATGGGGTCAGCTACATGAGTCGTATTTTTCAATTGAGCTCTGTCCAGGCTACTTGTCCACTTAGATTTAGTAAGCCCAAATCCTCCCATATCAAGGCATCCCAAGTCAGTTTAGGCCTTCCTCTTCCCCTAGCCCTACTATTCACTATTATCATGTCACTCTTCTTAGCTACTGCGTTTGCCGTTCTACGGTAATATGTCAAACCATATTAATCTATTTTCTCTCAACTTATCTTATAGAGGTACAAGTTACAGCTCCTATCATCTCACGAATAGTTTCGTTCTAATTCTGTCTCTCATAGTTTTACCACACATCCACCTTAACATCCTCATTTCAGCTTTACTCATCTTCCTCACTTGTTCCTGGTCGTATAGTAGTTCTAAAAAATTCCCCTTTCAATTTTATAGGTATCACACAATACACCAGAACGGCTCTTCACTTGAGCCACCCCACTTGGATCCTATGGGTTACATCATCCGGAAAACCATTTTTGCTCAATAACACGTACAAAAACATGGGAAGGAAAAAAGCGAGTGATTGTGTTGTTAAAAGCAGTTTTTGAAATTTTTTTGTTTGAAAATTTGACTTTGAAACAACAGTGAATAGAGACCAAGCTTTATAATAGATATCACATTCATGCGTAGTTTGTTATTACTTGTACTGTTGTACTTTTCAAACTCAGAAGGTAACCTTCCCCCTTTCTCTACACTTGCATTTATGTTAATGATTTTTCTTGTACATGTGCATTCATACTGTAATATAATCCTGTTTTGGGGAACTTCGAATTTGGGGCCTTGAATGTGATACAGAGTTATTCGCTTTCCTCACAGTTTTACTTTGATAGCTTTTATTGTGCACGATGTTGTGGCTAAATCAGGAGTTTTTCTTAAAATCTGGCCAAAAACCAAGGCGGATTCCGAAAACCATTTTTGCTCAATAACAGGTACGACGTGTGTGTGTGTGTGTTGGGGGGGGGGGGGGGGGGGGGGGGGGGGGGGCGCGGCGGTGTGTGTGTTGAAGAGAGTGATTGTGTTGTCAAAAGCTCTGAAAAATTAACTCTGAACCAACAATGAACAGAGACCGAGCTTTTTAATAGCTACCACACTCGCGCGTAGTTTGTTATTATTTGTACTTTTCAAGCTTAATAATGGGTTGAAGATTTCGTTCTTCGTTTTCTTTTGGTTTACCTCCCACAATTTAGTACTACAATAGTGTCAGATAGAAGAATACTATGCTTGCTTTGATGGACACATGAGGTTATCTGAAGTCTGAACTCAATGGTACGTGGTGTGACATTGTAGGGCCTCAATTCTCAAAGATGGATAGGAAGTTGAAAGTGATTTTGGATCGTCAGAAATCTTGTTTCCACATTTGAGAACCAGACGCTCGTATTATGACTTTGTTGATTTAGTTGAAAATTGAAACACGGACACGGGAAATGTATTTTGCGCTTTATTTGCATTCCACTGCTTGATTGCAGTATTGCGCGGCTAATTTGTAATTGATGTCAAACTCCATGGACTGCATCTCCACCAATTCCAAACACATGCATGCGCACGCACAAACTCTCCCCAAATAGCATAGCTAACTGCACTGAGTTAAAATTTCCTACTTAATGCAGCATCACACCATTCCCTATGCATGAGTATTACTTTCCGATGTACTTGTCATGGACAGAAGTCAGGGTTTGTTAGTATATTTTTGTGCTTCATATTGTTGTCTTATTTCTTTTTCTTTTAAAAAATCAACTACATCTTGTTATTAATTTGTCAATTACAGCAGGCTGGCAGCTGGCTTTTCAGTTACCCATATAACGTTGAACTTGTTAATATGGTATTGTGGTTAGTGATATGATATTCCTGTTGGCAGATTGCGTTTGAAGACATTTTCCCATCTCGTGATTCAGGCACACTCGAGCAACTAAAAGAGTTGAGCTCCAAGCGTAGGGCAATCGAGGAGTCTATCAACGAAAGCAGGTTCATCACTGAGGCTATTGCGCGGGAAATATCTGGGGGTTTGACATCTCATGTTGAACAGGTACTCTATTGGTAACAAGCAGTAATTTAAGGCTATAAACGAGCCGAATTGAGCCCAGTATTAGAATGTATAGACTTGTTCGTAAACTTTTTTGCCAACTCAAGCTTGAGCTCAAGCTCAATGAAAATTTGACAAGCCGGGCTTGCATAGGTTTGAGTAGAACTCAGAGCATTTTCACATGCTTTAACATGCCAAAAATCAAGTATTTATGCTCTCATACAGGTCTAGAGTTGCAAATTATTTTGTACATTTATAAGTTCATACATTTATGAAATGATAAAAACGTATGCATAATTAAGTTTAGAGTCCTTGTAAACATTTGTAAATGTCCAAGTTATAAATTTTTCCTTGTACATATGTAAAATTAAACACATACTAGAAATATGAGTTTATGCACATTCAATTTAATATATGAAATTCCCCACATAAACATTATGCCAAGCTTGCGAGCCTAATCGAGCCGAATACTGCAAGGTTTAGGTTTGGCCCATGTATGAAACAGGCCTAAAATTGAGGCTCAGGTTTGGTTCGTTCAGTAGACGAATCGAACTTGAACGAGCATCTACTAAGTCGAGCCTCCAATAGTTCACGAACAGCTTGGTTCATTTGCAGCCCTAACCACAATTATATTGCATTACATGTGAAACTTTTCATGGCTTTTCATGACTGTATTTTTTCTTTTGAAATCCTCTATTCTCACATTATTCATATCTATGATTGTAGACATTAGCATTATCTAATGATTAACTCATGTTTTCAAATGCTTCGGGTTTTTTTGTCTCAAAGAAATTAATTTGCTTGGAAGTATTAAAACCTCATTAGTCTTGTGGCTCCTGATGTTATTCCCATTAAAATCTCTTCATGATGGGTAAAGCTATTCTCATTATGTTTGTTATTCTTCTTAAAATCTTCAGGACCTTCACAAGTTGGAACAATACTTACCATTGTTGGAAAACTTGGTTTACCATGTTGGCTTGGTTAGTGACAACCCACGGATGGTTCGCTGGACTTCAGAGCTTAAGATAAGATGGAGTAGCGCTCTTAGTTCGTCGTCTTTCTTCTTTCTTACCGGCCCAAAGTACTTTCGAATTGATAATTTGCAATTTGAGCTGGGCATGGCCCTTTTCCTTTATGGTGCCATGATTCGGGAATGGGCTTCAGAAGTTTTGTCAGTAGGTAAGGTACTAAGGTGTATTATTTGTTGCATACAGTTGGTTTTGTTCAATGAAAATGATTGTATGATTGTATCTACCTCCGACATTGTTGCAGATTTGGTGCAATCTGCTACCCTTTTCAGAAAAGCTGCTGGAGTTTACCACTATCTGGCTCTTGAGGTCCTTCCAAATTTGCTGTCTTCATCAGCTCCAGAAAGGCAACCTGAAGCTACCTCATGTGTGGCTTCGGTTATGAGCCTCATTTGCTTGGCTGAGGCACAGGTGAGTGCTTGGGTTTCTTCCCTTGTAATTTTGACCCTGTTAGAGAAACTCCAGTGCAAGTGGCAATTTTAGCCATCCAAATACTAAATTAAGTATGCTACCGTGTGTTGGTTCAATGCAAGTAGCCATTTTAGCAATTTTCACCCAATTTCAAGAAATGCTTCTTCAATTTGCTTCTAAAAAGTTAAATCTTAATTGACTTTGTTGGTCTTATGAAGAGAGTGAATGAGAGAAGCATATGACTAAAATTTGAAGGAAAACCTAACCAAATTGCAAACATGGGCAATCATTTGGCCATTACTTTTTTTTTTGGCCATGTGTTGGAGTGCCCAAAAAGTGGGTGCAAATGTGGTTTTTTTTTTTTTATATATCGGCGCAAATTTGGTTTTTTAGCAGCTCCATTGGACTTTTGCTCTTAAAGTCCTTTATTTGCACAAGATAGTAGCCTGAGAATTGTGTGCATCAGTTTTTATTCATTTAGGTTGTCGCTGTCTGCTTAATTCCTTTTTCCTCATAAACCATACATTTCTCAACAAACTAGGCTGTAACTATAAGGAAGGCGGAGGAAAAAGGAAATACTGGTCTTCTGGCAAAGCTGCATTTTGGTGTGTCGCAACTACTTGATGAAGCGCATTTTATTTTGCATTCAGCAACCCAAGAGTGGAAAGACATTTCAGGGCGCTTTGTGGTATGTATGTATTTTGCATATTTTCTGTACATGCATTTACTGGTATGTTCTTACTGAATTTGCAGCATGTTGGTGCTGAGAATAAATCTTAACCGTTGCTACACCTCAAAAACACATTTCAAGCTATTTCAATTCTCATCACAGAAGTTGAAACTTCAATATTTCTATCCTCGGAAGTTGAATAATAATGAAGCTATAACTCTCTTGTCATTGAATGTATTGTGTGGTTGAGTTTACGCTAAGTACACTTTTTTATTGTTCAATTTGAGGTTCTTTTCTCAAATTATCTTCAATTTCTGGTGCCTTTCTTCTACCTGCCACTGTAGTATATCAGGAATGCTGAACCATACAAACCTTCGAGTTCCTTTTGATACTGTTGTAAACAGCTTAATCTATTTTTTTTTGAACGGTTGCTTAATCTATTTCTTGTTCTCAACTTTTGTGAACTGATGCTATGAACATTCCCAATCTCTCAACATACAGTGTGTGATATTGTTAAAACATAGCTGGAAATAATATTTGCACTCCACTGTTTTAATAAGTGGTGCTCTTTGAAATTCTTCTTCTGGCGACTTTGGGTGCTGTGCCTGATCTCTTGAGGTTGAACTCATGAGCTCTTGAATGTTGGGCATAACCGCAATGAATTATGACCAGGACTATATATGCAAGTAATGATCACGAGTGCAACATGGCTCATTGCCGTAAAACAAGTAATATTTCCTGTTACATCATCATGTTGCCCAACATGCTTTCTTGTTATCAAGGACTCTGTGTGTGTGTGTGTGTGTAGGATCTCCTTTTTAGAGTAGGATATTTCCGATTTGAGCATATTATCATATTGAGGAAGTAATTTAGTTTTGAATATTGTTGAAAGCAATTTCTAAACTTAGAAAGATAGACTGAGGTGGTGTGCTAGGCGGCTTGGTTATTTTACTGTATTAGTGTTACTGACACCAGTTGTAACTTGTAAGCAGAAAGTCAAACTCGTTGCTAAGACATCAAGGAAGATGAAAAGAAACGACGAAGAAAAAGAGAAGAGACAAGAAAGAAAAGGAATTAGGGCCACCAGATTCTCTATGAAAAATGTTTAAAGAAATAATTGGTTTAGTCAAATAAGTAAATAGGGCTTCTCCTCTCGTGAAAAAGTGATTCCTATAGTAACATCAACCTCTGGAAATTGCAACTCCACACCATTGACACTCATCTGGCTCTATGATTTGTTGCATTCTTTGGGGTGCTTTGTTGTTGGAAGATTGTGTCTACGTTGTCTGCTTTTCACCTTGATTAAAGGGAGTCATAACTCATTCTCATCCTATCTTTTCCTTTCCGTTTCTTTTTGCTTTGCCTTAATTAGGACTATCAACTATGTCAACTATACTATTACATGATTCGTTCTGGGGTTGGGGATGGCTGGTATGTTTTCTTATTATAGAATGTTAAACAAATGCCTTGTTTATTTTTTCTCGTCTTTGTAGGATTTTGTTTCATCAAGCAAAGCCCTTCACGAATTAAGAAGTTATAAATACCTCGCGGACAGTATCAAGGTTTCTGGTCAGATAGGTGTTACGATTGGGATTCTTCGCCATGCATTAACTAATGGACAAAAGAAAATGCCCGGAGAGGAGTCATGGCGATCGGTTTTCAAGCAGGAGATTGATGAGGTGTCTGCACTGTTGAGAAAATATGAACATGAGAATGATTTTGTTTGGCACGAGAAGGTTCCTCTTCACGATGAGTTGCCAATTCCGGAAGGTAAGAAAATTGTGAATTATATAGCTTATAATCCCGAAAGATGGGAGAGGGCACTAGTTTTCAAAATTTAACTTTATCGAAATAATTTTGTACATGTATAGTAGTTCACTTTTGCGAGTTTGCAAAAGGTGGAATGCAGTTTACAGTAATTAGCTATTTTTGAGAAGAATCAACCTCTTGTTTTCGGGGAAGTGGCAAAGTTCTGTCCAGTTCTATGTACTCCAGGGTTTGATAATGCGAATCAATTGAGTTATTTGTCATTTTTTCTCCCAGATTATCAGTTTCTTTTTAGATGTAGTACAGCAAAATGCAGAATATACTTGCAAGCAAGACACACTGTATAGGGGAAACCCTTTTCCAGTATCAAATTTGGGGCAAGTAATAGTGTAATACTTTTCAGTGTTTTCACTTGCACCGTTCTTTTATCCAGTTCTCGTTTGGAAATTAAATCTGAACCATTGGATTGGATGATTAACCTCACAATCTGAACCAGTGTTTGTGTATAAGATGATAACGTCGCAATTTCCATTTGCCTCATAATGTTCAAACTCACAAATACCTACTTTAAAAAAAAAAAGAAAGTATAATCGGCATGTATATAACTTTTCCTATATCTGCCTACATATATAGGATATGTACATATATATAGAGAATGGTAAACATTTTTATGCATCTTTTTTAGTCTGAGAGCAAGGAAAGAAATGTAAAAGAAGCAGATTGTTTTGTACTTTGAAGACAGCTAATTAGGTGAGTTGGTGAACTCTCTTGATCGACAAAAGTGTTGAGAAAACTTTGCTATTTCAACTAATTATTTGAAGGTTTAAGGTCAAGTTCAGTTGAAACTCCGCGTGTAGTGGAGTCTGAATATTCTTCATTTTCGTTTTCTTCTAGTACAACTTTTTTTGACATTAGCTAGGAATTTTATTATGTTTATGGAGTACAATGGGCTTAGGTAGAAAAAGTTAAGGATGGCATTAATAAAGTTTGACAATAAACCATAGCGTAGTGGTCCAAAAAAGATACTCCCTTCATCCCAATTTAAATGGTTTTTGTGCGAAACCGTGTAACTTTGACCTAAAAAAAATAGTATTTTCCGAACTTTTTTGCACGTTAGAAAGTACTCATTGAGATCCTTTGAACAATACAAAAAAAATTAAAAATTAATTCTGAAAATACTCTAATTTTTAGGTCAAAATTATACGATCTCACGTAGAGAGTATTTAATATGAGATTTGACTTTCTATACATTTTCTTGAAAAAGAGACAAAAACAGGTGCATTATCAATAATTTTGTCAACCACTCTTGCTATAAATGTTAGCTAGTAGATGCAACGATATTTACCTTTCTGTCTTTTCTCATGTACAAAACTTCTGTAATGACTAATGACCAAATACTCCCCTATCATTTAGGGCGGATAAACGAACCAAGCTCTTTGTGTTCAATCTTGTATTTACTTGTTAAAAATCATCCAATATTTGCTTGTTAAAAATCTTGGATGAGGCAGATTAATTGTTACATGAACGAACAACGGGATGGTTTCGGGGACATCTATAAAAACATCTAATAAAACGTATCATAATTTTCAATCAAATTTTGATAATCTGAGCCGCTCAATATGATTGTAACGTGATTTTAAAGATACCTGCTATAAATCAGATAAAAAGGACTGGGAATGGCTTAATCTGAGCAATTTTTAGCTCAGATTTGATGAACAGTTCAATTAAAAATCGCTCAAAACAAGCATTTTTCAGTCATATTTTCTGCTAATTTCTCGTAAACACCCTTTAAATCACATTCTGCACATATTGAACGGTTCGGATCATAAAAATTTGATCGGAAACTATGAGATTGAAATTTGGGGTATTTTTTTAGGTGTCCCTGGAACCGCCCTGAAAAACGAAAGTTTGAGCATTGTTTTAGAATTTTTTAGAACTCGTGGAGTTTTCAAATTAAGCTTAATTGGACAAGCTACTTGCAACTTTCACGTTATCATGTTTAAAAATTCAAGTCAATTCGAGATCGACTCAATTAAAACTCGTTTGAGATTGTGTTACTTAATGAGAAAAAATTATTTAAAACATATTTTAAAACTCGTTAAGTTTCAAATCAAGATTAATAAATCTACTGGGACTTGTTTTTGGGTCGGTTATTAAATCCTATAAAAAAAAATGCGATAATAATTCTCTTTCTTAGAATATGTGTACTTAGAGATAAGCATGCTTGATATATTTGAGTCTACTACGGCAAGCAAAATATATTCATAAAGTTCCACAAAAGTCCCAAAATGACTACTCCTTGAAATCTTCAAGCAAATCAAAACATGCATGCAGCAGTGGTTTGCATTTTAGGAGACTCCAATAGACATTTTGGCCTTTAGATTCACTGAAAGGACGTACTTGTAAGCCCAAAATCTCTCTCTCTCTCTCTCTCTCTCTCCCACAAATTAAAGAACATATCCCTTATTGGTTTTAGATTGATACCTCCATTATCTAAGCATGTGTTTTTTTTCTCTATCGGCAGCATTATCTATATGATGCTATGATCCTGGTCCGGGCAGATAATAATGTATATTTGCCACAGAATAATCTCGAGGATATCCGATGTTCGAACAATTTATTACTCTCTCCGTCTCATTTTATTTGTTTACTAAAAATTGTCTGTGTCCAAAGGCATGAAGCAATGTGCTTTGAGCATAAAAATTTTTTTATCATAAAAAGTTTTTGTTTTCAATCCCTCGTCACTATTTTCATTGGTAGTGTACAACACTATCAATGATCATCCAAATCACATAAATTCGAGCCAACAAATTCAAACTGTTGCATTTATAAGATCCTATGTTATTTTCTTTTCGTATATGACTGTAGGAAAATCAACCTAAAAGGAAACAAATTAAAAGCAAATATTGAATTGAATGTACGGAAATCAACTTTAGACATAAATCAATTATTTAGTTGATTTAAATTTAAAAAGATAATCAAGTTTTTTAAGGAAACAACCTAAAAGCAATCAATTGAAAGAATTTACTAGTCATAAAGTTAGGAGGTTTGTATTAGGAAGTATGCTCTCGATCGGACGGATATAATCTATTGAAAATTCAATCCGATGGTTGTAGTGCCTAAAGGCACAGTGGAATGTATCTGCTTTATGGAATAGTTGTGATCTCCACAAAGTGTAACATTTTGAGATATTTTACATAGAGATATATTGCCTAAAAAGTGAGGATAGAGAAGGAAAAATTTATTAGGAGAATATTTTTTTTCCCTTTTAAAAAAAATAATCCAATGGCTACAAATTTAATATGAAGTGATCCAACAGTTATAGAGGTTACTTTTTAATTGTTTATATGCCTAGACATTTTTTAACAGAAACCGCTCTGTTTTATAGATATTTTCCTATATTTTACATAGATATGCATTGCCTAAAAAAGTGAGGATAGAGAAGGATAAATTTATTAGGGGAATATTGTTTTTTACCTTTTAAAAAAGAAATAATCCAATGGCTATAAATTTAACATGAAGTGATCCAACGGTTGTAGATGTTACTCTTATTTATATGCCAAGACATTTTTTTAACAGAAATCGCTCTGTTTTATAATATAGACTAGTGTTTGCCCGTACATACGGTCGTACTACGCACCTTGGTTGGACTTGCCCGTGCCTACGGCACTTGCTAGCTAGTAGGGTTTTGGAATTAGGAGATAAGTGGCATTTGTGCAACTACTACAAAAAATGTGGACACTTGCATTCCATTTGCAAGTTCTTTTTCAACCTTTAGATCAAATGAATCTCAGCCCTTGGATTAACTTGTGTTTGTGTGGAGGCCCACACTCTTGTGTTTTATTAGATAGATTATATTTCTTTTGTTTCTTTTGCCTATATCTTTCAATGTGTACCTTGAAAAATATGCAATATGAATTTTATTAGATTTTAATTTGTTCAATAATACAAAGTTGTCGAAATCATGAAAAAAATATTATAAATTGAATGATATAGACAATAGACACAAAAGAGACAAAATAAATAATGGACAAACAAAATAAGACGGAAGGAGTGGTAGAAATATGGTCTTCATTTAACGTTGTCAGGGTATTATTTTGTTACGATTCTCCAATTTATTTTGACCTAGTACTATATACATCATGTATCACCACACTACAAACTTTCTAATATAAATAGAGATAAACTTTTTCCTGGTTGAGGTGTAAACAAGGAGTTTACATTGTCGCCATGTGTGGTCCCTATCTACACTTTATCGTAATAATCTGAACCATTGATTTTGTGGGGCACGCAAAGTAGTGTATATATGCAAAAAATTAGTTTGACCCAACATCGATAGATAGATCAAAAATTAATTAATTTTTTATAAAATCAACAGCTTGAATCATTTTAACTTAAAAAAATTGTTGACAGAATCCAAGCTGTTAATTATGATCAATATTGCATATTTATAATAGAAATCGCTCTGTTTTATAATATAGATTATATTTCTTTTGTTTCTTTTGCCTATATCTTTCAACGTGTACCTTGAAAAATATGTAATATGGATCTTATTAGATTTTAATTTGTTCAATAATACAAAGTTGTTGAAATCATAAAAAAAATAATTATAAATTGAATGATATAGGCAATAGACACAAAAGAGACAAAATAAATAATGGACAAACAAAATAAAACGGAGGGAATAGTAGAAATATGGTCTTCATTTAACGTTATCAGGGTTTTATTTTGTTACGATTCTCCAATTTATTTTGACCTAGTACTATATATCATCTATCACCACTACAAACTATCTAATATAAATAGAGATAAACTTCTTTCCGGTTGAGGTGTAAACAAGGAGTTTACACCGTCGCCATGTGTGGGCCCTATTCACGCTTATCGATGTTGATCAGTCAAGTTGATTTTTTGCCTATATACACTACTTTGTGGGTCCTACAAAATGAACGGTTCAGATTATTGCGATAAAGTGTCGATAGGGCCCGCTTATGGCGACGGTGTAAACTCCTTGTTTACACCTCAACTGGAAAGAAGTTTATCCCTTATAAATAACTTATTTCTAGTTCGAGTCAACAATAATCTATTTAATGGTTTTATTAGTGAGCCGCGCGAGAAGTAAATTAATTAATCGATTTAGTGGTTTTATTATTTGTTCCTCTTTCTTTGTAAACCCAACAAATGAACAAATACAAATTAGGTTGATTTTTTTCCCGATCATAATTAAATTGATGATTAAAAAAAAAAAAACACAGTTAAGTTGTACATGTATTGGGTCAGAGAAAAGAAAATTGGTAAGGAAATGTTCAATTTGAAGATATCAAAAGGCATTTTGTTTTTTATTTTTTTTTTATTTTATCAAAGGCATTTTGGCTAGTCCACACGGTTGGTTGGATGTTCCCACATTTACCTTATACCCACCATTTAATTTAGTCGTTGGTATAGAAGATAATGTATGACCTGCCAATTTCAATATAAAAACATACACATGCAATTATAAAAACAAAAAACCCCATAAGCTGTGGAATCTTGGCCGTAGGAAAGATTCAGAGGATTGGAATATCCCTATCTTTGTGCTCGTTACCCGGAAGATGACTTAAGCAAATGGAGAATATTCTCGACCAATGAATTCATCAGTTGAGTACATATTTCAGTTCGATAAATTAACCTAAAAAAGTGAGTTGGTCGGGACACCTTGCGTTATCAAAGAAAATCTCTATATACGATGCTCATTCATCAATATGCGATATATATGCGCGGAATATTCGGAAGGAAGGTTTATTAGAGTATTGTATGGTATATTTCATTTACACATCAAGGACTTGTCTTATTAATAGGAGTTGTTGGCATAATGTGAGTTATTGAAAAGTATATTCTTTGGGCGGCCTATAGTTATCTATCTCCTTGGATTCTCAAAGCTGGCCACGTCTACATCATTTGCACGGGATTACCTGCTACCAATTATTTGTAAGGCACAACGTATGGATTGGGAGATGCTGCCAAGAGGAGTTGTTTGGCAGTAGTGTCAAGTAGTGGATCTGGTCGTTTATCTCGGCAAGGACAGCTCAGATCTAATTTGAGTGTTTAAAAATCTGAACCGTCCGTTACTTGAATCTTAATCCGAACTGTCAATTGCTGAGATGAACGGTTGGATGGACCGCTTGGCACCGCTGCCAGGCGAGGGTGCTTGGCAGCATCCCCGAGTCATGGCTTTTGTTTCCTTGGGGTTACCAGAACCATTCGTCTCTCGCTCTCTCTTAACACGGTTTCCAATGAGTTTTCTGTTCAATTTTTAATGACTCTCACTACCTATGTTAAATAATTACTTCCCTTCAGTTGTTGAGAATGTTGGACTTGTGTGGGGAATAGATTCATAGAAAAAGTGAAGTGAAGTGATGAGAAATAAAGGAAAATGAAAGTTATTTTTCCTGTGTATGTATTCTGGACAAAGAATCTTTTGTTGGAAAAGTTTATTCTTTTTGGTAAAATATTTTGCAAGAAAATGTTTCTCGATAGAAAAGTTGAGGTTGTGGGAAAACTTTTTTGATAGCTGAACATCCAAAAATTTACGATTTTTTTTTTTTTTTTATAATCATTTTCGTGCAACTGAACGGAACCCAAATGATGTCAAGATTGACAATCCCCTCCCACATCCATTAATGAACTATTCAGATCTGATGATTTCATGATCATCCTGGACGATCATTACATATGTCTTGATGTGTGTTGAACTCTTTCACAAAATTATATTTGATCGTATATAATTAGTTATGTCAAAGGAACACATTTTTCAGAGAATAAACGATTGAACTCTAATCGCCTATTTCTCTCGAAATAAATAGGAGTAAATAGAATTTCAACGAACCTATCCTATGAAGGCAGTGCATCCATGTACTCTATCTTAATTAATTGATCACTGAGACTTAAAGTTCAAAATTAAGCTCAAAATTGGTTTGGTTTGGTTGAATGTAAACATAGAAACCTGCAAAATAAATGACTTGGGTCTCATTAAAAATCACATGCAAAATAAATGACTCGGGTCTCATTAAAAATCACATGAGAAGTTACGATAGTTGTAGCTAGCGTGATGTGGCATACCACAATTGGTGCGTAAAAAGCAGATATTGGGAGTTTTAAAATTACTTATTATAATTATTTTTGTTGGTTGTTAACAGGCAAGCGAGTTTTGTTTGACTACTCAACAATCGCATGTGAGAGGATCGGAACAAGTAGAGAATGAAATTCCAAGAACACTCGAGGCAGTCCAGTTGAATCTGCCGATGATTGTGTCCTTGTTCATTTATCAATCAAAAAACACTTCATCTTTGGTGATATTAAAAATATTTTGGGTACCGTATAATTTGACATTGGTAGTATAAAATTTATGATTGAAAGGTTCGGTAAATAACCGTTGTAAATTACTCCACAAGGAATATATATTCGCAATAAATATCTGCTGAAATATTCCTTCCTTGTGCCAATATTCTCTCATTCAAAAAAACTGTGCTCAGTTTGGCCCCATCAATGGAGTTTGAGAGGCCGATTAAAAAAAAAAAAATTCAATGGAGTTTGAGAGGAATATACTACTAGGTAAAGATTTGATCTCTGGTACCAAGAAACAGTATCCGCCCAAAGATTAGGATCAATGACCTCAAGATTAATAAATTGAGTTTTAAGCACTAAACCACCGGTAATTAAATCCGTTCAATGAATAGTTGTATTTAGTGAGAAATGGTCATCGAAGCATTGCTAAATCCGAGTACGAAGAATATCCGCATCACTTTCTTTTAAAATTCTCCTCCTTGAGTCGCGGAGATTCTTCTTAAACTAATTAAAGCTCAATTTAACCCCCTATCAACGGGATTTTCCATCCGATCGGGTCGAACCAATAACACCAAGACTATAAGATGTGTTTTTAGAACTGAATCAATTAATAATTTAGTTCAGTCAATAGGTGTATCTGAGTGGTTCCAATAGCGCGTTGCTACCGCATAGTAGTATTACTGTACTACAGAGAATATCCGCCGCATATTTTGTCAAACCCTTGTCTTCCGTTATGCCGGAATTTTTTTCGAATCGGGCTTACTTTAGCCTTAGATTTGGTATTATAATTGAAGATTTTTATTACTTTTATTAACATTTGGCATTACGTAGTGTAATTAGCTCTCAGATTTGAAACAGTAATCAGAAGATTAACAGACAAGCTGCGTATTTTTAAACTTTGAACCAGTAATGAAATGTTTCAATAGTTCAAACTAGGACAATATTCTTGTCAAACAAAAAATCAAAGTATAGCTCCAAGTTTCAACCAAGGAACCCTTTTAAATAATACACGTCGACCAACTGGAAGCCAAATGTTTTCCAATTAATTCTCTAGATGTCAGTGAAATTTTAGCCTCCGAGAGGGACAAGGGGCCTTATGATAACCTAATCCGGGCCAACTCTTATCCGGTGTTTGATTCCTGTTTTCGCACTTAGATTGCTTGTCCGACGGATAAATGAAACCAACTCCACCAATAAGGATAAGCTTATCCGGGTGGGTGTAATCTTTGGTGCGCCCCTCAAACCTTTCCAATTCCTATTTGTTTTTTCATTACAATAGGAAACCAATTAAACTCTCATCTTTGTTTTGTTAAGGATTCTTAAAAAATAAGTACTTATTTGTAATTTTTAAACTTTAAAAATAATATATTTACAAGAATAACTTTTTGATTTTTTTGCACCGTTCAAAAGATCTCATCGAGATCTATCAAACAAGATCTATATTTTACAAAAAAAAAAAAAAAATTCAGTAAGTCCATTATTTTTAAATTTAAAAATTAACAATAAGTCCATTGTTGTTGGCAAGGATTAATAAATAGTCGCATAACAAGTGTTATAAGTTATCTAATTGTTTGGACCATTTGGATTTAAAATGGCTAAAGAAAATCTAAATTATGCCACTTATCGTATTTAGGGGGCTTCTCACAACAGCACCCCCTATATTACTAGTACGTATATGGTATAGTAGGTTGTAACACATGGCATTGTTTTGGAGTATTTCGTCCACAATCCGACGAATCAAGTATCAATTTTCAAATAATAAGAGAGAGAGTTCGACTCGTTGAATCGGTCAAAATCTCAATATTTCTTTTGCCAAAAGTTTACTCCATCGCTCAACAGTCACTGCTCCCTCTACCGCTATTAATTTTATCGTCTAAAAGTATTTTGAACGATCCTTATTTTAAAAGTACTTTCGATCGGCAATAAAAGACTTTGATGCTAAAAAATTTTTAAAAAAAATTATGAACTATTGATTACCGAAACAGACAGTCAAACATTAAGTGACAATGAATGTTGAGCGATGAAAATAGTCGGTTCCTTTCGGAAAAAGTGAGGTGTGAAAAACCGAAAATGGAGGAGTTCTTTTTGTCAAGATTCTCACGGTATCCTCGGTCGATGCGGATCCAGACTTTTCCTACTCTCCTATTAAAAAGGAGCACCATCCCACATTTAATTCTCTCTTTTGTATAAAAGAAGCTTTTAGACTTTAGACTTCAGGGTTTTCTGTTTTTGGCCCCAACAGATTCAATAATGTCAAAATGTGTAGCTTCCTTGAAAAAGGAATAGTGGACTCTAAGCATCGAATCGCATCAACATAATGTTGAATACAGTGGTCGGCATTTGCCAAACACGTGCCTTTCTTGTAACCAAACATCTCAGGAAAAATGTGACTTTAGCTTTCACATTACCATATGGAAAAACATCACCTAAGGGTATTATTAGCCTTATCCACCAAGTTGTAAGCTGGGTATGCCATGCCATATGCCTTCATCCCATGGATTGTGGCATTTCTTTTGACCTTGAAAGCTGTGTCATGCTATTCCCCACAATTTTACGCGTTATAATTTCTATCTTACGAGTGAAAAATGATTTTTTAAAAAGTTCAGCTCTAACAAGCGCGTACATACTCCATTCTAGAAGGAGAGGTGCCAAAGTATTTGCATTTGTGCCTCCGTGCAGTTGTAACTACTCTGTCGAGACGCAAGGCGGTTCGGTCATCTGATTATATAGGGGAAACATGGGTCCAAGGGGATAATGAGCTAAAACTAAAAGCATTTTTGAAATATAGAAAATGTTTTTTTTTTTTTGATCCGCAAATATAGAAAATGTTGTTTACAGTTTTTCTTTTTTTCTATAAAAAAAAAGGAGAACACCAAATTAGTTTCATTGGCTAAAAATGTGGTAGGGATGCTGCCAAGCAGAGTGTCGAGCAGCATCCAGCTGTTCATCTCTACACGGATGGGTCGGATTGAATCTGAATGTATACAGATTTAAACTGTCTATGCTTGGTCAAAATCCGAGCCGATTCCCGAGATGAACGGCCGGATCGACCGCTCGACACAGCTGCCTCTAACCCCCGCTTGGCAGCATCTCCCAATCCGGGTAAAACACCTACAGATCGAAGTGAGAATTTCTACACAATAAAAGAGACAATTGCACTTCTGATACCATCAAACCCTTTACCAGTAAACTACGTTAAACGTATCCAAAACATCCTCTCGAGTCTCAACGACCAAGACAACTTATTAAATTTGAGATGGCAGATAATACCAAAATCAGGTCTATAGTTCTGATCTCAAGCGCCTACTATACAATCAACGATTACACAACACATTCACGTGAGGATACGTTACAAACTCTCTACATCACTCTTTAACACATGTGAAAGAACTAGAACGCCAGAGAGGGCGCAGATGTATGGGCGGAGGAGGAGGTAGCCGAAGAATTACAACGGATTCCCCGGTCCCGATCGTGACTCCGACTAGCCCTCTCGTCCGAATCCAATTGCTTACATTGCTGCCTTGGTGTACGAGATTTCGCTGTCTGCGGAACAGGTGGCGGTGGTGCAGCTATTGGGGCATAGATACTTTTAGGGGCGGCGGCGCCTGATTCTTCCCGTGATAATAATGGGGTGGGGGTGGCCGTTGCCACCGCTGCGTATTCCGGTGGCGGAACCCAGATTCCCCCCACCACTACAAACTGGGGTTGCTGTGGATTGTTGTCGTTGTGCATTGAAGGAGTTGGTCTTCTTGTATGCAAACGATACTTCTGTAAATAAATAAAAGATGAAGGTTTTTAGGTCATGCTTGAAAACAATCATACAACACTAGAATCCGTAATTCATATTTCCGTGATTGGCCTGTGGGTTTTGAGGAGGAATTACTGTGTAGGGAAATGATATGTTGGAAGAAAAGAAAAATCAGAAAAAATAAAATTTAGCATCTTTAACTCGATATATTCAAAATTACACTCCCCACGTCCATGATTTACTCCGGAAATTCATAATCCAAACACAGCCTGAAAATGGTACATGATTGATCAATTTATAAGGCTACATGTCTAAATCAATGGCCTGAATTTGCCCGATACAGATAGCCCCTTAAAAGCTTGGATTAGTGCCGAGCAGCTCCATGCCGAGCGGGTGCAGAACAGCAGATCTGGCCGTTCAATCTCAGCACGGACAGCTCGGATAAAATTTAAGCGCATACGAATCGGATACAAATCTGAACCGTCCATTGCTCGGTTAAGATCAGCCACTTTGCAAGGTGTTGCTTGGCAGCATCCCCCATTTCTAGTGCTGACTTCAAGTGTCATATTCACATTACATGTTTACCGTTCCAAACCTTAGTGCCACTTGAGATTTGTTCGGTTGTTAATTTCAAAGCCTGAATAAGTCGATGTGGACAAGCTTTGCCCGGACATCCGGTTAAAAAAAAAGTTGTTCCCATTATCAAATATGATGTTCAAGGAAACTAACCAAAGCTTAATCCATATATGGCAGTACCCATTGATGACATCAACCAACAACCACTCTCATGTCTCATCTAGAGATGATGTATGAGTGTATTGCCAAACGAAATTTGGCATTCCTAGCACTAAATTATAAGTGCAATTAAGCTCCATGTTACTAACCTGTAAATGGCTCTTGACTTCATCATTCGTAAGCCCATCAACCTTCATTAACTCCCTAATTTGCTTAGGTGTTGCCACTGCACAACATAACTGAAATAAGTAAAAGCATTTCAAATTTCAAGCTAACAACTTTAATTTTCCAATCTCTAAATACAGACCATGAGAACCACCAAGCTGTTGAAGGGCATTTAAGAACCGCCTATGCAACTCTGGGGACCAGCACCTTCTAGCCTTCCTCTGAGACTGCCCTTCCTTATCTTCTTTATTACCACCACCACCACCACCACCAGCAGTTTCAGTACTGGAGCTCCCCGCGGCGGCCGGAACTGAACATGGTGAATTAGTAGCTGTACTAGTCCCACCACTTTTCTCCTTCTTAAAAGGAAGAAAAGCACCACCATTGCCATTTCTCTTCACCTCTATTACTGACACTTTTCTAGGGGATGATTCCTAGAATAGCAAAAATCAAAACTTTCAAAAATCTGATAAGCCAAATTAACTAAAACCCAGGTCAGGATTAAACTCAATTTTGGAGTATTATTACCAAGGTAACCTAAAAAAATACTCCAGTCACTTTTAAAATTATAATCCACTGCGAAAAGAAGCTATTTTTAGTCTAAAATAAAACCCTTTTGTGCATAATTTTTTGAATTTATTTCACACCAATTTAAGAAAATCAATTTTCAAAGAATCAAATTGCTTCTTGAAAAATGATTTTTTCTTTCAAGAAGCAAGCAATTTGGTTATTTGAAGATTGATTTTTTTAGTCAGTGAGGAAAACCTTCAAAAAATTAGTAATACTTTCATCTGTTGTTTTGTTGCAATATATTACTCCATCCGTTCCATATTGAGAGTCCACATGAAAAGTCGAGCTATTTTTCAATCAAAAAATCAACTATTTCGGTGTATAATTTTTTGAATTTTTTGGAACTAAATTAAAGTACTAATCGAGATTTTTAATATAGTGCGAAAAAATTTAAAAAATTATATACGAAATTAGTTGATTTTTTATTTGAAAAATGATAAGAGAGAGATGGACTCTCAATATGGAACGAGGTGAGTATAATTTTGGGAGAGTTTAAGTTCACAAGATTACTGTTTACCGTACCTCTATGGGGGGTAGATCTGGGGTTTGATTCCAGAGCTGAACAGATTTAAGCCAGTCTGATTTCTTGGACGATTTGTCAATGCTCTTGTAATTGTAATTCTTTGTGGGTTTTTCAGATTCCTCATCTTCTTCTTCTTCTTCATCATCATCGTCATCATCACAAGATGAGTTCCTCTTAATTGGCATGAATTCCTCCAAAACTGGTATTTCGCTCGACGTCTGCTCAGAACATTCCGATTGTCCTTGAAAACACTCCGGCGTAGTCCCAGACAACTGCTGTTTGCACGACTCAATTGCTTCCAAAAACCAAAAAACCAAACACTCAAATTAACAAATAAACTTCCATAAAAGATCTAGAGAGAAAGAAGTCTACACGGGGGGATTAATTACCCCCCCCAAAAAAAAAGTCTACACGGGGCTTTGGCCTCGCCAGTACGGTGGGATTGGTCCCAGATTAGTCGAAGGGCTCGCAAAACTAGCCCGATCAGCTTAGTTGTCGAGGGTGAGGAAGAGAGAGAGAGAGATTGAAAGAATTTCCAAATGGGGTATACTGCTACGTACACAACTTTTGACAAGTCTAGATACAACTGCGTCCGGAGCAGTTCGATACATGTGAAACCGTGTCCAGACTGAGTCTAGATACAACTACGTCCGGAACAGTTCGATACATGTGAAACCGTGTCCAGACTGCATCTGGAGCCGTTCGTTGCATGTGAAAATGTATCCAGAGTTGTGGTTGAGGTTATGTATGTAGACTTGGGTTTCGATTGGTAATACCTTGAGTGACGAGCTCTAGACAAAGAGGAAGCTCCCGCTGGAAAACCTGGATCTTGCGACGCTCCTCTTCGAGAGCCTCGATGTATTCTTGACATATCTGGGTTTTCTCTTCTGCGCTGTGGTGGTCGCGAATTTTCCCGATCATTATTTGCTTTCTCGGAGGGGGGAAGGAGGGAGAGAGAAAGAGAGAGAGAGAAAGATGTGGGGGGATTAATAGATTTGGAGAGGTTTTGTCCGAAGAGAGAGAGAGAGATCCGTAAATGGGAATAAAGGGATCTAAGTAGAATCAGAAATGGAATAAACTTGGGATGAAAGAAAAAATATACTCGTATGTTTACAGCCTATAGGAGGAGCAAATACTTTATTCCATTAGAGAGAGAGAGGAGGGGTCTCTGGGGGGAAGGGTCGAGGTCGGGGCGTCGCGTACCTAATGAATCTTGATGGTGTTTCTGCTTTCTAGAGAGAGAGAGATGTATAGAGAGAGAAGAAGGACAGAAAGTAATGGGTTGAATATTCGAGGGAAGGATTCCTCCTCCCTCGTCGTGGGCTGGCAATGACATCACCCATTACAATCAGATAAGATCAAAAGACTGTCTCCCTCTCTCCTCTATCTGTATCTATTTCCACTTTCTAGATTTTTTTTTATTGCTAAGTAAAAAACTAGAACAACCCGACTAGTTGCACAATAATTGTGCAAAGATTACGGTGTGGAGCTCATTTCGGCTCATATAAACAATCTAATACGTTCATTAAATGTAAAATACTATTTTAATAGTCATTGTAAAATATCAGCTCAATTCGATAATTAAAGATGTTTGATCCAATCATTTATTGTTTCATTCAGATTTTAAGATAATGAAACGTTAAGTGATATGATTGAGAATAGGTATCAGATTTAACTAGTTTTTCTTAAGAGGCCCTTGAAAAAATATTTTACATTTAATGAAAGACTCGAATTGTTTGTGTGGAACTCTAAGTGAGCTCCACAATGTGATCTTTGCACAAATGCTATGCAGTTAGACTTTTAGATAAAACTATGGGTACACCTTCAGCTAGACTTGGATAACAGGTCGTGTCGGATCGTATTCGTGTCATGTCATTCAGATTCGTGTCCCATGCAAACAATATAATCTGTTCACTAAATGTAAAACATTTTTTTTGAGTTCTTCCGTGAAAAAAAGCTCAATCCAATACGTGCTTAATCCAATCACATTCAGATCTCCAGATTATATGATCTTAAAATCTAAATGAAAAGTTAGATGATTGTATTGAGTATCTATAGATATCGGATTAAAATGATTTTCCGTGGGCCTTAAAAAAAATTTAAAATTTAATAAACGACTCGTATCATTTGGCCCACCATGATTTGTTCACAAAATCTGTGAAGTTAAGCTTTCTTTGGTATACAGCAATTGCACCTTGCATTTTGTAGAACTCATCTTAGATTTTTCACACAACTGATCGGAACGACTCAATTTATTTAAAATATATTTTTAATAAACTTTATAAAAAAAATCAATTCAATCAGATATCGGTGAGGATTTAATCGATTTTTTGCTCAATTTCTCTTACAGGGATTCTAAAAAATATATTTTAAACAAATTATAAGTTGTTCTGATTATTTTTGTAGAACCTTGAGGTAAATCCCAAACAAGCTGATGTGCAAATGGTATACTCCACACGGTATATCCACGGAAAGACTCATTTCACTATGGTGATGTGGACCTTAGCAGCCAAACATGAGTCTCCATCGGAAATTTGTTTATGGTATTCCCTCCCCGCCCCATTTTATATTGGGGGCGGATCGAGTCAGAGTTGGAAAAATTGAGGTGATGTTGGAGTTAGGGAATAATTGAGTTCCCGTTTATAGATGTAATTTTTACTAACTTTATTCTTGAGACGGTTTTGATGAGAAAACAGAATATCAATGGCGTTATGATAGTAAATTGGTATATGGTGTTTTATAGAAACATAAATACGTTAGTATTTATTTCTATTATTGAAGCCGACTGGGGTTAGAACGGGACAAAAATGCAAATATCACCCGTCCCATTCGCTTTTTCGAATTGGATAGGGATGGGGCCAAGGAAATTGTCGGCCTGCCGCAGTAAGAAAGAGGTCTCCTAGGTTTTTGAGAGCTCTAAGCCGGAGATTTTGAGAAGCTACAATCGTCTTATTTTTCTGCCGGCGGAGGCGTTCTTCTCCTTCCTTCCTGGGCTCCTCCTCCTCCATCTACTCTTCTCTTTCTTCCCTCTTTTCCTTATAGTTTTTTTCTTTTCATTTTTTCTTCCCTCAGATCTTACCTTCTCTGTTCCGTGGGCTTTGTCATCACCGGAGTTGTTTGTCTACATGTAATCTGTCGCGCGGAGCCCTTGTGGCAGCAGTGGTGGAGGCAGTGAGGGTTGCGATCCGTTCAGTGATTTTTGGGCGGCTGGATTTAGAATAAGATCTAGGACATTTTTGTCTCTCCTGGTGAGAGTAATAAAGTTCGCCTTTAGGCGATTTGTTTACTGTTCGGGCTCGAGAAGATTAGTATGCATCTATTGGTGGTTATCTATTTTTGAGATTACTATAGGGATATATGAATTTTCTGCTCAGCAGAAGGTGCGTCAGATGATGCCTGTGATAGGGATGAAAGACATCAATCGCCTCATTTTATCTTGTTATGTATTAATTAGATAGATGATTAATTTGACTTTGTCCAAATTATCTGTAATAAATTTCATTGTGTAAGTGCTCTTGGGTTTGATCTGAGGAGGAATTTTCAAGTGAGGGATCCCTCATTTTTTTAAAATGAGGGACTTTCATTTCCCAATCAAATTTTGAAAATCCGAGCCACTCAATGTGTGCAGAACGTGATTTTAAGAGTACCCGCGAGAAATCAGCAAAAAAAATGACCTGGAAGGGCTTCAACTGAGCAGTTTTTTTGAACCGTTCAATGAAAACTGCTCGAATGAAGCCCTTCCTGGTCATTTTTTTGCTGATTTTTGGCGGGGACCCTTAAAATCACGTTCTGATCACTTTGAGCGGCTCGGATCATTGAAATTCAATCGGGAATGAGAGTCTCTCATTTTAAAAAAATGATGGATCCCTCACCGGAACCTAACTCTTGATCTGAGTACCTCTCACTTTTGTCAAAAAAAAGAAAAGAAATAGATTGTTAAGAAATATGGTTCTTAACTTCCGCTATGGCTGGCTCATCTGGACATAAAGCCCACCAGACAGAGAATTAGGGCTCCAAGATGTGGGCCCAAAGTAGGGCCCCCTTTTAGGCTAATACTATTGGATATCGGTTCTTTCATTTCTTATTCTTCTTCTTTATTTTCTAATATATATATAATTTTTTTAAAGTGGATATGTTCGAAGTACGATGCAAAAACACATACTCTTGAACTTTTTATTCTAATATATTTCATTTTGACAATCCGTTTTTGTCCATTTTCATTCCCCCCTCCCCCCCTACTTTAGCTATATGTCACAAAATTAATCTTTAATCACTTGTTTCTAACGAATTCTTCACACATGAAGGACAAGCTTGTACATAAATATGGCCATAGATGAGAGTACAACTCTGTAAAGAGAAGTACACAATTTTCATTTTATTGTTGTAGTATTAGTTAATTGAGAGAATAGTAGGGTTGAATATTTGAGAGAAGATTCCTTCTTCGTAGTTTCTACGTCGGCTGTCAATGACTTCACTCATTTAAGTTAAGATAAAATGTAAGAATGTGGGTTTGTTTGATGTGTTGTCTTATCAATTTACTTATTTAAAATTTGAAGGGATTTGGACACATTTTTGTGTTTAAAATGAGGATGAATCTGGACGCATTTATGATAAAAGGCACTTAAACATTTGTTTTCACTACTATCTTATGTGTACTTTATTTAATTGCTCTTTTTTTTTCAACTTCGACAAATTCCAATGGGTGTATTTTAGTGATTCGAATCTTTTAAGATTTTTATAAAAATAACTTTTCTTTCTGCAATCGGCCCATGAGTGTGTAGGCGAAAGAGAGCTTTCACAAGACCAACTCATCAAGCAAGGACGAAAATTGTGTCTAGATTCATTCAGAGTTTCTAAATTGTTTGCAGATTTATTTGTACATTTATGGTGCTCCGCAAAATCTAAGAAATGGTTGAGTTAGATTGTGCTGATTATATCTAGAAAAGTCATGTTGAAAACTCATTTTGGCGTAAGGGGGCCAAATACCTAAAAGCTAAAAATGAGAGCACCAAAAGGGAAAAAGAGCCTCCCAAACAAGCTTTTACCATGGTGAGGTGGACCTCAAGTAGCTAAACATGAGACTCCAAAAGAGTTTTGCGGAAGAATCTTGAATTCTTGACATAGGGAAAAAAAATCGTAAGAAAATGTCCTCTAATCATTGGTATGGCTGGCAAGCCTAATCCTGTCACAAGCTCTTCAGGCCGCCGTCTAAGACTCTAAAATTTGGGCTGAAAATAGTGTCCCTTTTCAGTAAATTACTCTTATGGAGTAGTATATAGACTAATATTTATTTATTATCTTTATCTTTGTAATTTCCAAAACTAACCTTCAGTTTAATTGTTTCTAACTAGTAATTGTTTGCACATAAAGGACAAACTTTTAAGTTTCACATAAATTGGGCTAAAAAGGAGATCTAGAGCTAGTACAACCCGATAAATTTATTATCCATTATTTAATTGTACTATTTAAAGGCTTAAAGCTTCGGATTGGATTATTAGTCCCTGTTGTTTGCAAATGAGAGGATATGATTAAAAAACCAAAATGTCAAATTTGTCCTTGGTTATTTCCTTTTGGTTAATGGAAAAAAAAAAAAGAAAACCAAATTAAATTTGTCTTTTATTCAATAGACTCACGCTTCAAGAATTGTTGAAGCTCATTTGGAACCTATTACTTCATGATCACAAGTAGTCCATTGGATTAGGTTGAATATTCGGGAGACTGATCGCTTCCTCGTCCTTTCTATGGGGGCTGTCAATGATATCACTTGTTTCAATTAGTTAGGATCCAATACTGTGGGGGACTTGTTTGGTATGCCGTCTTATTAGTTTGCTTATTTAAAACTTGAATGAATTTGGACACTTTTTTTTTTTTTTGTTCAAAATGAGGATGAAATAGGATACAATTTTAAAAAAATTAATAAAGTTTCGTTCTCAATCCTTATTTACTTTATTTGATTACTCGGTGTTCTTCGAATATGAAAATTCAATTAGGTATATTTAATGGTTCGAATCTTTTATGATGCAAAGCTTGTTTTATTATTTTTATTGTAAAAATAACATTATTTCTGTAGTCGGCCGTGTGTAAAGGCAAATGCGAACTTGATTGCAAGACCAACGAGTCGAGCATGGACGGATATTGGGTCCAGATTCATTTGAATGTTATTAAGCAAATAAACTAAACTAAGGCGGCATTCCAAACAGGGCCGCCCCCCCCCTTCTTCCAATCTCTCTCTCTCTCTCATTTTCTCTTTCTAGATTTTACTAGGGTGAGGTGAACATCAGATGGCTAAACATGCTCCATTGGAGATTTTGGGAAGAGTTTTGATAAAGAAATAACACACGTTTCTAACCAATAATAAAATACAATTCAGTAATTGATTTCTTGGCCATCTAATTGCATGAGGTGTTTTTCGTGCACGCAATACTCTCTACCGGAGTGTTAAAGTTTTAACCAATTGGAGTTAGCTCAGTTGGTCAGGATTCTTGCATCTCACTAGGAGGTCAGCAGTCTCCTCACCTGCGTGTGGGTGTTCTTTTCTTAGAGGGCTTTTTCTTTCTTTCTACCCTATAATGAGCTTATTTCTTGTATTGGTTGAGTTATTGGGCTTGATTATCTCGTGAACTCTTACAATTGATGTAATATTCTGGATTTGTACTATGTTCTTCATATGTAAAATGATCTCTTCCATCGATTGACAAAAAAAAGAAAAGAAAATGCTCTCTACCGGAGTGGTAGAGTCACTTGATTGGTAGCGGTCAGTTACTATAGGAAGTCTTGATCGACACATCAACTGTTTGCATGCGCTTCTCCGACATCTGACTATCTAATCAATTTATCCATGGATGTATCCTTCATTTGGTTTATATATGTTTTTTTTTTGGTCTTTCACTTGTACAATATGTCTTATATATATCAGTTGTAACAGATATGCACACTGTAGGTTGTATTATTTTTTTTATCAAATGAAGTTCTAACTCTTCCACACAAAAAAAAATGGTGTAAGCCAAAAAGGAAAAGGGTCGGCTACTGACTGAAATGGAAATCTGTTGAGATTAAAACAAGAAAGACTAGCTATTTAGAGTGTTTTTTTTGTCATTGAACTAGTGCTAACTCGTGTCTATGGCACTACTCATCCCTGTTGGAAAGGGGATGATAGTTGTGTGATTTATTTGAAAATCATGGGCACTTAACTGGGAAGTGGAAGGATGCACTACAGCCTTTGGATCAAATAAATTTAAGCCATTCTAACAACTTGTCCCCACACCCTTCTGTTTTATAATAGAGATAGAGATAGTATTTGATAAATTAACTGGTTAAAAAATAGAAGTAAAAACCTGAATAATCGTAGCTGTTCAAAAGTATTTTCAACGGTTTGGATTTAAAACAAACTAGCACTTTCACACAAAATGGCAAACAATACAAACTCCAATATGCTTTTTATATTTTTCTATGCGCTTTTCACACACATTTATGCAATTTTTAGACTTTTTAATACACTTTTTCAATCTTAACAAAAAAAAACTACTAGGTTGACCTTTTTAGCATTTTTCATTTTATATTTTTATTTTTATCAGCACGTAAAATCTCCTTAGCCACAGAAAGATGCCAGCAATTAAAATAATAGACTCAACTCCTGTGCATTCTATACAGGGTTTGTTTTGATTTTAATTGAACTCCGAATTCTCCGCTAATGAACGATAGAATTAATCTTTGAAAATATAATTGAAATGCGTATAAAATAATCCGAACAATGTATAATATATAAAATCATGAAAAGATTCAAGTAATTGGCTTGATCAAAACACTCTTTTTCAATTCGTCCGGTGGTCAATGTTGAGATTTTAGGGAAAAACTTTATCTTAAAGTCTCAGATTCGAAACCTTCAAGGTGTTTTTCAACTCCTTTCGGGCTAGTTTATACGGAACTCTGCTCCGACTTTGATTCCCGCAACTGAATAGCGGGATGAACTCCTAATATTAGTCAAGGTGTGCTGCGCTGACCCAAACACTCTATTTAAAAGATACAATTGTTCAATTCCGTGTTTTTTCTGGATCCTGGGAAGCTGTAGACCAGTAAGTCTACGCATGCGCTACATGATGTGTCTATATTTGGTAGGAATACACTTGGGAGTTATTAGGAGGTAGAAACTTGGAAATTGGGGAATCTTTCATAGTTGTACTTGTAAAAGGAGTGCCTGCCTGCTCACGCTCTCAAGGGCCAAACCGGATAAGCACAACAGATGTGTTCTTGGGACACTGTCACGTTGGGTTGTAAATAAGTCGAATCGAGCCAAATATTAAAATATTTAGACTCATTTGCTAAGTTTTTACATGAACTCGAACTCGAGCCGAATTCACACACTGTCATGTTGGGTTGAAAACAAGTCGAATCGAGCCAAATATTAGAATGTTCAGACTCATTTGTTAAGTTTTTACATGAACTTGAACTCGAGCCGAATTCAATAAAAATTTGACGAGCCAAGGTCGAACAAAACTTGCCTAAGTTTGAGTCGAACTCGAGCTTGTTCACACAATTATGCAGTACTTTTTAGTTTCAAATCCAACAATATAGTATTGTGAAGGAGGGTCATGAGACATCACATGAAAGTGCCCTGAGGCACTGGATAAGTTTTCGCACCAAAAAGTTTTACAAAATGGAATTGATCGGATGTTGATAAATACGTGATTTGAATAAAATTAATTTAAGGTGCAATCTCAAAATTTTATTTTCCTTGATTTTTTTTTTCTTTTTGAGAATAAGATACTTTGATCATCGACTTACCTCCGGCTGATTTGATTTTGTAGGGGCTAATTTCACTGACCTCCCCTGAGTTTTCTGACAGAAGCATGAACCTCTCCTAAAATTTCTGAAATATTACTGATCTCCCTTACTTTTGAAATTATTATTTATTTTCCCCCATTCGGTTAAATAGTCATAAACGGTGTCAAACTTGGAGCCCAGAAGACTCAAACACCCGCTCTGATGTACGGTGTCAATATTCTCTCTCCCTCCTTATCACTTTTTCTTTCTCTTCCTCACAGATTTGTTAGGAATCCAAGCAAACCAAAAAAAAAAAAAAAAACAAGGATGTTTTGGATGGAAAAAGCCAAAGAAAGTAATATTTTTAATTTCCTTTCTTACTTTTCTTTTCTCTATTTGTATGATTTCATTTAATACCATTCTTCTTAAAAATTAAATATTTATCTTGTAACTTATTTTTTTCCTTTCTTACTTTTCATTTCACTAAGAGGTCAGGAGTTTGAATCTCCTCATCTGCGTATATTTGTTCTTCTCTTAAAAGTTTTTTTTTTTCCTTTATTTCTTTGTTTCTACCTTATAATGAGCTTATTTCTTGTATTGATTGAGTTATTAAGCTTGGTTATCTTGTGAACACTTACAATTGATATAGTGTTCCGGATTTATACTATATACTTCATATGTAAAATGATCTCTTTTGTATTTTACTATGCATTTTTCACACACATTTATGCAATTTTTACACTTTTTAATACACTTTTTCAATCTTAGCAAAAAAACTACTAGGTTGACCTTTTTAGCACTTTTCATTTTATTTTGTTATTTTTAGGGAAAAGCTTTATCTTAAAATCTCAAATTCGAAACCTTCAAGGTGTTTTTCAACTCCTTTCGGACTAGTCCATACGAAACTTTGCTCCGACTTTGATTCGCGCAACTAAATAACGGGATGAGCTCGTAATATCAGTCAAGGTGCGCTGTTGACCCAAACACTCTATTTAAAAGATAGAGAATTGTTCAATTCCGTGTTTTCTCTGGATCCGGGGAAGCTGTAGACCTGTAAGTCTACGCATGCACTACCTGATGTCTCTATATTTGGTAGGAATACACTTGGGAGTTATTAGGAGGTAGAAACTTGAAATTGGGGAATCTTCAGAGTTGTACTTGTAAAAGGAGTGCCTGACTGCTCACGCTCTCAAGGGCCAAACCGGATAAGCACAACAGGAGAGATCATTGTGCTCTTGGACACTGTCACGTTGGATGGTAAACAAGTCGAATTGAGTCAAATATTAAAATGTTCAGACTCATTTGTTAAGTTTTTACATGAACTTGAACTCGAACTCGAGCCGAATTCAATAATAATTTGACGAGCCAAGGTTAAACAGAACTTGTCTAAATTTGAGTTGAACTCGAGCTTGTTCACACAATTATACAGTACTATTTAGTTTCAAACCCGATAATATAGTATTGTAGAGGAGGGTCATAGGGCACCACATGAAAGTGTCTATGAGGCACTGAATAAGTTTTTGCATAATATATTGTGCAAAAAGTTTTACACAATGAAGTTGATCGGATGTCGATAAAAATGTGATTTGAATAAAATTAATTTAAGGTGCAATCTCAAAATTTTATTTTTCCTTGATTTTATTTTTCTTTTGAGAATATTAAGATACTTTCATCATCGACTTATCTCCGGCCAATTTGATTTTTGTAGAGATATTTTGAATATTGGGATAGATATCATTTTGCATTCAGAACAGCCAAGAACGGCCCGCTCCAATATTTTAGGTGCATTGTCTTACCTCTAATCGCATATTTTAGGTGCATTGTCTTACCTCTAATCGCATACTTAATTGATAATTCTTCCACAGGATTTTTTGCTTTCGCCCTAAATTCTAGTAACTTTACTTTACGCTTTTGTTCTCAATTTTTGCTTTAAACTTCTACTCTTAAATTTTTGTTTTGTTTTTTAAATTTTAGCAATTTAAAATATTTTTGAAAGATACTTTAGAAATATTCACGTGACCCAAATCTTCAACCCATCCTTTAAAACACAAAAATGGATAATAAATGTGACATATTGAGGGAAGATTTTGTAATTTATTTCCTATTTTTTCACTTTATAAGAGAATATTGAAGGGACTCATAATACTTTTTAGAGATTTAATCTCAAAATTTACTTTTGCGTCTCTATTTTTAGAGACACTATTCCCATTTTGGAAACCAAATCTCTAAAGAGTACTATGGATCCCTCTAAAATTCTCTTATAAAGCTCAAAAAGAATAAATAAATTACAAAATCTCTTCTTAATATGTCACATTCATTTTCTATTTTTTGTGTTTTAGAACTTGGTTGGAAATGTTCTCACACTTTAGAAATACTCCGTATTTTTTTTCTTTGACTTTCTCTCTCCCACATTTTTTTGGGGGGTTTTAATTGGAAATGACAACATAAAAAGCAGTAAAATAGTATAGGTTAGGTCCCCCTCATCCCTCCACCATCATGGAACACGTGTTCGCTAATCCTCGCTCTCGAAGATTAGTGGACTTAACCATAGGACCATAGGTAGTTCATCTGTCAGTTCCCTAATTCTTCGAAATTACCCTTTCTTCCGCTCTCAAACCTCAATTTGCGCTCGTTTTGAAAATTTTTGAAAGACGCTTTTACACGCATGCTCTTGCTCCTTCACCTGCACGCACGTTATGTAACTTGGGTTCACCCTCAACCCTCCAGCATCGAACCACGTGTTCGCTAGGGCACAAAAGTGGGGAATCGAAAATTTACAACTGGACCCCTCTACCCTTTTTACAGAGTACAATAATTGATCGTTTAGGTAGCGGGCTCACGGTTTGCTTTGTTTGGTTTGTTTTTTGAAAAAAAAAATTCAACTAAAAAAATACTTAATATTTTTTAATCAATACTCTCATTTTTTCAATTATTATTTTTATTTCTCTTTATTTATTACCCTTATTTTCAATCATTCCTAATTTCTCTCTCCACTCATTACCTAAAAACCAAATTCAAAAATTCTTAAAAATCCTTCCAAACACAACTCTTAAGTTAGTTGGCCCAGCCCATGCCTACTGTTCCTAATGACCAACCCAACCCCAAGTCGGACTGATGTTTGCTAGAATTGATTCTTGAACCGACAATAATAAGTGCCGGACTGACTTTTGGGTTGTCCAGGCCTAGCTCTAAATTTGATTGCTCATTTACTCTTTTTTTTTTCTAGGCCAGACGGAAATTTTCCATTTAATTACTATTAAATCATAAAAAATAAACAATACATACTAGTCAAAAATTTCTTGTTGAATATACAAATTCTTTATTTTTTTGGTTACTCCGTGATGGAGGGTTACCAAAACCTGAGGTCTCTTGTGGGACTTACCTGGGGCCGGCTCTGATAATAATGGCCGAGGCTGCACCAGCAAAGCAACACTGCCTTTTCAATGGGAAAAAAGATCTTTACCAAAATTTCATTTCTTATTCAGGCTCCCATCAAAATGTGGAGTACTGGCATAAAGTAGTACTTTGGGAGCTCGTTACATGTGAGGTCCATTTATTCGACAGAACTAGTAGAGAAAGTATTTGTCATTTTCCCGGACATATAATTTCATCCATAAAATATATAATTTCACCGAATTAATGATGATCAAATAAATAGTACAATACCCCCATGATATACATATTCCATACTTTCTAAATTATGCGTCCTAGGTATGTTTAATCTAGACGAATGCCAAACTTTTGATTACCTGGGATATATTGTACTATCTGACACTCACATCTCGTCCACCAAACGAGCTCGTGAAGGAAAATACCGGCGCAATATTGTAAACTTTATTAGATTATACTTTTTTTTTTCAAAAACAAAACTGGACAAGAATTTGGATTGATGTTGAGCCTTGTTATCAATTTCCTAGCTATTAGGCAATTGGGCAAGAATTTAATTCGATGAGTAGTCTTTTACAAAGAGCTCTTAGTTCTTGGGCCATTAAACAATGAGGGCTATTACTTGTTTCGATAAAGGCTTTGTAGACTGGGCTTGAGGCCAGGCCCAAAGATCAGGGCCTTGCATGACCATGCCTGTGACCCTGGATTAGAACCCGGAGGCCTTCCCGGACCTCAATAATAATTAAAAAAAGCCATTTTTACTGAGGCATTTTTGTGTTTCACCCATAAAACTACGTTGTTCAGATAATATGGGGCCTTTAAAAAGTTGAATTCTTAAAGCAAAGGCGTAGACGGCTATGTTGGGATTTGTCCCACATCGTTTAATTATCTCCTCCAAGACTAGTATATAAGCCTGGGCAGCCTCTCCACTCTTTGCCAATTGGTTTGGAGTTGGATGCTTTAACATGGTATCAGAGCTAGGCTTTCGGAGGCTTTTCCCCTTTGTTTGTGCCATAGTTGCACTTTATTTCATTGTGATCCGTGTGTTCCGGATCCTTTGTTTACCTCTCCACGTGCAAATCAGGGGTTGCACGTGCGGGGGAGTGTTGGGATTTGTCCCACATCGTTTAATTATCTCCTCCAAGACTAGTATATAAGCCTGGGCAGCCTCTCCACTCTTTGCCAATTGGTTTGGAGTTGGATGCTTTAACACAAGCGTTGTACTCGTGCTATGCACGGAGGCAGAATAAAATATCCTGTTATGCATAATGTTATTTTTAACTATCGGTATTGTCTTGTTAAATTTTTTTTATTGCTCATTGATTTATAATTAACATTGAATGTAAAACATCAACGGTTGGCTACTGGTCTAGTTTGTTAAGTGAAGCCACTGCTAGATCAATGTTAAGGGATGCTTGTCAACAATCCAAACACAACCTCTCACATACATGTGAAGCCTATACGCGCTAGTGTATGGACCCCACATGCATGTGAAGAATTATGTTAAGTTTTGTGTATGTAGCAATTTTGTTATTCAAGAAAAGGATGTTTGAGCATAAAAGGAACTTTGAAAGCTTTTTTTTTGTAACTTTTTATTTTTAACTTTTACGTATTTTGCAGAGTGTAGTGAAAAAAAAAAAAAGAAATGAATTTTATTATATAAGAGAATATCACATAGAAGAGAAAATTAAGGAGAGAGTTTAATTTTAATTTTAAAAACTACATTTTCTTAGAATATACTAATATAGTATAGATAGATAGATAGGTTGGGCTCTTGAAGCATCACTATGCAAGTAACTCGATACCAAATAACACCGGCAGAACGATATAAAAAGATAAATAAATAAACAAATAAAAAATAATGCCGGCAGTAAATACATTAGAAAAGCCTTCAAATTTTATCCAATTGACTAGATATAGAGTAAAATAAGACCGTTGTTACCCGAAAAATGTCTTTATCTTTGCTTTTTAGTACTCCTACAATTCTTTTTTTTTAATCGGAAGACCAAACCAGTTTATTAATATCCGCCATACGGTATCTACAAATAATCCAAAAACTCATGATTCTTATTTTATTAACAAATCACAAATTACTAGACTATGCCAAAAATAAACATGACACCTGACGTTTAAATTTTTACAAAATAGTAAGTTCCCACATATTGTACCATTGGTCCAAAATAAAAAGCACCACATAAGTTCGGCCCAATAATTGTGTAGCACTCCTTTGTGGCATGAGGTCTAAAGTTCAGCTCAAGTTGGCCATCGCATTAATGTAACTTTCTAACAACAAACATTCTATCGTCTTAAGAAACTCCGAAAAGCACCACAAATCCATCATTTACATTTGGCAGGGCCACTATGGTATGCCTATTTTTTCTCAACTCTTTATTTTTATCCATTAGCTACTTGTTGCATGAAAGAGGTGTTCCAAATAAATCAAAACTCCGGAAGAATAGGTATAGAAGAAACTACTTTAGACCACGGGTTAGTTCGCTTTGTCGGTGGGTTTGCATCTCATACAATTATTCAGGCTTTGATTATTGGGGTCAGATGGTGTTTACACCCATTTTTGTCTAAAAATCAGAAAATGAATTTATGGGTTAAAAGGTGACCTTGAAAGTCAGTCTCTGGCCTTGGAAAACCTTATAACCAGTTGCCCATGAAATGGGGTCAGTTTGGAAGCCATTAACTGAACGGAGTTTTGCATAGGCTGAGGTTAAATTAAATTAAATTATCATAGGCCCATGCCCAAGACAGGCCAAAGACATGGATTGACCCACCAAATCTGGGCACTTTTATCCAGGCTTAGGCCAGTTCTTAAGAAATAATAAGGCTTTTTAAATAGGTCTAAATCAGTTGAAACCCAAGTTTTCTTTCCAATATTGGGCTCACAAGGCTTACAAAGAGAGTGAAGGCCTATGATTCACCTCAAGTTTAGGCCCAATTGATTGATGGGCCTACTTCCTTAAAAACATCACATATGGCCTTTAATTGGCGAGAAAAGGCCTTAAGCTGCTCATAAGCAGCTTAGAAGCCTAGAATGTTCTTGCTGGGTAGGTCAGGACAAGCTGCTCACAAATAGCTCAAGGTCTGAATGGCCACCATCCTTCTGCATGAAACAAGGCCAAGGACAGGCGGCATAGATGCAGCCCTTGGAGCTATTGGTGAATGACTATGCAGACCTAAGCAAGCTGCTCACGAGCAACTCACCCAGGTTTGGTTGATCTTTTGTTTCTTGATTCTTCTTTTGTAAGAAATCAAACTTAGAGGATTTAAAAGGCCCACAAGAGATGTAGGGACCAATATAATGGTCGGAAGGCCTGAAGAAGTCTTGGTCTTTAGCATTGGTGGGCCCAGGAGATGTCCATTCAAGTAGTAGCTTGAGTGTTGAAGCAGCTCAAAAGGCCTGGAGGCTGGAAGAGCCAAAATTCCTTTTGCCTTTTACAAAGTTTTATGCAAGAAAGAAGGATTTTTCAGGCATTGGCCATGTTCTTGGAGTGAAGAGCACGTTTTGGTCAAAGAGCAGCATCTTATTGGAGGATTTTGAAGCAGCTCAAGAGGGCCACATGGCAGCCATGCTGTGGGCTCCCCCCCGTGCTGGCGAGCGCCCAGAAAGAAGAGTCGCCACCCGGATTTTTGAGATGGATGATCCGAGAAACCGAGAGCTTGATTTGAAAAGAAAGGCTTTTGGTCTAGCGAAAACGTTGAGATTTTGGGTTCGGGAGCCACGTTACGAACGGGGAAGGTTTCGTTTTAGAAAGAGCACCCCGCTCGCCCGGTGAAAACCGGTCTCTACTAAACCTTTCAATAAGAGGGGATTTAAAAATATCTTTCGGAAAATCAAACTCTTAGATAAACAAGCAAAGGGAAAGGGGACAACGGCAATAAATCACATTGGCGTGCTCGTGGTGTTAACTGTATAGTAATGATAAAGATGATGCAAGGTGAAAGAAGCTTTCAGCAAAACTGTCTGGATCACAGTATTCCTACGCACAGCATTTTGTAATACCGCGCACAGTTTTACAGAATGCCGTGCGGGGTTTCCTTCGTGTTGTCAGGTTCTCACATGGTTTCAGAACGCCGCCCGGTGTCTTGGATAACACGTGCGGGGTTTTAAGCCAACATCAAACAGCATTTTCACTACCAGACAGCTCTGGAAAGCATCATTCTTCCAAGCCATGGACAGAAAAGAACCTTTTGAATCCCTGATCTTCTTAATGGCCCAAAAAAATGCTCCATTTTCTTGTAAAAGGAAGAAAAGCCGCACATGGCTTGTAGATATGGTCTGTTTTTGAAAATTATTTGTGCTTGATGTTTTTAGTAAAAGATCTGACAAAGGTAGTCATGATCCAGGCAGTTTGAGCAAAGAAAATAGTAAACTCAAAATGCTGTGCGTTTCAGCTAGGTACACCGCGCGATGTATTTAGGATACCGCGCGGTGTATCTTCCTTAGCACAGAGGTCTACTTTTGTTTTGAAAATGGCTTTTAAGTCAGGATCTAACCCAAAGAGGGTCGATCCTGACCACAATGAGGTTCCCTCAGGGATATGGACGGGGCCTACCCCAAGGAAACTAGTTTATACCTTTGATCTTTGAGCTTGGATGGGAGTGGATGGCTTCGGATGAACACGGAAGAAGGCGGTCGAGGGGAAATGGTGAGGAGGATTTGGTAAAGAAGATCTTTAGGGAATAAGAGGTCTTGAAGTGAGTAAGATGACTTACTTCAATGGTGAGAGGAGAAATGGAAGACTTTGAGGAAGAAAGGGGCCTTGAGAATGTTTTTGAGAGCACTTTCTCAAGACTTTGGAGTGAGGAGTGGGTGTGAAAGCATGATGAGAGAGAAAGAAAGTTCAAGCTCTCTTTCTCTTGAGTGGAGGGTTGTATTTATAGGCAAAAGCTAAGAATTTTAAATTTCAAATGGTGGAGGTATTTTCTGGGCGGGCCAGAAGTGCCCATTCGGCTGAGCTAGCTTGTAGGAGTGGCTTAAGTGGGCGTGACCGACAGCTAGCTGAGCCAGTCAGAACTTTATCCAAAATGCCGTGCGGTTGACCTCATGACCTCGTGCGGCGTAATGAAATCTATTATGCCGTGCGGTGTAGAGGTATGCCGTGTTGTACTAAGGGTCCAGTTCTGTGCTCATGGGTTTGCTCTGGGCTTTCGGCTCTGGGCCTTTGGTTTGGCTCTAGGCTTTTGGGTTTATTTTGGGAGAGTCCCATTCTCGGAGGTATTCGTTTCCTTTATTTCATCATCGGGAATTTTAAAGCACTTTCGAGGCCTAGATTGGGGTGTCTACACATGCATTGAAGAATTGGAAGCAGCTGAAGTCCTGTAGCTCCTGCCTATAAATCACAATTTTGAAGGCCTTATGAAAGACCCCCGACCTCAAGAGCTTCAAGCTTATGCAACTACATTTCCATTTCTTTCAAACTTTGCTTGTACTCATTTCATAGTAGTTTAAGTTTTTATCATAATCCTTGTATCCAAGCTTCGTTAAACCGTTAATGGAGTTTGTTTGATCCAAGTTTAGCATCGTTTTATCTTTCTTTCCATCTTTCTTGCAACGGTAGAAAATTTTAAGTCCTTAGCTCGCAAATGTAAGCAACGAACCATTTCGAGACCTTATCCTTTAGGCCAAGCACAGTCACTCGAAAGAAGTAAGTTTTTGAGCCACGAAGGCTTTAAAAACAATTCGGACAACAATCTTGTTCTGACACGGCTGCAACACTAGCCAATTCGGTTTTGCACGTTTTTGTGAGAAACAGATGGCAAAAAAAAAAGTTCTTGCGAATCCTCTAGTCTCAAAGTAGATGGTCTGCCTTTGAACAGATTGAAGAAGATATTAGTTGAGGTGCACGTAAGTTAACTTGGGCACCTTGTCGAACCAAAAAAAAACCCAACAATGGGTAAAGAAGAAACTTTAAATGAGTAGAGTTTCAAATTGACCAGAGGTCAAAAAGCAACAAGATAAACATTTATGTTCACCAGAAACTTCCCCCTTGGTAAAAAAGGTACGAGGAGATGCATTAGTTTGGGATTCGATGGCACTGGAAAAAGAAGAATAGACTGCAGTAGTCATGGCTACTAAACTGGCAATGGCCTCACATCAAATAGAGGCCAGTGGGGGGCTGAAAATCACATATATTTATGAGCCTGTTTCCTTTCCCCAAAAGTTTCCTTTTCCATACTAGACTATGAACTAGAAACCTTTGCTTCTGTCTTTCCCATTTCCATATCACACACTTACCAAAGTTGCACAAGAGAATCCCATACGTGTGCTACAGTCTAGAGATGGCATTAGTTTGGCAATGGACGTGGGGAGATCAAATTGCTAGAGATAGACACTAATTCCGTAGAATCCATGCTGGTGGTGTAATTGATTGAGAACCAAGATGAGTCCCATTTCGTTCACCCTCACTAGACGAGGGTGGGCGTTACCCTCACCCCGGCCTATTGGTCGAGTGGGGCAGATGAGGTTGTGGGGTGTATTTTTTGGGGTTTTGCAGTTTCTTGGCTTTTGGTGTTCTTCGGACTTTGTCCTTCGGGTGTTTGGATTTTCGCCATTTTGGTATTACGTCCAGTCTTTTATTAGACGCTTAATATACCATATATCGAGTATTAATAAAATCTTTTTCCCGATCAAAAAAATAAAAAATTTCTCCCCTTCGTTAAAATTCACACTAGGCCGGAAAGATTCGGGTCCCTGTTCATCTGCTTCTGGCATTAGTTTGGCAATCATCGCAAAATTCAAATTTTCAAGGTACTATTATAATTACGAGATTATTGAAACACTAAAAGTGTGAATAATACAAAAGAAGAAGAGCGTGGAAATTAAACCAGGACCCCATAAATGTTGCGATACGGAAAAAGCTGGACAAGTTAAAAACCAAATGGAATAAAGTTAAGACAACAGTATAGTAGTCATGGGGAGCTAGCCTAGCTAGCTAGGTTAATTTGTACTTTTGTATACATACATGAGTTGTCTTCTCTCCGGATCTATTTCCCAGTTTGATTGAACATGGATCTGCGCAACCCTTTTGGATATCAAAACAATAACATGCAAGTTTTGAATTCATCAACTGGAGTTAATTAGTGACTTGAAAAGCATATACTGTATATATACTGGACTGAACATCATCAAACCGAAGCACTCCATTCCAACAGACTTCTGACTGCTATATGGAGTATCTCAAACTTTTGGATCTGTTTGGGTAGAAATGCATTTCTCTCTAATGGAGTTTTTTCCGATATTAAGGTTCCGTTCGGCTAAATAAGCCAACTGTCTTTTTTTTTTTTTTTGTCTTTATTTAAATATTTTTCGTGTTTCTTAGTTTTTCGTCAATTTTTTAAGAATTATTGCATCGTTATGACAAGAGAAATCTTAAAAACTAAAAAATTATGATTGAAATCTAATTTTTTTTCAAATAAAGACGAAAAAATTGGCTTATTCAGTTATTTTTGTCTTTATTAAAAAAATTAGGTTTCGATCGTAATTTTTTAGTTTTTAGCTTTCTTTTGTCAAGACGATGCAATAATCTCCAAAAAATTGATAAAAAGCTAACGTATATGAATTTTTTTTGAATAATGACAAAAAATAAGTCAGTTGGCTTATTTAGCCTAACGGAGCCTAAACTATAGGTGACTAGTGAATTCAAATCTCCAAGCCCATGTGCAAATTAAATTCAAACTGAATCTGAGTGTAATTTTGTTCACCCTCCTTAATTGAGGGTGAATATTACCCTATCTCATTGGTTGAAATGATGTGAACTCCACTACAAAGTGATATCATATTTACCATGCAATACACTTTTTGGTAAGTATGACATCATTTTATGGTGGGATCCACATTATTTCAACCAATAGAAAAGAAGGTAATGTTTACCCTAACAAAACTCAACTCACTGAATCTTGCTAATTTTTGTTAGGAAAATGCTAAAAAGGGCCAGTGAGCTTTTGTTAAGGTTGAGAAAATATATTTGAATTTGAAGTGTAAAAATGTATTGGAACTAGTAATTTTTTTTTTTCATTTCGTTTAACTTAATGAAAGCCTAGTGGACTTCCAATAAAAGGACAAAATTACAGGTAAGTGATTCTTTTTCATGATCATCTTTTGAAAAATAAGAACAAGAAAAGATAGGAAAAAATGACGGCCAAGAACGTGTTTAATAATTAATATCTGCCAAAGACATTTTCACCATTAACAATAGGGGTGAGCATGGTCCGTGCTTGACCGATTCCTAGTCCTAAATTAATGGGTTGTCTCAAGCATAGGGTGGAGACCAACGTAGCATAAATTCGGTAAGATCAGAGTCGAATCCTTAGAGACGATAACATGTGCTGACTTAAAACTCGGGTTGTTATAATTTAAACTGGTCTTAGGTAGCCACCCCTTGACAATTGATTGGGATCAACTAAAAGCTAGGAAAATATTTATTCTTTTCAAATAATTAAAAGGAGGTATGGTCGTAAGGTTCATAGCACTCGTAACCAGTCCGAATTAATTTGCTCCAATTGATGTTCTTAAAAACGTTCAATTTTAGATTGAAAAAGATATCCTGTAAGATGCGAGACCATAGGATCGCAGTTTACCTATGCGCAGCAGAGAATGAGTTTTGGACCCCCATTCTCTTGTTCACATGGGCTCTGACAATGCACAGGTTCGTCTTACGAATGTTCTTAATTAACCTAAAATTGCCCTTTCAATTTTTATGTCAGAAAACAGAAACAAAATATGTCCGATCTGGCCACGGTGTGCTAATCATCCCGCGACCCTAGCCAACGACTACTCACTTAGTATTAAATAAGAAGCAAAATGAACCCTAATTTGAGTTTGAAATCACATTCTTTTTAAAACAGAAGATTTTTAGAGCAAGCGAAATGGGGTCTAAGTTTAGTGCTAAACTCCTCACTCCATATTGACCTCCAAATGGACTAGCTTCGAACACCGTTTAATATTTCCATTTTGCATATTCTTTTATCAAATCCTTCAAATACCTACGACACAAAAATTAACCATTAAGACACCAAGTAATAAAATAAATAGACTTAGCAATGATAAACTAGGGGCGTTAATGTGAATATTTACGCACCTATTAGTCTGGATTAGTTTGATTTTATAGTAAACCAAGAACCAAATGAATACCTATGGATGGTGAATTTGGAAAACCAAACCAATCCATACAATGCATTGAACCAAACCAATCCAAACCATAAAAAAAACGGTTTGGTTCTGGTTTGAACCATGGTTCGCCTAAAATAAGGATATCCGTCTTTATAAAATATTTAAATTATTACTGAGAGACATTTTAAATTAGTTATTATTAGTATAAAATCAGTTCTTTTCCTAAGTAAGGAATATAGTAAAGAAAAACCAATAATGAATGGCTAACAAAGAGTGCATATTATTGATCGGGAAAGAAAGATATGGATGCAATTTGCCAATTTATATTTATTATATTAAGTTTAGATAGAATTGGAATGTAGTTTCAACATACAAATTTAGAGTATTAGATTAGGAAATTAATTGACTATGACTTAGACTAGTTTTATTTGGTGTACCTAAATCGTGTATATATCAATATGTATACATACATACATACATACATACATACATACATACATATATACGGTTCGGATTGGAACTCAAACTGTTAACATAAATCCACAGACCAAACCATTAAACACGGTTTATAATTTTTTGAAACCGAAGCCAAACCACACTTCTAAAAAATCAAACCAAACTATGCGGTTTGGACCGGATTTGTGGATCGATGGTTTTTTTTTCACCTCTAATTAACAAATGTTCTCAGGATATTCTTAGCGAGTATTAATTATTAAAACACGTTCTGAGCCGTCATTTCTTCAAAAGACAGTGCCCATGGTAAAAAAAGAGTAAAAAAGTGAATTCTCTAGCCCCAAGGAGTCCAATTGGTTTGTGGACCAGAATTCGATGCTTGGGGTCAGGTTGCAAAAAAGTGATTTTTTGTGAATTTTCTAGTCCTGGCCAGTATGGATGGCTTGCCTTTGACTGACTCGAGATTTGATTAGTTGAGGTGAATGCATGTAAGCTGACCCAGACACTCTGACCTTCGAACTAAGATTAAAATCAATTCTCTGTTTTCCTTTCACAAGTGCAGTATCCAAATACAGCTTTAAGTTTTATATTTTCGATCTCTGTTGAATATGTTTGGGATGGATGGATCAATTGGGAAGTAAGTATATACTGTAGTATTTTTTTCCCCTAGGTTTTTAGTAGGTTCATGAGGTCATCTGTGGACAGAGGTGATCGAGCAATGAAATTCTTCCTCATTAAAGGGCTGGACAGGACATCTCAACAGGAGAGTACCAAATCTCAGTGGGAAATAGTAATTGAATGAAAACTCAGAAAGTCTTCCGCCACCGCATTTTTCGCACCAAAATGCGGTGGCCGGCTATCGCACGCCGTTTGGAGCCTATTTCAGATTTCACATGAATGATTCGAATCATTCAATAAGTTTTTAAAAAAAAAACCGAGTGGACATCCTGGAACATAGCTCGATCCGATATGTTTAGGTGCTTGAATCAAACTTATCATCTTTCTGTATACCAAAAAATTAATCTTTCCATTTTTTCTGATTTTCTAAAGATGAGAAGCTTAATTTGAGTATCTGCATATATCAGATTGATTTGATGTTCCGCGGTATCCACTCAATAATTTTTTTTAAATTATTAAACGGCTCGAATCATCCGTGTGGAATTCAGAGTGAACCACACAGAGTGCGATGGCGGTGGCTGTACCGCTGCTCATGAAAACTAAACAGAACCAACGTGTTAGAATTTGCTAAAATGGCATTTCAATTTACGAATTTACCCCATAGATTTTCACGTAATTTAAATATCCTTGGTGGTGAGTGAATCTTTTTGGCTGCTGACATGAGCTGGAGTATTTATATACCATCGATCACGGATGCATGCCAGAGCCATGCAAATTAGCAGTCCAATCCGAAGTGACAGTTCTAAAGACCTGGTTACCATGTGGCTACAGGGGCATTATTGTACATGTGTTCTGTTTGATTGGTGAAGATGACTTCGTGGTTTGCATTCTGCAGCACTGTATCTCTCTTTATTGAAAAAGAAATAGTAGTACGTGTTCTTGAGAAAGAGAGAGAGAGAGAGGGCTCAACAGTTGTGAACATTGATCTACACGACTACACTCAATGATGATCTTCACCTTCTCAAATGGTAATGTGTATGTATCTACCGAGAGAGAGAGCAACAAAAGTGGAGCAGACTAGATAAGAAAAGGGAATTTGGGTTCGGAACCGAGCATTTGGGGAAAAGATTGAGGGGAAAGGATGGGGTCATGCGCTGCATTTTCTTCTAAAAATGCTATGTGGACGTGTACTATGTTGGAAGGCAAATTTAAATCAGAAATAATATACCCACCGCATCATAGGCCACGCACGCCGTGTGGGGTTCACTCTGGACTTTGCGCGGATAATTCGAGCTGTTCAATAATTTTTTTTAAAAAAAAAGTGGGCTTGCAAAAAATCACCTCAATTCAATATGTGTAGGTACTCGATCTAATTTTCTCATTTTTTTAAAATCCAATCTTTCCATTTTTTCTCAAATTGAAAGATTGGATTGAACACTTACATATATCTGATTAAGTTGATTTTCACTGTCCTACTCGTTTTTTTAAAAATTATTGAACGGCTCGAATCATCCGTGTAGGGTTCAGAATTGGCCCCAGACGACGTGCGATGACCGTTGGTGCGGTGGGTATCATTTCTAAATTTAAATGTATAGTACATGTCTTGCTGTTTGATGAATGTGAATTTGGAAAATGATATTCGCGCTTCTTTTTTGATGCAGGCGCTTCACTTTGTTTATGAAGTTATTAGTAACTTCACGTTGAAAGTAGATTGCTTGCATCAAAAAAGAGAGCGCGAATATTAATTTCTTTTTTTTCTTTTCAATCAACCCAAAAGAAAGAGTGTGAAGTACTGTGAATTGAAATAGGCAACTTTGATATAGCAGCCTAGTGCAGTTGGTTTGTCATCTCTCCCCCAAGGGGGAGGTCTTGGGTTCGACTCCTGCAGGAGCAATACCCTGGGGTCCCAAGCTATGGATAGCTTCTGGACTCCCTGTGCTAACTCTAACACCTCCTACTAACCCCCGCTGATGTATGACGATTGACAAAAAAAAAAAAAAAGAAGTACTGTGAATTGCGGATAAAAAAAAAAATGTACTGTGAATTCTACCGCGAAAGTCTGTTCACACAATTTATTAATGCACAGATTTTGTTGTGAGGCTTACGACAGATCCTATACAAATGATCCGACTTGTTCATTAAATGTAAAATATGTTTTTAATGGTCCACGCAAAAAATCAACTCAATCCGATATCTATAGATACTCGATCCATTCGTCTAACTTTTCATTCAAATTTCAGGCTAATGAAAAAGTTGGACAATTGGATTGAGCATTTATAGATATCGGATTGAGCTGATTTTTGGTGGGACCTCTCAAAAAAATATTTTACATTTAATAAACGGCTCGGATTATTTTTATGAGACCCGTGGTGGGCCCCACAACAAAATACGTGCACAGATTATGTGTGTAGCAGGGTTGAATTCGACCTGTCTCACGTAAGATATTGTTACATCAAACAATTTCAAACACATCTGCACTCGAAAGTCTCGAATCTTCCAAGAGGATTGCTGTTTCTCCGCCATTCCCAAACACGCCAAAATTTAATTATTACTACATCCGTAACTCCGTTTCACAATGATGGTTTCATTTTCTCTCTCTTATCTCTGTTCAAATAAAAAAATTAGCTACTTCCGTGCATAATTTTTTAAATTTTTTTGGCACCGTTTTAAAGATCTCGATTAGTACTTTAATTTGGTACGAAAAAATTCAAAAAATTATACACTGAAGTAGTTGATTTTTTGATTTGAAAAATGACACGACTTTTTATGGTGAACTCTTAATATGGAACGGAGGGAGTATCTATTACCGTTGCCATATTTGGTAAATGGAGTACATTCTTAGTATTAAAAAATGTGTCATATTTTATTAATGCATTCGTGTGACACAATGCATGATATCTAAAATGTGACCAGGGTTTGTGGTCACCGCAACATTACACCCATTACTAATTTCACTTGCACGGTGCTCCCCTCTCTTCTCTCTCTCTCTCTTCAAATCTTCAGATCTTTGGTAGTTTTCTGGTGTTGAATGCCGTCGAGCAGTTGAAACGATTGAAGGATGAAGAGAAAAAGTGATTTTCTCGATCTCCACCCTTCGCCTTTTATACTTAGGGCGGAATTCGAAGCGGTGCCGAACCCTCAACCGTAGGATTTGAGTGGGAGACTGATGTGCCCTTCGATGATTGACACGTGGAGATTGACAGGACGCGTGGTACCATTATCCAATGGTAACAAGACACGTGGAATAATTTAAAAAACGGCAGTTACAGAGCCATTAAATAAAGCCTTTTGCTTAGTAAGTTTGAAGTTCGGCATGATGTTTTTGCTCGAAAAGAATGATCTTGAATGTGTTTTTGTTCGGCCACTAGTTTTCAACTCTTCCTTCCTTTCCGAGCCTAGAAAGCAAGAGTTTAGGGGCTATTGTAGTGGGACGAAATATCCGAAGATTTAGTGGGGTCAAAAGGGTTATTATATTATAGATTCATCGTTCAGTTGTCTCACTTCATCTGTAAGTTGAATCATGTCTTGACATCTCTCAACACTCTATTCCAGAAGGATAGGCGGATCTTGGTCGCTCAGCTGAGCTTCAGTTTATCTACCGAAGGATGTGGAGTTTGTCTCGTTCGGCAGTGTTTCTTTTTGTTCGGAATAACATTGTCCATCGGTGGGCTTATGTTTGTTCGGTATGGAGTACTTTTGCTTGGTGTTGTTCCCCCTCGTCTGTAGCGTTCGGACACCGCCTTTGTGGAACCTTCTAGAAGCTTCCAATGATACGTGAGTTGTCTTCTTTGATAACCGAAGTGGCATCTCTGATTAATGTGACTTGTTTGATGCTGATAGACGCGGCTTTGCAATCCCCAAGAAGCAGCGTTCATTAAATGACTCTGATACATCATGTCATTCATCATGTCATTCAAATGTGGCAAAGCACGTTGGTTGTAGAACCAGCTTGTTCAACACACTACAGCTTTGCCTATAAATAGAAGAATACCACTTCTAGGGAGGGGATTTGATCTTTTTTTTCTGAACTACTCTCTCCTTCCCTTTCCTTGCAAATTTCTTACTATACTTCTTCCTCACCTACTGACTTGTTCGTCGGAGCTTTTTCCCGGAGGAACATCCCCCTCCGGTTTTGCAGGTACACCAAGATTGCCGTTGCTCCCCCCACGATTCACTAGACGGAAGAGGAGGTTCAAGAAGGTCATGGTGAAATCAGGCCCCCATAATAAGGTTGCTCATCTTCCACCAGTCTTGAGTTCGATACTTGAGATCGAATGGTTAGGAGAGATGGCTCCAATTTGACTTGCACTTCGGTGGAGGCTTGATGATGAAGCACACGACGTGGTGACGGATTAACATTTTTTCCCAATCGGATCAGCTATGACTTAAGTCTGAATATTATAGGTTAATTCGCTGCTTTGGTTAATTCAGTCCAACCTTTCCCTTAGAAAAAGAGGACCGACAATATCTTTGTATTTACTCATAGTTGTCCAATTTTTAAGTCTTTTCAGCATTTCAATCCCAAAATTAATTGAGATGTGCTAAAACTCACACGAACATTTTCATTTAAAAAGAAAGACAATTATAGTAGTACATGACAAAAGTAACTCACTCATTTTTCTTCATTTATCATTGCCTCTCCCATCGTCCCCAATTATACCATCCAAACAAAGCCCCCCAACCCCCCACATCTCTCTCTCTCTCTCTCTCTCTCTCTCTCTCTCTCGCTCGCTCGCTCTCCACTATACCTATTCCACCATGCACACTCCCTCCTTCACAAACGCATCCACAAGTACTGAGAGTGCTGCCTACTTGGAACCCAGTGATCAAGAAGATGAAGACTTCACCAGTACTCTACTCACCCTTGGCCTTCCAGGACACCAAATCTCCACCACTCGCCCCACCAATTACTATCTCCACCCTTCTATCCACCCCCCAAATTACCAAAACCCTAGTAGTGGTAATAGCCAAGAAGGCGTGACAGTAGCTCTTCATCTTGGCCCAACAACTCCAGGAGCCAGCTCAAGCACCCCTAGTAGCAGTGGCGTTCTTCCCCAAGGACAATACTGGATTCCCAGTCCAGCCCAGATCCTCGTGGGTCCAGCCCAGTTCTCTTGCTCTGTCTGCAACAAAACATTCAGCCGGTACAACAACATGCAGGTTTGCAAAGTAGTGGAAACACCATCGCCGTGACCTTTTGTACAATTGTTTTTACTTTTATAACCGGGCCTTTGCGTACCTCGACTAATTAAAAGTTTTTGAAGTTAACGACCGGACAAATTTTTCGGTAATCTTAACTCCTCAAGCTTTGGAATGTTTCGCCTCCATGGTTAAACTACAAATATGGCGTTTTTGGTTTCCCATGACTCCATGAGTTATGACAATAGGCCACATCCTGAAATTCAGTTTTTTTTTTTTTAAAATTATTTTTATTTATAAAATCTTTGAGTTATTGATTTTATGGAAATGCTACTCGTACATCATTTCATTTATATATAAGGATTCGATTTTGTGGGTGCATGGAAATAGGCCAAATACGAAGTTATTACTACTGCAGATAAATTTAATTTGTAATTTTGTATACCATTTCCCCCTGGATTCTAAGGATATGCTGTCAGTATTTGCACTCCAGCGTACGTGGCCAATCAGAATTTTTTTCTTTAAGAGATCTTAAGAAATTAAACTTTGATTTTCATAATTTGTCAAGAATTAGTGTGGTTTGAAAGATTAAGAATTGAATTTCAAGAAATTGTTGATATATATATACATATATATGTATGAAGATGATACAGAACCCTACAAAACTTTATTATACGAACAGTAAAATCGGTTATACGAACAGTAAACTTTATTATACGAACAGAAGCCTACACTTGCTAATGCAACGCCTGGCCTCCTTATTCATATATACAGTAATTTCCACATTTTCTCTTTTCCACATTTATGGCTGCCTTCATTTTCATATCATATTAATTAATAGTACATTGGCACAACAAATTTATATTTACACTCATTTTTTTGGCCTAACTATTAGTAGTCGTCCAATTTGTATGTATATCTCTAGATGCACATGTGGGGACACGGCTCGCAATACCGAAAGGGCCCCGAATCGCTACGAGGCGCGAAACCCGCGTCCTCTCTGTTGAGGCTCCCGTGCTACTGCTGCTCCGAGGGATGCAAGAACAACATAAGCCACCCGAGAACCAAGCCGCTGAAGGACTTCCGCACCCTCCAGACACACTACAAGCGGAAGCACGGGGCGAAGCCGTACGGGTGCCGGAGGTGCGGCAAGTGCTTCGCCGTGAGAGGGGATTGGAGGACGCACGAGAAGAACTGCGGGAAGATGTGGTTCTGCGTGTGCGGGTCGGATTTCAAGCACAAGAGGTCGCTCAAGGACCACGTGAGGGGGTTCGGGGAAGGGCATGAGGCGCATAATTGTCACGATCGTGATCGGGATTATAGTAATTATAATTTTTTTAGTGGCGGTGGTGAAGATGGTGGCGATGGTGATCATGGTGGGGGTTTAGGGAATAGGGGTGGTGGACTGTTGAGAGGCATGTGATGGGGTCTAGGGTTTTTTCGTTGTGGAAACATAAGACTGTTGGATTGATCACACAGAGATCTCACTGATTCTTTGTCCAGAGAGAGAGAGAGAGAGAGAGAGAGAGAGAGAGAAGGAGAAAGAGAAAGAGAAAGAGAGGGGGAAAAGGACAAAGAGTGTAAGATAGCAATGGTTCTGTGTATTATTAATGTTGAATGTTCAAAGTGCCAGTTCGATTATCAAAAGACCCCTGCTTAACTTTTATAGTATTTTTTTTGTTATTTTTTTTTCTGCATTTGTTTGTTAATTTTACGTTAAACTTTTATGAATTATTTAAATTATTGATTCGTTTTGACGAGACGAATTGGAAAACTATAAGATTTTTACTTTTATCCAAATATTATCCAAATATTTTGAAAAATAACCTCTTTTTAGCAAAAATGAATTATTGATTCATTTTGGCGAAACGAATTGGAAAAGTACAAGATTTTTACTTTTACCCAAATATTATCCAAATATTTTGAAAAGTAACCACTTTTTAGCAAAAAGAGAGAAAAAAAATTTTTTTTTTAATCTTTTTGCTAAAAAGAAATTATTTCTCAAAATATTTGGGTAAAAGTAAATTTTTGTTTATACTTTTCCAATTTCTCTCGTCGAGACAAATCAATAATCGATAAAAATTTGGCTCAAAACTAATAAATGCGAAAATAATTCAAATAAGGACAATCAACTTATTTCTCTAAAAGTTAAGTGGAACACTTAAAACTTTTAGCCAACTCTAGGTGGATTAGTCCCATCCAGTTTAGATGTTGAGATACTTTCTATGTTGTAAAAAAAATTAAAGCTTCTTATTTATTTATTTCCTAATGCTTTTTTTTTTGAACTCTATTTCCTTTTTTTTTTTTTTGGAATGGCAAAGAAAAGTACTCCCTCCGTCCCTTATTTAGAGTCTAGTATTTCATTTTGGGCTATTCCTTAATAAGCGTCCATTTTGTAAAGTTAGTGGGTAAAAGTTAGTGTATTGTCTATTTTGTCCTTAAAAGTAGATTCCATTTTAAAAAGTTAGTGAGTAAAAGTGTAATGATGATGGGTAAGTAAGGAAAGTAGAGGAAAAAGTTGATGTGAAAGGTATAATGATGATGTCTTTTTAATAAGTTGGAGTTACGATGCAGGATATTTAAAAAGGGACGGAGGGGGTAGTAGATCAAGCGTTTAAGGTACTCGCGTGTCGGCCTCAGTTTGTTTTCCGGTCACAAATCAAAGGAGGATTTAATTATTAATTATTTTTTTGGATGCGTTTGTTTTATATAGTAACAATTATTATAGGACCACACCCACTTTACACACCCACCCACCCACTAAAATGTGCAGTGTATGTGGAGCCCACACACTTGTATGCATGTGGGTATGTAAAATGGACGTGGTCTTATAATAATTGATTTTATGAAGGGACTAGGCCCAAGAAAAGACTCAAGGAATTAAGAACGTACCTTGAGAACAACTAAACACCCTACACTAGCTAGGACATGTCCTAGCTGTAGCAGAAAACAAAAACTTGAAACAACAAGAAATAAGGGAAAAATTCAAAATACCCCCCAACCTATACACCCAAATTCAATTAGACTCCCAACCTTTTAAAAACTTCAATTTTACTCCCAACGTTATATTCCGTTATCAAAATGCCCCCTTCCGTCCAAATTACTAACGGATTCCGTTAAAGGCTCCGTTAAATAGTATTTTGATCGAATTTCGATGATCCGAGCCGCTCAATGTGTTCAAAACGTGATTTTAAGGGTACTCGCAAGATATCAGCAAAAAAAATGATCTGGAAGGGCTTCATCTGAATAGTTTTTTATTGAACCATTCAATAAAAAACTATTCAGATGAAGCCTTTCCGATCATTTTTTTTTTCTGATTTCTCGCGAGTACCCTTAAAATCACATTCTAATCACATTGAGCGGCTCGGATCATCGAAATTCGATCGGAAAAGGGGAGGTACAAACAGAAGCAAAATTCGGACGTCCGTACTTGAATAAAATCGGGACCGATCCACATCTCCCCTTTTCCAATCGAATTTTGATGATCCGAGCCGCTCAATGTGTTTAAAACGCAATTTTAAGGGTACCTTCAAGAAATCAACAAAAAAAATGACTGGGAAGGGCTTTATCTGAACAATTTTTTATTGAATAGTTCAATAAAAAACTGTTCAGATGAAGCCCTTCCCGGTCATTTTTTTTGTTGATTTCTTGCAAGTACCCTTAAAATCACGTTTTAAACACATTGAGCGGCTCGGATCATCGAAATTCGATCAAAATACTATTTAACTGAGCCTTTAACGGAATCCGTTAGTAATTTGGACGGAAGGGGCCATTTTGATAACGGAATATAACGTTGGGAGTAAAATTGAAGTTTTTAAAAGGTTGGGAGTCTAATTGAATTTGGGTGTATAGGTTGGGGGGTATTTTGAATTTTTCCCAAGAAATAAACCAATACAATCAGAGAGATCAAAGGAGGATTTAAACGTTAAGTAGGCCATGTGTCAAGTTTAAGGCAAAATCAAGACATTGTCAAAGGTTAAGTACGTTTAAGCCACATTGATCTCCATGCTAGCTCCTTGTGGATGCATAAAAGCCTCAAGTAAATACATGTGTGTATATCTTCACACCTTTTTGCATTCAAAATCCTTGGTAAAACAAGAATGCAACAGCGAAATTCGACCGAGGCATGATCCAATCAAATTTGTTTCGACTAGGAAATCAAGAATAGTACTAAACTTTAATTTCAAAAGACATCCTAAAAATTGAGGACCTAAACGAAGTTTTCACCAGCACCTTCATAGTTAATTAAGAGAAAAGAGCGAGTTTTTGGGATTTTTATTTGTCAGAACATGGTCTCTAAATATATATTGGTTGATGAGAAAGTCATATATATTGGTTGATGAGAAAGTCATTAAGAGTACCGTTCTCCTATTAAATTGATAATCGTCGGGTCTCCAGATCAATTTACATTCAACTTAATTAATTTTCAAAAAATCATTTTCATGTTAAATAGTTAAAATACTCATGTACTCCCTCCGTCCCTCATTAATAGTCCAGTATTCCATTTTGGGCTGTCCCTTAATAAGTGTCCATTTTATAAAGTTAGTGGGTAAAAGTTGGTATATTGTCCATTTTGTCCCTAAAAGTAGATTCCGTTTTGAAAAGTTAGTGAATAAAAGTGTAATGATGATGGGTAAGTAGGGAAAGTGGAAAAAAAAGTTGATGTGAAAGGTATAATGATGATGTCTTTTTAATAAGTTGGAATTACGAAGTAGGACATTTAAAAAGGGACGGAGGGAGTTGTATTTATATAATTTATTCATTGACCAGCGTATACTTTGCATCACAATAATAATCACACGCATGCATAGAGGGGGGGGGGGGGGGGGGGGGGGGGGGGGGGGTGTTTGTGTTGTGAATGAACTACAAAAATAGGACGTGCAATAATCAATCACAAACTAGATAAGGGTTTAGAGAAAACGCTCTCTAGACTCTTTTTTATTTAATATCAATAATTCTCTTAACCCTAAGGCTTACAACTTTATGTATAATAGAAGAAACCCTACATAATAGGAAATAAAAATAATAAAACAAAAAAAGTAAAAAGAAAACTAAATCTACTAGGGAATTAGGAAACCAATTTTCTTAATTCGACGATTCCTAGCAAAATATTGAAAACTAAATATTCTATTACTTAAACAATATGATATTTTCATTCTGCACCATTCTCTTCGGTTTGAAGAAACTCGTCATTGAGTTTATATAGTTGGATTCGCCGAATCTTGTACTTCAAATTAATATTTCCCAACCCAAACTGTAAAAAAGAGTCTAAAAAATGTAAAGAAATAATTTCTATCAATAAAACAAATCTACCTTCCTACCAGATCAAAACATAAGGACCCTTGCGGGTAGTGTTTTTAATAAACTCCCAAAACAGATCAACAATCCATTACTCTGGTCAACTTCACATTCTACGAGCATTGTGACAACTTCTTTTTGCAACATTTTTTGATTTTCTTCTTTTATGATTTTTTCCATCGGTTTTTCGTAAATAACTGGTGACTCACTCCAATCCATTACCGGATTTGGAATAATATTTATTGTGAATGGCCAATCAATAGTAGTACGGTCCACCGTATTAACCTCCACAATTTTTTCTGGTGCCATACCTCATTGGAACTCAAGAAAGTTGGTCTTCGAACTAGATTTCCAATGACGGACATCACGGTGGTCAGCTGTGATCTCTCGGCCTCTACCCCTTGGTTGATAGTAGCCACCATTGCCAGTTCTACCGGAATTGGTTGCTGCTCCAGTAAAAGGGTTGTTAGCCTTTTCACCATCCAAATTCTCATCCTCTACCTGAGGTCGCTGATCATACGGGTGATGGCGAGGTGGATTTCCCCCAATAGAGTGATCTGGTCAGTTAGGGTGCAAATCGCGTCCGCCATTCGCTGCTTAAGCTATTGAAATCGTGCCTCTGTTTGTTCTTGCTCGACGTCATCTATTTCATAAACTTCCTCCACGTAAGCAGTACGATTACCTGTCCCATTCAACCTCCAGCATGTCCTCCGGCCATAGTTAGGATTGAAACTTGCACTCTGATACCAACTGATGCAGCGTAGCCTCCTTTTAAGGGCGTTCTATTTGCAATAATATATAGATCATGAACTTGCTTATGTTAAAGATTCTCTCTTTGAAATACAAACATGAATAGGTATGAACAAGAGGTATTCCATCTATGAACACATAATATGATATTGTAAATCTCAATTTTCTTTATTCAATGACAATCAATTTTCCCGTAAGGCTTACATCTCAATTTATAGTAGGGTATTACTAAAATACTAAAAAAGGAATAAAATATATGAAAGAAAATCAATCATAATTCTTCTTGACCAAACATCCTACAAAATAGGAATGCTAATTCAAAACAAACTAGGAAACTAATTTGGGCGTGCTATTATGTATATCTTGTAATTTGGGTGTCGTTCGGATTGATTTCTTGTCAATCTTTGAAGCTTGAATAGCATTTGATTGTCGTGGTATAGGGTGCCAACCTAGTTGGAATGTTACTCTCACGTAGTGATGGTATCTTATCTTGCTCTTATATTGTTGTACTTCTTCCTTTATTAATATAATATCCCTTTTTCGCCGTTCAAAACAAAATATTTCTTAGAACACTTATTTTCTAAAATTGAAACTCCCTAACAAAATTAATAAAATTAAATTAAAAAAATTAGAAAAAACTATTTATTAAATTATTTCAATTTCCATTATGCAATCATTGCAATGCACCATATAGAAGGGCCAGGGCCCGGGGGTTGTTCAATTGAATTCAGTCACTGCTGATATCAGAGGCAGAGAGAGAGAGAGAGAGAGAGAGAGAGAGAGAGAGAGAGAGAGAGATGCACCATATAGAAGGGCCAGGGCCCCGGGGGTTGTTCAAGTGAATTCAGTCACTGCTGATATCACAGGCATGTGTACAGTCCAGTCTCAGATTCCTCTGTTCGTCACCCCCTTTTGGATTTTTGCTACAGATATCCCGGGGACCCGGACTCTCTCGCTCTCGCTCTCTGATGAGTGAGTATTTCTCTGGCTCACAGTCCCGACGACTACCACTGCGACTACCACTTTCACCAACTCCCCTCTCTGCATTTGGGGTTTCACCCAAAGTTCTCTTCTTTTCCCTTTCAGACCAGCCAACAAACACATGCTCTACAATATTTTCGTGGGTCTGGTCTGGTCTTCTTTGGTGTTAATTTTGTCCATATATACATGCTCTTTGCACGATCTTTGTCATGCTCTATTTTGGTTTGCTCTTTTTCTCTTTTTCGTTCCTCTCATCTTTCATGTTTCTGATCTTTCTTATTTACTACTACTTCTTTTTGGTAAAAGTTACTCTCAATATTAAAGAGAGAGAGAGAGTAGCATTTACATCTGGAGTACTGATATCTTCACCTACAGGCTACAGTCCAGCTCTATCTGCTTCGAAACTGATACTATATAGCCTAGGGACCGGGTCCTGCTGTGATGTTTTTTTTTTACTTGACGGTAAGGGGTGTCTGGGTCAGCTTACGTATACTTTGACTAAATTCGTGGATTCACAAGAAATTTCTTTCCTTAGATTTGACCCCTTGTTAACTAATATTCCCTACTATTTTATCTCCCTTCATAAATAATACTCAAAATCCTTATTCCGTATCCAAACGAGCCATTAGTGTTTTTCCAAGGTGAATATGTTTGTCAGAGGAAAAATGCTAATGACAGTGCGTAGTTAGAGTTGGAGCTAGAAATTTGCTTCAGTTGGAGCAACTATACATGAAGCACAATCTCAAATTCTCGATAGACTTTTAGCTTTCTTTCGAGTTGTACTTGCCATGAGGCCCATGACTGTGTACAAGAAAGAAAATGAAGTGCTTATGTTCTTTGTACAACATAATAAAATGGAGACTGACTTTGTTTGGTTAACAGTTTAATTTAGTTTAGTTTTAGTAATTGGTGAAGAAAGAAATAGGGTAATGATTGGAGAAAGATAGAGAGAGATGAGAAAACGATTGGTAGAAGCGGAAGGCTGACGAAGGCCTTATTGGGCTGAACGCATAAGGAGCGTCCCTAAGTTCACCTTCGCATTCTGATGGGCTGAAAACTTAACAGCTTGTTTAATTCGGAATGGGCTGCGATATGTTGATAAAAGCCCACCTCTTGGCAAGTGAATAGGTGGGCCAAACGGCCTAGGATAAGGCCCAAACAATTGGTGTAGTGTGGATATGTTGGTGACATCGCTCAAAAGAAGAGCGAGTCAATTCATTTTTGAATATCCAGACTAGATGAAAAACAAAGACTATTTCGAAACAAAGTCGATTTTCGTAGACGCTTGTGATCCCATGTAAATCATCTCAAGAACCTTATAGTACGTTATCCACGACGTCAGTTACACGCCACTGAGCACAAGACCGTTAAAAAGACACGAGCCAGTCACGAGGTGCTCGATCGGAGGGAAAGTAGTGCTATACTACTACTTGTACTATCTGTTTAAAGTTCCCAGTAACTTCATCTGGCTACTTCGATGGATTTTCTGTAGTTATGGATCTTCACTGCATTTTCCAGCATGGAAAAAAAAGAAAAAAGAAGTGCCCAGTAACGCTATAAAAAATGCCTGCATTCTATAGACTTTTGTATTGACTACTTGCTCGAAGAAGAACAGATCGATCAAAAAAGAAGTGCCCGTAGTATTGCTTGTGTCGCGTTTTATTCAATCCCCAAAACAATCAGAAAATCAAAGAGGAGAACAATTATTCTAGTACTAGCAAGTTTTATAAAGACATCTTATCACAAAAAAAAAAAAAAAAGTGTCTTATAAAGACATCCTTAAAACTTTGAATCACCAAGCCCCAATGTGTTTGAATCAAATATTCTTCCTTTTGAAATTAAGGTCCTCCATATATCCCAATTAAAGTATGCCCTATCTCTTTTCTTTATTTTTTTATTTTTTATTGTTGTGGAATTTTTAAAATTACTTTGTAAGAAAAGAGAATAAATTCCGAGAGTGATAAGTGCCAATCCATTGATATACAAGATAAAAGGAAAAAAAGAGTTTTCACTGATGTTTTTTTTTTTTTTTTTTTTTTTTCTGTCGCCGTGTATCAAACGGGTAAGACACTAGTCATTTTACAAAAACAAGAAAAAGAAGAGAGGAAAGGTAACCCGTGTATGGGCTTTATAGGCTTATAGCTAATCACCAATTTAAAGTACCCAAGTACTTTCAAATTAAATCAACTAAAATTGATGAATTTTTTCTTTTTGGATAACAACCGTTATCTTCAATATCCTCGAGGTCAGTCCCATGTATCTGTATGAGATAAGTGTTACAAATTACCTCATTTAATTTTTTTCCCACAAATGAGACCATTAGTTATTGCAAAACCACAAAAAATATTTATTCATTGCAACTATTTCAAGTGAACAGAAACTGACAAACATTCCGACTTAAGCTAATTTAGAAAAAAAATCAGACTAAAGACCAAAAATTGAACTGCTCAAATTAAAACCACATCCCCTATTTTCCCATCGAAAAATGCTAGTACCACAAAGACCATACACCAAAACAAACATAAACTCATCAGTAGAGAGTTTGCATTTCTATTTATATTTGCGGTTGTAGAAGGATTGTTTTCGAACCCTCGTCAGTTAGTGAAGTCCTTGATAGTGGCACCAGGCTTAGTAGCCTTCGCAGCCGGAGACACCTCGACGGACTTCGACGGCGCCACCGGCTTCGGGGTCAACTCCGCGGGCAGATCCTCAATTCCCTTCAAGTAGAACGTGTAGAACAACTTGACGGGGAACACAAGCTGCTGCAGCTTCACCTGGCCGTACGCCCCCTTGAATATCCCGGACCCGCCGGTGACCGCCAGGAACGTTTCCTGGTAGGTCAGATACGGGCCCTGGACCGAAAGGTGCCCGTAGTCCCCGAAGTAGAAGCTGTATATGGCCTCATACCGGTCGCCGTTCTTCTCAGGCACGTGCTGGATGAGGATGGCTATCCCTGACGTGATCCCCAGCCGCTTCTGGAGGTCGCCGGTGTAGAGCTTGTTGCTGAAGGGGACCAGGTCGCCCAGCGAGTGGACCGTTTTCTGACTCAGGGGGAGGTACGCCGGGCTGCCTCGGTCTCCCTCGTTCATCTCGTAGACGCTCAGTTCTTGAACTTTGGCTGAAACAACAGAAATATTTAAGTAGGATCAGGATGGATAATACAGAATCAAACTGAAAAAAATTAAAGAGAAAAGCATTTTTTGGGAAAAGAATCCAGAATGTGGCAACAGAGTTGGCCCTGAGCTCCCCGACCTAAAGTTCAAGGTGCGATCGATTTAAGCCCCGAAAAGTCAAGGCCAGCTCCAGTAACGGATTCAAGCTAGGACCCGTGGGGGCACGAGCCCCACTTCAAATTTGAAGGTTCTTTTTTTTTAAATTTTATATTATAAGAATATACCTCATGACTAACTTGAAAGTGTAACTAAAATTCATTTTCTCCCAACAAACGGACTCACTAACAGAGAACAAATGACTTGAGAAGTTTCAAATGTGAAACTCAAGGCTCCCCCATCATCCGCAACCATCCTAGTCCAGAGGCCCTCGTTCGAGGCAGGTTGTCGGAGCTTGACACCTGTACATGTGAAAGAGCAATGCTATTGGTACAGCAGAAGTGGGCATAGAAAGCGCATACAATGCTTGTTTGGGTCCGTCTCGGGTCCAACAAAAATAATCGGAGCCACTAATTTTGTTCAATATATTTTGCTTAAGGTCTCTGTAAAAAATTAGCTCCATCCGACATCGATAAAAGCATTTACGAAGCATCTAAAATTGCTTATGAAAATTTCTAAAGCAATTTTTGACGCTTCATAAACATCCTTATCGATATTGAATGAGGCTGATTTTTTACGGGGATCTTAAGTAAAATATATTGAACAAAATGAACGACTCCGATTATTTTTGTTGGACTCGAAACGGGCCCAAACGCGCACTGTACACACTGTTTGTGCCACTTCTGCTGTACCAGCACCATTTCTGTATATGAAAAGCTTTCATAACATGAAAACCTCATCGTCGTCTATTATAAAGCCTTCATTTAGTAACTTTTGTTGAGTTCTATGATAGTTTTGTTAGTACTATTTTTTATGTAAAGGTATAACTCTGTTGTTGGGTGATGAGTATGTTATTTTTTGCCATTTCTTTTAAGACGAAAGTCCAAATTGCGGTATCATTTGTTGCGGGTTACCCCTAAGTTTTGTGGTTTTTATTGTGCCCCACTACTTGTTATTCCTGAGTCAGCTCTGTTGCGATGACTGCAATTGGTGTTGGATCATTGGTTTCCAAAGTTGAATTTGAATTGACTGACTGGACGGTCCTTATCGGTCCTAATCCGATGATCAGGATCGACGCCTAATTTGATGATCAGAGTTATCTTTTGCGTTTTCCACAGTGGGAAAAAAAGTGAACTACCTAAAAATACAACAAGATCAAAAAAAAGAAACAAAACTAGAAGTACTCATATTTGTATATTTCGCACCAAATCTTTAATACTGTTAGAGCACGTCAAGAACATCGCCCACATCAAAAAATTATATTGATCGGATGTCAATTATTTAATATTGTCACCCTGCATTCTATATACGTTATTCCCAAAAAAAAAAAAAACAATTATTGTGGAAAAAAGTACTTACTGGGTGTTGAGCAATAAGGCTTGGGCTTGAACCAGTCGAAGAAGAATGCTTTGGTGGTGAGCCTACTGGAGGGTCCTGCGGCTGAGAAGCCTTGACGGGTGGTTATTGAGATCTTCACATTTGAGGAGGAAAGCGGATAAGAGAGGCTGCAGGGTTTCGGAATCTGCAGGTCAATTGATGAAGATGAAGTTGATCCAAGGTTGGATAGTTTTGCAGAGGAGATTGATGATCTGAGATCAGAGCTTGTGAAAGCCATTGATGGTGGCTGTCTGTAGAGTTGATAGATGGGGAAAGGTTTAGAGGAAAGTTAGGTGTAGCAAAAGCTTCAGGTATGTCTGGGTAGGGACATGTATCAAATGATGTGGGTGCTTATATATACTCGCTCCGTTCCAAAATGTTTGAGTCATCGTTTTGCAGAACGGACAAATATTTTAGGGTGGAGGTTGTGTAAGTTTATAGTACGTGATGATAGAAAATATATTTAAGTTTATAGTGTGGAAGCAGAGTGGATGCTGCAACTTGGCATGTGAGGGATTAGGGTTAGGCTCCACATGGTGTTTGTTAATTGTTATAAAAATGGTGGGGAGATTAGAAAAAAACTTCTCTAATTGTCCACTACACAATATTATCTTTATAACTTTTCTCGACCAGTATATGCACTCTTCAACTAATCTCTGGAGATTTAATGTCACCGTTCGCTTGCGAAAAGTTCGATTAAAATTGGGGCAAAGTCCTTATGGACTAGTCTTATAAGTGTGACAATGCATAATAGGTTTCGAATATACAACTTAAGACAAAGTAAATCCCTTCAAGCCTTGACCACCATGTCAACCCCTCAAAGTTGTCCACTACACAAATTAGTAGCTAAGGGAAACTATTTTTAACCTTTAAAAAAAAAAAAAAACTTCTAATGTATATAAGGTCTAAGGATGAGGATTACCCTCCTTTGTTGCATTTAATTTCTGATTGCAGGTTGTTGTAGGGGTACAATACCCCAGATCTACTATTCCACACACACATAGAAATCTTCAATTAAAAACCTTAAAATGAGGATTTTATAGCGGACTTCCCATTTCTCGCCTTTCCCGATTGGATTTCGATGATCCGAGCCGCTCAATGTGTTTAGAACGTAATTTTAAGGATACTCACGAGAAATCGGCAAAAAAATGACCGGGAAGGGCTTGATTTGAGCAATTTTTATTTGAACCGTTAGATAAAAAATAAAAAAAACTGCTTGGATGAAACCTTTCCCGGTCTTTTTTTTTTATTAGTTTCTCGCGGATATCAGTTAATTTGTCACCATATATTGTTATGCAATAAGTTCATTTGTGGTGACGTTTTTGTAGCAGCCGCACTTCTTGTCATTCTATATCTTGAAACAATTCCTCTATACAACTGCATACACTTGCAATTCTTCACATTCATTTGGGAGTCCCGCACACATTGGAAGTTTAGTGTGTATGAGTGCTAATATGATTGTGATTGTATGTAAAAAAATTGTTTGTGGTCGTAGAATTTTTGATATTAAAAAGGCATCTGCAAGAGAATTGCACGTAGAAAAATTATGGGATACATAAAACTCTCTATGAAATGATCCTGGACGGCCCAGATTCAGTCATGTGGTGTACTAGGGCCTCTTGTGCGTATGGTCGCGCTAATTTTTTTTCCCTCTTTAAATTAATGAAGAGATATTGGCGTTTTTGTTTTTTTGAGCGGGTCAAGAGTTAGCGATAGGACGAGGGAAGTTCCGGTGAGGTGGATAACGTAAGTCCTCAACAGAAAAGTATTTGCCAAAAGCACGTGGTACTATAAATTTAGGAGTTGGATTCTCGGCAGTTCCCCGTTGGAGACTGTACTGTGCAGTCGGCATTTTTTCGGTACAAGCAGGGGTCGCATTAATGATCGAAACTGTTCATTCTGTAGAGTCCGTTGAGAACATTAACCGCGTCAGTATCGTAAAACTCGGATGTTGATCAATACGTAGACGAAATGAATTTGCGTATTGTAAAAATGGGGTTTGATGTATTCGATTCAGTGTAGCAGAACCACCCGAGGCTCCTCAACTGCAACAATTCGAAATTCTAAGAAATTCATGTCCAGATAAATGCATTACAAAGTCGTATTAACCGGCATCCGATCTTTGTGTGGTCTCACACAGTTAGTGTTGTCGACAAGCTCTACGAAACATACTTATTGACGCAACACCTGCTTGTGCCGGGAAAACGCCGACGGCATAGTGTCCTCTATTGGGGCCAACTCCTAAATTTAAGGCCACACTTCGAGAGACTAAAATTTAGGCATGTTGAACTACTACACGTGTAGGCGTAGCTACTATTACTGTCCACGTTCTCGTGTAAACGTTACAAAAAAATATTGTCAATTTGGACAAGCAAAAGGAATATTTCCAACTAGGCTACCACAAGGGTGGTAGCCTAGTTGGCCACAGTGAGTGGGATAAGTCCCCTCCTCCATGTGCACGGACCTCGGTTCGAATCCCACCCATGCCACTGCAGGGTCTTTGTGTGGATTTGCATGGAGGCCTTTGGCCACCTAGTCATTTTAGTGGTGCTGTGGTGACGGCCTGTCCTTCCGGGCAGTAGCTATGGCTCGAACCGGACATTCCATAGTGGGTAAGGAGCCCCTATGGTCACGCCCAAGGGGAGTCCCTACGTTGGTCGCCCCCTCCCACCCTTTTTAAAAGTTCTGTTTATCAAAAAAAAAAAAAAACCAACCAAACTTTGTCGAATTCTGCTCATTTTAAAGGAGTCATAGTCAAGAGAGGGGGACACAGAGAATTTGCTTCATTATTACTAGTATAATGGTAATTAAGTCTCAGAAGACAGCTCTTGCACAATTAGCTTCTGACTTTTGCCCAACAACTAGTCAATCGACTTTTCCCCAGGCAATGAAGCAATGATCCCGGCCAATCCCTTCGTATTCGTTAACGGATCATCAAAGTAGGACTCGTGGTGTGGGCTCAAACGGGGGCACGGGTCGAGTCTGTTAAAGGGTCCCGATATTAGTGTAATCAAAGTAGGACTCGTGGTGGGCTCAAACGGGAGCACCGGTCGAGTCTTGTCAAAGGGTCCTGATACTAGCGTAATCCATTTGAGCTAGTTCCTCAATTTTAGCCAAAAGGAAAGAAACAGAATTGAAAGAACAAATTAAGGATAATTGTTGATTAAAAACATTGTATTTGTCAAGCCTTAAATTAGCGTAAAACACAGAGAATACAGAATCCAAACCCAAACACTGAAGAAATAGTGAATTACAGTTCTAATAGATCATAGATTCATACAAATCATTTCGCACATTATGTTCCCAGTTCAACACTTTTCTTGTTAAAGCCCATTACCAGGGAGCTACCTAAAACCTACCCTTTTCGTTCGAGAATTTCACTTGTTGAATGAATATGAACACCTTTACAGCCTTCAACAACAATAAAAATACAGATTTCTCTCGGTCTTATATACATCGGGAGAAAAAGTTACCAACACTTTTTCCCTCTTTTAATATTTCGTCAAAATTTCAGCACCGGTTCTTGTAATCAAAATGGTATGCTCAAACTGCGCTGCGAGACGGCCATCAGCTGTCAAAGTTGTCCAGTTATCTTCCCATGTGATGCATTCTGTGCTCCCTAGTGTAAGAATTGGTTCTGCAGTAAAAGAGGCAAAAAAGACGGATGGAAAAGGTTCATATTCCAGATTCCACATCCGCAGTTAAAGGATATGTAAACGATGTTTGAGAATTGAGAGACTCCAGATATCACGTATGCTTCTGATCAAACCAAACCCCGGACTTGGAGAGAAGGAAAGAGGAGAGAGAAAGAGATTAATTTTCCAAATTCTTTGAGTTCTTACCCATCCTCCAAGGCCTAATTTAGGATCTTTATCCAAGAGGCCATTTAGTGGGTGAAAACCCTAATGATAAGTAATTGCAATATGAAACTGCCTTGGTCCCCTTCCAAATGGTAAAATACTACTCCGTGGGATTTCGTCCCAAATTAGAAGAGAACAAATATAACTTATTAAGTGATCTTCATCGGAAGGATCTACTGGGATATTTGGCTTAGCAAAAAGAAAAAGAAAATAGACATGTGTCATCTGTATGTAAAATCTCAAGGCACTTACCAATTGTAAATGTTTGACCTTCAACCATGCGACCAGGCTGGTCATTGCCTGAGATAAAAATAAAAGTTGTATTTAGAAGAGAGCATTACAATTGATGGCATAAGCTACATATGGAATCAGAGAATGCAATTTTAAACGCGCAATGGGCGTGTGATGTTAAAGCATTGCCAGTTTGCCAACGGATAAAATATTGGCTCATTTTGTCAAATAGATGTAAGATGACATGTTTGGATGTTCCTGATATGTACACATACTCGGTAACAATTGCTGTTCTAAGTATACTATACGCTTGCTACAACAACCAGGAAACTCGAGTGTGTTGAGTCTTGGGACTTGCAAAAGGAAAGAGAAAGGAAGTTTACGTGCTGGGTGAAATTTTAGGCGTAGTAGTTATTTTTTCTGTTTGGTTTTGCAAAGATAAAAGGAGAATAAGAGGAATGATAAGGAAACTAAATTAACAAAGGAAAAATAAAAAATAAGAATGGAAAGTGAGGAGGAAAATAACTTAAATTGTTCTCTTTTAGTTTTTGTTCTCCTCTCTCCCAAACTAGGGACCAAACAGAGGAAGAAAGGAAACTAAATAATAACACACCCGTAATGTCAAAACCGGAATTGGTGATTATTATTCGTAACATGAAAAAAGGAACCATGTTTTACAACTTCTCCAGACTAACATCAAGATCCAGACACAAAAGAAAAAAGGAAAGAGGAGCAAGAAGCCAAGAAAAGGAAAGAGGAAAGGCAAAACTGAAGGAAAAAAAGGACAGTGCGGAGGAAAATAACATTCCACTCATTTGAAAATAAGTGTCATTTAGTAGAACCAGACTAACAAGCAATTAGTCACCCAATAGACTGATGTCTACTTATGTGGGACAGAGCAGTCTTCTACACAAGCATTTCAAAAAGAGTTTCTTCATCAACACATATCAGCATAGAATTCCACGAAGTGAAGTAATATAGGAATAGTTCCAATTCTTCCTGCATTAATATGAGATTTTGCCTTTATACTATACGAGAGAAATAGAAGCAAATGGTTACTCACGGTGATGAAATATAAATGGTTCAGAATGAAATACTGTCCCAACACCATGCCCAACGAAACGATCAACGACACCAAACCCAAATTGTTCAGCATGTTCACTGAGACAGTCACCAAGACCAATTGTTAAGAACAAGCAATTACCAATAAACTTATGATGTCACACAAATTACAAGCAGATAAGAATACCCTACAAAGTGAACACAGTAGGAAGATACCATTCCTCCAGAGGGTGTGATGATAAGTGCATCTATTACCATGACAAATTCCAATAAAATGATAACAATAGTTTAACAAAACACCAACCACCTTTCAAACCATGCGGGCATTCACCGGAGATCATTCAAAATGACTTTAAGACCTACATTCTTTCTTTGAGAGCAGCCAGGAAATGTGTCATATGGTATTATGAATTCTTTCCTTGCTTGGCAGGTCTCTAAGGTGTATCTATCTTAGTTGGCTCTGCCCCAGGATGGTCTACGATTAGATAGGAATTAGGAGAGAAAAGAACTGTGTTAACGTGCACTTTCACCTGGCAAATAGTGAGTGGTGGCATTGAAAACTTTCAATATTCTCAATTCCAATCGCTTAGGTGTGGTGTGTCGATTCTTTTGAGTACTATATCTGCTATGCCCTTATTCATAACTGTTATTTGCTATCCATATCTAGAATTCATAGTTTCCCTTGATTTAGTACCACTCCCGCAGCCCATAATAAAACACATAAAAAATACCACTAAGAAATAAACACACCTAATCCTCTTTCCAATCTTCCTAAACAAAACGCCATCTTTGCAAACAGCAATCCCTTTGTGCAAGCACTCTTCAGTTACCTGCCATAAATGGGAAAAGTGAAAATAAACAGAATTTCCTCTGAATTTCTAATTAGCTGGATAACACATTGAAAGTTAAACAACAAAAGAATAATCAACAAGTACTTACTAAAGTATACCTCGACAAGCCGTTTCGCAGAATCACTAATCGAGTTGCCACAAAAAAAGGTTTTTGATGTGTCCCCATGATAACCCTATAGAATAAGATAAAAAATATTGCATGGAAGTCAACTTCTACCACTCAAAAGGAAATAGTATGAAATGCTCTTGAAGAAAAACATGATCCTTCGACAGACTTGTGCATTAGATATAAAAAAAAAACAGTGAAACATAGTTCAACAAGTTAAAATATTTGGCTCTTTGGCTTGGTGTATGGGTGTTGATACTTTTCCATGTACATTCGTCATGTTTTTGTCTTTATTGTACATGTGTTGTGTGGCTGTGCCCCCTCGGCATGCCCTCAAACAAAACCGTCTTGGTTCTCATCAAGAAAAGGTAAATTTGCGGATAAGTATAAGAAAAACTGGGAAAAAACTAAGTACCAAAGAAAGGCATTTATATCGTGTATGTAAAAACATTCAGTGAAACTAAGGAAGTAAGGATCTTTTCCCAATTACTTGAATTGGCTAACATAAATCACTTTCACCACTGTATTCTATCAAGGGCTATAATATCAGCTAAACCGAAAGCTGACATTGTTTTTCTTTCTCGTAAAAGGGTTAATTTTAGTCTTCCCATCCCGTAGCATATGACCTTCAGGATAGTGTTGTTCTTTTTCAATGGGGCACTTAGCTGTCTTTGTGGTACATGACCAAACTATACACTACTTACCGAGAATAAACGTATGATGGATTCAGAGCAATTGCAAAAATGCAAAATTTCATGCCTAAGGATCCACAATAACAGAGAGAGGACATTGCCTTCACAAAAATGCATATTCTAGACTACAACACTCAACAGACATCTAACATCTAAAAAATGGCCACGGCATTGTGGGGAATGTAGATTTCAAAGGTGCTTTCTGTGTGAGAAAAAATAACCGAAGCACGCAACTTATATGAAGAAACTGAAACATCCTGTTACACAAATACACAGGATAAGATCATGTCAATAAGATCACCAGTTTACAGGAACGTAGTCAGCAAAACAAGGATTGCAACTTACATTTAAGTATACTGTCACATCAATGTTTATTATGTCGCCATCCTGCACAGGAGATGATTATTTGTAATGACAAGTTTGAATTTTAAGTGAGCAGCACTAGGCATGCAAACTGCGCTACCTGTAGTTGGCGAGAATCAGGTATTCCATGGCACACGCACTCATTGACTGATGTGCATACACTCTTTGGAAATCCCCCATAGCCAAGAGGTGAAGGATAAGCACCAGCGTCAATAATCATTTGGTGCACCGCTTTATCAATTTCATTTGTGGTCACTGATGGCTAATCAAGATATAAAATGATGTAAATAGCGAGTCATAAAGACACCTGCAAGAATCAATAGAGCAAAGGCTTTGGAGAGAAAGAAAGAGTATGATTCTATCATTCCATAAATAAAAAGATCAGAAGAACAAAAATATCAATGTATGACCCAAATCCTACATCATACAGGGGGCAGATCTAGGCACCTGTCGGTGCCGCCTTCTGCAAAAACTCCATTCATTCATATGCCACAAGCTGCAGCATACATGGTATACAAATGGCAAAAATACTTTCTACTGCCCCCCAATATTTCTCCAGTTTGCAGTGGTCATTTCATAGCATTTACATGCAACAACAAATTCTTTATCAATAATTCAAAATACCCTTAACTATGCATTATACCCTTCGGTCCTTCCCATAAGATCTTAATCTCATAACACAAATCAAAATAATAATGACTTCTCTCTTTGGAACGGGGATCCGTTCATTTAGTAAACTATGAAACTTATTTGGGCTCATAAAATAGATTATTATTGTCTTTGAAGGTAATGACATGTATTTAGAGTAGTGGAACCACACTCCTTCTATAAGCAAAAATGTTGCTTTCTACTGTTTAGTAATTTATTTGTCCAATTTCTTTGGTAGAATTTTGTACTGATACTGTAATAATTGTAGTTCTTATAAGCATGAATGGGGACATGACACTAGAGACACGACACGGAGACGGCAAGATAGGTACATATATTTTTTCAGGACAGACACAATGGGGACACATTGAATATAGGAAACATAAAGTGTAAAGGTATATTGCAAATATACATATCTAAGAATTAAAAAAATGGTCCATTATTTTTTCAAATTAGGGAAAAAAAACACAAATAAGGTCAATACTATAGACATACAAATCAACAACCACTTAAAAATGTATTCTTGAACTAAGCATCCATGCGAGTTTGACTCTGGCTCAATTTTTGGAAGTTGTATTATGATTCCTAATATCTTCCTAACGTGTCCCCAATGTGCCCGACTAGAATAAAAAATATAGAAACATCGAACATGTATTTATGCATGTCTGACACATATCCAGAACTTCTTGTGTGATGCCGAAATGGATATGTGAAGTTAGGAAGGTAGTGTCAGCGCTTCCAAGGTTACAGACCAAATTGCCCAAATGAGTTTGGTGTGGAATGATGGGTCCATTGATTGTGTGATACAAACAATCTAAAGTATGATGCTATCCACGTTCAGGTTGATGGATAGAAAGGATGAAGATTGAAGGGTCATGAGAGGGGAAGTAACGAAAGTAGGCAACACCGAGGAGGAAATTCTAGCTCCGCCCTTGCTTATGAAGACCGTAAGAATGAAAGTAAAATATCATTTCAATCCATTCTGCAAAGAAAACTTAAAATGTAACATCGTAAGCCCAAAAGAATCTGATGGAATAACTAGTTGACAGAAGATAAGACTGATATAGACAGCTTTACAAATAAAACGGATGATTGTGCCACTAAACTAAGCTTCCTTTCTGCCAACACTACAGTCTACAGCCAATAAAACTATATTTCGCACCATAATAAGATAATCAGTATAAAGCTCCCATGTTTCCTTGTAGTTCCTCTACAGCCCGCCTAATACAGCGTTCTCCTCTAAACATTGTAATTAACCATACATTTCCCAAAAGAAGCAACACGTAGAATATTGTGAGACAAGGTTAGGGATCAAAATTAATAACAAGTATGTGGAAGCATGAAGCTATTGCCTTGAAATGTTCTACATCATGGCCTTACAAAAAATTTAGATTATACGTCAATTACCAGGACAATTGCCATCTTTCAAACTACTAACACTTCCTAGCTCACCACTTTCTATAATGGAAGTGTAAAAAATGACATCAGAAAGCCCAAGTTGAAAGCCCATATCTCTTAGCCTCAAATACCAGAGGTTCTTGCTCAAGGTGTGGGAGACCAGACAAAGTTCAATCGCATGCTTTGATACAAAGCTTAAGTCAAGGAAACTCTGTTTTTCAGACAACACACTACATGTACTCTTATTAAGATCTGAGCTGTTAATGGCATAACTGCATCAAACTGCTGGCATTAAAACACGACTTTCTTATCACAACCACCCAAAGTACAACCATATTCTCCCGAAAAATCCACCTACCCCCATCTGCCCAAGGAACACGAGAAGGAAAGGGAGATACTAATGCTAATTGAAAGTATACTAGACTGGCTCATTAATCCAAGGTCCATTTGGCATGCCAATCCAATTGTAACCCCAATTCTAACATTTTATTTGACCAGACAAGCAAACTCAGCCAGAGGATTAAACTAAGTTTAATCAAAACCAAATTGTTAACTCAGTAAATAAAGGACAATGTTCAAATATAAACAGATAAGAAGGCAAGCATAAAAGTCCATGAGCAGATCTGAAGATCAGTGTATTCTCAATCGCAATAATATACAGCAATCATAGTCGCAGATGCAATATGGATGAAGAGAAACACATTACAAACCTAATGCAACTAGAATCCCAGGAAACATATGTTAAATAGTAAAATACAAAAACAAATTGTAGTTTCTTACCCTGACCAATTTCCCGGCAGAATCCAAGACCCGAGCAGCAAGCTCACATGCAGCCCTCATGGAAGCGATGCCTGCAGAATCAGGAATTTGATGTTCGGGAGAGATTTCTGGTAACAAGTTGGAACCAACATAAGGAGGCTTTGGTATGTGATCAGGCACCGGAAGACGTTGGGATACCTTTCCTCGCCTCAAAGGTGGCCTTTTAACGATCTTCGTACCTAGAAGCTCACGCTCTCTGTATGCAGAACGCCGAGTTTAAATCAATCAACAACACAACTTAAAAATTGTCGAAGTTTTAGAGAACAAAAAACAACAACAACAAATACGTAGTGACCATAACATCAGATAATATGTCATGAAACGACTGGTTTCACTGCAGCAAAACTCATCCTACCTAGAGCTTGGGATTAGTAGATTTAGGCGGAGAAGAAAACTTCATATTTCAAAACTTACTCTGTATCACATACCAGACCATTGACCATTTAAGGCATTTAAGCGAGATAGATTCATGAAGGAGACAGAAGTGGGCAGGGAGAATTTGGGGGATCTCAATTGATCGCTTCGCTTGGCATGAAAACAAAGCATATTGTGGAACAGCATCTCCAATGGGGGAGTCAAAGTGGAGCCCCAACTAGGTAAAAAAAAGAAGAAGCAATTGCTGCTCCAATCTTACCTTCAGACACATAGTCAAATCCAAGGTGGATTTGGCAGCTTCCAGTTTGCTTCAAATTTGACAGGAGATGCCAAACAACTTTTTTGACCGTTTCAGCTCTCAAAATAGCAGTTTGTTCTCCAAATGTAACCATTTGATACTATGGTTAGTGAGGGAGGTTTGTTGACGCCAAATTTGGCATCTCAAGATTCGTCATTCATGGCTTGGGATGCTCTAAAGAAAGATGAAGTCATTGGCGAAGCTTCACTAGCAACTAGGACAGTTGAGTACTTCAGATTTCAGCTAGAACTTAACTATTCATGTTTCTATTTACCACTACTAATACATCCCTGACTCTGATTTCTACCAGTAATCACTGCATATTCCAAAGAATACCACCAAATTTATACATTCCGAATCTTTCGAGTACTAAAATTTCTGAATACTCTCTCTCCCTGAGATTTACAACAGCCAAAACCCCAATCGATGCCTTCACTAACCCCTTCACACTGTAACCTAAATTCGAGAGAGTGCGTCGAAACACCTCACAAATGACTGATCAAGATTCTGTTCTCAATATCAGTAGAACTGAACACAAAGGCATGCTTCATTCGAATACGTATATATTGTCACAAGTGAGTTTCAATTGCACTCATGTTCGAATAATGCCACAAACGAGATTGTAACATCAGAACAAAAAATAACTTGAAACGATTCAGTATACCAGAAATTACCTCCTGATTTTAATGGCCTCCTCTATGCCCAAAAGCCTCTTTGCTTCAACAAAGAAACGCTTTTGAAGATTGGATTTTTTTCCTGACGTTGAGAAAATTACCAAAATAAAATCAAACCCATTAATCAGAAAGGAAAAAGAAAGCGATTAACATACGCAGCTTACGAAGTTCCATACCAGAGAAAGAAGCTGATGAGAAGTTCAGTGGGCCCCTCATGATAAGACTAGATGATGATGATGACAAGGGTTGTCCATAGACAGAAGAAGAGAGTTGCAGAGAAGTTGAATAGGAGAGTGAAGCAACGCAGGGCATTTTGGAGAGAGAGAGAGAGATAGAGAGAGAGAGTGGTGAACGAGAGGGGATAACGGAGGATTTGGAGGGGCCAAATGGGCCGGGCCAAGAGGAAAAGATCCGAAATGATTGGTGGGCCTGTACAACTTTTGTGGGCTGTGGTAAAAATGTGGCCCAATTGATTTGCAGAAAAGCTACGTAGCACGTAGCACAGCTCATTGATTTGTGGTCATGGGTCCTGAATAAAGTGCACTGTGTGGACCATTGGCTCTGTGCGAGAGCTGCTAATTGCACAGCAATTTTGCACAGTTTTCTGTGCACAGATCACGGTGTGAGCCCACTATAGGTTCTACACAAATGATCCAAGTTGTTCATTAGTATAAAACCTTTTTTCGAAGGTTCATGCCTCTAAAAATCAACTCAATCTGATACCTATAGGCACTCGATCCAATCATCTAACTTTTTAATATCCCGAAATCTAAATGAAAAAAGTTAGATGATTAGATCAAGTACTTATATGTATCGGATTAAGCTGATTTCTAACAGAGACCCCCTCACATTGTAATCCGTGCACAAAATCTGTGTAGTTACACTTTTTGGACTCTGGATCCAACATGTGTTACATATGAATGTGTGTTGGGCGATTTTGGAAATGATTATTTGTCTTTGGCGATTTTTTCAAAAATCTGGTCATAATTTTTTTTTTCCCTTTTGCTTTTGCGTTTTTCTCGTCAAGACGGATAAGTATTAACGTAGAAGTATATCGATGTAAAACTAACTAGAAAGATAAATAAGTTAGGCCAAACTTAGATTTAGCATATAATGGGTTCGGAGAGCAAAAGGATAATGCAAACACCAAAGCTAAAGATACTATCCAAATTATTTGAATTCTCACACCCCTTGCACTACATGTGTAGAGTGGTCGATCCAGCTGTCCATTTCGGCAATGAACTGCTCGGATTTTTAGGAGTTTGGATTAAATCCGTGCTCGTCATATCGAGATGGACGGTCTGATCTACCACACAACACCGTGTAGTGCGGCTGCCGCATTACAACAACTCCCAATCCCTTTCTTCTTCTTCTTTTTTTGGTCGAATGGAATGGTATCAATCCCTTACTTTCACGTCATCTTCCCTTGTTTGATTTACTCAAAGGAAACTTGAAAATTCAACAACTCGATCATGGGAAGGGAAGTCATTCCAAACTAGAAGTTGATGAAGATTCAGATAGCACTACTAGTACTCGGACAAGACAAGAGTAGCAGGCGCTTCAGTGGAAGACTTCGATCGGTTCAATTACCACATTTTTATTGCATGCCAAAGCCAAACATGATGGGAAAGACTTTAGAAAACTGGAGCTAGTAGTAGTCAATAATTGGGAAGATTTGTGAGCCCATTGATGACGGCCAATCTACTACGTATAGTATAACTCCCTTATATACGGAGTACTTTTATGGACCCGGATTCTATATCTCAATAGAAATGTTAAAAAAAAAAAAATGGTACTGCAGGGTGTTCCGGAACAGCTTTCGCGCACCTTCGATTAATCTATGCAGTTCTCTCTCACAGCCTGTACGCGTGGGGTGAGATGTGGTCTTGTTAAGAGTTATTGGTTAAAGGAGAATCGAACCTGTAGAGACTTTAGTGGGGAGCAAACTCTCTCAATTCCCGGTTCAAGGCCACCGGGCCAACACCTTGGATCGATCCGTGAGACATGTAATATATTGCTCAATTCAAACAAGCTTCGATGTCAAGTGATCCTACCCATGTTCAAACGTGTACAGTGTTTGACTATTTGCAGCTAGAACGCTCAATATCAAATTGCCGTGGAAGTTGCCAGGAAAACACCGTGGAGATTAGACTGAGATTCACCTCAACCGATACGGTCCATAAATAAACTCCATTAATTTGAGTGAGAGAAATGTCGGCAACCATGTATGGTGATCTGCATTGAGCTTCCCAATAAAAGAAAAATATGAGAACTACTGGCAATAAATATATTTTGTGGTTAATTTGTAGTGGTCATGTGGTCATAATATTGTATTCGATATTGTTACTAATTTAATTATACCTACCTTGACTCTATTATTGTCGATATTATAGCTCAACAGTTTGACATTGTTAGGCAGATTAGTTTAGTTAAAGAACCATCATTTTGATTGAAATGACACATCATCCTTCATATATGCAACCATTTTAATGAGTTTAGATGAGAGTATTAAGGACCCGTTTCGCTATGATTCTTATTTTTTAAGTTCTTATTTTTCACTATATTAGACTCGTCATTTTCTCATGACACAACACTTTTAATTCAAAAGCTAAGTACTTATTTGAAAATTTTAAATAAGTACTAATTTGTTAGTGGAACACATCCTAAATGAATAAAGTCTTAATTAATTTCAAGATTATGGGAGTGACGTAGAATAAAAGAGTATTTGATTAAAGTACTCCAAAGTTTGGTTGTTAAGATAAGAGTTAGGAAGCAACATTAGTACGTAATTAATTTGACAGCCTCTCAAGTCAAATTAACTCAATTCAAGAATCCATTTCAATCACAATTTGCGTTTATATAATATCATAAGGGTAAAGATCAACATTGGGGGGTTTCTGTGATGTGAACAAGGACACAATACGAGTACTCAAAAAAAAAAAAAAAAAAATCACTTTCTTAAGCTTATTGAGTAAGTTACACACTTTTTTAGGAGCTATCAATCTTTACAAGCTCAGTTGATTCGAGACTTTGTTGCAACTTAAAACGAGTCATCACTAGCGAACAGTGAAATTGGTTTCAATAATTCTTCAGCGTTTATAAAATGGCCCAAACATCCTAAGTTGTGAAGAAAAGATTAAAAAAAAAAAGTGTAGGTTGGCCAAAAGTGAATTGATACGTGTTCGTTCAAGTAAAGAAGGGCCAGATGGGCTCCGTATTAGAAAAGTTCCCTTACTATAATCTCTCTCTCTCTCTCTCTCTCTCTCTCTCTCTCTCTCTCTCACCTGAGATCACAGGAGAGGCAGAGTATGTCAAACAGGGAGACACTTGGGGAAAGCAACACCACTGCAAAGCATTGGGCACCGAACCTAACAGCAAACTAACATGAACATTAAAAAACCATTTCACCAGATATGAACTGCAGAACAAATTGATCCTTCTTTACTTTTGTTTCTCAGCCTTTTTGTTTTTCCCATTTGTTCTTGTACCTAAAAGGTTCATGAAGAGCTGGTCTATCTCTTCTACAGCTTCTCTGTCTAAACATTAAAAAAAAACAATTTACAATTCTACTTTGCCACTTGCTACGTACACCACCACCCCTCCCCACCTTCCCTCCCCCTTCCTTTTCATTCTTTTCATAACCGGATGTTCGGGTTGCTTGCGCGCGCATTTCAACTGATTTTGAAACTCTAAAGTTAACGATCGGTCAAACTGTTCAGTGGCCCAATTCCCTCCCCCTTCCTACCCCAACAAAAAACAAGAAAAAGCAAAATGTTACAAAGCTCCAATTACCCTCGGCTTCTTACTACACTCAAAATCCAAAAACTCCATCTCCCTAATCCTCTTATTCCCCCCACAACTACCATTGGTATCAACACCACCACTAAATATGTTGACCCCAAACAGTCTAACCATTTGAACCGGCCGGACCGGGATCAATAGCCCGGCCACAGCCGGCCCGTCCCGGGCCTTCCAACCGATGAAGAGCTGCTTGTCCGAACCCGTGGACCGGTGGAAGCTCACGACATCCCCTGCTTTCAGGCTCTTCTCCTTCACGAACCGGCTCCACCCCTTGGTCAGCACGTAGCTCTGGCTGCTGTTCCAGTACGAGTACCGGAACCTCCACACTTTCCCGGCCGCGTCCTTGAAGTTCAGCAGGACCCCCTTCGAGACGCTCCCGTTCTGCAAGGGGAAGTGCTTCTCCGCGTGCTGCTTCGGTATCACCAGCCGGTTCAGCTTCCCGACGTCGCTGGGCGTCACCGCCTTCTCGAACAGCTGCTCGGTCGCTCTCGCGGCCGAGCAGTCGGGGCCGCCCAGCGAATTTACAACCCTGTCCTTGTTTTGGCATTTTCCGTTTCCGTCGTAATTCCGCCTGCTCTGCTCCAGCTCGTCGTTGTACGTGTGCTTCCTGAGCATGTCCACGACCTCGGCCTTGGAGTGGGAGCTCAAGAACGCGGCCTCCACGTCGTCGTTTTCAGAAACTGCTGTAGCAGTTTCCGACTTGAAGTTCGTGACAGCGTCGCGGCCGCGAAAGCGCTGGGCCGCGATGTCGTAGGCCCTGGCGGCCTCGTCTTCCAAGTTGAAGGTGCCCAGCCAGACCCGCTGGTGCTTCTCGTAAATCTGGGCCCCCCAGCGCCCGTTGGGCTGGGGGACCACGCCTTTGAAGCGGGACGAGGGGAGTTTTCGGGACTCGGCCTCGACGCCGCCGTCGGTGTCGAGGATTACGCTCTCGCCGCTCCCGACGTGGCACAGGCTCTGATTCGGCGACGTCATCGTCGCGGGCTGAGGGAACAGCGGTTGGGGTGTGGTTGATCTAGAGTCGGTCGTTGTGCTCTCGTCTGTGCAGCTGTTGTCCATTTTTGGTGGTGTGTCTCTGAGAGAGAAACAGAATGTATTTTCAGAGAGAGGGAGAGAGATGGAGAGAGACTGAGAGAGAGAGAAAAAAAGGGAAGCGGGGTATGAGTTGAATACGTAGGAGGCTGAATATTTATAGGAGCTGGCATATGTCTCGTGTGACGGAATATTATAATAAAAAATGGTTACTGTAATCATATTTGGTTTCTAAACTTTAAAGTATCATTTAGTGAACATTTGCCTGATATCGACAATATTAGAGGTTGTTCGGCTGAATAAGTCAAGTGACTTATTTTTTTTTCTTATTTGCATTTTTCCGCATTTGTTAATTTTTGTCAATTTTTTGGAAATTATTACTTCATCATGACGAGAGGAATTTAAAAAGTAAAAAATTACGATCAAAACATAATTTTACTTTTTAGATTTTTCTTATCATGAAAAAACAATAATCCAAAAAAATTGACAAAAATTACCGAATGTGAAAAAAATTTGAATAAGGACAAAAAAATAAGTTATTTAGCCGAAAAACCAAAACCTACCGAATGGCTTAACAGACTAGTACTCTCCGTTCCAATTTGTTTGCGCATTACGGAAACTCCCTGATCGATCTGGATATATTCACCCAAGAATCATTACGTTCAAAACATTCGCTATGGAAGGACATAACATTTTACGATTGGATCACACGATAAGTTCGCCGGGATGGTTTTGAATTTGTCAAAGAAACTTTATATTTTCTCATGTATACGACGAAATAAAATGGTAAAGTAAACATACTGTTATGTTATTACAGGTTGTATAGTTTTTGGCAAATTAGATATGACAACAAAGATAATAAAAAAAGGGATATGATAATGTGGGTGAGGGTGGGGTCAACCCAAGAAAGGAAAGGAACTAGGAAGATTCATGGAGAGAGAGAGAGAGAGAGAGAGAGAGAGAGAGAGTTACTGGGAGAGAGAGAGAGAGAGAGAGTTACTGGGGGAGGGGTAGTGTGGGTGTCTGGTAGTAGGAGTAGTAACTAGGAGATACAGGGGATCCATCCAACGACTCTGCGATATCAATATGTATGTATAATGTTGTGGGCTATGTATGTGAGGTAGGTCCCAATTCGTGGCAAGTTGGTACTGTTGGAACCGCGTTTTAGAAAAGTTCATCCATCCCCCCTGAGCTTTTGCTGCTGACCATCAGCATGGCCTCTCTCCTCCCTACAAATTCCATATTATTTATTATTAACTCCAACGGATTGACCTGGCGGTGAAAGTCTGAGCTCGGAGGTTTTAGAAATTTATTATCAACTTCTTTGAAATTAGGACATATAATAAGGGTTTTGCTCTGACTTTAGTTTGTGTCTTAGTAAGAGAGTGGTGGAAATGAGTCTCAGGATTAATTGATATGCGTGTAAACCGATCCGGACGTATGAGTTATCGGAATTCCATATATTTATTCTTTGGTCGTTATCCTATCTGATTCTGATACCGATACCGATACTTGATCAAAATCTTTCTTCTACAGTATTATATGTTGCTGCTTTTAATGCACCAAATTGAATTCCAGATAAAGGTTAGAGAGAGACGCGAGGGGGTAAGGAGGGTAGGAGCGGGGGTTTAAAACCTGCTTCCACTGGTATGGGTACCAATGGGCCAATGCTAACAAGGGGATAGACAGACAGGGTGAAGTAAGTGTGTGGGTGTGTGTGTGTGTGTGAGAGAGAGAGAGAGAGAGAGAGAGAGAGAGAGAGGAATTTTGATTCCACTGGTATGGGGTGTCATGGGCCAATGGTAATGGAGGGGGATGGATAAACTTGAAGGAAGGCAGAGCTCATCTGCGAAGGAATTCCCACATAAGCCTTAGCTGGCATGATTTGATTCGTCTTCTTTGATCTTTCCGTTTTGTCTTTTTCGTCTAGGTTCATCATGTATAGGGAGTCTCTCTCTCTCTCTCTCTCAAAACAATTCCTTTCCCATTTCCTATCCTAATTTTCCAACAAAGTGTCTGTCACTTTCTTGTTCTAATTTCAGTACGACTGTTCAATCCACTCCACTAATCCGGTAAAATCAATCTCGTCTACTTGTCAATGAACAGAATTTAGTAAATGTACGGAATACATTCAAATGGAGTAAATTCAAAGAATGAATAATGTGGCTTTTCCAGTATGACTTTAACACCTATTTTTGCTGAAGTAGATCATCTCTCTAATAGTAGAATTTAATTAAAAATTGGCTCCTAAATTAAGAAGATTGAGATTGGACAAACAAATTGAGACAGATGAAGTAATTCGTTAAATGTCGTAATCTATATATCAAGGAGCCAAAGTAAAGATATATAAATATTTAAAGAGGTAGGGAGATCTAGTGAGGCCTTTATATTTTATCGTAATTAATCTACCTCGATAGTCGTTAAGTTATGAGTATTTGTACATTTTTCTGAATTACTACAAAGCTTTAACACATAATATTAGGTCAATTTTCATCATTTGAGGAGTTGAATTCAGTTATTCCATTGAAGATGCTTATGATTTCTGGCTAAGCGAAAAGGAGCTGAATTGTCCAGAATTTAACCTATTTATCACTTACAAGCATGCTCATTTCACTTGATTGTAAGTGTGAATCCAACTTGCCAAGTCTTGCCATGAACAATTTGAGATCATTAGTCACGATCGGGGTTTTTACCTTTATCACTTACAATCATGCCCATTTCATTTGATTACAAGTGTGAATCCAACTCGCTAAGTGTTGCTGCAAAGTACGAACAATTTGAGATCGTTAGTCACGATTGGGGTTTTTACCTCAGGTAATTCAACAGTAGTAAAACACGAAAGCACCGTTCTATCCATGGAACGGTTCAAGATCGCATGATTGGCCTTCACCCACTTGAATCTGCCCATGTCTCGTGGTTATTAATCAACGCTAGAGATGAGCCAAGAACGATGCAATACTATGGGCTAAAAACCTTGTAAGTAGTAAACCGGGAATCCTGTAGCGAACGGAAAATATCATGGAGTGTGATTTATATTTTATAAAGTTTTTGATTATTGTACGGACAAGTCCTCCCGTCTCGAGAGGGCCCGCATGCAATTTTGACGAATAACTAGAAGCTTAAGACGGTGGGTGTAGCTTTTCGTACATTTCCAGTTCTTTGCTTGTGCTTAGAAATGGGGTCCCACTTTGTAGATTATTAGATTCCCTTCCTACTACTCCATCCAAGAACTAATTATCTTTTGTCAACTTCTAGTAATTACGACCAAGAACTAATTAAAAGTTTATTTTGATCAGTAATGCTCTATGATTAATCTAATTCGACATCATTATTTGTAGAAAATAGTGCCACAAAAAGTACAAACATAGTTTGTGTGCATATATAACACACTGGCGGCTTTTTGCTTTAGCAACGGTATTCACACTTGAATACCCGCAATTCATATTTTTACCGACATGCATGTATATATATAATAAACTCGAATAAATCAAGGTTAACATTTACTAATGGGATTTCTTATATTATCTTTATGGCCTCCTTAGTAAAATTTTGCGTGCAGAGCCAGCCGTCACTATACTTACGGTAAAGGTACTGTAGTTGAGTATTTAATAAAATTTTGTTGCCTTATAAAAAGAAAGGTGCAGAACTATTTTCTCTTTCCTTGATAAACGAAAGTTCAAGCCAATTTGAAGTGCAATTGGCTAATTTCAGAACCCTGAAATTAACGACCTTCGAACCTTGCGTTTTCGGCTCTTCGAAGCCCTCTGCTGCCTCCATCGGTGACAGTGATGCAGGGTTGGTTGCATCTCCCTCAGCTCCGATCCAAGTCTCGGGAGGGATAGATTTGCGAAGATTGCGCAGCTTTAAGGGGTTTGGCTTTTTCTCCGACAAAGCAGTGGCCAGGTCCAAGGCGGCAGCTCCTGCGACAAATCTAGTGAACGGAGTTTTATTGTCCTGTCTTTATTTTTTGTTGTTTCTTGTTACTCCGGTTGTGGAGATTGGAACTTTTGGTGCCCCTTGTGGGTTGATTTCTTCTGCACTCAGTGTATTCTCATCCAAACCACATGAATAACCCGATTATTATGTGTTTGTTCCCATCGACGGGCTCTGATTTAGGGTTTGTAGCCCTTGGTCGAATTTTGAGTAATCAAAATTTCTGAGTTTAGTTAAAAAAAAAAAACCTCGCGCAAAAGTAGGGTATTGTTGTATGGGATGGGGAAATCTTCTTTTCTTTCTGTTTATGGCACTCCCCACAAGTGGGAAGGGAGTGAGTGGCCGTGGGATGGGCATGACATGGAAGCATACTATCGCCCTGGCCCATGGACCCTATCTAATCATGGAACTTTCACAGTGATAGTCTTAATACCACTATACTATCTCACAGATGATCACAACATGAGCTCACCTGATGCTGATTAGTATCTCTCATCTGGTGCATTTTGACCCAGTCCACTTGTATATTTTTCTTAGGGACGAAGTTTTTGGGTGCCGGGTGGGACACATATGTGGTACTCCGTCAGCGATCTTAGTTGTTCAAATGTGTTTAATTTGGACGTTTCGGATTTTAGAGAGAGATCAAAAAGAGGAGAGAAAGTGGTTGGGTGAGGGGAGAGAGAGGAATAAATTTAAGCCGTTCAAAACTCATTTAGACGGCTGGAATTGCTGACGAATACCGTCACATGGTACCCTCTTCGCACCCAAAAATGTCTTTCGTTACAAACCTTCAATTTTGCATTCTAAACCTTGAATATTAATTAATTTGGGATTCTCTAAAATAAAATTTTGGTTCCGTCCATGAGCGTCTGAAACCGATTAAAAGCAGTGGGCCCTGATTATTTGATCGCGGACCCACCTTAATACTGTAATACCTAAAAAAAAAACATAGGTAATCACACAGTTAAAATCCACCATCTAAGCAACTACCTTTGTTTCCATTCCCTTTCTGCTCATGAGATAATTAGCCTTTTAAGGATAATCCATTAGTGATATTCTAACATTATCTTCAATGCATGGGTCGCTTGTTTGGTCCCCACGAGGGGGCGTATTAGTATTAAAAAAAACCCATTAATTAACCTAATTTAGCACGAAGTTACTTTCTCTAATCTCTAATTACACAAGCACTTTCTTTTACTAGATAAAGCTTAGGCCCTGTTTGGTGCCCCTCTACTCATCATTTCCCTCCTGTTAATCATCATCATCATCATCTTCATTACAAATTCTTTTAATTGGACCACACATCTATCCAGTTGATCTCCATGACTTGTCTGTGACTGTGTTTATCCTTTTTCACATGGGGTAAGATTTCTTTCTTTCCTCCTTTTATCATGTACTTAAAAAAAATATCCTTTCTTTAGTCCATCACACCTGCTAAGGAATATTAGTCACTTTAAAATAAACAAATTGATTAACCTTATCTAGTTATGATGCTTGCCCGGCCGCATTTTGTAGCACAACCAAACAGATTATAAGTTGTTGGTCCAAATTTAAGTGGAAATTGAGGAGGCTTAATTAGGGCATATTTCATCATCAATTGCCAATTGCGTTAGAGCCTTGTATGCCTCAAAAGCAAAAGCATATGTCAATACCTATAATGGTATCATTTCCTACTGCTAACCCTTACTGATGTATATAATATTGACAAAAAAATAAAATATCGGGCATCAAGTTTTTCCGCTAATATTTGAAACATCAAGTTGTGATTATCATTTCAATTAAATGGTAATTTACATCATTGCATGCATTAGCTTGTTACTATATATATACTATCCCACTCCCTAGGTATTTTCTCAGTTGGAGATGACTTAACATATGGAGAAATTTTTGGGTGCCGAGCAAGTACCACGTGTGACGTGGCGGTACTCGTCGGCAATCAAAACCGTCCAAACGTGTTTTGGACAGCTTGAATTTACTCTCCCTCTCTCTCTCTCTCTCTCTCTCTCTCTCTCACCTACCACTCTCTTTCCTCTTTTTCTTTCTCTAAAATTCAGCCCGTCCAAAACATGTTTGGATGGTCTGAATTGCCGACAGGATAACACGTGTGTGGTACTCTACTAGTACCCAAAAACTTCTCATATATATGACTTAAGATAGGTACACCACGTCATACCCCACCGTGGGATATTGCAAAAGGCGCCATGTCATATTTAAAAACTAAAAAAAAAATATTTCACGTTGGTGACGACACCAAATAAATTACTAGTAATAAGACATGCTTGATTTTCGAAACTTTTGAAAGAATGTGAGTACTTGATTAAAGTTTGCATACTATTCAGAGATATTTTTTCCCGATAATTTTAATGTCGAAAAGCATGACATGGATAAACTTGGATCTTGCTTTATGACGATTTCAGACTCTGGATGAAAATACGAGATAAGACTTTTGATCTTGTGATGTTATAAACTAAGTGTTAGGAGATTTGAGAATCTAGTAGAATAGATTTGGTCTTTTCGTGATGCAATTTTCGTGATGTTTTTATTTCTATACTACTCTGTTTGTCCCGATAGAATATCAATTTATCCTTTATCGAGTTTTAGTACAATCTCTTTCGCCTTTTTAATTTGTCTTACTTTAACTTTTAATCGTCCTAAAATACATGTTTGTTTCATAAAACTTGAGTCATATTCAATAAAAAAAAGGAAAGATAATGTCAAAACTGTTTTTGTTGGTATCAAAACTCTAGTGCATAAAAGTTTTGTACATTGCAAATGGTACAAGTCTTTAATGCACTAAAGTTTTGGCACCAACAAAAATGTTTTTGGCATTATCATTTCTCGAAAAAATATTTCCCCTCTTTTGTATACTTATGGATAAAAATGACTGGTGCAATTGTTTTGGTAGCTAGTGGCCATAGTCTCATGGAATAAGGCCCCGTTCCGCTAAGGGATGTATTGTGAGAGAATAATTTATCTCGTGAAGTGAAAAATAATTACTTAAAAAATAAGAATTTTAGCGGGATGAGCCCTAACCCGTTTACCATTCAACCCTTTCTGTAGATTAAATATATAAATATGCATGTGCGTAAGCTACTCTTTTTATCCGGTGTTTATTTGGCTGGCAAATCAGATACCTGCACATATATTAATATTTCGTGTGTGTATATATACGTCAGCATATTTTATGAAGAATAAACACAGAAAATATAAATTATATAAACGTTGTTCGATGAATGGGTTTTGTGGGACTCTCATCCGCGTCAACAACACGCATTATGCCATTTCTTTTGTTTGTTTCTTCCCCTTCACGGCCGACTTCGGCTTCTTTTCAACCCGTTCACACGTAACGTCGGTATCAACGTAATTGCTATCGGGTTGGTCAGGTGGTCTTATCCGCATATTTCGGATTTTCTTTCTCTTAAACTTTTAGGTTCGATTTTTCCTTCCAACGATTTTTGTGACAATCTCATCCCCCGCTCAAACTTATAAAGCGACTGTGAAAGAGGGACTGTGTGGATTAATCTTAAGTGTGCAAGTTTGCCGGAGACGCCCTGCATTACCAAAAATAAAATAAAACAAAATAAAGAATCTCCTTTACATATCTTAGATTATGAATAACTTTCGGTCTACCCTAAGAGATATGTATGTGAGCGTATATAGAAATATACTATTTGTCCAGATAAGCATATTTATTTAAATAAACAAATAAAGAGCTAATAAAAAAATGTATTAAGGGGCAGAGGGGAGGGTTTTTATTTAGCTGTGGAGATCTTTGACTGTTGCTCTCGATCGATTTCTTCTTGTCGACGTGGACGTACGAAGACCCGCATTTTCGGGTCAAACCACGTGATCAGATGATCACCACTGGACCTGGCGTGACTCTTTTAAAATAGTATTCCTAGTTCATGCGAAATTAGGGTTAATTATTTTAGTTTCTCAACAAAAACGATTTATTAATCACTTGTTGAAATTACTTGGATCGCAACCAAAACTAAACGTTCCAATCAAAACTAAACATTCCAACAAGGTTGATTGCCTTTTGCTCGAACGATCACATGTCACACTCCTGCAAGCTAGCTAGAACAAACCAAATGAGAGATACTGTTCCTAGTCAAATGAATACATTACTGCCTTCCTCCATGCTTAAGGAAGTTCCTTAAGCACCTTACGCATGGATCGATCCCAAGTTAGAGTAGTCCAACTTTTTTGTAACTTATAACAACAAGGGTTACATGCATAAATTAGTTAATTTTGAAACCTAATGTTTGGCTATTATCCAATGCATGATCCAAACCCTAGGTGAACCTCTCACCTCTTGAAACGTCTAGGTTCTTGTATTTACTTTAGGTAAAACATTCGAGTGGGAAGTTTAAATGTAAGAACTCGGTTTACAACGTGTATATGTACGTGTTTGGTGAAACATGCATGGTTAAACTCTCTTCGATGCCTAAAAAATCAACAAGCTCCGGGAATAAATTTGTGTTATGTTGAATATATATTCATGTTAATTAACTTTTTAGATAAAAACCAACCTTCTTTCATGAATGATTTTATGAATTTCTGTCCCCTTCAGAAGTTCTAATTAAAATCTTTTGAATTTTGGATAGTGCTAGCCTCGATATTTTGATTGCCCAAGTCTGATTCCAAACTTAGTTGTCCATTTACTATTAAGTCATAGAAAATAAAAAGACATACAAGTAATAAATAAATAAAATCAAGGTTACATTGGGTTTACATTTTTTTTCCATTGTCCATGGTGGGGGTTGCCCAAGCCCAAGGTCTTGAGGGGCTTACCCCAGGGCCGGCTCTGACGATTGTGGAAAAAGTTTCAAAAGTTGTTAATATGTACGCGGCGAAATATTAGCTTAACCAATGTGGAACAATTAGGACCATAAGATCTTCCAAAAGAAAAAAGTAAGAAAATCTGATAAAATCATATTAATTTGTTGTGAGATGCACGAAACAAAAATATCCATCTCTAACCACGAACGGAAAGGATCACAATTCCGTGACAGAGTATTTGTTAAGACAGAGTATAGACCACAGATCCAACTGGAGGGATTCATGGAAATAAAACAAAATCAATTAGAAAAGTAGTACTAATTAATTTAAATCCATGACATAATCAATTACCTTAATAGCTAGACTCAGTTTTAATTAGTCCATTGTTTTTAATTAAACCATTGCAAAACCCAACTGGTTTGAAAGCTGCTTCTGTCTAGAAGAACCTAGCCTAAAGCAACATTTTTGTACATGATGAGAAGGTTCTACTTGGTTAACAAATCAACCCCCAAATCAAGCCCAAACAAACAAACAATAATGAGAGAGTTTACTTTTCTGGAGTAGATAGCAACTTGGGAATATTGTTAATTAATTAAGGTGGGTACCCTTTGGTAATGTAGGTATAAGCTGTTTTTGTTGACTGGAAAAAACATCTCTACTTTTTATTCCATTTGGTCACCATTGGGACCCACCAACTCCTGCATGCCACATAACTCACCTCATTGGTTGAGAAGTTGAACAGGTAGCATTCACCTCCATTAATGGGAGGGAAAGGATAATAAGCAACAGTAATTGAGAGGTTGATAAAGTTTGGCTTGTGTTACAGAAAGTCTACATACACGTACGCACCGCTCCGTCACCGTTTTCAATTTCGCCGTTCAAAAGTGTTTTGGATGGTCCGGATTTTAAAAAATCGTTCCAAGGAAGGGTTAAACTGTTACCTGAAAAGGGTTTTTGAAAATTCTGAACATTGATTGTCGATACATATGGTGAAACGCTGAGCAGTAAATATTGAACGGTGAAGGTTTAGCGTGTGGGGTGGTCTGGGTGCTTTTGTTAATATATACATGCCATATGAGCATATGTTAAAACATCATTAAATGCTATAACAACTAGACCCACAGAAAATGGTAGTAAAAGAAGTTTAATGACAGAAAACTAGCTCTTATGAGACCATAATACCCTTTTTTATTCAATTCCTTCCTTCACTTTTTGATCCACTCCGTCCATTTTTCTAGCCTTTCAACTCCCCTGAATCCTACTCAAAAAAATCAATTTGGTACAGTCTAGTCCAAAGCAAGAAGAGGATAAAAAAGAAACTGCTAAATATTGATCATGAAGAAGGGTGCAACGAGATTAAAAAAAAAAAAAAAAAGGTACCTAGTATTTAATTTTTTTAATTATTACTTTTGAATATCCCAAAATGTGTTTAATTTCCTTTAAAATTGATGCATATTTTTTTTATCAGCAATCTTTTTAATTAATCACCGAATTCAAAAATTACAAGATTAAAAGGACAAGGGCACAAGAAATCGATATATCCGACGTCTCGGAGGTGCGTAGCACGGTGCTGCGCACACCATCCCCTTTCCCTTAATTTGATCCGAAAAGCCATTGCAAAAACAAACATTACAATTTGTTTCTAAATTTTGTTAGCTCGTGGTAATGTTGCACTTAGAGATGGAAAGGTGAGGAGACTAAATTACGCTCATAAATGTTTAACTCCAATATGGATATTTTGCCAAGCTTCCAGAATTTACAGTTAGGACCGAAAAATCAATTCAACTAATGGGGGCCTCGTACTAGTAGTAGTCTCGATAGAGAATTCTAAAACTTTGATCTTTCAATTACTGTCCCATACCAATCTTTCTCATGGTCTCTTTACAAGTCCTTCTGATGGTCGACCAACCTTCTCTTTCGTTGTTTTTTTCAAAGAAAAATGAAAAAAAGGCAGAAAATTGAACAAACACGCAAGGAAAATGATCAAAATGAGACTAAATGAACTGACTAATCTAGGTGAGCTATTTTATTGTCTGATAGCAGGGAAATAATAATCATCATCATCATCATCATCATCATCGGGCAGTATTTGTAGACTTCCCCAATACATGATTTGACAACACGAGCGCGGGTGAAAATTGAACCCAAAGCAACTTATATGAATCTTGTTGAAGCTTATAGCAAGAGGGAAATGAACACAAATAGAAAAAGAGTTTTTCATTGGAGGGAGAAAAAAAAAAAAAAAGCAAATCGAAATTACATGGAGAAAGGTCGATCGTTAAATTTGGTAGAATTTGTTTTAATTGTCCAACAAAGATTCTTGTCTTGCAAATCAGTGCTAATGTTTATCAAACTCAAATCAATGAAAAGGATCAAAATGAGACTTTATTCAGCCTTTAGTTCCAATTCCAAACTAATCTGGCCCCAGCAAAAACTCTAAGACTATGCAGAAATAGGTGGTGGCTATGTTGCCGACATGGCACTCACAAAAGCAAGGCTACAAAAGTCAATAATTTATTTTTTAAAGTTTTAAAGGCCACTTGGGGAGGGGGAGGTTTTAGTTGGCAGCCAATAGCTGGAGAGATATAAATTTGTTTCCTTCTGTTGCAGATAAGCATTTATCTTCCCCCCTCTGGTCAATCTCCATCTACTCACTTATTATTACTAAGTGCAAGTTGCAAATTGCGCATACCTTGTTCCGCTGAAAAAGTCATTGTGAATTTTTTTTTATTTGAATTATTTTTGTATTTGTTAATTTTTTTGTGAATTATTGCGTCGTTATGATGAGATAAATTTTGGAAGCAAAAAATTATGACCGAAACTCAATTTTTTAAAATAAAGATAAAAATAATTTGCTTCACCTGCTCAAAATTTTCTTTTTTTAATATTTTCGACAATAATATTAGTCTTTTTCAAGTTTAATATGTTGCCGAGTAGGTACAGAGTGATTGATCCGACTATTCATTTGGGCATAGACGACTTAGATTGAATCTGGGCACATATAAATTACATACAAATATAAAACGTTCATTGTTCAGTTATAAAGATTCGAGCCGTGATTGCTAAGTCGAGTAGCCGGACCAGTACCATTCTCTAGAAACATATAAGTCGGTTCTGGGAGGAGACTTGTCACGTACATCGAGGTCAATCAAGTCAAGAGAAATGCCAATGGCAGATTCTTATTGGCTATTTGTGGACTTTTCCTTTTCTCCATTTACGCGTTTGCGGTACCATTCCTTTGATTTGTTTTAGTTTTGGGAAAAATTCAAGAGCTGTCATGGTTTTGTCTGCAAGTTGGAAACTACTTGGAACTGTAGTAATCACTTGGGAATGTGGCTTAGAACAGGTCAAGAATTTGCACGGCATTTTCTCAAGTCATGTGAAACAAAAAATTCGATGTAGAGTTATGTGTATGATTTTTCTGCCAATCAAAATTTTACACGAGAAGAGATTTAACGAATAATTGTTGATTGAGTCAATACGATCTTTGATTGAGTGAATATGATCGACACAACCCCCGGCACACGCAATGCAATACTAATAGACAGTACAATTGAAGACAAAAAGATGATCTTGTGTTTTTTGTTCATGTAGCAAAACAAACTTGGTTGAATAACCTCTGCACAATTATCATTGGGTCATTGACGGGTCCGACTCTGGTGTCTTAGCTTTAGGTGGCTTTTGGTTTGTTTTGTTTGTTATTCTTTGTTTTGTTTGTATTTTTGGACCAATAGTGTCCGCTTTTGTTACAATGTTTTCTTATATATATTAACTAGGGCTGCTCGCGGTCTGGTTCAGTTAGGATTTCTAGGAATTCGAGGACCGAACCGCTAGTCACGGTTTTTACAAAATGAAATCCGTGTCCGAACCAAAAGTCCTACGGTCCGGTTCCAATCCGATATGTGACCGAGGATCGGTTACGGTTTTATCCACAGATTTTAGCAAAAATAAAGCTCAAGCATATATCCCACAATAAAAGGGAAGAATATTATATTCAGAATTAAGTTTAACACCACCAGAAAGTACTTGCTACATAAACTATTAAATAGAAACTACCAAAGGCTTACTTCAAAAATCAAATTCAAAAGAATTTAAAACACTAGTAGGATTGAATTTATTATACTACATTACATAATATAAAAGAACCGGAAAATCAACGAATTACTGAAACTCAACTAAGGTTACCCGTAATTTTTACGAAAAAACTTCGATTTACTCCCTATATTTTATGTATATCTACACTATATCCCATTATTAAGATAAAATACTAAAATTGGTGGAAAAAAGTGTTAACATTACTAACAATTTATTATATAAATACACACAGATATTATTTATATAAAATAAATATCTCACGGTCCGGTTCGGTTAATCCACGGTTTCGTAATGAAAATCCGTGGACCAAACCGCGAGTCACGGTTTTCTAATTTTTCAATCTGTGTCCGGACCATTAATCCACGGACAAAATTCAAAAGGTACTGATCGGTTTGGTCCGGACCGGTTTCACGATTGACCGGATTTTTTGAGCAGCCCTAATATTAACTGCATTTTCTGGTTGTTCGAAAATTATGATTGCATCAGTATAATGATATATATTCACGTACATTTTGTTCACATGGACCTGGAGACGAGCAAAGCAGACCATCAAAATAGTTAATGTAGGGGGCTTAAAAATTCAAACAAGTTCATTGGTTGAAAGATGGGATCAGTTTCCCAAAATTAATCGAGATGCGCATATGCTAATCCGGACATCTGGTTATATAACAGTCAATGATATCAAAGACTACGTGGCTCTAAACTAACCAAAAGTTTATACTAAATAAGTTGCTTAATCATACCCCCAGATCATTAGGCTGAGAATTTTTTAACCACATCTGTTTTGTTTTGTTGCTTTCCGTCTTGTATAGTGTTGTTGAAAAATTGGGTTCAATGAGTATTAGTCAAAAAGGACCAATCAGAATTACAGCTGGGAAGTGGAAAACTCACTCCATTGGGGCCTTTGAAATTTACAAAAGGTGTTTAATGAAGACTTGCAAAGTCATTGTTTTGGTTTAAAAATTCCTCAAAACCCTGAATACAATCCATTAAAATTAGATTAGTCAACTGGGGTTTATTGCATTGCCCCGCCCCATTTTATGGAGTCAAATCTTCAAGCTAGGGATATTAACATTGCCACGTTGCCATGTGGAGTACTAAACATAGAATATTCGGCTACTTATACAAAAACAAGAAAAAAGAGCAGATAAAGCCTAGTCCTCATTCGGTGAACAGAGCTTAACCATCTCTACATTACAAGAAAATTTGGATCTCTCAACGGTTTTTTAGCAACGGTTGCAAAAACCGTTGGTATAGATAGGTCTATAGTAACGGTTTTTAAAACGTTACTAGAAACAGAACTATAGCAATGGTTTTTATGTGACCGGTGCTAGACTACAACACTATAGCAACGGTTTTCAATAACCGTTACTATAAACTGGCCTATAGCAACGGTTTTCATTAACCGTTGCTTTTATTATGCTATTTTTCCTAAATTTTTATTGTGATATTTTTCCGATATTGTTTATTTAACGTATTTTTTTAGCATTTTGTGGTAATTTCTGAAACTAATCATTCATTTTGGGATTAATCATTCATCTTAATAAGAATAAAAAAAAGTATAAAATTGTGAACTGAAATTGAAAAAAAAATCATATAAGATGACACTAACGACAACAAACGTTAGTTGTTTGATATTTTTTCACCCATATTGATTTTTTATGCTTTTAACGTATTTTTTTAGCATTTTGTGGTAATTTCTGAAACTAATCATTCATTTTGGGATTAATCATTCATCTTAATAAGAATAAAAAAAGTATAAAATTGTGGACTGAAATTGAAAAAAAAAAACCATATAAGATGACACTAAAGACAACAAATGTTAGTTGTTTGATAAATTTTCACCCATATTGATTTTTTATGCTTTTAATTACATTTTTTTAAATTTTTTAGACTCATCTCATAGTAATGATTAACCAATCAAAAAAATTTATGTGAATCTAACAAAAATTTAGAAACGGTAAAATTAATATTAAAAAAAAAAAAGAAAACAGAGAGGGTTTTTTGTTTTTTTTTTTTGGAACCTGGTGCATGTCAACAGGTGTCGAATAGGGCGTGCCGTACTGGCCGGCCTAGCCCGTTTAATTCCGTGTTAAACGTGATTCGTGTCTTTCCTAGCCCGATCTATTTATTAGTCATGGCGTGCCACACGGGGCCATTTTAAAATATGCTCGCCTGGCTCGCCCGCGGGACTTTCTTATTATCGGGGATTGTGAAGACCAAAATATTTCTTTTTTTTTTTTTTTTAAAACATTTGACAGAAAACAGTCTCAAATAGTAGTAACTCAAAATAAAACAATAGCATAAAAAATACAATTAAACATTTTATTGAAAAATTGAAATTTTGTAATACAATGAATGTAAATAGGTAAGAGTTGCGTTACTATAGTTTGAGTACATCCTAACTAGATTAACACTCACTCAAGTATCAATCATTTCCAATTCTTAAACATCATAAGCACAAAAAAATTACAAAATAAATATGATACCGTTCTATCTATAATCATGAACATTGTGACTCATCAATTGTGGGACAAAGAGTAGCATATTGTGTACATCTATGTTTGTAATTTAGTTGTGTTTGGATTTGGATTTAAAGAAAATTTTTGAAAAATTGTAGGGGTAATAAGTAGATAGAGATAGAGAGAAATGCCAGAAGTAGGGAGAATCTATGGAGAATTTTTAAAAAAATGCTTTTTGAAAAGTAAAAAGAACGAGGCAAATTATTTTAAATCTTCGAAATTTTACTCGTTCCATGCCGTGCCCTGAAACAACAGCCCAGTTTGGCCCACTATAGGAATCGTGTTAATTATGTTGTGCCACTCTTAAACTTGTCCTGCTCGTGCATGTTGTGCCGGCTCGGCCCATTTGACACCTCCACGTACTCAGGTGTCCACAACGTAGGGGGGGTTGGTGAATACTTGTTCTTCATAAATTCAGGACCTGGTCAAAATAAGTGATTATGATAATTAATTGCATATGATGAGTATTATAATCTGATGTAACGCTTTAAATAAAATAATTACCATCAAGTTAATTTCATTGCCGGTGTTATGTAAGACATGTAATTTGAGCTACAAGAGACATTAACCAAATGAATATACTAATAACCAAAGGCTATTATATATATTGGTGGTCATACGAAAATGATCATAATGTAATCATCATGATGCGAGGCGAAAAGTTCAAGTTCACATTTTCCAGCTTACTTTGAATCTTTTGACAGTTTAAAACTCATCAGATATGGGAGACAGTAGAGATTCATATATACATACGTATGTACGTGCTAGAGTTATAGTATCCTGTGTGCAATTGGCTAACCCCAAGGGGTTATATATGTTGAAGTGGTCTTCGCTTGAGACTTAATTAGTGTTTACTTCATCCTAAGGTCTCAGATTCGATTTTTCTTGCCAACAATTCTTGGAGCCACCTCTTCTCCATGTGTAAGCCTGTGAAACGGCTGTTGGAAGTACTGTTGAACTTCAAAAAATTTAAAGATCTTTTAAGATTTTTAGTGAAGTGCTCCGCCCTCCAAACACTAAACTCACCATTCCAATTACTCTCTCTCTCTCTCTCTGAATCCAACATATGTATAACTTCCCTCAACTACTAAAACGATTTCGTTATTTGAAGAGTCCATTCGGGTGTATAATTGAAGTAGCAAAACACAAAAAAAGTTACATTCCAACAAGTTTGAATATTCGATCTGCTCATGATCAAGTGCTGCACTTTATTTTCTTTTAAAACACGAATTGAGGTAGTAAAGTACGCAAGATACATTTTGGAATGAGATTGAGATGAATCTCCCCCAACTTGATCATTCAGTGATCAATTTCTAGGGACCACGTGGTTGCCCAAATCCTCCTATGCTGCACCCGGTATTCGTCGAGCTCCCAAAATCGGGTACGATACAATGCATCGTTCAAAAAATGTGGGCTACCTAGCCATTTCTCAAGTCCCTATTTTCTGATGCAAATTGCTTGCAAAAAGCCAAAAGAGCCCAAAGTCGCATCGACCCTTTTGTGTTTTTGAAAAGCAAGTGGTGCCATTTTCCCACATCATGTCTCCCCTGCAACTTGCCTCGTGAAAGACTCTCGAGGTCCCCCCCGTCCCTCTTGACGCGTTTTGTGCATGGCGCGCAAGTGGATTTCTTGAATCAAACTCTGTGTTCTGTTCTCAGAACAGTCCTTTTGTTTGAGCTGATCTGATTCAGGATCAGGCCTTCTGGCCGGGCTCCCTCCATTTCAAGTACTGCTAATCATTATCAACTATTTCTGTTAATTATGATGTCTGTTTCTCTTTCTCTTGGCCGTGTTGTGCGGCAGGCCCCTTCATGAGGAACTTACCAATGATCGTTGATGGTCATGATTTTAGTCGCGTAATCCTTCAAAATGGCATACATTCACGCTCTAAATTCTCGTTCTGTGCTTGCAATCCTTGTACTCACGAATTTTAATTGTTTTGGAGGTTTTTGAGCTTTATGTGACTTGGGTCATGATAATGGAGGAGAAATAACAAATCAAACATATGCAAAATACAAACGGAGAAACCAAATAACAAACAAAATGCCTAAGAGAGACCAAGATATACGTGATCCGGCCTGCTAGAGTGTAAACCTATTCCACGGGGAAAGCAAGCCAGAGACGATTCGATTATCGTGAAGAGAACAATGCTCCGAAAAACTATTGTTTGAAGCTCTGCACCATCTTACAAAAGTGAATTGCCAGTAACCTAGCTTTTAATAATATTTTATAGACATAGGTCTTGCATGCTTTTACAGATGCTACAAAACTTGGTAATTAACAAACCTAAACAAATTAGGAAAACATGCATAACAAGAAAACACGAAGAATAAGAAACATAAATAAAAAAAACATGGTAACATAATAATTTCCAATTTAACCCAGTATGTTATGACGTGGGTGGCAAAATTAGCATAATTTAACCGCTAATTAATTAACCCAGTATCTTATCTAACATACCTTTAGATATATTTTATTTTCACAAGCACAGCGGTAGCCCTATATTCATAATACTAGAAAAGTTCATATTTTACTCACAGTACCATGGGCATCGAATTCACAAAGATTAATAATTGAATAATTTGATTAAGTCTTTATCGATATCCGATTAGTTAAATTTTTTTTTTCCGAAAGAACCCTTGAAAAAATGTTTAAACACTATGAACGGCTATGATTATTTATGTGGGACCCCGAGATGGGCTCCGTACCAAAAAAAAAAAAGAAAAGAAAAGAAAAGAAAATCCTTTTCTTTTGGGAAGCAGGGGTGCCACGTGACACCCTCCCCACTTAAGCTCCGTCTGTGTGCACGACGACTTTTTACCGAAAAGAATGAAATGTCTACTTTCCTCTTCTTTTCTTTCCTTTTTTCTTTTTGATGAATAGCAAAATAAACAGATAATACTCGACATGATCATTCTGTGATAAGGATCATGCTTAACCAGTAGCTCATGCAAGGCATTGAGATAGGGGTCTCCTCTCCCCCAGCTTGATCATTCTTTGATAAGTTCCAGGGACCATGCCTAATTAATTGGTACATGCATACCATTATGCTGAAACCTGGCATCAGGGCCGGCCTAAGAGTTTTTAGTATTCAAGGCTTAATAAAAAAAGTGTGCCCTTAAAGAATTTAATACTTAACAATTTTTACATCAACAATTACAATACAAAAAAGCCAACCCAATATAAAGTTTTACTAATCATTACATACGAACACAAAATACAAAGTCTTCAAATAGGCAAATACATATTATCTCAAGAACGTACTCGATCGTGTTGCATTTCTAGAAGCAAAAGTATCAAAAAAGTCCTACTCAAATCCAATCCAAGTAGTAAAAATATTAGAGTGTCCCTAAAATTTGAAATTTTTGGGATGCCGAGGCCCCAGCCTCTTGGGCCTTGGAGTTGGGCTGGCACTACTTGGTATTCATCAAATGCCGAGAATCTGGTACGATACATCTAGGGGAGCGGATGGGGGCATCACTCATCGATCTCGTTCAACTTAATTGTTTCGAAAAGCCAGCGGCCCAAAGTCGCGTCGTCTCTCGCATCATGATGTGGGATCGAAATTAATGGAACCACTTTCGAACCATGCACGCAGTGGTTCCATTTCCCGCATCATGCATGCACGTCGCTCTGCAACTTGTTTCATGAAAACTTCCAAGTCCCCCTCTTGACGCGGTTTTTGGCAAGTCAATTTTTTTTTTTTTTTAAATTTATTTATCAAACTCTGTTATCCTTTACAATTCAGAATAACAGTCCTATAGTTTCAGCTCTTATTTGGGATGAAGCCTTTGGCATATTAGCTGTCTCCATTTCAGGTGCAATTAATCAACCATTTCTGCTTATGATAGTATGATCATCATACTACGATGTTTGTTTCTCTGGACGGCATGATCAGCTGAAAAAAGAGAATGCCGAGTAATTGTGTTGGAAAGGAAAACAAGAGCTTCGCAAGGAGATATCTATTATCTAGGAGGATAAATACATACTACTATAAACAATGGTTTTTTTTTTTCCTTGATGGGGTGTAACATTTATTAGACATAGTCAAAACGATATGGCAATTACCTTGTTTGGAACACTTTTTAAAAGGTATTTTTCAAAAGATTCCACCTAGTTTCCTCTCACTTCCAATTATATCTCTTTTTATCTCCTTTTACTTATTACGTAACCCCTCTACTTTTTCAAAAAAAAATTTCAAAAAGTGTTCCAAATAAGGCAAATATAGTTGGGGTCCCTAGTTTCAGAAATACTAATATCTGTTTAGGACCGGTGCTGACTAGATTCTAAGAGAGCGACATAACTGAATTTCAAGATTAGCCAACGAATTTAGATATAGAAACATGTATAACTCGCATAGCCAACCTAAGGCATTTAACGTGAATCATCGACATTGATGGCTCCAAGTTTACATACAAACACGAGACTAGAAGGCAAAATTGAATTAGACGGTTATGAAGTAAACTGAGTTTTTATCACAGAAAGTTGGGAGAACAAGAAAAAAAAAATTTGTCGCAAAATGAAAAGAGTTGACATGAAAATGATAAGCCAATCGCGTTGCACAAGGGCCAATCCCATCAACTCATCAATGCCTAGAGAACTTTTGGGTCTTCATAACAAGGACCTGGATTACAGAAATACTTGGGGATCTTGGTCCATATCTGCTCATTTAGCACTCTTACGGTCGGGCCTATAACCCATGTAACCTTATTTCTCTTCAAGAGGGCCGTCCTTTTTGGACCCAAAAAGGAGCCCAACCCAATAAACGAGTCGTCTATGTGGCACCTGTGGCCTGTATCACTCCCAAATCATGTCAAGCCATTCACCACCACAAAATATACCTGAATTAACAGTCACAAAAAAACCAAACAAAGGAAAAAAAGAATATCAGCAGAGACAGAGAGACAGAGAGAGAGAGAGAGAGAGAGAGAGAGAGAGAGTACTGCTGTTGTGCGGACATGGCAGCGGTTGCAGCAGTAGTAGGGGGGGTGGGAATTGGAAGAGCAAAGCTCCACTCCCTCAACCCAAAACCCCCATCCCAATGTTTTGGAAAGAAGCTCAAGTTCAGGCCCTCTTTTGAACCAAACCCACATGGAAAATCCAGACCACTGGTTGTTCACGCCACTGGAGGGGAACTAATGGGTCTTGTTCACAACCTCTTTGTGGGTGTTGGAGTGGGACTCCCGTGCACTGTGATGGAGTGTGGTGATATAATATACAGAAGCACTCTGCCCAGGTCAAATGGGATCACACTTACAGTCCCTGGAGTGATTCTAGCACTGGGTACAGTTTCTTACCTGTGGGCCACCCCCGGCGTGGCCCCAGGGTTCTGGGACATGTTTGTTCTTGCTTTTGTTGAGAGGTTGTTCAGACCCACTTACAGGAAGGTGAGAAAGATTGGATTTTTAAGTGGTGGGATGATTTATTGATTGGTTTTTGCTGTGAGATTGATTTTTTTGTTTTTGGGTTTTTGTGTGATTGATAGGATGATTTTGTGTTGGGGAAGAAGTTGGGTGAGGGGGCTTTTGGTGTGGTGTATAGAGTTTCACTGGCTAAGAATCCCGCTTCAAAGGTACACACTACTTGTTTGATGGAAATTCTCTGGCAAAGTTTGTTGATTTTGTTGTTCTTGTTCTATTTGCCCGTTCTGAAGTAACCCTTTTGCTTCTACTTGGGTAAAAGCTTCATATGATCATGCATAAGTTCAGGGGCAGAACTAGGATTTTTTATCCTGGAGGTACCAATTTATGTCCTTCCGCCCATTCTATGATGGACTGCCGGGACTAGGATATGTGCCAGATTGATGTTTAAGTTATTCATGTCACACAATCAATTAACCCATGATTCCACATCATAGTTATTTCAAAGAATATGAAACGTTGAATAGAAAGTAACCTCCTGGCTTATAGAAGTATGAAATTATTTCATCTGTTTAATAGTCCTTAAGATTAGGTTCTTATGTGGAGGATATAAGATAGCTTTTGATGGCATGCCTCGTTTCTCATGTAGCTTCGACCCTACGAGTTGAACTATTTACGTGTACCATAATCAATTCGCTATCAGCTAGTTGTTTCACTAGGTTGCGTGTTTGTATGGTGATGTCCATTTATAACATGTTCCACCATTGACATTCTACGGTGATATTTCTTTTTTGGTGGTTGCCAGAAAGAAGGTGATCTAGTCTTGAAAAAGGCTACTGAATATGGTGCAGTCGAGATCTGGATGAATGAGCGCGTTCGGAGGGCTTGTTCAAGCAGCTGTGCTGATTTTCTGTATGGCTTTCTTGAGGTGTTGCTCTATTAGATCTAATACTTGTATGATATGAATAGAAGGGTATATTAATATCACTAAATTCAGTATTCTCTTTGACACCATTTTTCCATTTTGAGTTTTCGAACTAAATTTGTCTGCTTATGTTATTTGACTTATTTCAGAAGTCACCAAAGAAAGGAGCTGAATATTGGCTCTTATGGCGGTTTGAAGGGGAAGCCACACTGTCAGATTTGATGCTGAGTAAAGATTTCCCTTACAATGTATGTGCCGTCTTGTATCAACCTTTTGGAATCATCTATCTTTCGAATAGTAGTCGTCTCTTCTCTGAATTTATTTGATGCCTTTGGAAAATTTTGTTGTTCTTTCAAGTATAGGTGCAGAATATGTTATTGCTTCTTATCTCTGTCTTTCCCTCCTTAGACACTCGGTCATAGTTATAGGTTGTAGGTAAGGGCCGTAGGGCATTGCTTTTCTGTACAATGATGACAATGGTTTTGAGTCACACGAAAACTGATGTTCTCTTTTGCGTGACAAGTATCGGCGTTGGTTAGCTTGGTCACTCACGAGAATGTTTGGCACTGCTATGGTAGTGAATTGAACCGGATTCCAGGGACTATTTTAAATGAGTACACGGATAATGTTCTCTTTCACCCATGTTAAAGCATCCAACTCAAAACCAATTGGCTATGAGTGGAGAGGCTGCCCAGGCTCATTCACTAGTTTTGGAAGAGATAATTAACCGATATGGGACAATCTCCAACACTCCCTCGCACTTTTGACCCCCCGATTTGCATGTGGAGAGTTAAACAAATGTTCCATAACACATGGATCCAATCCCAACAAACAATAGCTTAAGGCACAAAACAAGGGGGAACAAATTCTCCGAAACCCTAGCACTAATCCCATGTTAAAGCACCCGACTCAAAACCCATTGGCTATGAGTGGAGAGGCCGCCCAGGCTAATATACTAGTTTTGGTGGAGATAATTAACTGACGTGGGACAAACTCCAACAGCCCAAAACTCACTATCTTGTTATGTTACTTCCTAGTCCCTATCAGGAGTTGAACCCGAGCCGAAGTAAAGGATGAAACCACATTGGTTATTGTTTTGGAAAATGATAGATGTCTTTTCTTCTAGTTGCATTTTCCACACACAGATTGGGTGTTTGCATAGTCACATCAGGCCAAATCCCTTGTCATAGTACATATGCCAAATCTAGTATCTGTAAAATATGGTTCAGTCAGTCACATACAATCATATATTGTAGAGGTATAATGTTTCTTTTAGGTTTCCTTACCCATCATGAGAGAATGTGTTCCCCATTAAGCACTGGCCTTTAGGTGTATTCCGTACAATTTTCTGCTTATCCATTTAATATTATAGTTAAGTTACTAATCAGTTCTAATTCAAGTTCATAAGCCACAGATTGTTTGGTAAATCTGCACAATAGCAGTCTCACATTGTTTCAAAACCTTGTCAGGTGGAAGCAATGATTCTAGGCGAAGTTCAGGCCTTGCCAAAGGGGTTGGGAAGGGAAAATAGAATCATTCAGACAATTTTGAGACAACTTCTATTTGCATTGGATGGTCTTCACACAACAGGGATTGTCCACAGAGATATAAAGCCACAGAATGTTATTTTCTCTGAAGGTAAATGCTGCATGTCATATTGTCAATCAAGTCATTTCCCACTGTTTCTGAGGTAAATATTTAGCCATTTCCATGTAACTTAAGCAGGATCTCGCACGTTCAAGATTATTGACCTTGGTGCTGCAACGGATTTGAGGGTCGGCATCAACTATATCCCAAAGGAGTTTCTTTTGGACCCAAGGTACTTTTTCTTTCCCTGACATGATAGAGGAAGGTAGTTGTTCTGATGGAGAGAATCTGAGATCAAACTTAGAGCTTGTAAATAAGCAGTTTTGATGTACTGCATGTCATTTCGGTGTTCATCTTGACTGATAAATAAACTTCTGTATTCTGGAGTAGTGCAGCGCATGTATGTTTATGGTATGTCTATGTTTTTTCCGATGGTTAACTTGTGAACCCAACGGACTGGGGCATAAGGCCTAGTTTGGTCTGGTCTTTGTTAACACTGTTTGGATTGCATGCTAAGGAAGTTCATGTTTCACACCAAGAGATTCTAGTTTAACGGGATAGTTTCTGGGCTACTTTAGACGTTGCTTAATTCTACATCTAAATCATATTTCAAGAGTTTGTCAAATAGTTGAACGAGTTTTTCTAGCATCAAAACTATATTCACAATTAGGCCTGAAACTGAATTTGTTCAGTTTCTCTGTCAGACTAGACCACTTATAACTTCATTTCTTGTCCGATGTAGCTATGAGACGGAGTGTTCAACTTGAATGGAATCAGATGCTACTTTCTTTTGAAAGTTTCTTCATGACCTTTTTGTCCTCTGTCTGCTCAGATATGCCGCACCTGAGCAATACATTATGAGCACTCAAACTCCATCTGCTCCTTCGGCGCCTGTGGCAACTGCACTTTCCCCGGTTTTGTGGCAGGTCCCTTTCCATCGGGAACTCTCCCAGCTTTATTTCAATTGTTTCTGTTACCTAAATTTTTCTCCATGTTAGTGATCATATTATCCTTTGACAGATGAATCTACCAGATAGATTTGATATCTACAGTACCGGCCTTATATTCTTACAAATGGTAAGTGACTTATTCAAGACGAGCCTGCCACTCTTGTTTAGGTATTTAGACAGTCGCATTCGACCGCTTGACAGCAGAAAATCATCCATAGTTATCATGATTACGCCAAAATACTCCTGATTTTGACTGTTAGTATCTAATAATCTAATTTTACTTCATGTTCTAGAATGAAATAAACCTTCTACTATGTTTTCTCCGAATGAAAGAGTCATATATGTACTTAACAACATCCATACGTGTATGCATAAATGTATGAACGTTCTATAGCAAATTTCATGTACACACGAGATATGCGAGATGAAAAATCCATGCTGAAACAAATGAGCTGGCAAGACCTCATGAAAGATGAAAGATGAAAACTTTATGAAATGAAAACTCCGATTTCAAAGAAGATCAAAAGGAACTCGACAGAAATTGTGTCAATTCATTCTGTCTGTTATCGACATCAATCTTCCCATACCTATATGGGAAGATTCTCTCATAACAAAGCAAGATGTTGACTGATCTGTGATAATTTCTTTAGCTGGGCACGCTACTGAAAATGATGTCATTTTAGTACATTTGTAAGCTTGAAAATGTTGGTTTTATCAGTGAATGAATTTGGGGCATTCGGAGGGTCTCCCGAGGCAACCGAAAGGTCCCTCCTTGGTTCATTGAATTTGTTCATTGTGCAGTTAAGAGAGCGGCTGGTTAATACCCCCATGATGTGAGTTTCATTGCAATATTGATTCCAGTGGTGTAATGCATTTATTCAGGCTATACAACTCAGAGGTCACCCCTTTGTGTATAAATTGCCGTCCTGTTTCTATGTGTCACGCCAGTTTTTCGGATTTCATACAGAAATATTGTTCTTGGAGTGATAGAGGCAGACAAGCTCAATTCGCCAAGGCAGTCTTTGGTGGTGTTTTGTTGATCCTGATCCTAGCTGTTGTATCCTGGGGGATAGACGCCGGTGCTACCTCTAATACCCTTGGTGAGGTGGCGAATCTGTTTTAAGGAGATTGTGTATCACATGACTCGTTGGAAAAAAGCTAAATACAACTGGTGAAATTCCAGAGAACAATAAACTTACGGATTACCTGAACAATAAACGGAACAATATGCAAACTGAGTCATGAGATACACACTCTCCATGACAGATTCGCCGCCTTGCTGAGGGTGTTGGAGGTAGCAACAGCGTCTGTCTCCCGATATGAAACAGCTAGGACCACAGTCAATGGAACACCACCGATGACTGCCTTGGCTGACTGAACCTGTCTGCCTCTCTCACTCCAAGAACGAATGTTCAGATTATTGCTATATGGAATCCAAAAATTTTGAGTGATGCATAGAAGCTGGAATAATTACATGAAACTGCTGGAATCAGTTTTGCAATGAATCTCACATCATTGGGTATTAACCAGCCGCTCTATTAACTACTCAATGACATGAACCAAGGAGGGACCTTTCGGTTGTCTCGGGAGACTCTCCGAATGTCCCAAATTCATTCACCTAAAATTCCAACAGTAAATGCACAGAACGGGGAGATGTAGTAAAACAAATGGAAAAAACACAAAGCCACAAAGGTCCACGAAGTTGTGAGTTTCAACTTGGAAGTTCATAATTCAGGATCTTAGTATATATAAACTTAGGAACCTCATTTCTTAATGACCTGAGAAACTCCGGGAAGTAGAGACATAGTTTATCTGGCAAAAATATGGAATATCTACTAATAAAAAATATGTAGGTGCGCCAAGTTTGGTATTTGGGCACTACTCAACATTCTGACATTTTCCTTACACAGGCATTCCCAGCGTTGCGTAGCGACAGTAATCTCATACAGTTCAACCGTCAGCTAAAACGATGCGAATACGATTTGGTTTCCTGGAGAAAGACAGTAGAACCCCGTGCCAGTTCTGAACTCAGAAGGGGCTTTGAACTGTTAGATTTGGATGGAGGAATAGGGTGGGAACTTCTAACATCAATGGTCCGGTACAAAGCACGCCAAAGAACCAGCGCAAAAGCTGCTTTAGCACATCCCTACTTCGACAGAGAAGGCCTTTTGGCTTTGTCCTTTATGCAGAGTTTACGGTTGCAACTCTTCCGAGCTACTCAACAGGACTACTCGGAAGCTGCCTCGTGGGTTATTGGGTTAATGGCAAAGTCAGGAACAAAGCAAGATGGTGGTTTCACTGAAGCTCAGCTTCAGGAGCTCAGAGTCAGTATCCAATATATTTTCTGCAAACAGTTATTAGAAAACTATTTCTGAAAACAGAAACCTCGTGATTTTGCAACTTGATTCTTATCTCTTGACAAATTTGAGTATTCTTTCTTAGCTACAAGTTGTGTTAGACAGAAAAGTCCGTAAAATAGGTTTCAGAAAAAAAAAAAAGTCTATCAAATGAGCTTCCTGAAAAGTATTTCTGCAAGACTATTCTGAAACCACTGCCAAATATGGCTGAATTTTGAGAACTTTTTTTCACTTCCCTTCTGCCATATGCAGGAAAAAGAGCCAAAGAAGAAAGCAAGTCCGCAGAGGAATGCCCTGGCTTCGGCTCTACGGCTCCAAAGGAAGTTTATGAGAACTATAAATGAGAGTATGGATGAGCTTAACCAACGCCGGAAGAGCTTATGGTGGAGCAGGTGGATTCCCAGAGAAGAATGAAATTTGTAAATACGATACTTTTTTTTTTGACTTTTACTGTAAATTAAATTTTGTGCAGGCCATCGTCACATACTGATTCGATGGAATATAATGATGTTTAAAAGAATAAGAGGAATGGATGTTTAAGAAAATCTACTTTTTTTGTGTGTGTGTGTGTGTGTGTACATGTTACTTTTTTTTTCCCTGTTAGGAAACTATGTAGAGAGGCTGGAAAAGAAGAACTTAGACTTCAACTTACAGCTATTCAGTTTTATTTCAATTATCTTATGGAGAGATTGACTGAAATTGAGAGATTGACTGAAATTGAAGAAGTGTCATATGCTCATATATGTACTAGCCAATGTCATTTGCATCGTCCTTGGATCTCAATGAACAAAAACACCATAGATCAAACAGAATCTTCTTCTCTAGGCACATTGGCATCTGGCCTAGGCCCTCAAGAAAATGGGTCATGTCATTCACTAAAACTTCTAATTATCTCACTCCTTAACGCCAGCTATTGTGTCCAGAGTCCAGTCCGTTGACAAATAGAGCGTGCAGTGACACGGTGATACATATCTATCTGTAAAAAAAATTTAAACTTACTTGTTCGTGCAATAGACGCACTATAACTAATTGTGCAGCAGTCTCTATAACTAATTGTGCAGCAGTCTATCAAAGTACGATAAACACGTAGATTACAAGTGTATATCTGATCAAACTGACAAACTGTACAAATCACCAAGGTTTCCACATGGCAAATCTGTTTCCAAAAGCTAACTCATGGCCTCTGGAGCCATTTTAATTTGGAGATTAATTTAAGTGGAAGCAATTTCGAAGTTGATTAATAAACAAAGATGAAGTAGGAAGGTCAGTGATGGGGAAACTGATTAATAAAGTATATGATTCAAACCTTAGAAAGTGGTAATGTGCTGCAGAATATGTCGACCATATATACCAAGGGCAAGGGCCTTGTCAGTCACGAGACCTTCACGTGCAGCCCTGACCTTCTTGTTCGGTACAACTATTGCCATTTTTTTAAGGTTTGAAAGCAGAACAAACCAAGCATGGAACTACTTCAAAATAAGGCTGGAACACTTCGACTATGATGCTTTTTAAATTCTACTTTCATCACTTGGTTGTCTTCTTTGATCTGCTGGCATTCGCTAAGCTGGCGTCCCTCTCTCCCGCATAAATATTTCACAACACTTAAGTTAAAATAAAAGAAATGTGAATGAGATTAGTTTTTAGACCACATTAAGGGTTGCAAAATGAATCAAGCTATCAGTATTCGTTTGAATTTATTACTATGATCCACGGAAGCCAAGGTTGAATGTGTTTTCAAGCTTGTAGAATCTATAAGCTCAGAGTTTGAATTTCGCAATATAAGCATTTTATTTGACTTAGAACCATATTAGAAAGAACTTAGTTACTTGATTGCTGGTCATGATGAGTCTCTATTGAAGCTCATTAAGAAGTATAAAGAAGCCAAGCTTCTCCTCTCAAAGGAATGGTGGACCTTTTTTTTTTCCTTTGATCAACTCATATGAATGGTAGACATGAATCTCCACGTTATACTTGAGATAAAGTTTTCATAACCGCTTTCACGCTTTAAATATGCAATGAGATTTAAACCCCAGCCCCGATATAGGAGCAATAGAATCTTCTGCAGATGACTGTGTGGTGCTGAGACTCATCGCACGTTCACTTAATATATTTATGTTGGATCCGATCAAAAATTCCTCCTGCACGAAAGTCGGGAGCATTGTTTTAACAACACATAATGACGAGCTTTTAAACCAAAATTGACAGCTTGTATGACTAATTGTATATTAGGACTCAGGTTAATTAATGGGAGTCTGTGATTAACGGGAGGAATACGAGACGAAGCAAGCTGGGTACTGGCGCATTGCTTTTGTTTTTGGTTTCTTAAGTACGGACGTATTAGCTAGCTAATTAGTCATCAGTTGGATTTCGAGCTCTTTTCATCATAATAATTCTCCAATATTCTACTAGTTGAATCAGTGTTACAACTCTTAACTTTGAAATTATCCCCGTTCCGTTAAGCGAAATAAATACTTATTTTTTGAATTAAAGGTAACTAACCTGTCTCATAAAATGAAAAATAAGTCTCTAAAAAATGAGAACTTTAACGGAACAAGTTTGGGACTGTAATTGGAGGTTCACGTGAGGGTTTTGACCGTTATATTTTGATCCTTTCCCTTCGCACAAAGTAGCTTACCTGTTTGTGGGAATTTCAGTTGACTGCACGACTTGTTTAGGATTCTTTGTGTTTGAGATTTTTTTGACTCAAGTATTTCGGCCAGTTTACGCATACCTCAACTAATTTTGGTGCTCAATCCCAATGCTCACTTGCGGAAATTAAGCCCAATTAAAGGCGGAGCATAACTCCGTACGTATGAACTAGCTCCCCAAAAAATTGATAGCTCTTGGAAGGTTTCGAATTTAAAATCTTAGGTGGGAGCTTCTCCCTTATAAGGATTCTCAAGTCTTGACCACAAAGTAAACCCTTTCGGGTTTAGGATTCGATCTTTTTATTGAGATTACTGCCTCCTACAGGGGAACTTCCAGTCTTCCACCACAGGATGCTTGAAGGAATAGAACCATTTGTCCAAAGAAAAAGATGCAATTGTTCGACGAGAGAAACATATTCACAGGGAAATTGCGAATGAGTTCTTTACAGTAGGAATCAATCGCAATCATCCAAAAGTGTTCTGGATGGTCCGAATTTTAATGAAATTTGTTTCTGTTTATGTCTAGCTTTATTCTAGTTTTTAAATACTCTTCCAATGTACCCTTTGTTGAGTTTAATCATAACTGAATTTAATTTTTGCCAATAAAAAAGAAATCATAACGCTAGAATAATTCTTAATACTCCGTATGACATAGTGTTCAAGTTATTTGCTTTTTATGAGTCTTATGCATGACCGTACCAATGTCTCAAATAGCGATATTCGCTTTGCACCTGTGGATCTTGTACGATATCAACTAATATAGCAAGAGTCCATCCATAATCCCGATCGATGCGTTTTGGTCAGTATCTAAAATCAAGATTTGATAAGTATATGAGGCTTGGTACGACTTCAATTCTTTAACTCAGAGAAGAGATAAAACTTTGTTAGTGTAATCAAAACCAAGAAACAACACAATCTCTGGAGATATTTGTTTGATCTCATTGTCTGGAGATTGTCATGCATGCATAATTAGGAAAAGGGCCGGGGACCCTGTTAGGCGAAGAAAACATTAATCCAATAAGAATACTATTTGCTAGTGTTGTGCCATCATAATTTGTTCAACCTCCTCACATGTATATATAGAATCACATAGTCAAATGCAAGATTAGATGAGGTGGTATCTCAATTATATATATCAGCTACGAACTAATAAACTTTGTGGAGGTTGTTAAGACGAGCAATATTCTTAAGTAGGATTTCAACCGTAGCCATCGCATTATTAATTGTCACTTCACGTGGATCCAACAAAAGACTGGATTCAATAAACATATGTATTCTGCTCAATTATGAAAATCAATTGGTACTAGCTCAGTTAGTCAGAACTCTTGCAATCATCTCATTAGGAGGTCAGTAATTCGAATCTCTCTACTTGAGTGTCGGTGTTCTTTTCCCTTAGAGGAAATTTTTCTTTCTTTGTTTCTATTCTATAATGGGCTTATTTCTTGTATTGGTTTAGTTGTTCGACTTGATTGTCTCGTGAACTCTCATAATTGATGTAGTGTTCCGACTTTGTATCTTTTTTTTTTGACCAACCAGAAAATGCAGATATTATATAAAATAGAACAAAAACGGACACTACCGGTCCGGAAATACAAGAAAAAAATAAAACAAAACAAAAAAACACTGAAAGAATAAAAAAAAAAACCGCATGGAACCACGACACCGGAGCCGGACACGTTGAACACACTCATGAGGAGGGGTTGGAGAGGCTGAAGTTGAGAAGCCAGGTATGAACGTGGAGCAAGCCCTCCTGGATGACCCACCGCTCCAACTCGAACTCGTCCCGCCGCAGACTGGAGGCAGAAGCCGCTGCAGATGCAGTCTTCATCACTGGTACGCCGACTTTGTACCTTGTACTTCATATATGATATAAAGTATCTCTTCTATCGATTAAAAAAATAAAAACTCAACGATGATGAACAACTTGAAGGGGGGCAGCTCATAAACAATGTATCATGGAGGGTAACGGCCGACAGTATGTTGGTGGGTGATCATGCCTGCACACCTTGACCATATGGATGAGAGAGAAAAGAGATGGATGGGGTGCCAATTTCATTGTTAATCAAATTTCCTTCTTTTAGGGGAGGTGGAAGCCTGTAGTTTTGCTAATATACATATAGTGCGTCTTGATATGATCCATCGGGATCTTATCTCCTTCACTTAATAGAGCTCGTTAAACCCTGTAGTCATACTAAAAATTAAGTCAATTGAACATCGATAACCAACTGAACGAGATAGATTTCTTTTGTTGTTTCGTATTTGAATCATATACGGACCATCTATTTGTCTATAACCAATAGCGCGCATCTGATCAAGTTTGTAACAACAACCAATCAATTAAATTTGTCCTGAAGCAATCTACTCTGCCATCAACCTAAAATTAACGGTTCAAATCATCAACCTAAGATTATATACACTTATAATCTCGCAGTACTTTAGCGCATGTATTTGGATGAACCTTGTTCATCGTCAAGGAAATGGGAATATGGGATGGAGTATCAAATCTCAAGTGGGGTAGCGGTGGGACCCAAGGACGGAACCAGGATTATATCATAGCAGTGACGAAATGTATACTAAAAAATTCTAGTGATGGCGAAACTATATAAGTTGGGCATAATTTTTTTTTAACATATCATAATTGAATTTTTTAAAATTCTTGTTGTGGCGATCGCCGCCACTAAACCCTCTTAGTCCCATCCTTGGTGGGACCCACAAATTATTTTTTTGTAATTAGAGCCGGTGGATGTCACATGCTTGTCTGGAAGAGTAACTATTTTATTCATTAATTGGTTGTTTAATAGACCAATACACATATGATACAAGTTAAAACAACATCCCATCTACTCGCTATATAAACAATCCCTGACCATCTCACAATTTCAGAACACCTTCAATCCCACATATTCTCTCTCTCTCTCTAGTAATCCCTCTCTCCTAGACAGAAAGAAGATGAAGATGAGCACCAGTAGCAGCAGGGGAGGGTCAAAGAGGAGGATATCAAGCAGAGGGCTAGGAGGGGCCCTTAAAGAGCAAAAGACTAAGCTCTACATCATCAGGCGATGTGTGGTCATGCTTCTTCGCTGGCACGATTAATCCAACTTCATCATCAAGCGGTGGCGGCAATGAATATATATGCGTTCTTTTTTATTATTATTAGGAGGTGTAAATAGCATCGATCAGCGATTATTAGTTAGAGAGTTAGAGACTCTGAAGAGAGTAATAGGTTTTGGTCCAATTGGCCTTTTGGGCTTCTTCTAAATCAGATAGCTAGCTAGCTTTGGATTGATGATGAAACCTACACGACTGTGGCTTCATTTTTTGCGGTCCATTGTAGCATACTGATTCATGTAATGATGTTTCAAGGAACAAGAGGTTGGATGTGTTAAAAGAAATCTAATTTTGGGTCTTCTCTATTTATGTTACTTTCTGTTCCTGTTGAACAACTTATACTTCCAACTTAGCCATTCTCGTTCATTTTCATTTTGTTTTAAAACTATGTAAAGAGGACAGTGGCATAGTCAGAGTGACACCGAATCTCGCACATCCCACCGACCCACAACTTGATATTTTTTGGCAATACGACAGTGGCTTGCATATTATATCACGAGAAACAAATGAGAGTTTTCAGATTTTGGAGCACTATTTTGTTCATCCACCTATTACAAAATACAATAGATAATGCTATCATGTTCACCCTATTTTTGAGTTATTGAACAAAATATTCTTTATGTGGGTAGGCGAATTGACTAAAATATATGAAAAAGGAATAGCTTATTTGAGTCAAGTAATAAAAAAAAATGCAGTGGGGGCCTGTGCCCCCGGTGGGCCTACATTGGCTTCGCCTTTTACTTAAAGAACTTTCATATGCTCAGATGATGCCATCTAAACAGTAAACAATACCTTTAAATCTAGGCACATTGGCATCTGGCCTTGGCCTAGGCAGGCCATCAAGAAAATGAGTCATTTTGATTTACTTGCACTTATCATTTTCTCGTTATAACCAAATTATCAGCAAATCCATTAAAAGTGCAGTAAACATATTAGGATTCAGAGTGTCCTAGTAATGATTGACATGTGCTTCATACGAGCTTCCTCTCATTACTTGTACCTATGGTTATCGCATAATCAATAATTACCCTAAGAGATGGAGCGTGCAGTGACGTGTGATGACACACATTCGAACAGTAAACGCACTACAATTGACAGCTAACATAATCAAGGCGTGTGCTTCATACAAATTTGCTACAAGGATTTGAATTCGCTCTCCCTTCCGACTAAGGCCAAAGGAGCTCCTAAGTTGGCAGTATATGTCTGCAGATTGGTGGAACTATATTCAGAACCGAATTAGACAGGTGAAGTTTTCATCTTTGGCAATGGGACTTGGGATAGTGTACCGTTGGTGGATATGGCGCGCTAGAAATGATCTTGTTTTCAATAACAAAAGATGGCAGGGGAAGAAGTTAGTGGGAGAGCTCAAGCCGAATTTCATGAGTTCTTTAATGCGAATGCCAAAGCTTCTCTACCTGCAACCAGAGAACCGAATCCTGGTAACAATAGTTGGGAACGTCCAGAGCAAGGCACAATCAAGATTAACGTCGACGCAGCGGTGTCTAAGGATCTAAATATGGTGGGAACTGGAACCATCGCTAGAGGAGCTGACGGGGCTATATTGGGCATAGCAATCAAGACTCATGCTGTTTCCAACTCTCCTAGAATTGCAGAGGCACTCACGATTTGAGATGGAATGCACATGGGTATTGCTCTGAATTTTTCCAAAGTTGTTATCGAATCAGATGCGGAGGCTATTGTGAAGAGTTGTGTGGCTCTGAAGCCCCCGGCTATGGATATCGCAGTTCTTGTTCAGGATTGTCTGGTCCTTATGGGTTCGTTTTTATCATGTGATTTTAATTTTGTTAAACGTGATTGTAATCGAGCTGCACATATTAGTGCAAAGAAAGCTCTTTCTAGTGGTTCGTACGTTCAATTGTATAATTGACAGCTAAAATAATGAAGGCGTATGTGTGATTCATACAAATTTTCTCTCAATTGTGGAATAGCCCATCGATGTACGATATGCACATAAGATTACAACGGTAGTATATGTGATCAAACCATACGAATCACCTAGCTGGCTTCCACATGGGTAATTTGATGCAAATGCTAACTCATTGCCACTGGAACACTGTCCAAGTTGATTTATAAATAAACGCCAATACAAAGTCAATGATGGGGAAAAATTGATTAAAGTCCAAGTTGATTTATAAACAAACACCAATACAAAGTCAATGATGGGGAGAAATGACTATAAAAGTAGTATGATTCAAGTACAATTGAAAGGAGTAATGTGTAGCAAAATATGTGATCAGTCACGAGACCTTCTTGTCCAGTGCAACTATCGCCATTTTTTAAGGACCAAAAGTACAACAAACCCAGCGTGGAACAACTTCAAAATAAGGCTGGAACACTTCGATCAATTATGGAGTTTGGAATCTCAAATGGGATGGCGATAGAACCCACAAAAGTATTTGTTTAGTGAGAAGATGATAAAAGTCAAAACCACATCCCATCTACCTCCTATATAAACAACCCCTCCATCTCACAATTTCCCATCCAGCCTCAACTGAACTCAATTCAATTCAATACCATTCAAATTCAGAACACCTTCAATCCTACATTATCTCGCTCTCTGCTCGCTCTCCCCTAGACAGAAAGAAGATGAAGATGAGCAGCAGTAGCAGCATGAGAGGGTCAAGGGGGAAGATATCAAGCAGAGGGCTAGGAGGGGTCCTTAAAGAGCAAAAGACTAGGCTCTACATCATTAGGCGATGTGTGGTCATGCTTCTTCGCTGGCACGATTAATCCAACTTCATCATCAATCATTGGCGGCAACGAATGCGTTCCTTTTTATTTTTAGGAGGTGTAAATAGCATCCATCAGCGAATATTAGTCAGAGAATTAGAGACTCTGGAGAGAGGAACAATTTTTGGCCCAATTGGCCTTTTGGGCTTCTTGCAAATCAGATAGCTAGCTTTGGATTGATATTGATGAAACCTACGCTACTATAACTTAATTTTTGCGGTCCGTTGTAGCATACTGATTTAAATAATGATGTTTCAAGGAACAAGAGGAACCATTGTTATTGAAATCTACTTTTGAGTCTTCTCTATTTATGTTACTTTCTTTTCCTGTTAAGTATTAGGAAACTATTCTGAGAGGACTTCCAGCCCCATATATGCATTCACATTCATTTCCATTTTATTTTAAATCTATGTCATTTGCATTGTCCCCAGACTTCAATGAATAAAACATCACAATCTAAACAGCACTTCTAAATCTAGGCACGTTGGCATTTGGCCTTTGCCTAGGCCATCAAGAAAATGAGTTGTTTTGATTTACTTGCACTTATCATTTTCTCACTCATAACCAGAATATCAGCAAATCCATTAAAAGTGCAGTAAACACACTATGATTTAGGGGAGTACTAATAATGAACGACATGTGCTTCGCGAGCTTCCTCTCATTACTTGTACCTACCATTATCTCATAGTAATAAATTACTGTTTAAACTGCCTAAGGGATGGAGCGTGCAGTGAAGCTAATGAAATTACTAATGAAAGATACTTCCATTAATCTTCGAAGATATATCGACACATTTAAAAAAAAAAAATCGGTCATGCAAGGCAAACATCAATATTCAATTGAAGCTCGTTAAATTAATTGGAGCTCATTAAACTGGCTTGAAGTTTAAAGAAGCCAAGCTTCTCCTCTCATATAAATGGTGGACTTTCTTTTTTTACTTTGATCAACTCATATGAATGGTAGACTTACTATGTACCAAAAGGCTAGTTCAATGGGTAAGTACTTGAATCTCCATGCTCAATATGTAGTGAAACTTAAACTCCGGCCCAGATATATATAGAAGCGATAGAATCTCTTACAGATGATTGTGTTGTATTGAGGGTCATTGCACGTTCACATAATATATTTACGGTGGATCCGATCAAAAATTTCTTCCGCACGAGAGTAGGGAGCAATATTTTAACAACACATAATGACGAGCTTTTAAACCAAAATTGACAGCTTATATAGTTATATGACTAATTGCTTATTAGTTGAATCTGTGTTACAAGTTACAACTCATAACCTTGATAATATAACTCCGTATGAACTAGCCCCAAAAAAATTGATAGAATTTAAAAGGTTTTGAATTTGAAATCTTAGGTATAAGGATTCTCATGTCTTGACCCCTTGGGGTTTAGGATTCTTTTTATTGAGATTAATGCCTCCAACAGGGGAACTTCCAGTCTTCCACCACAGGATGCTTGAAGGAATAGAATCATTAGCTCAAGAAAAAGATAAAATTGCTCGATTATGCTGTGCTCCGTTTTGGTCCGATGGGTCGGTGCTCCGATCAGCCTTGCTGGTTCGGTGCTGTGGTCCGGTGGTGTGATGGCTACAAGTTGGAGGCGTTCATGGCGCGGCGGTCGGGTTGTGGCCGGTGGAAAGGGGATGGCTGTAGGGTTAATTCTAATTTCTTTTTCTTTTCCTGTTTATTTTAGGTGCTGGGCTTGGCCCAATAAGTGTTATGGGCTTGACCCAATAAGTGTTATGGGCTTGTCCCAATTAATGAACGTATCCTTGGTTGGCTTTTTGCGAATCTCGGTTTTGGGTTTCGGATTCTTGGATCCTTGCTCCGTTAGTCTTTGTAACAACTTCAAAAATTATAATAATAAAAAATCGCCGAGCCAAAAAAAAAAGGTTTGTGGTTAATTTCGATTGGAATCTGAAAACTCGCGTTTTTGGCAACACTGGGTGTGAATGCGATGAGCGCGGGCGTGCCAAGACTTGTAGCGCCTAACTTGTTGTGAAGATTCCCGTGAATCTTGACTTCTATCGTAGAGCGATTGTGTACGACCCAAAGGTTAAAGATCGTAAGAAGGTCCGTGGTTTGCCACACGGTTGTGGACTTAATATTTCCTAGTCGTATAGGAAATGAGACGTGAAAATGTAAACTTTATTACACCGGGATAATAAAGTGGTACAAGAAAAGATAAAATCCAAACTACTTGAAAAAGTTAGTTTGAATGGGGGTGAATACTGGGTATTCGATAGGCTACTTTGCTGAAAGTAGGAAAGTTTTGTAAGCGTTGAGCTTTGATTGGTGTTGGACCCCTTTTCTGTCTCTAATTCTGCTATTTATAAGCAAAACAGTAAGCTGATTCAGGCCTGAATCCGGTTTCAGCGTTGCACCACAAGCTGCCACATGTCCCATGTTCTCTCCACTTTTCATGCACACTTGATCATGGGCAGTTGCTAAGAGGTAATGGCAGTTAAGTTCGATCATGGGGAATGGGCCTCTTGTATGTTGACACGTGTCCCATGCTTTGGTAGAAATATCTCCCAACTTCCCCCCTTTTTTGTGCTTCCCATGCCACATGGCCAATTGACTTGGTCAATTGGCCTTTGATTTGAGAAAATCCCAACTGCCAGAGCACAACTAATTCCCTACAAAGGTGGATTATATCCCTCAAACCAAACCGGCACCATATTACAAGCCTAAAACCGTGGGCCACATCCATGGGTCGAACCATCATTTCCCCCATGGGCTAACCCGTGGGCTACACTTTTAAAGGGCCTCGGACCATAATTAAACATGGGCTGCATGTCACTTGGGCCCAATTCTCGTGGGCTGCTCCTCTCAAAGATCTTGGGCCGCAATTCTTTACACGGGTTGTGCTTCTTGGGCCCAAATTAATTACAAGAATTTCGATCACGGCAAGCCCGATCCGTGGTGCCAAAAACGGGTATAAACATTGCCCCCCCTACGCCTTGATTCTGTTAAGATTAAGGCGTATGGAAGAACACAGTTTTTGGCATCCAAACAGATCTTAATGTAAATGATATTCTATCAGGCCCAAACGTGGCCTAATACTTCCCTTTTTGAAACTGGCTGCAATTAATACCAGATCTTCATGTGGGGCACGTTTCCATAAAGGAGGTTTCCTTTCTCCCTTGGAACTCTAAAAGCTTCCAAAATATCCCTTTCCCATTCAGGTTTTCCTTGATGTACGCACAACCTCCATTAAGATAGAGCCAAAAATTTCAAAAAGTGGTGAGGAAAAGGGGGCGGTACACATCCCAATCTCTTAAACCCACTTCTCAGTAACCGAAGCCAGCGCCACCTCATTCAAAGCTGGTCTTTCTCTCTCTTCATCACCTTTTCTTTCCATCTCTTATCTCTCTCTCTCATCCAGAGCCGAAAAGAAACCTAGCCGCCATTGTTTACCCACCAAGCACTGAACAATGTCATCGTTTAGGGCCAAACAACCGGCCAAAAGCCCAACCTCTTACACTGACGAGATCAAAAGAATCATTAAAGTTGAGAACCTCTCCATCAACTTTGAGATCTTAATCGACCGGACCCAACCTCGTTCATCCACTGTAAAAATGGCGCTCGGACCTGCGTTCAATGGCGATTACCCAGAGTCCCTTTATCCGTTCTATCCTCTTGCAGAAGAAGCTCTACCGTTTGAATGTATTGCTGCCGACTGGACCGCCTACTCTAGAGACATCCCAAATCGGCTCTGGCACTGACCAGACAAACAATACGTTCAGTGGGTCAATCGAGTAGCGGCCACGAAAGAAGGGCTGTGGAAAGAGGTAGGGATTTATGAAGCCATCATGCTCAGCCGCCACCTCATCGACATAGACAAAGCCCTATTTATGGCCGCTGCCCAGTTCTGGTCTGTTCCCTCTAACGCCTTTCATTTTCGTATTGGTATGATGGGCATCACAATGCAGGATATTTCCTTTCTTACTGGCCTCCGCCCCCATGGGGTTAAGGCCGATTGTTTCGTTTCACAAAAAACCCCGTCATTTACTTACCCCAAGTCGGCCCAACTGGCCTATTCCAACTTTTTGAAACATTTTGCTGGTGATGAAGGAGACGAAGTCACTGAGGAGGAACACGTAGCCCTCCTTATTTATTGGTTGAACAAGTGCATTTTTTGTGTATCCTCAAATAGAATCACTAAGGAGTTCACGGATATTGCCAAGGCCTTGGCTTCGGGCCAGAAGTTAGCCCTAGCTCCTCTAGTCCTTGCGCATTTATACCGTGGTATACAGGAATTATTGACCAACAACTTCGTTTTTGCCCCCGGACCACTTTGGATAGTCACACTCTGGCTTTGGTCGTATTTCCCCACACAGGCCCCAAAAATGAACAAAAATCCTATCCATGCATGTTATGGCCGTCACTATGCAGGCCAAGACCTTCAACAGCATAGCTTTAACTCCTGCTTCACCTATTTTTATCGTGAACTAACCTCACTGGGCAAGGGCTACATGCCTTTTGAGAGGGAAACAGTACCGTTATGGCTGAAAAGCCCTGCTGGAGAGCCTGGAGAAGATTTTGATGAACACAAGGCTGTTTGGGCTAGCTTCCTCATCTCGAGAGACCTGTTATATGGCATGGGCATGTCCTCAGCCAACAATAGGTGCGGGACGGAATTCTACAATGCTGCCCAGTTCGCTCGCCAATTCGGCCTTATGCAGCTCATCCCTGTCCCCCCATACAAATCTTGTAATGAGGACTTCATTGACCGAGTAATTGTACCAGAAAAAACCCTAGAAGCCATTCGGAATCAGTTTGCAAAGGATGAGGCCACTTTTCAGTTAAAGCCTTACCCTGAACGTCCGGAAAAGTTTCTTCAATTTGAGAAGTGGTGGGCAGCTCATGTGGATAGATATTTCGCCAAAGACCTGGATGAGATTTTGGCAAAAATAACTCCCGAAGCCATAGTTGTAAAGGATGGTGATCCTATCAAAAAAAGAAAACCTCTCGCTCTGAAGGTCCCTCTCCATCTGCCAGCTTGAAAAGAAAAGGTACATCCAGAGAGTTCACTTTCTTTTCCCTATTTGCTGCTTCTGTTCAGGCCTTTACCATATACTCCTCATGCAAACTCCATTTCAGGTGCACAAGAAGTTAGCAAGCCTGAACCAACAGAGAATCCTCAGAAGAAAAGGCTCAAAAAGCTGGCTGACAAGAAGCACACCACGGTATGATCTGATCAACTCTTCTTTTCTTGCTGAATATTGTAATATAGGCCTAAATGATTAACATCGCAGGAAAAGACCACTGCAATTGCTGGTAGAACCCGAAGCAGCACCAAGACCAGCTCCCCTGTATCTTTCCCAACTCCTAGGCCGAATCAAAAGAGACTGCTCACCAAGCTGAATCAACTCCAAAGAAGGACACAAAGAAAATGAAAACCAAGACAGTTGTGTCCAAAAAATCACAAGCAGATGAAGTTCCAAAGGCAGAATTGAAGAAGAGTGTCTCCATTGCCTCCAGCGATTCTTCTCCTGCTTCGTTAGAGGTAACACGCCATCCCTTAGTTTTGACCTTCTCAATTCTTTGTAAGGCCTTTTTAATAAACCTGTCTCCCCTCCAGGCTACCTCCGAAGGTCCTCCAATCAACCCTGAGCACGAGGCGTCATCACAAACCCCTGATAAGTCCAAGGTTTCTCCAATCAACCCTGACCCAACCCCCGTCCAAAAAGAAGAAATTGTTGAGGAGGCTGCTGACGAGGACATGGAGGACTTCTTCAAAACGGCTGCTAGCCTTGTTCAAGTATCCCTCTCAGGCATTTCTGGAGATGGGTCAAGTTCTACCCAAGTGCCCCCAACCACTGAAGAAATTGCTGAGGCCAAAGAAACCTTTAAGGCCTTGATCAAGATGGATATCAAGATGGCCCTTCATCCGGGTAGAGTTTCCTCCTTCAAGAAAGCCCTCAGCATTTTGGCCCGAGCTCAGGTCTTCAGTGAAGCTGCCGAATTAGTCCTGCAGAACTTTCACAAAGACTTCCCAGAATTGCAAAAGTCATACGACGGAACAGCCCTTGAACTCTCCAAGGTCGAATCGAGCCTAACCGAGATCAGAGACCTTCACCAAGAAATGAATGGATGCGTGGACGGCTATGGAGCTCTCAAGGCCCAGATCAATACCATTGAAGAGCAGAAAATCACCCTTGCCAAGAACATTCAGGACTGGGAGGATCAAATCCAGGATCTGAAGAACAAGCAAGAGAAGGCCGAAAAGAGCCTGGTGCTACTGGTAACTCAACAATCAAACTTGGAAACACAACAGAAGGAACTATTCGCTACTTCCAAAGCTGTCAAGATCAAGCTTCAACCCTTGGTTTCCAATCAGCCAAGCCTCCAGGCTTCCAAAGAAAGGTTAGAGGTTCAACTCAACGGCCTTGCCCATTCTTGGGATAATGTCCGATCCAGCCTTCTCGACGAACTGTAGGCCACTTCGGCCTTGTAATAAAGTAGTATTTCTGTTTTAGCCCTGAACTCTAATCCATAGGGCTTTTGATACTTGCAGAGCCTGATCCTGAGGCTTTTTGACTGTGAATGCTTTTGGTGGCCTAAACAATCTCAGGCCTTTTTTGGTGGCCTAAACAAGTTCAGGCCTTTTTTGGTGGCCTAAACAAGTTCAGGCCTTTTGCTCCTTTATGGCTTTGATGGTAGTTTTTCTTTAAAATCTCTCATTTCCCACATTGTAGGATAATGATGTTTTAAAAACTTTCCATTGATAGTATGTTTATGCATTCCACCATCCAAATCCATTAAAAGATAAACATTACCTTCGAACACTTTGCAAATTTGATAAGGCCCCTCCCATGTTGGAGACCACTTCCCATATTTTGAGGTTTGTGCGCCCAAAGGTAGAACAACTTCCCATACTAAATCTCCTTCTGTGAAGCTTTTCCTTCTCACTCTTCTATTATAGGCTCTAGCCACTTGACGCTTCTGGATCAACATATGGTCTAAAGCAGCTAACCTTACCTCATCAAGGTCTTCCATTTCCATTAACATGGCTTGGCTATAATCAGCATAATTCAAGCCATTTTGGTATGCGATCCTGGCCGATCTAACCGTTACCTCCATAGGAAGTACGGGGTCATGGCCATAAACCAACATGTAGGGAGTAACATTCGTGGCCTCCTTCTTTGAAGTCCTATAAGCCCACAACGCATCAGAAAGGAGTTCATGCCAAACCCTTGGATTTTCTTCCACCATCTTCTCAATAATTCCAATCAAGGTCTTATTGGTTGACTCGGCCTGGCCATTCCCCTGTGCATAATAGGGAGTTGAATGGGAGAGCTGTATGTTGAATTGGCTCGTGAAGGCCCGAACCTGTGCACCAAAGAACACTGAGCCTCTATCTGCCACAAAATGCTCTGGTATTCCAAACCTATGAATGATTCTTTCCTTCATGACTTTGATCACATCCTGTTGATCCACAGATTTTAATGGAATGGCCTCTGCAAATTTCGTAAAATAATCTGTGGCTACCAAGATGAACCTGTGCTGTTTTGATGAAGGGGGATAAATCATCCCAATTATATCTAAAGCCCAGCCTCTAAAAGGCCAAGGCTTCACTACAGCCTGATAATCTGTTGCAGGTGTGTGATGTACTGGGCCATGAGCTTGACAAGGCTGGCAGCCCTTGGAAAAATGTATACAATCCTCTAAGATAGTAGGCCAATAGTATCCGTACCTTTTTATTAGCCACCTCATCTTGATACCGGACTGATGTGCCCCACAAATCCCCTCATGGACTTCTGCCATTACCTTCATGGCCTCGGTATGGCATAAACACCTCAGCAACAAGTCATCTTCGAGGCCTTTCTTGTACAATTCATCTCCAAGAAGAACATAGCTCATCGCTCTTCTCTTGACCTTTCTGCTAGCCCCCATATGAGGCCGCTTCAAGTAAGCAATAATGGGATCACGCCAGTCCTCCTTACCCTCCTCTTCTTCTTCTACTGGAAGGTCTGAGACAAATACTTCTAGGCCTAAACCCCTCCTCCTGACTGAAGGGAGTAGCCTTTTTTGGACGGTAATGGTCTTGTGAAGAATCTTTGGCGAAAGCTTCAGGCCTGTTGAGGCCTGAGCCAAACTGTTCGCTTCAGTATTCATACTTCTTGAGACATGTTTAACTATTACGTTGTTGAAGTCTTGAATTAACTGCATCGCTGCCATATAATAAGGGGCTAACTCCTCACTATAGCATTTAAACGTTCCCGCCAAATGGTTAATTACAAGGTTTGAATCTCCAATCACCCTTACTTCTCTGGCCTCAAGATCCCTAAGGATTTCAAGGCCTATTATTACTGCTTCGTACTCAGCTTGATTGTTCGTACATGGAAAATCAAATTGAAAAGATAACTCAGTTCTCAGGCCTTGAGGAGAAATGATGATAACTCCACAACCTGAGACCATTTGAGTTTTTGAGCCATCGAACAGAAGTGTCCAAGGTGTGAGTGAGATTTCAAATGCGCTCAGTCCTGTATCAGATTCTTCGCTGATATCCACGCAGGGATGATCGGCAAGAAAATCTGCCAAAGCCTGGCCTTTTACAGCCTTTTGAGGGATGTATCGAAAACTGAACTCCATTAAGGCCAAAGACCATTTACCTATTCGGCCTCGCATAATGGGCCGAGAAAGTAAATACTTAATAAGGTCTGTTTGACTCATAATGTAAACCACAACAGGAAGCATGTAGTGCCTCAATTTTATTGCTGCAAAGTACAAAGCAAGACACAATTTTTCAATAGGAGTATATCTCCTTTCACAAGGAGTTAATAGCCTACTCAAATAATACACAGCTTGCTCTTTCCCTTGCTCATTGTATTGTGCTAAAAGGCAGCCAATAGAACTTTCTGCAGCAGAAATGTAGAGCTTCAAAGGCCTGTGCTTGATAGGAGGCATGAGGACTGGAGCGTTTGCCAAGTAGCCTTTGATCTCATCGAAGGCCTTCTGATGATCGGCCTCCCAAACAAAAGTATCGTGATCTTTCAACTTCAAGAGTTGGGAAAAGACCTGAACCCTTCCTGCTAGATTTGATATAAATCTTCTCAAAAAGTTGAGTGATCCCAAAAGCTTCTGCAACTCATTCTTGGTTGTAGGAGGTTTAGCCTCCATGATGGCCTTGGCCTTATTCTTGTCGACCTCGTTCCCTCTGTTGTGAACCAAGAACCCTAGGAACTTGCCTGCGGACACTCCGAAGGCACACTTTAAGGGATTAACCTTCAAATCGAATTGCTGCGTATAGGAAATGAGACGTGAAAACGTAAATTTTATTACACCGGGATAATAAAGTGGTACAAGAAAAGATAAAATCCAAACTACTTGAAAAAGTTAGTTTGAATGGGGGTGAATACTGGGTATTCGATAGGCTACTTTGCTGAAAGTAGGAAAGTTTTGTAAGCGTTGAGCTTTGATTGGTGTTGGACCCCTTTTCTGTCTCTAATTCTGCTATTTATAAGCAAAACAGTAAGCTGATTCAGGCCTGAATCCGGTTTCAGCGTTGCACCACAAGCTGCCACATGTCCCATGTTCTCTCCACTTTTCATGCACACTTGATCATGGGCAGTTGCTAAGAGGTAATGGCAGTTAAGTTCGATCATGGGGAATGGGCCTCTTGTATGTTGACACGTGTCCCATGCTTTGGTAGAAATATCTCCCAACTTCCCCCCTTTTTTGTGCTTCCCATGCCACATGGCCAATTGACTTGGTCAATTGGCCTTTGATTTGAGAAAATCCCAACTGCCAGAGCACAACTAATTCCCTACAAAGGTGGATTATATCCCTCAAACCAAACCGGCACCATATTACAAGCCTAAAACCGTGGGCCACATCCATGGGTCGAACCATCATTTCCCCCATGGGCTAACCCGTGGGCTACACTTTTAAAGGGCCTCGGACCATAATTAAACATGGGCTGCATGTCACTTGGGCCCAATTCTCGTGGGCTGCTCCTCTCAAAGATCTTGGGCCGCAATTCTTTACACGGGTTGTGCTTCTTGGGCCCAAATTAATTACAAGAATTTCGATCACGGCAAGCCCGATCCGTGGTGCCAAAAACGGGTATAAACAGAATCACAAAAATTTGGACACTAGTGAGAACCTCTTTCATCCATTACAATCTCGTTAGCGGCCACTTGGACTAAATTAGTTTATATTTATTTTGCGAAAACTTTTTTTAATTTTTTATCAATGATTACAATTTTTAATTGTGAAGACAGATTTTCAGCTAATAATTTTTATCTTTTTCTGCCATTCATATCTTTTTTACTTTTCTAATTTTTCCAGCCAAAACGAATAAGAAGTGTTAAATGTTTTGACGAATAATCAAAACGAATTTACAAACAACTAAGCTGAGCCACTTTTTGCCTATTGTGCCACTATTTTTTCTAATGTTCTACGACGGGTCACGGGAATACTTTAGCTACGAAATCTTCCCAATGTGACATGATCTAATCTAAGAATTTTACTCTTTATTTTTGTTTACGTCTAGCTTTATGCTAGTTTTTAAATATTCTCTATGTACCCTTTGTCGAGTTTTATGATAAATGAATTTAATTTCTTTTGCCAAGAAAAAAAGAGTTTTAAATCTAGAAAAATTCTTAATATGACACAGTATTCAAGTTATTTGCTCTGTAAGGGTCTTTATGCATGACCGTACCAATGCCGGTCATCTATAATCCCGATATGTTTTGCTCAGTATCTGAAATCAAGATCGATTTGTTTTTTTTGATCGGCATAAAGATCGATTTGTTTAATATATGATTGCTTAGTACGACTTTGATTCTTAAGATCAAAGATGATAAACTATGTTAGTGTTGTCAAAACCAAGAAACAACACAATCTCTCTGGAGATTTTTTTGTTTGATCTTAATGTCTGGCGATTGTCATACATAATTAGGCAAAGAAAGCATTAATTAGGGCTTGAGTAGTTTTGGGTTAGTGGGTTGTGATGGGCCTTTTGGGTCTATCTCAGGTTTTTTTAGGATGGGCATTTGGCCCTTTTCCCAATTTTTGGTTGGTTTCTCTTTTCCCGGGTCTTATGAATATTGTGGGCTAGGAATCTAACTTTATTGAATTGCCTGTTTTTCTTCATTGTTAAGCCATATGTTTCTTTGGATCTGTTTAATCATTGTAACTTATTGCAATGATTAATAAGAAAATTTTGCAAAGATTAAAAAGAAAAAAAAAAACAGCCATAAACAAGTGTGTAAGATGCTCTCGATGATTTGGATGAAGATGATTTATTGGAATATGAAAGAGCAGTTACAATTAATGCGCTTGTAAAATGTATTTCTGTAGCTATTACTCTTGTCGAGACGAATCAATAATGTATAAAAATTTGGCGTGAACACTTGGGTTTGTTCGTTTTGGTATTTGGATTTTGAGTAGAGAGATAGATAGAAAAATGAGAGTAATGATTGAGAAAATTTATTAGAGACCGTGCGCAGAGAGAGAGTCCAAAATCCAAAATCCCAAACCAAACAAGCTCTTGGAGTCTCACTCTCTTCTATGGAGTTTTCTCCCTTATTCCATATCCCCTCGTTTGTATAGAGCCATGAAAGATTCTTGAAGCACACATAACTCAATTTCAAAGAACTTCTCTAGAAGCCCCTAAGTTTCTATTATATTCCGTACTACTCTAGTAGAATCCGAAAGGTTCTAGAATAGTCCAAAATTTTCTCAATGTGCCAAGAAGCAAGCCATGGATCTTAAACTTTAGGATGCTGGAAGGAATAGAACCGTTAGTTCAATTGCTCGATTGATCAGTTTGTGGTTTATTTCGATAGGAATCACAAAAATTACGACACTAGTGAGAACGTCTTGCATCCTTTACAATCTCATTAGCGGCCGTCATGAGTCATGACTAATATTAGTTTATTTTTATTTTTCCGTAACATTTGTTAGTTTTGAATAAATATTCACAATTTTCAATTGTCTAGACAGATTTTTAGCTTTTTCTTTTCCATTTTTTTTTTTTGGCTTTCGGAAACCTTTTTCCATTTCCATCTATATTCTTTTTGCATTTCTAAGTTTTCCAGTCAAGACAAAGCAAAAGTGTTTAAATTTTTTGACAGAAAATCAGAAGATGTTCACAAACAACGGTTACAAGACACTTAGAAGAATAGAGATATATTCACTATCTTTTCTTGTGATTCGCTTTGGAGGAGTCTTATGCATGACCGTACCAATGTCTTAAATAGCAAACCTGGTGATGTAGCTATGAATTGGCCAATACTATACCAAGTAATATCTAAAAGGCCCATCAAAAATCTTCATACGTATTGATCTACATTTAAAATCAAGATCCATAGACATATATTAGTACGACTTCGACTCTTAAGATCGTAGAAGATAAGCTATATTAGTGTAATCAAAACAAGTAACAACACAATGTCTGGAGATTTTTTTGTGATCTCAATGTCTGGAGATTGTCATACATAATTAGGCAAAGAATCCATTCAACAAGAATACAGGCCTAGACATGTTTGTAAGATTTGACCAATTGGCTAGGTTTGTACCATCGTAATTTGTCCAACCTCCGCACATGTTTGGATAAATAGTCAAAATCAAGATTAGAGATGAAGCATCTCAATCATATCAGCCACTAATTAATTAATTATAAACTCTTTGAAGGTAGTTAAGATGAGCAATATTAATTCTTAATTAACTAGGATTTCAACCGAAACCCTCCTATTACATATTGCCACTTCACGTGGACAGAACAGAAGACTAGACTGGTAACAAATTCACAGATAAATATAAACTATTTGAATTATCAACTCAATGATAGTGAGAACAACTGGAAGGGGGGGCAGCTGATATAAACAATACAAGTATGCTTCCTCATGGAGGGTAATGGCCGACCCAGGATGTTGGTGGTTGATAATGCCCTTCACACCTTAGCCACATGGATGACAGGGAAAGAGATGGATGGGGTGCCAATTGTTTCAATTTTTCATATCATAACTTATGATATAATTAATCAAATTTGTAACAGCCAAAAAAAAAATATTTCAAATTTCCTTCTTGTGGAGACAAAGACCCCTGTAGTTCACTAGTTACACTACAAGGTTGTAGCGCATCTTGATATAATTTATCGGGATCTCATCAACGTGATCTGACTTCTTTACTTCATAGAGCTTGTTATGCCCTTTAGTTGTACTAAATATTAAGTTAATCGCACATTGATAGCCAATTGAACGAGATGGATTTATGTCACTATTTATTCTCCAAATTAAATCATACTGACCGTAGATTTGTTCATAACCAATAATGCCCGGTCGAGTTTGTAGCGATAACTGATCAATTTGAAATTTTTCGGAAACAATCTAACCTGTGATTACGTGAGATGAACGGTTGTACGCCTTAATTGTCGCTTTCCTTTGATGTCCCATCGTTGGCTGTTTTTTGTCAATCGGTAGGCTTTATTCATTACGTAATAGTAGGAGTTAAATATCCAATATACAAGTCAGGAGCAATATACAACTCAGGATGAGCACATCCCCATCTACTCCCTATATAAACAAACCCTCCATCTCACAATTTTCCTTCAAGCCTCAACAGCTCAATTCAATTCAATACCATCCAAATTCAGAACGCCTTCAATCTTACATTCTCTCTCTCTCTCTCTCTACTCTCTCTCCTAGACAGAAAGAAGATGAAGATGAGCAGCAGCAACACGGGAGGGTCAAAGAGGAGGATATCAAGCAAAGGGCTAGGAGGACTCCTTAAAGAACAAAAGACTAGGCTGTACATCATCAGGCGATGTGTGGTCATGCTTCTTCGCTGTCACGATTAATCCGCTTCGTCACCAATAGCAGCTGCGATGAATGTGATATTTTGTTTTTTTTTATTAGGAGTGTAAATAGCATCGATTGATATTAGTTAGAGAATTAGAGACCCTGGAGTGTAACAATTTTAGGTCCAATTGGCCTTTTGGGCGAGTAACTGTTTTTTGTCCAATTGACCTATTGAGCTTCTTGGAAATCAGATAGCTTTGTTACAATCTTAGTTTTTTCGTATTGGTATTGCGATGAAATTTTTGGCTATTGAATCTTATCGTCGCTCAAGATTTTTTTACACGGTATGATGGTTAAATGTATATTGAAATTCTGGTACAAGCAAAATAAGTACCAAAAATTCAAGGGTTTGTAGGAGCAACTCGAACCGACTCTCCATTTGCTAAGAAAAGTATTGCCTAAAAACGGTTTGCCTGTCACTTACAGACTTGCTCTGGTAGACACCAAGTTTATACAGTATCAGTATGCATGTATTGCTACAGTTGAAATACCTTTTTCACTTGCCAAGTATATGAAGTCCTTATAAACCGGGAAACTTTGATCGGCTAATAAAAGAACTCTACATCATTGGTCATGGCATCAACAACTAAGGATATATAGAAAAGGTGGGAGAGGGTTTCACTATCTCTTTTCTTTCGGAGTCTACTTGACTTCTGTTAATTTGAATCAATGCCTATACGATCGAGGAGTGTTGGAATTTGTTTGTAGAAAAATGATTAGAAAAGATACAAGTAGTACAGTAACTTTTTGAGAAATTTATAGAAATGGTCCTTCTAAGTTTCATCCGAGTCTCATTTTCGTCCTCCAAGTATTAATTACAACTCTTTTAACCTTCCAGTTTGGTTTTTGTACCAAATTGGTCCAATTGATAACTTGTGTCTTCCAAATTGGATAGAAAAAATCAAATTGAGGGCAGTTTGGACGTTGCAGATCGTATCAAGTTGGTCCAATTGATAATATCTACCCTCAATCAGATGTTTTTGTATTCAATTCATGTGTGGACGAAATTGTTACTAGTTTGGAAGAATAAAGTGGCGGCATGGTTGTTCTTAGAGACAAAATAAATCCTTGGTTGTTCGTACTTGGATTTTTGTGGTGGCGACAGTTGGTTTGGGGATTTAGGAGGGGTTAAGTTGGGGTAATTGAATAATAAGGGTATTCATAATTTGTATTCTCAGTGATATATTTAAATTACTTAGTTATTCGAATGTTTTTCTTTTACAGGATAGTTCCGTTTTGCGTGATTCGAGTTTCATTATTTTTTGGACCCAGGTGAGTGGTTAAGCATGTTACGTACTTTTGAACTTTCTCGTGTCCCTTAAATTGTTGTTTTGAAAATTTTACTATTGAAATTGAAAACACATATTGTTTATATTTGATTATATTAAATTGGCATGCGGCCATATCGGCAAAACCATTTGTTGATCGAATAATCTTTTGGTGAGAACTTTGTGGATATTGATGGTAACATATTTTGGAAGTCTAGGAAAATTAATCATTTGTGTGCGGGTGATTCTGGCCATTAGGAAAGAGACCGGATTAGGCCGGTGACTCTAATGCTCAATGGTTGTTATTGACCGGATCATTCTTAGGGAAAAGTTATATAGGCTGCCTATTCGTAGTGACTCTAAGTTTCAATATTGGATCCAATTTTGAGATATTTATTCACTAACACTTGGTACTGTTGATTTTGGTTGAGGTTCCCCATTGTTGTTAGAGATCATCATTAAGACTTATCGGATGAATCGTTAATTGGATTAATGGATTATTTTGTTATTCACCTGTATGCCAAATTTATGTTGACATGGTACATTATTTTGATCCTTGTTTTACAACTTTATTCTAATATGCATGTTTTGCCATTCACTGAGCTCCTTAACTGACGGATTTTTATCCAACTTCATTTTCAGGCTAGTTGGAGAGTTAGGTGAGGACTTTGGCGGCCGGTATCTTGGGGTGTTCTGTTGTTTGACCTCCTTAGGGTATTTCATCATAATTTAGTGTTTTATTTATCGCTTCTGCAATTGAAACATTTGTCAGATGTTTGGATTTTTTTGAGATTGTTTGGTTCATAGAATGTTTGTGCCCCATGCTTATGATGGGGATTTATTTAATACAAAAAATATTTATTGTTCTACGACTTATTTTTTTTTAGGCTGTGTGTTCTATGAGTTAGCCTTGTGGTTTACGGCGGCCACTTCTCCTTTTGGGGCGTGGCACAAAAAGTATCACTCGAATCTAAAAAAAATTTAAAAAAGACGAACAAAATACATAAAACGGAAAAAATAATTAAGTTTAAAAGAATGAGGCCTAAATTGTTGTAAGATGAGGAGATTTTTAGTATTTGGAAGCGGAAGAAATGTTTACAACGATAGAGGAACGGTATTTGTACTACTATAGAACTGAAATGTCTTTGGCTTGGTACAAAAATGATTAGAAATCACCCTTATTTATACTACTCTATGAATGGTTCTAGTCCAAAAATATTTTTATAGAGAATTCTAGATTTATAAATGTGCTCTAAAAAATATTTTTATAGAGAATTCAAGTTATTTTGCTTTGTAGGAGTTTTATGCATGCCCATATGATTCATATAACCAATGTCTTCAATAACGATACTAGCAATGCGGCTATCAACTGGCCAATATTGTTCAATACCAACTATTAAATCAAAGGTAAGTCCATAGTCATGACATACATTGATCGATATCTGATTAAAATCAAGATTTGATAAATATATGATGCTCAAGATCATAGAAGATAAACGATATAAGTGTATTAAGTACTTGGACACAAACACAGTGTCTGGAGATTGTCATACATAGTTAGGCAAAGAATCCATTCAATAACAATACACCCCTAAACAAGTTCGTTAGATTTGACCATTTGGCTTGGGTTGTACCATCATAATTTGTCCAACCTCCGCACATGTTTGGATAAAATAGTCAAAATCAATAATAGAGACACACCTAGAAGTTGTCCCAGTGGTTCGGGCGAATGTCCAGCCTTTGGGAGTACTCTTCAAAGTTTAGGGTTCGATTTTCCATAGGGTGAGTACCTTGCAATAAGTGGGGAGCCGCGACTGGTGTGGCCGCACTAGCTCCCCCAAAGGTTTGAGTTGCGTAGTCGGGTCCATTTAGTGGCTTGGCGGTAGGACTATTCCTCCGTTACCAAATTAAAAAATAATAATATCAAGATTAGAGATGATCGAGGAATCTCAATTATATCAGCTACTAAAAATTACTACTAATAAACTTTTTGAAGGTGGTTAAGATGAGCAATATTGTTAATTAACTAGGATTTCAACCGAAACCCTCCCTATTATATATTGCCTCTTCACGTGGATACAACAGAAGACTGGTAACAAATTCACAGATAAATATAAACTATTTGAATTATCAACTGATCAATGATAGTGAGAACAACTGGAAGGGGGGCAGCTCATAAACATTACAAGTATGCTTCCTCATGGAGGGTAATGGCCGACCCAATATGTTGGTGGTTGATAATGCCCTTCACACCTTAGCCACATGGATGACAGGGAAAGAGATGGATGGGGTGCCAATTGTTTCAATTTTTTATATCATAACTTATGATATAATTAGTCAAATTTCTAACTGCCAAAAAAAAAAAAAAAATCAAATTTCTTAAGGACCCCCTGTAGTTCGCTAGTTACACTACACGGTTATCGTGCATCTTGATATGATCTATCAGGATCTCATCAGCATGATCTGACTCTTTTAGTACTTCATAGAGCTCGTTATGCCCTTCAGTTGTACTAAATATTAAGTTAATCGCTCATTGATGGCCAATTGAACGAGATAGATTATGTCAGTGTTTATTATCGAAATCATAATGGCCGTTGATTTGTTCATATATAATCAATAATGCCGGTCGAGTTTGTTGCGATAACTGATCAATTAAAAATTTTAGGAAACGATCTAACCTGCGATTACGTGAGATGAACGGTTTGGATGGCCACAATAAGAGCTAGATGAAATTCTCCTAGGTACAATTTAATTGTTGCTCTCCTTTGATGTCCCATCGTTGGTTGTTTACCAGCCAATATACAAGTCAGGATGAACACATCCCCATCTACTCCCTATATAAACAAACCCTCCATCTCACAATTTTCCTTCAGAACAGCTCAACTCAACTCAATACCATCCAAATTCAGAACGCCTTCAATCCCACATTCTCTCTCTACTCTCTCTCCTACACAGAAAGAAGAGATGAAGATGAGCAGCAACAACAGCATGGGAGGGTCAAAGAGGAGGATATCAAGCAAAGGGCTAGGAGGAGTCCTTAAAGAACAAAAGACTAGGCTCTACATCATCAGGCGATGTGTGGTCATGCTTCTTTGCTGGCACGATTAATCCACACTTCGTCATCAATGGTGGAAGCGATGAATGCGATGTTTTGCTTTTTTTGTTAGGAAGGTAAATAGCAGCGGCTGGTATTAGTTAGAGAATTAGAGACTCGGGGGAGTAACAATTTTAGGTCCAATTGGCCTTTTGGGCGAGTAACATTTTTTTTGTCCAATTGACCTTTTGGGCTTCTTGTAAATCAGATAGTTTTGGATTAATTATGAAACCTTTGTTACAGTAACTTGATTTTTGTGACAGTCCATTATTACATACTGATTCATACATAATGATGTTTAAAGGAACAGGGGGAATCAGTGTTATAGAAATCTACTGTTGATTCTTCTCAATTTTGTGTTCCAGTTCGGAAACTATACTGAGAGGCTGTGGAAAGAACAACTTATAGTTCAACCATTCACATCATTTCCATTTTGTTTTTGAGAGCTTGACTGAAGTAAAAGAATTTTCATATGCACGTATCTGTACTTCCTATGCCATCTGCCTAACGACGGAGACCTCGTATTCTCAACGATGGTCCCCTAGACTTCAATGAATAAAAACGGAAGGAGGAGCGCCGGGATTGCTCCCTACCAAGTTTTCGCCCAAGCATCATATATCCTCAATTTATAATAATAATAATAATAATAATAATAATAATAATAATAATAATAATAGATCATCGAGGCATATTGTAGCGTGTATATCCAATTCGAAGACGAAAACCTTTGGGCAGATTTACGAGAGCTATCTCAGTTTCACGTATAATACAATCTACACAAAACCATTAGGCACATTGGCATCTGGCCTAGGCCATCAAGAAAATGAGTAATTTTGATTTACTTCCATTTATCATTTGTTCACTTATAACCAGGCTACCAACAAATCCATTGAGCGTGTAGTAAACCAAAATGAACAAGGGCATATGATTTAGATCCCAAAACAAATAAGGCCTCGTGATTTAGAGTACTAATAATGAATTCAATCTTCCTCTCATTACTTGTACTTATCATTAATTATCTCGTAATCAGCAATTACTGTTTACACTGCCAAGAGATGGAGCATGCATTGACGGGATGATATATCTGTTTCGGACAGTAAATGCACTATAATTGACGGTTACTATAGTGAAGGTGTGTGCTTCATACAAATTTCCTCTCAACCGTGCAATAGTCTACCGAAATAAGATATGCACGAGCGATTACAACCGTATATCTGATCAAACCGCCCGGACCACCCGGATTCCACATGGGTACGTAATTTGTTGCAAATGTTAACTCATTGCCACTGGAACACTGTCTAAGTTGATTAACAAATAAAAACGGCAAGTACAAAGTCAGTGATGGAGAAACTAATTAATTAGTAAATAACTCAAAACATTAGAAAGGAGTAACGGGTTGCAGGATATGTCGAGCATACCAAGGGCAAGGACACTGTCAGTCACGAGACGTTCACGTGCAACCGTGGCCTTTTTGTTTTTTTTTGATAGGCAAATGCAACCCTGGCCTTCAAGTTCATCAGTACAAATATCGCCATTTTATAAGGTTCAAAAGTACAACAAACCCAGCATAGAACAACTTCAAAATAAGGCTGGAACACTTCGATTATGGTGCTTTTTAAAGTCTACTTTGATCATCACTAGGTTGTCTCCTCTGATATGCTGGAATTCAATAAGCTTGGTTGCCCCTCCCTCATAAATAATTCACAATACGTGCTGAATTAAATGTGAATGGGGTCCGCGTTTAGGGTTGCAAAATGTGTCAAGCTATCAGTATTAATTTGAATCGATCACCTATTATTTGCGGAAGCCAAGGTTGAATGTGTTTTCAAATTAACTAGTAGAATCTATAAGCTCAGGATTTGAATTTGGCTCGATAAGAATTTTATCCACCTTGGAACCATATCCTAGGTTACTTGATTGCGGGTCTTTGATGAATTTCTATTGAAGCTCATTAAATAGGCTTGAAGTATAAAGAAGCCAAACTTCTCCTCTCGTATGAATGGTGGACCATTTTTTTGTTCCCTTTGGTTGACTTATGAATGGTAGATAGACTTACCACCAAGTGGCTAGTCCAGTTCAATGGCTAAATACATAAAACATCCACGCTCAAACATATGTTTGAGAATTAAGATTTAAGTTCTCATAATTGCTTTCACGTTGAATTCGAATATGCCGTGAGACTTAAATAGTTAAATCTAGCCGATCCAGATATAGGAGTGACAAAATCTCTTACAGATGACTATGTAGCGCTAAGGGTCATCGCTTGTTCACATAAAATCTACTGGGAGATCCACTCGTGAATATAGAATTTAAAAAGGAAAAAAAAAAAAAAAAAAGCGTGGATCCGATCAAAAATTCCATCCGCACGAGAGCATTGTTTTAACAACACATAATGACGAGCTCTTAAACCAAAATTGACAGCTTGTATGACTAAATTAAATTGTTTATTAGGAGGACAGTTTGTGGTTAACGGGAGAAACACGAGACGAAGCTAGCTGGGCATTGGCGCATTGCCTTTGTTTTTTGGTTTCTTACTTACGGATTTGCTATTAGCTAATTAATCAGTCAGTCACTTAGGTTGGATTTCGTACTATTGTCATTGTAATAATAATAATACTATTCTACCAGCTGAATCTGTGTTTACAACTCATACCCTTGAAATCCTGTTTTTCTTGGGCTCTTAATTAATTACTAGTACTAGTACTATAATTTCTGGGAACGAAAATTCTAACTCCACACCTACTTACACACTCCCATTCACAATAGGGGTGGAGCTCACACACACTGGATGTGAAGTGTGTGCAAATTCTACCCCTATTGTAAGTATGGGTGTGTAAATGGGTGTGTGCTTGGGTACGAAGATAGAATGATTGTTACCAAGAATTGGGCACGGTATACGTGAATCACGTGAGGGTTTTTTTGACCATTATTTTGATCCTTTCCCTCCCTTCCCTAAGTGGCTTTCCTGTTTCTGGGAAGTTCAACTGTTCAACTTTTTTATGGATTCTTTCTGTTTGATATCAATGCTCTACTGTGCAACTTCCAGTACCACAGGATGCTTTTTTTTGTTCCTTTCTTGTGATAACAGGATGTTTGGACGAGTTTGCATTCATCTCGACTAATTTCGAGATCCTTAAGTTAGACCGGGCAAACGCTTCGTTGGCCCCGAGGTATGAAATTTTGACCTCCGTAAAATTCTAACATGCGACTTTATGAAAAGTAAACACTTATTTATTTTATTATGTCTACTTGGCTAAAACCTGGGGTTTCCACCAAAGGATGCTTGAAGGAATAGAACCATTAATTCAAAGCCAAAGATTCAATTGTTCCATTTAGTTTGTGGTTAATTTCGTTGGGAATCAGAAAAATAATTAGGACGCTAGCTGGTGAGAACCTCTTGAATCCTTTATTTCTATCTTCCCGAACATTTGCCAGTGTACGTTGGATCAATATTCACATTTTCCAATATTCAGATTTTTAGCTTATTTTTATCTTTTCTGAACCTTTTTCAATTTCCATCTATATATATTCTTCAACATTTCTATGTTTTCCGGTCTAAATACAAAGTGGATTCGTTTAAATTTTTTTGATGAAGAAGCAAAACAAATTTACGAACAACAAATTTTTTACAAACAACGAAACGATGAAATTATAAAAGACAATTAGAAGAAGAGATAAGTTAAATTTACTCTAAGATCACGTAAGCCATTTTTGCCTATTGCGCCACCATCTTTTCTGATTTCCATATCGAGTTCTGCGAATACTTTAGCTAAGAAATCTTCCCAATTTGACATGATCTAATCTAAGAGGGAAACTGGTTCTCTCTCTAACTTTTCTCTTTTCTTTTCTTTGCCTTCTCTCTACAAACATCTGGTAGGGTTTCTGGCGGGGGGCTGGGGTTGCCGGCTCACCCCACCCCACCCCCCACCCCTCCATCACCGGCTGTCCACTCCATGCTATGACAGGTTGTTGGGACGCTTGATGAGATCCTCAGCCGAATAAGCCCCCGGAATCGAAGCGGCGGTTTATCCGGTGACATGATTACATCTGGGGTTCTGTTTCCTCCTCCTCCTCTCTCTCCAGATCTGTCACTCCCTGAATTTGGTACTCCCTATCGATGGCACCAATTGTCCGCGTGCAGTCTGCCTATGTGCTCTCTTTTCCAATCTTCCTCACCGTGCGAGTTTTATCGGCATTATCAAGCTAGCCCGGCCTTGTTGTTTGGGTGTTGCTTGTTCGAGCCCTGACAAGTTTGTTGTTGTGAGACGGAGATAACTGTTGGTGTTGCTGAATGGTGGGGTGTGATTGTTGCCATGATTTGCGATCCCTGTGACCGGATTTAGGAGTGTAGATCTGTTTCTGTAGGTTTTAGTTTCTATTCTCTGTTGCATTTGTTTTTTTGGTTTCCTACCCCTGATGGGGCCATTTCCTCTCCTTCGGGGGTTTCCTTTGGTTTAGTTGTGCGTTTTTTCTGCGGCGAATGTTGTGCCCAGAAGGTTTGTGCGTGGGAGTGGGAAGCTTTCTTGCTGGCCTCTCCCTTTTGGCTTGATTTGCCCGTTGTGCTGTGGGGATCTTGCTCTTCGTGATGTACTGTTTCTCCTATCAATGGAAACTAACATTTTGGCCAAAAAAAAAAAAAATCTAAGAGGGAAATGCTACGGTGTCCACCCGCCGTTTGGGGACACCGTAACTTTTGACATAACTGACCATTACAAGCATAACAACAACCAATTTTGAGGATTTTGGAGGTTATGCCTTTGTAAGACTTTGGTTATATATGTCACTGGTTTTTGTTATGCTTGTAATGATCAGTTATACCAAAAATTACGGTGTCTCCAAACGGCGGGTGGACACCGTAGCATCATCCTAAGAGCTTGAACTTTAGAATATATTCTCAAGTTATTTGTTTGGGAATGACTTCGGTGTCCCCGGTCATTTTGGGGATACCGTAATTTTTGGCATAACAAAACCATTATGAGTATAACCAAAACCTATTACAAGCATAACAGAACCATAGCAAGGCATAACCAAAACCATAGCAAGGCATAACTTATTTGTCATGCCTTGGTTGGATTTAGTCACGCCTTGGTTGGTTTTTTGGATATTCCTTAATTATGCCTTGTTTGAGTTCTGTTATGCTTGTAATTGATTTTAGCTATGCTCCTAATGGTAAAGTTATGCCAAAAATTACGGTGTCCCTAAAATTACCGGGAACACCGTAGCATATTTGTTTTGTACGTAGGAGTGTTACGCCAGTGTCTTAAATAGCTGTACAAACACTGCTGCTATGAATTGGCCAATATTGTACGTACCCTCCCATTATTGCCACTTCACGTGGATCAAACGAAAGACTGGAAACAAATTCACAGACAAATCCATTTCATCAAATAGTCGCTGTACAAATTAATGCTGTTCATTTTGGGTTTTTCTGGGAGGGTTTAAAGTATAATGAGCGAAGAAAGATAAATCGAGAACATTTATTGAAAACCGTGTACAGAAATTTTGAGTATTCCAAATGGACAAACCGGGCCGAATATTTATCAACTCCGTAATGATGAACAACTTGAAGGGGGGCAGCTCATAATAAAAAAAATACAAGTATGCTTTCTCATATATGGAGGGCCACTGTATGTTGGTGGGTGATCATGCCTACACACCTTAGCCATATGGATGACAGAGAAAGAGATGGATGGGGTGCCAATTGTTTCATGGTTTTATATCATATCTCATAATTAATAAAATTTCAACAGCGAAACAAAAAAAATTTATCAGATCTTCCTTTTTTGAGGGAACTAGGACCCGTACAGTTCGCTTATTCCGCCACTTGGTTATAGTTCATCTTGGTATGATCTATCGGCATCTCATCAGCACAATTTGCTCGTTGTACTTAATCGAACTTCAATAGCCAATTGAATGATATAGATTTGTTTTACTGTTTATTATTCAATTCATAACGAAAATCTACTTGCCTTTGTCTGTAAAAAAAAAATACCGTCTAATCAAGTTTGTAGCGATAACGGATCAATCAAATTCTTCCCTAAACATTCTACTCTTCCAATTTTTGGAAGATAAATTGTTTGAATCATAGCAACGAGAGCTCGATAAAATTCACTGAGATGCACTTTAATTTCGTGGTCCATTAGCACACACTCGATGGACCTTCTTCATCATGAGGGTTTTTTTATTTTATTTTAGTATGGAATCTCAAGCTGGTAGTGGCCGTGGGACCCACAAAGTATTTGTCTAATGAGAGAGCCAGAAGGGGCAGAGGGAGGGGGGGGCACTGCACGGCCTTTGATGTCCCATCGTTGGTTGTTTACTAGACCAATAAAATACAAAGTCAGGATGGCCACATCCCCATCTACTCTCTATATAAACAACCCCACGATTTCCCTTCAAGGCTTCAAGCCTCAACAGCTCAATTCAATTTAATACCATTCAAAATTCAGAACACCTTCAATCCCACATTCTCTCTCTACTCTCTCTCCTAGACAGAAAGAAGATGAAGATGAGCAGCAGCAGCAGCAGCATGGGAGGGTCTAAGAGGAGGATATCAGGCAGAGGCCTGGGAGGGGTCCTCAAAGAGCAACGGACCAGGCTCTACATCATCAGGCGATGTGTGGTCATGCTTCTTTGCTGGCACGATTAATCCATTCCATCGTCAACGGCGACGGCGACAATGCGTCGTTTTTTTTCTCTGTTTCTTTTTTTAGCCTTTTTTTTTTTTTTTATTAGCTAGGAGGTGTAAATAGCATCAGCGGATGTTAATTAGTAAATTAGAAACTCTCTGGAGAGTAACAATTTTTGGTCCAACCGGACTTTTTGGCTTCTTGTAAATCGGGTGGCTTTGGAGTAATTATGAAACCTATGGTTTTTGATTAACGAGTTTTAGAGTGTTTCATTAATTCTTCTTTTTTATTCAGAACGTGTGATGAATTTTGCTAGAAGTGTTAATTAATAAGATCCAAATCAACAGCTTTCTAGCGTTCTTGATTTCCCTCTGATTAGTTCATCACTGAGGCAACATCAAAGTATTGAAACGATTATGAATAAACCAAATTGACAGAGGAAGAGGTGAGCTTTGTTGGAAATTAAGGAAGATTTGATGAGTGCTGAGGAGGACTAGCAACTCCAACCGACACTCTCCACTTGTGCTAAGAAAAGTGTCTTTCACCTTTTTCACTTGCTAAATTTAGCAAGTCCTTGGAAGCTGGAATTTTTTGTTTGGCTAAGATAAGAATTGTGCATCCATGGGTCATGGCATCAAAAATCTTAAAAGTTAATTGAATTACAAATAAATTCAATTAACTGACCGAGGAGTGTTGGAATTTGTTTGTAGAAAAATATAAGAACCGATAGATGTCGGCTCAGTTCTGCTAAGGTTCTTATTCCAATAAGTAGGTTATTTGTAATTCTCAAATTTAAAAATAATGGGCTTATTGAAATAATAATTTTTTGTGCAATATGAATCTTGTTTGATAAATCTCTATAAGATCTTTTGAACGATGCAAAAAAAATCAAAAAACTATTTTTGTAGATACATTATTTTTAAGTTTAAAACTTATAAATAACCTACTTATTTTTTTAAGAACCTTAGTGAAACGGGTTGGTTTACTTTTACTTGGCAAATGTTTAGTACTGCCAAGACAGTCAAAGGCCCAATTTTTATGGTCCCTTTTTCTTGAATGGTAAAAAAGGGTGTGAGATAAGAAATTGAGTCTTATCTGATTTTCTCACCTAAACTCACCACGGTGATCGAGAAAGGCGAAGAGCCAATCAAACAAATTCATTGACAGGTATAAATTGACGACAAAAAAGAATCGCTCATCTCAGGCTAATCCCTACTCAAAATGTAGACGGGCGAGCACGAGCCCTCGCCACTGTAGCTAAGAAAGTCGTCTCAAAGGGGTCATGAGCGGGTAAAAACTCCTTGCAACCACATCCTATTCCTATGGAGACAAACTTTTCTCTATGGATGGAGATAAGGGGTGTTCCTAATTCTAAGGGTGGTAAGGAAAGCTAAGGCTACTGGACCCGGCCGATGCCATCTTTATCCATACCCCCGAGATCTCAGGATTCTGATCCTGATGGTACTCTACCTCCAAAGCGCCTATAAAATCACCCCTTGATGCTAGGGCAAGTTAGCTACTCTTATTTTCAAAATGCTCGATCGGGTTCTTTTCCTTTCTACTCTACAAATCAACGGACTTAAGCATCTGATGAATATTGGTTGGCACCACACCGGTATCCTTAGTTCTTGCTTGCACGTCATTGGTCGAGCACAGCAGAAACCTATTCCTCATTCATTTTTATACTCTTTTCTTACTTTCTCACTAAAATACTCAAACCAAATGAGTAAGTAGTCAGGAAAAAATCATAACATTTTTTTTAATTTATTTTTATTATAAGATCCTGCAATCCAAAAAGACAAGATACTTTAATTAGATTCAAGCAGTCACTTAAACTGCCCAAATTTTGTCTGTCATCAATGGCTTAGTGGAGATGATGGTGATGGACCCATTTTCTTTTAGCTTATCTTTGCGAATCTTTTATACTCTCTATATAATCCTAATCTTTGACTAAAATCATTAGATGATCGCTAATGGCTCATATAAAGCAAACCCAAGTTTTCAACCTTATTCATTTGAACAGAGGAAAAAGCAAGCTTAAAGGGGCCAAATTCTTGTTAATGAGGGTCCCTAAAACATTTTCAGATCATCTTATGGGCCCATTAATCATATAAAGTAGACATCCTAATTATCGATCTCATAATGATTCCAATTCAAACCACTATTTTTGTCAATAAAATTCCATTCTTGGAAACTTTTTGATGGCGTGTAAAAAAAGAGAGATCTTAATTAATTGCATGCTCGCGTGCCAAAATCCTACTGTTCTTTTTTCCGTCCTTTTTTTCCCCTTCTATTACATTAAAATCGATGGTTCTTATTCACGATTTTAGATCATCATAAAGGCCCATTAATCATATAAAGTAGACATCTTAATAATCAATCTCATAATCACTCAATTGAAACCTCTAATTTCGTCAATAAAATTTCGTTCTTGAAAACTTTTTGACGGCGTGTAAAAAAAAGAGGTCTAATTAATTGCATGCTCGCGTGCCGAAATCATACTGTTCTTTCTTCCTTTCTTTCTCTTTTTCCCCTTCTATGGTTCTAGCTTATTCTTATTCACATTTTTAGATCATCATAAAGGCCCATTGATCATATAAAGTAGGCATCCTGATAATCAATCTCATAATCACACAATTCAAACCACTAAATCCGTCCACAAAATTTCGCTCCTGAATTTTTTTTGATGGTACGCTAATATATAAAGTGATCTGAATTGCATGCTCGCGTGCCAAGACTTTACTTGAAAGATTCTTGATCATGTTTTTCTTTCTTTCTTCCTCTCTTTTTTTCCCTATTACATGACAATTTAACTTGGGAAATCAAAAAGGCCTCTGACCAAAATAGTAAGAGCGTGGTAACATCGCTAGAACCATGTTTATTAGTTCCACGCTATTTGCATTTTTTATTTTATTTTACTTCTCTCTTCATTATTAGCATGTTTAAAACCACTCCTAGCCTTTGATAAATAAATTTTAAAAAAAACATATGTTAAGGCGTAAAATTGTTTGCCAAAATCCTTCAATTGTCAAAAATGTTGTGCATGAAATGGATTCTCAAGAAAAACAAAGTGAGGTGAAGAGAAGGAAAATAAAATTTTGTTTCATGTGTTTTCTCTTTTGATAAGAAATCTTGCAGGAAAATTACAAATTCATCCTTTTAGCAGGACCTATTTTGCAGGAAAGAGTTTCTAAGTAAAAAAAAGAAAAAAATTTGAAGGCTGACAACTATCTTGATAACTGAACGCACACAAAATTACAAAATAATAATAATAATAATAATAATTTTATCATCCTTTCAATGCAATTGAACGGTCCTAATGTGGACTAGACTTAAAACCTGGCCTGTTGTCTTTGTTTTAGTGATTAATTTGAAATTAATAATTTCCCAACCAACAACTGATGAATTAATTATACGATTAAGATGCGGCGTTGGTCCAACAGAAAAGGTAGGTAGACGACATTTTCAAACTACATAGTTACATTTTACTATACCATATAGTTACATAATTTACATTACACTTATGTATGCCCATTTCAGGTCTTACAAAAATCTAAAAAAATGCTCATAAGTTTTAAAATATTATTTTATGGGAACCTATAAAAAATCAGTTCCAACTAATATCAATAAGCTATTACTTATGGATTCGTAGGGACAAAATTACCCAACTGCGCAGTTTCGTCTCTCGAATCCAGAAATAATACTTACTGATATCCGTTGTACCTGATTTTTTTATAAGGCCCATAAAATAAAATTTTAAAATTTATCAATATTTTACTGAATTTATGTGAAACCCGGAGTTGATTTTACATAAAATGTAATAAAACGTGTAGTGTAACTATGTAGTGTACGTGTACTTGGGTCTATCCACTCACACTCGTCAATAATTTTTTTGTTGGCGTTTTGCGGGCGAAGAAAACTCTTTTGTGGGTCCTTGAATTATTGAGTCCAACTCATATTTCACGTGTGCCACGTGTACGGGTAGAAAAAGACCTGCAATTAACACTGTACCATTTTGTTTGTTTTTAGGGAAATTTATAAAAATGGTCCTTCAAGTTTCACTTGAATCTCATTTTAGTGCTTCAAATATCAATTGCAACTCTTTTGACCTTCAAGTTTCGTTTTCTTACGAAGTTGGTCTAATTGATAACATTTGTCAGCCAAATTGGACAGAAAAAGTCATATTGAGGGTAGATGTTATCAATTGGACCACACTTAGTACGAATTGCAACGTCCAAACTGCCATTAGTTTGATTTTTTTTTTTTGTCCAGTTTGGCTGACAGAAGTTATCAATTGGACTAATTTGGTACAAAAATCAAATTTGAAGGTCAAAAGAGTTGTAATTGATACTTGAAGGACAAAAATGAGACTCAAATGAAACTAGGAGGACCATTTATATAAATTTTCCTTATTTTTAACCTTTTTTCAAGCTTTTGCAAACCAGAGGTGGCTTCCCGTTTGGCTAAAAATAAGCTAAATGACTAATTTTTTTTGTTTTTATTCAAAAAATTTCGTATTTATTAGTTTTTTGGCAATTTTTTGGAAATTATTGCATCGTCATGACAAAAGAAATCTAAAAAGTAAAAAATTACTATCGAATTCTAATTTTTTTGAATAAAGACAAAAATAAGCCAATAAGCCAATTTTTTCATTTTTATTCAAAAGAAATTGGATTTCGATCATATTTTTTTTACTTTTTAGATTCCTCTCCTCATGATGATGCAATAATCCCCAAAAAATTGATGAAAAACTAATAAATACGAAAAAAAATTTAAATAAGAACAAAAAAATAAGTCAGTTGGCTTATTTAGCCAAACGGAGCAACAATGGAGAAAGGAAGAGCTGCTGAATGAAAATTAGGTTGTCTTCTGTTGGTAGACAAGTGGCAAAAATGTTGATGTTGGAAGCAACTGTTCGTGTTGGGCCTCAAAATCCTTGAGCACGATTTTCAATAAATTTTCTTTATCCATTTCTCTCCACTCATTACTCGCAAAAACTTCTCTCAAAACCTAAGCCGAACAGGGTAAACCTTTCTCAAAATTACTGTTACCCCTCTTGAAATTTCTAAAATGTCACTGATCTTTTCTAGTTTTTAAAACTACTCATCCTAACCCTGTTCCAGAAATCTTCTTAAAAAATAAATAGCTTATTTTACATTTTTAAACTAAAAAATAATGTAAATAAAAAAAATTGCATCGAATAAAAGATCTCATCGAAATCTTTCAAACAAGATCCATATTGCATATTTTTAGATTTCAATAAGCCCATAATTTTTGAACTTAAAATTGCCTTATTAAAAAATGAAGACGTTTTTGGGTTTTGGAACCGGCTTGTAGGGTTCTGTTTGTAACATGGTGATTAAACGTTGCATTATTTATTTTTCCATTAGCAAAAAATCAATGTATTAATCTTTGAGAGCGGATTACAATGATTTAACGTTGGATTATGATACCATTCATACGTTATTGATACATGGTATCGACAATTTCCCGAGATGTCATTCTTCAATTTGTCAAAAATGCTCTACAAATATGAAAAGAATTTAATTTAATTTTTCAATATTGTCCTATGAAATGGTTTTTGCCACATGAGTGCAAATTGTCCTTCTATTGACAGTTCAATGAGTTGTCACCTGTCAATAAACGAAGAAAAAACACACACACTCCGATACACATTTTACACTTCTCAATCTGTTTTCATGTATTTTTCACATATTTCAATGCACTTTTAAACGTTAATTTTTTCTCTGATTTTGTTTTACACAGATAGAAACTCACAAATACCTTTCACGCTTTTTATGTTAAGCTTGAAAATTAAATAGGTATCAAGTGCATATGCCGAAAGCCAATAATCAATTTTTGTAATGATCACCACCAATCCCAACATTTTTGTAATAATCATTTGAACTTCATGAAAGACAGTTGTATCTAAATGTTCTTTTAAGGTCAAATTTACCCCACAATCGTATTGATTAATCTAACTTTTAGAGCCTCTCCAAGGAGTTTGAATCACTTTGTTCAAGCCAAAATTATTGGTGCAATAGGAATTTATCAAATTTTGGTAAAATTGTCGAATAGTGTCAAAAGTCGTTTTTTCTTTACCTTGACTTATCATGGCCGTTGGATCACTTAATCATTTTACAGGAATCCGGAAGGGGAAAAATGTAACAACGGACAAATATGAATGATATAGCAATTTCTGATTGTTCTATTTCTTGTGCCGAATTTTTCTTCAAGAAACGACAAAATAATTTTTTCTAACTTGAGCAATGACCAATAAGTGAAGGTTAATATCTTGCGATCTCATGCCAAACGATGACTTTGGCTTGACGAAAAAAGCTTTTCCAAAACAATAAGTTGGTCTCTTGTTTTTTTTTTTCTTCTTCTTCTTCTTAATTAAAACAAAAATTATACAGTAATTGTTTTTTACTTTAGATACAAAACAAGCAGAGAAGATCATACCATCATAAACTAAAATTTGCAGTGATACTAGTAAATCTTCCATGGTTCACAATCTTTGGTGATACGGGTTTATGGTTAAAAAATTTCACAAAAAAAAAATAGTAAAAAGAAGTTTTATTCACTGTAACTGTAGGGCAGGGGGGAGTACAGTAGAGAAGCTGGAATCTCCCAAATTTAATTTTATTCTGTTGTCGGCCACACCACACAGTTTGAGGTGCCCACCAAACCGCCACCTCAAACTCAAATCAAATCAAACAAATAGGGCCCCCACACCACCCGACAAATGGTGGATCAGTCAAATGGACAGCCCCTTATCGATCCCACGTGCATTTCCTCATCTTCAACCCCACCACTCCTCTCTCTCTCTATCTCTCTCTTCGTTTCTGAGCAATCATGGGTCCCCACCCAGGCACCCACATTTTCTTAATCTCCTGATGTAATCTTGCTGCATTAGTGATATCGGAATGGGGGTGCTAGTCCACTTACCGCATTATATCGTGTAAAGTGATCGATTCGGTCGTCTATTTCGATACGAACGGCAGCTTCCTACAAATTTAAACTGTTAGTTGTTCGGAACAGGCCCGAAATTGAATTTTGTCCCGTAGCTTGTTTTGGTGGGTAAATTACCAGTCTTTAATTCGATGAGTCAAGCATTATAGTCTTTTCTTGGCTAGTAATAGAGGCTTAAATCCGTGGTGAGCTTCAGAAGGGACCAAAAGTCGTAGTAATAATTTCTACCACCTCATTAAGGGCAGTGAAAGATAGCTGGGCTTCGCACGGGACTAAAGTTTGATGGGCCGTCGAATGCATGATTCTAACTTGGATATTTCGACCACTCAAACCGCTTGGGAGCAAACCATGACAGTTATGTAATGTCCATTGGGCACATCACGGAGAAATATCATCATTGAAGTGTCTGTAATTTGATTCAAAAAACCCTAAACTATCAAAAATTTTAAATCTTGGACAATCAGACATTGGTAGTACCGCAATTCGGGCACATTTCTCTGAATGTAATTTAATCAGGCAGCTACAAATGTCCGATCAACTAAATTTTATAAGATTATAAAATAAAATAAAAAACTAAATTTTATGAGGAAAAATGATCTCCACCGTGATATATATTTCAGCCCGTGTATATTTATGTACGCCAATGTATATGCATGCGTGCATATTTCAAGTCTTGCCCCATCCACATAAGCACTGGACCACAGCATCTTGGACAGGAAGTAGTTGCAACTAAAAGCAAATTGTACTGTAGGGGTGTTTTCGATAGTGAAAATTTTATAGATTTTTTTTTGTAGTTGAGAAATTGTTAGATATTTTCGGTAATGAATAAGGGAGTGTTTCCACTAACAAAAAACACTAAAAATTTAACGCATGTTATCATCTCGTTTTCACTAACAAAAAAGTTATCAACAAAAAAGAAATCTGCTATAGTAACTCTACTCACAAACTCATCAACAACTTATTTACAATCGGAAACACCTAACAACTTTTCAACCACAAATAAAAATCTACAAATTTTTCACACTGGAAACACCCCCTAAGTTGTTGATGAGTTCGTGAGTAGAGTTACTGTAGCAAAAAATAGTTTTTGTTAATAACTATTTTGTTACACTACTACAATAATCGTAAAAGATGACAGTTTAAAAGTGTCATTGAACGTGAAAGACGACAGTTTTGAAACTGTCATCTATGGAGCTGTCATTAAAAGTCTAGATTTGTTATGACAATAAAAAACTGTCATTAAACATATAAGATGACAGTTTAAACCTGTCATCTTTGTGATAAAAGATGATAGTCTTAATCTGTCATCTTTAATTGCAAAGATGACGGATTTAAACTGTCATCTTATCTGTTCTCCATTCAAGAAAAAAAAAAAACCAATTCTCTTTCGAATGCGTGGTCGCCCACGTGGCACCCACGTGCCTTTCGCATGGCCGCCCAGTGGCACTTGTGTGTCGCCTACTTAGCACTTGTGTGGCTAGCAAATATTTGCTTGCCCCAGGACTTGAACTCAAGAACTTCAGTTCCTCGCGCGCGTGTTACCATATGAGCTGGCACGCTTATTGTTAACAAAAGACAAACAAAAACATGTATAGTATATTTTCAAAAATTTTACGATGAGCACTTTTAATGTCAGTTTTGAATGAAACAGTCATCGTAGACATTGAAAGTATGAGATGACAGTTTTAAACTATCATCTTATATGTTTATATGACACTTTCTGACTGTCATCTTTTATGATCAACTGCAATGTCAGTTCTAACTAAAACTGTCATTAAAAGGGCTTAGTTTCAATGTCGCTTTTAAGGAAAACTGTCATTAAAAGGTTTCCCATATGGGCTTCCGGAAGCGTATGTTTTAATGTCAGTTTTAAGCAAAAACTGACATTAAAGAAAAAGATAATAATGTCACTTTTATTCTAAACCGTCATCTTATATCGCAAAGATGACAGTTTGTAAGATGGACTGTCATCAAAAGTCTACCATCATATTTTCGATGACAGTTTTACAAAAACTGTCATTGTTTCAATTTTTTGAGTGTCATCTTTTAAGGTTTTTGTAGTAGTGTTAGTAGAAACGAGATGGTAAAATGCGTTAAGTTTTCAGTGTTGTTTTTGTCAGTGGAAACACAAATGAAATGGGATGGGGTTCATGAGAGTAATGGGCTTGAACACATTCCTCACTGTCTTTTCCTTCCTCTTTTTTTTGTTCCAAGTTCATTCCTCAATGTTTTGAAGGGTGATTTTCCAAGCAATTGCATGGAGGACCAGAGGGACTGATCAATATTTCCTCTGCAGCCAGGTCAACTATAGCTTAAATCCGAATATTATAGGTCAAGTAGGTTCCCCAATTGATCAAGGGTCGTTACGCTGGTTCAATCCAGTCCACCCATTAACTGAGCCAAAAACAAACTGCCTTCTCTTTTAACACTATGACTCATAGACTATGAGTGTAGTCCTCCCCTGTCGTCCTCCCCTGCCTTCTCTTTTAATACTAGCTTTCTCTTGGTAGTCCTCCCCTGTCGTCCAATGATAACTGCCAACACTATGAGTGTAGCATTCTCCTAGGTTAAATAAAACCCATTAATTTCAGGCCTTCTCTTTTCCATGAAGTTTCATACATACACAGCTTTGTGTTTATGTAGCAAACTAGTAGTAAAAATTAACTCCTAACCCATCCAAAATCATATTTCAGGCCTGGAACAGCTTCTCCGAAATCACATCAAATTACAAGTCAGTTTCGGAGTTTCTTCTTCTTCTTAGAAGCCATATCCAAAATCACCTCCCCAAATAAAGAGCCAAACTGGACAGATTGTCAAGGTCCTTCGTGTCTGTTCACTTTCACACACAACATCCAAAGAGAGACCCTGAAATTTCATTATCAAAACTCTTCAATAATACACCATGTCCCATCTAAACTCACTCAAAGGGCATCTATTCATTATTTTATTCCTTTTTTTTTTTTTTGGATATAGTATACATCGAGGTATTAGAGGAAAATTGTGGATTAACAACAAAAGGGGTTTGGCGCCTCTGCATAGACTCGAACGCCGAACCTCTCCCCCTTAGATGGAAGCCAAGGGGTACAATCAGATAGGCAAACAACCACATCCAAAGGCACATTCGTCTATTTTTATCCAGACATTTTCCTTCGACGTGTTGCCACTCTGCTTGGAAGGGCATTCACCCAGTATCCCCACCACAAGCACCGATGTTGCTCATGAACAAGCACTTGGGACCCCTGTCATATCAAGGGGGGGAAACATGGTCTCTCTCCCAAGCCATTTTCAGGGCCAACACCATTAAGTGTTAAGGCTATCGGTGGGAAACATGGTCGCTCTCCCAAGCCATTTTCAGGACCAACACCAATAAGTGTTAAGGCTATCTTAGGTTCAATGAATGCTGGAATCCAAACTTGGGTTTTTGTTGATATCTATAGAACACCACTAATTCCAATCACCAAATGTCCCACCTCAGTTTTGTACTCGAGCTAAGAAGAAAGATCATATTCCTCATTCAGATAATGATATTGGTACCGACCAATATCATACCGACAGCCGCGCCGAACCGTCTCCGGCCACCGGATGGCCGATCCGAGCCATCCAAAAATTCTAAAAAGAAAAACCGAGTGGGCCATCACGGGAATCAATGGCATCCGACGTGCATAGGTACTCGATCCAAACACCCTATACATATATATACGAAAAAATAGAGTGTTTGGATCGGGCATCTACGCACGTCGGATGCCGTTGATTCCCGTGTTGGCCCACTCGATTTTTTTTTTTAGAATTTTTGGACAGCTCGGATGGGCCGTCCAGTGGCTGAAGACAACCCGTAGCGGCCGTTGGCATGCTATCTGTAAGCACGGATAGCAGTACTCATTCCTCATTAAACTGAAGCCCGGACAAAAAGTCTCTTATGGGTGCCCAATAGACTTGCAACATAACTGATGTGCATGAAACAATTACAATTCAGGCTTTCATGCAATATGTAAGATCACCAAAACCATATAGACAGCAAATTTTTGTTTTGAGTCCATTACAGGAAGCAAAAGGATTAGACACTTCAATCTATTTCAAAAGAAGTAGGTCAAAAAACCAGCGTCGCTCTGTCATGAAGAGAGTTCTAGATCTTCACAAAAATCTTGTTACTGGCACTTTTATACAATGTGTGCAATGAAGACACTTCCCCATGCTTTTAGTCAATCACCTAGCTTCCACCCCACGCAACAAAACTCTCTTGTGAACCAAACTCCTAGAAAAACAGGAGAAATATACCAATCAGGAAAAATTAATTGCAAAGAGAAGATCAAGTGAGCATCAGAACCAAAATTAAATAAATTAACGTAAAAAATAATAACAAAGGATGGTAAACAAAGCAAGATAGCATAGAAGATAACTGAACATACGATCTGGCTCAGCCGGAATTCAGGAGGTGTATCGAGTTCAATGTTTGCTGCGTCAAGGAGCAAATCTTGGCATTCTACTAGGTCCTTCTTTAAATACTCAGGTCCTAAGATAGCATAATCAGAAAGGCATGACTTGACCTTCAATTCTCCATTTTCATTCTCACCTCTAGTAGGGGACTGGCTCTGGAGAAGATCATCACACAAAGACAGCCCTTCCACGAGTTGTTGTGAACTTAACAGATACTGCGACTCACCTTCCCACCATTTTGGGTCTTCACCAGTTTGATTATCATCATTATCTTCTACTTGATCGGCATCACTTTTCGCCGCTAGGAGAGATTCATGAATCTCTTGATAATTGGGGTTTCCAAATGGAGCTTGCGCTTTTTCTTCAACCTGCCCCATCTCATGATGCTTAAAAAATTAAAGGGAAAAACACTTGTTAGATTCTTTTTCTGCATGAGCCCTAAGTAGAAGCAAAATTCAAAAAGGTAGTGACAGCCACATAAAAGTTCTCTTACATGAACAATCCTCCGATAACTTCTTCCGCAAACAGAAACTTGACAAGGTGTGTGCGTGTGGGGGGGGGGGGGGGGGGGGGGGGGGGGGGGGGGGGGGGGGGGGGTGTGGTGGGGAAGGGAAGAAGTTAACTGCAAAGTGCAGACCTGAATTTGATCTTTTTAATCAAAATATCTCTTCTGTCTGTGGTCAAAATGATGTTACAGCCAAATCAACAAATTTGAAGAAGGTATAGGAGCATACCACCGAAATTGGTCATTTTAACCTAGTTTTATGTTTTCAGTGCCAAATGAAAAGAGAAAGGAAAAGTCAATATGCCAAAGCAACACTTACAACAAGCTATAGGGGGTATATCCCTGAAACTAAGTCGCATGGGTACTTACATGTCTTAGGTAGCCGCCAAAGGAAAGGCCATAAGGACACAGTTAAAAGTTTGTATTACCTGAGGAGCGGGAGCTATGCAAGTAATGGCTGACTCATTTCCTAGGTCAAAGCCAGAGAATCGTCTTTCTGTCCGAGGTGTTTCAGGAGTCACTGGATCCACTTTTCCATGAATGAGATCAATGTCATCAGGCAAATTTTGTTCCCATTTGTCCGTCTGTTTGATTTGTTGCTGCTGATAAAACACCTTGGATACAACATACTCCCCCTCCTTTTCATCTTCTCCAGTGCCAATGTGATACTGGTGCATCACCCAATTGGTTTTCTCCGCTTTCTCACCCCTGATTGGGGTCACATAAAGAACCATGATCTTCTTACATCCTTGTTGAACCCCATCCACAATAACAGGTTTGGTCCTCCCAGTCTTGTGCCAACGAACGTGGCCAAAATCATCACCATGTATCTTCCGACGCTTCCGAGTTCCAGTATTATAAGCCTTGATTGCTCTATGAAAGAAATGAGAAGCACTTCCATCTTGCCGAACACCTAAAACTACTGTATTTAGAACTCTCATAATTCAACTATGTCACATGGACTCTTCAAAATGTATGAAGTACATGTGCCTAACACTCTTGAGCAAGGGGTGGGATAAGTGTCCGACACGTTTTGTAGGACACTCACCAAGAAAGCACCTTTAACATTCAAGTTTACAGCTTAACACTAAGCTCTTTTACTAGTATAGTAGCTATGTAGCACCGACGCTCCAAAAGGGCGCCGTGTCCACGTATTGGACACGGGGACACGGCGGGGACACGACCAAATACGTATTGGACACGCAACGTAGCATGTCCAATAATTTTAATTATTTTTTGATGGGGGACACGTGGGGGACACGGCTGGGGACATGCCGGGGACACGCCGGGGACACGGCTGGGGTTAAAATGTAATTTTTTTTATTTTGAGGGGTTAATACGAAATTATTCAAAAATAATTGGGCTAAACTGTAATTATGCCTTTATTTGGACCATGGTAATCTTATACATTCATATAGGACATGTCTTCATCAACAGGGGAAGAAAAGAAAAAATATATGTATCTATATATTGATATATATATATATATATTTTTTTATTTATTTATTTATACACTTGGCGTGTCTCCCGCCGTGTCCTTATCCCCATTTTATTAGAATTGCCGTGTCCCGTATCCGTATCCGTGTCCGTATCTGTGTCCGCGTGCTACATAGTATAGTAGTAGTATGTCTGACATATCAGAGTCAAAATTCAATATAGAAAGTAACACAAATATACTAGTAAAGACACGTACATTGTTCAGGGTGCAGTGTCTTTGCATAAGAATTACTGAATTAGGCTAGTCCGAAACATGGACATATGCCCATACCAGAGTCTATTGAGCATATAGACCATGTTCGTTTTGGGATTTTAGAGTTTGGGTAATGAGTGGAGACTGGAGAGAGAGAGAGAGAGAGAGAGAGAGAGAGAGAGAGAGAGAGAGATGAGAGTTTTAATTGACAAAATTTATTGGGGACCATGCACAGAGAGAAAAGGTTGAGCCTTGAGTCCCAAACAAACTCGGTCATAGTGATTCGAGATACCTATGGAACAAAGCAGAAGAGACTAATAAGCAAAATGCTTGTGCTCACCTGGCAAATGCTGAGGATGGGTGTAACAAATTCCTTCATCTTCATTAACAGTTGGAATGAACTCATCAACAAAAGGATGGGGTTCCTTATTCCCAACACCGTTTTTTGCAAGCAAATGCCATAGAATCTCTTGATCAGATGGATCAAATTTCACACCTCTGGGTAACCCTGGCCAAGCTTGAGCCACCTGGAAACATAAAGGTTCCAAATGCTCTAAGTGGTTCTATAAACAAAGATCAAGCCAGAACACAACTCTTGTGATCGAGATTTATAACAAAGATAAATCACTTCCTCTCATTGTTTAGCTACTATTATGCTTTTGCGTTTCTAATTTTAACTTCCTTTTGCGTTACTGGATGCAAAGAAATGTTGTTGTGGAATAAAAAAAGAAACCATGGAATGAGTGTTTTCCACATGGTAGGTGGCAAACAAAAAGCCGAGAATAACTTCCTGTCATCCTCAAAGCATGATGAAAATGACAAGAAATATTCTTTCACTTCAGTAGTCTGCACTCTACATCAGATCCTATGCCTGAACATTGAACATCAACCACAAATGTGGCAAGTTCTCATACAAGGACAAATTGGGGAACCCTTATAAGCCACCAAGCAATCCAATGCCAAGGTCAATTTACTTCTCGACTCATGGAACAATCCATGCTATTGTATATCCGAAACTCCAAAAAAAACTCACGGTCAGCTTTCATAAAATGTGTCAAATACTTAGTTTGAAGTATTTTGGACCTTATGCTTGTCTTTCAGAATCTCATAAATATTTTGGAAGATGTAAAACTAAACCCTTAGAATTAACCTATGGCCACCACCAGGCGTTCAAATCACACAAGTACTAGATTTCCGGAACCTGCAGGCTTCATGTATAGGAAATCTTGCAAAAACTCACCCTTCTACATCTGGAAAACCTAAAACTATTTTTTACCGTTCTTTGTTAGCAAAATGCCAACTTTACATAGCTATCGCCCATCACTATACTTCCTATGCATGCATATATAATTGTCATATATACAAAAAGAGTTCACAGCCGTGCCCAGTTGTCTTGACGAGGTTCTTAGATTCCACCTGCTTTGCAACAAAACATTCACATTGCATTTGAACTGACACTTTGACTGTTCGCAATCCAAAGAAAAGAAAATCACATTCGTCTAAACCATCCCAAAAGCTGAAACAGAAATGAAATTACAAGTGACAAACCATAGGACTATGGCTAGTGTGATAGGCTCCTTTCATGCACCTCGGTCACAGGAAGGGCCTAGCCGCCAGGTATGCAAAAACCTTTGACATGACTCATGAGCCCCATGAAACTTCGAGCTTTCATGGCTTAGAGGCCACGGACAGAGGTTTAGCCAGACCTAAGCCTCTAAGCCAGACCTACTGAGAAAGCGACCAAACAACCAGACAGAACATCATCCAATACATTCACGAGTTATGTCCTAACTACCTGATCTCATTCTGACCAGTGACCAGTAACCAGTAACCAACAAGAGGGTGAAAAACAAGAAAGTTTTTTTCTGGAACATAGCCAAACCTCTATAATTAGAACAAACTACCCCTTGCATCAAAGAAGCTTTACCATACGTCGCCCACACAACTCTATAGTGACGTTAACAATGCTCCACTGCCTCTCTCTCTCTCTCTCTCTTAGCTCGAACGTTCAATCTCTCTCCCATTCGTTCTATTTGTGTTCAGAGCTGATGATGCATTTTTTGCCACTGTCCAACTTACATGTTTGGATAAGTGAAGGAGATATGTTGGACAGAGTCTAACACATGTCCAACAAACCAACTGAGTCATGGACTTACAGCCACCTCCTTAATGCGAATGCGCTTCACAGATACCAACTGAAATTTTGTAAACACTTTCCAACATTCCTAGTTAAAGTGAGATAAAAAATGGAAAAAGAAAAAAAGAACAACATCTGCTGTACAATATCCCAAATTCACGTATACATTTCAAATCTCGCCATCATTAACCGAAGGAGAGAAATTGTACATCACTGTTGTCGATGACATAGTGGCAATTAGGGCAAGCTCTAGTTGGGTTGCTTTTCCAGTTCACGCTTTCAGGATCACATGAGCTAGATGCACTTTTGATTTTTGTTGCAAATCTATTGCTGTCAACCAACCACGATGGTCTGCAAAGTTCACAACCAAATAATAACAATCAGGAATTTCGTAGCTGTAACAAAAGGCATCAAGAGGAAGGAATTTATCATTTCGAAGCAATTTCAAGACTGATTCCTTAGCTAGCAGACATGCACCAGAAACAAAGAATTAAACAGGCGGAAATAGCAATTGCATGACTAGAACTTAGCAACAAGAACAGATAAGGCTGTTAAAAGATATAGAAGTCCAGCTTGTAATATTTGTAAAGCATATATCACTAGAAAATAAGCTTACTCACCACATGAGGTTCAAAGGGTTGTGGTACCCCGAACAGCCAAACATCACAAGACCTCAAGAAGTGTATATTAATTACTATGAAATGATGCGTTGTTACATAAGGGGTCTCGATTTTACAGTGCTATTAAGAGTATAAGATGGTGATCGCCTGATCGGTGAAGGAGAAAGACAATTGGTGAAAAGAACAATTTTATGCCAAAGCCTCAAGGCAGAGCAGTGCTGCCATGGCATATAATCTCACAACAACAGATTAAAATTTTTCCAGTCATCAGAAAGAATGGAAACAAAATGAGCTAATTAAGAGATTATAACATATTATTTACTTTCAAGTTTCAACCAGGACAATTAGAGGGGGAAAGGACATTTGAAATATTATTAAGTCACATTATTAAGCAGGCTATATGATATCTCAAAACTATAACAAAAGATAACTGACCTTTTTGAAAGTAGAACATGATAACGATAAATGCAAAACATCCTTGACTCAGTTCAAAGTTCAAACCTAAGAAAAAAGCTCCTACATACAATCAAGTCTATTAACCAATATGGACCTAGCTACTAAGTTTATTAACCAAGTTAGTATCTTTTTTTAATAAGTAATAAAATATTATTAAACAAACATCAAAGGGATGTATTGCCAAAGGTTAGGTCTATTTCTAATCCACCCCCGCCCATACCGCCAATGATTGGGGACTAGATGGCTTCGTTATTGTTGTTGTTGTGAAGCATTAAGGGGATGCCACCATGTACAAAAGAAAGCGAGGAATAAACAATAAAAGTTAATCAAGTTAGTATCAATGGGGAAAAGTGTATACTTGAGTGTCCTATTCTTCTTCTATGTTAAAAATCACAACCCAAACCAAAACCCTTGGAATGTGATTCAAACCCACCAACCATCTGGTCTACCACATAAAAAAACAAAACGGTCAGAATTGCTTTAATAGAAGCTTAACTGGTGATTATTGATGGGTCAAAACCCTTACACAGAAAGGCTCCTATTTTCTTCCACACTACCACAAGCCCAACCAACGCAACGAACCCAATGCGCGGTGATTCGGGCATTCGACTCAGAGCTGAGTATGAGTGCGTCTTTACGTTCTTGATACACGAATATAGCATTCAAAACGGGTTCATCGCAACGATGCGTACATATTTTGCCACAGAGAGAGAGAGAGAGAGAGAGAGAGAGAGAGAGAGGGAAGTGCATACCTAGCCATGACAGAGTGAGAGATGCGATTAGATCATCAAAACCGTCTATCGTCTACCAGAGGTTTGCTCCCCTACGAGTATTTGTTAGGAACTTCCCACGTTTATCCTCGTCACTATTTGTTTTAAAATTTGAAACCGTGCTGGTACGGTTCTACTTCTAAGAGAAGCGACGGCCAAGCAAAATACTCTACACAGTTCAGTGCCTCGGGGTGGCGGTGGCGGTAGTACAAGAAGAATTCAGACCCGTGGCACTCGGATCAAAAAAAAGACCCGTGGTACACGTTTTGTTATCATCATTCCAAAACAAAATCACATTGACTTTGTTTGGTTGAGAGTTTAGTTTAGTTTAGTTTTGGTAGTGGGTAGAGAGAGGAATAAGATAATGATTGGAAATAGGGGTAATGATTAGAGAGAGATAGAGAGAGATGAGAAAGTAATAATTGGAGAAATAGGGTAATGATTGAAAAAAGAAGTAGGGTAATGATTGAAAAACAAAACAAAATCAAAACAAAGTTTACAAACGAACATAGCCATTAGAGTCAAATTTTTATGCAGTAAAGATACAATTACAGCATTGGCTGTACAGCAGCCGTGCACAGACCCCTTTTACGCTCGTCTTGGATTTCGCAAAGATGATCGGATTCGCTCATTTTGTTCAAAATACGTCTTTTAGGGACCCCGTAAAAAATCACCTCAATCCGATATCGGAAAGTGTATTTATGAATCATCCAACTTTACTTCAAAATTTAGCCTAAATTTCGAAGTAAAGTTGGGTGATTCGTAAATACACTTTCCGATCTCGGATTGAGGTGATTTTTTACGAGGCTAAATTTCGAAGTAAAGTTGGCTGATTCGTAAATACACTTTCCGATATCGGATTGAGGTGATTTTTTATGGGGACCCTAAAAGACGTATTTTGAACAAAATGAACGGGTCCGATCATCTTTGCGGGACCCGAGACGAGAGTAAAAGGGGTCTGTGCAGGGCTGCTGTACAACCAATGTTGTACCTGTAGCACCGTTGATTTTTTTGTGTTATTGATTTATTTTGATAGGAGAAATTGAAAAAAAAATTATTAAAAAATATATTTTTTGACTTTTTTGAAATTATAATTATATGAGTACTAAAAATTTATTCGCAACTTATATAGTTTCACTACTGCCATTAGATTTTTTTTCCTTATTTTTTTGTTATGTACTAGTCCTAAATTTTTTATTATATGTTAGTCCTTTATTTTTTATTTTTTTTAATATAGAAGACCCAAAAAAGTATTTCAAAACTAAATTTAATGGATCAAAATAAAATAATATAAAGGATGAGGTGTAATTAAGGGGAAAAAAAAAACTCCACACTTTAACCCTAAAAAACTTATGCTTTGTTTGGGTAGATTTTTGAGAATTTTTTAGTTTGGTTTTGGATAATGAGTAGAGAGAAGAATTGGGGTAATAAATAGAGATATGGGTAATAAGTGGAGAGAAATAGAAAAAGAAATAAGAATAATGATTAGAGTTTTACCCAAAAAAATAATAATAATGATTAGAGATACGAGTAATAAGTGGAAAGAGAAATGAGAGTACTGATTGAAAGTACCGGTAATAAGTGTTTTTTGATCAGTTGAACATTTTTTTTCCAAATTAACATCCAAACAAGGCATTAACCCAAAAAAAATAAAATTAGTCTCCTTTTGCACTTTTTGTGCAAATGACAAATATCATTTACTACTCCTCCGTTCCAAATTGAAATTAGTCGGGTTTGCACTCTTTGTGCAAATGACAAATATCATTTACTACTCCCTCCGTTCCAAATTGATGGTCGGGTTCGGTCTTCAATGCAAAATTTAAATTGTTAATATCTTTCCTTTAAAGACATTATAGATTAAAAGATATTAACAATTTAAATTTGCATTAGAGACCAAACTGGACTATCGATATGGAATGGAAGGAGTATAATTTTCTTATGTTATTTTAACTTTTTTGTAGAGTCAACGCTTATTTATATTGTAATGCATATTATTATTTTTTTAGTATATATTGTATTTCGCCACTATTAGGATAAAATTTTGGTTCCATCCCTAATTGTATATTACCCGTTTTATCTTGAATTATGATTGTTGCTACGAGACAGGGGTGTGCACGGGTCGGGGATGGCCCGCAACCCGACCCGATCCGACCATGTCGGGTACGAAAAGTACAAGTCTGCAACCGAACCGATTGATGGCATAGATCCGTCCGCGAGCCCCATTTTTTGGTCGGGTCGGGTTGGTCGGTTTGAAGGTAGTCGGGTCCAATCACCGCAGGTAAAAAAAACACAGACCCGAAATCTGAACCGAAACTCATTTTTTTAACAGAACCCAACCCGTACCCGACTGAAACCTATGTTCGGAGCCGCTCGAGACCCTTCGGGTCGGGTCGGGTTGGTCGGATTGCGGATTTTTTGCACACCCCCTACTATGAGATATGTAAATTTCACCGTGACGAATAACCAATTACGTTCTAAAATTGTACGTCGACCGAACTTAATTTCATCGTTATTTAATAAGATCACAGTTTAGTCACACTGACAAGAGTTAGAAAACCACCTTGAAATTAGCATGAGTATTGTATTGCTCCGCTAATAATAAAAAAAAAAATTTAGTTGCATGAGCACAACATAAATGTTGTCTCTCGCTGACTAGAATTTTTGACTTTCAATCATACTTTTATAATTTTCGAAATATACTTTTATAATTATGAAAATTTGACCCAAACCCAATAAATACAAAAAATAATTAAGTAAAAACAACAAAATAAGCCATTTTGCTAAATAGGCCGTAAATTTTGTTTCATTAAATGGAACAGTTAATTGCTTTGCTCTCTTTGAGGTTTTTGAAAGGGGCGAGTTATTTGCAACCACAAATTTCCTATACGTAGTCTGTTTTAAATTTAACCCCCAAATTTTATAACAATTTTCTATACGCAACCTAACAAATATCCTAAAACTTCCAAAAATACCCTCTCTTTCTCCCCTTCTCTCTCCCGGTTCTTTCTTCTCTCCACTGTCGAACACTGTAGACACCACAATCCGAATCTCGATGGTTCTTTAAACGCCCTGATGTTGAAATAAATGAAACAATATCTTTGAAAACTTGAATAAAGGACTTTCTCAACCCAAAAGCCCAAAAAACCCAGATTAGCCCAAAAAGCTTTGAACTGGACCTAGAATCCCGCACGGAACACTTCTACACTACGCGACGTAATAAAACTTATTACGCCACATGAGGTCATGAGGTTAACCACACGGCATTTTAATAAAAAGTTCCAACTGGCTCAGTAAGCTGTCTGTCACGGATGTTTAAGCCACAACTACAAAATGGCTTAGCTGAAAGGCACTTCTAACCTGCCTATAAAACACCTCCCCCCCTTTTGAATTCAAAATCTTTGGCTCTTGCATATAAATGCACCACTCTACTCAAGAGAAAAGGATCCTGGACTCTCCAATCTTTCTCTCTCCTTTAGCCTTCACATCTTTTTACCATTTCCAAGCCTTGAGAGAAGTGTTGTCCTAAAAAAACATTCTCTAGGCATTTTCCTTCTCAAAATGCTTCATTTTTCTCCTCACCATCAAAGTTAGTCTCTTACTAACTTTGAGACCTTAATTATCAAAACACCGTACCCAACAACCACTCACACCCATACTCATCCTTTTTCACCCGATCTTGTCCACAATCATCCGTTATCATCCGTCCTCATTCAAGCTCAAGGTCAAAGGTTAAAAAAAAAAAACCAAAATTCCTTGGGTTAGGCTCCATCGTGGCCCTAAGGGGACTTTTTCTATAGTCAGGCTTCAATCCTTTGGGTTAAAGACTGGCTTAAAAACTATTTTCCAAAAAACTAAAACAACCACTGTACTAGGCATACCATGCCGCGCGGCATTCTGATACGTCACGCGGCGTAGTATACTCAGATGTGCTGCTAGTTACTGTTTATTTGTTTAAACTGTCTGGATCAAGGCTATTCTCAATCAGATTTGTTTGAGGTGCTGAGATACTGTCACCAGTACTTTCAGAACAAGACCATATTTACAAGCCATGTTTCATTTCTGAAACAGGGTTCCCTTGATCACTTTGAGTGATCAAATGCACCGAAAGCTGTTTTTATCCCCATGTCTTGAAGAAATGGTGTTGTTCCCAAGATGGGTTAGTAAGTTGGGAATCTTTTGATATTTTTAAGGAACGTCGCATGGGATGTGCAATACGCTGGGCGTTGTTCTAGATACTGATGACAGTTCGACAGTAGAGTAGGTAAATCGCACGGTATACCATAAAGCCGTGCGCGGCATTATGGTAAGCCATGTAGTAATGGTTCTGATATGGACAGTTTGCTAATTAGTTATTTCATGTTCACATCATACTCATATCATCTCTGCACAGACAACACTACGTGCATGTTAACGTAATATATCTTCCTATGCCCTTTCTCCCCTTACTTGTTTATTAAAGAGTTCCATTTTCCAAAAGATCTATAAAATCTTCCCCTTTTTAAAAGATGTTTAGTAGAGACCGGGTTTTGCCGGGTGAGCGGGGTGCTTTTTCAACAAAATCTTTCCCATTCGTAACATGGCTCCCAAACAAAAAATCTCAACGTTTTCACTAGACCAAAAGCCTTTCTTCTCTCAAACAGACTCTCGATTTCTCGGATCATCGATCTCAAAAAATCCGGGGGGCGACTCTTTGGGTGCACCGGTTGAGGAGCCCACAACATCACACCCACCACCACCGCACCTCCATAACCGCCACACTCACCAACACCAACACCAACACCAACAAAAACAAATCAGATACAGACGGGATAGGAGCGAGCAAAAGAAAGAGCTACAAAAAAGAATTATAACATTGCCATACCCATTTCATTCACGGACCGCTTCCTTTAAAAAAAAAAAATTGAAACACAAAATTTTGGGAAGGAAGAAGAATCTCATTTCCTTGCTGCTTAAAACAGGATTATGGAAAGTTTCAAAGTGGAAACGGAAGATGGTGTGAAAAATTGGAATCTTTACCAACACCCCCCAGACAAATTTCAGATACAGTCCTTAAAAAAAAAGACAATTTCGGATTTTAAAAGTTGAAAATGTTTACAAAATTGAGATTCTAATACTTGAAAATCATACACACTTTTTAAGTTTTAAAATTTCAACCATTTATAACGCATTTTGAAGATGCGTCACGTCTTTTTTTCTCCGTTAAAAACGCAGATTCCGAACACATAATGATTTGCATAACGCATTTCGTGAACACGCAATTAACATCGCGCATTTTGCTAATGCGCGATGGTACTGGTTTTGTAGCGGCGGCGTCATTGTCGTCCACTGTCTCTCTCCACCAAATTACCCACCTTCACACCATTTCTTTCCACTAGTCGATTCCAGAGAGAAGACCCAATATTAAGGGCCGAAATTGACCCCATCTGGATGGACGAAGACCAATAAGTTCTTTCCATGGATATTTCTCCACTTTGAAACAAAGAGTTTCCGAAGTTCGTCAAGGAATGGAAGAAGACTTCAACATAGCAACCAACGGCGAAGAGTTTTCATTAATCAAGCAACTGGAAAAGGAGGTTTAGGCTAAAAACAAGCCTTTCCCGGCGACTAATTCCACTGGTAGTTGCCTGGGACAGTGGGAGGTGGGAGGGTTGTCTGGTACAGTTGATGTGGGAGCGGAGGAAGAAGAAGGGGGAGGAAGAGGTTGCATGACTCTTCCATCCAAAACCGCGTCGTCGTTTCATTGGTAGGGATATTTTTGTCCATTCATTTATAGGGCATTTTTGTCCGAAAGTGATTAATTTTAGCACGGATTACATATAAAAAATTTATGGTTACAAATAGTCCAATCTTTTTTTGAGAAATACAGGCACCTTTCCCCAGGTTCTTTACCACCATTTTCCCTTAAAAAAATAATACTTATTTTCCCTTAAAAAAATAATACTCCGTAAAAGCCCCACGACGAGACCGTGTGGGGTCCGTTTTTTGTATCCAACCCAGATAACATATTCAATTATTTTTGGACTTTATTTTGATCATTTCAAAAATATTTTTGTAAAATTCATAGGCCTTGTTCATTTCCAAATTTTACTTTGTTTTCTAATTATTACCCTATATCTTTCTTCAATCATTATTTTATTTTTCCAATTATTAATTTTATTTCTCTCTCCATTTCTCCACTCATTACCTTTCTCTCCAATTATTACCATATTTCTCTCTCCACCCACAACCAAAACTAAAATACCCAAAGTTACCAAATGAAAAAGGCCATGATTTTTTACTTTTCCAATTGGTCTTGACGAGACTAATAATTCACAAAAGTTAAGCGCAAATCTAACAAAGTCGAATAACATTTGAATAAAGACAAAAACAAGAAAATAAAAAAAATTTAGCAAAAAAAAGTTGTTCGGCTAAATAAGCCAAGAGGCTTATTTTTCAGTCCTTACTCAAATTTTTTTTGCATGTGTTAGTTTTTCATCAATTTTTTTTGAAATTATTGTTTCGTCATGATGAGAAAAATTTAAAGAGTAAAAAATTACGATCAAAACCTAATTTTTTTAAATAAAGACAAAAATAAGCCAAAAGCCAATTTTTTAGTCTTTACTCAAAAAAAAATTAGTAGATTTCGATCGTAATTTTTTTCTTTTTAGGTTTCTCTCGTCGTGACAAAGCAATAATTTTAAAAAAATTGAAGAAAAACTAACAAATGTAAAAAATATTTGAATAAAGACAAAAAGAATAAGCCACTTGACTTATTTAGCCAAACAACCTAGCCTTATTTGGTAGTCTTAGGGCACCGCCGCCAAGTGTGACCTACAAAAATGTGTAGTGAATAAATGTGTTGGAATAGCAACTAGCAACCACCAAATAGTTTTTCCCCCCACAACACCATCAAATCATTATTAATATATATATATATATATATATATATATATATATTTTACATGGTAGTAGAATGTTAGCTAGTATGTCAATTAGTTAGTTTAAGTTAGATTACCACCGGAAGGTCTCAAATCATTACCAGCCACCTACCCATCTCTTTGACCCTGCTGTCCTGTTAGCTGGAAAACACATGTACGTAGGAAACACCAAGCTAGCAAGCTCTGTATCCAGTATCAACCGTAGAAGCTTAAGAGTGACCAAAAATGGCGGAAGTTCGGTCCATTTCTACAACTACAGTCCGAACCGTGAATCCCGTTGGTGAATCAGTTGATAGGATTGAGTTAACTCCGTGGGATCTCCAGCTCCTCTCTCTTGGCCCAATCCAAAAGGGTCTTTTCTTCCTCAAACCCACACCATCACAACAAGAACAACTACTGCGAAGTACCACCACCACCACCATCGTCGATCATCTCAAGTCCTCATTTTCCCGAGCTCTGTACTTCTTCCCTCCCCTCGCCGGCCGCCTAGGCATCACCGAACACGACGACAGCACCTCATCGTTCTTCATAGACTGCAACAACGCTGGAGCAGATTTCATCCACGCAGTCGTCGACAATGTCACCATCAGTGATGTCCTCGATCCGATATTTGTGCCTCGGATTGTCCACTCTTTCTTCCCGCTCAATGTACTTCCTAACTACGAAGGTATCTCCAAACCCCTGCTTGCAGTTCAAGTAACCGAGCTCGTCGACGGCTTCTTCATCGGTTGTACCATGAACCACGCAGTCGTCGACGGATCATCCTTTTGGAATTTCATCAATTCTTGGTCGGAAATTTCCCGCGGTTCCCATAGCATTTCTCGACCCCCGGTTTTCGATCGTTGGTTTCCTACCGGCGTTGGTTGCCCCATCCGCATCCCTTTCACCTTGAAGGAAAAGGAGGATACCTTCTTTCCACCGTCATTGGAAGAGAGGGTTTTCCATTTCACGAAAGCGAAAATCGCGGCACTGAAAGCAAAAGCCAACGCGGAGACGGGCACCAGTACTATCTCCTCCCTCCAGGCACTATTGGCTCATCTGTGGGTATCTGTGGTTCGATGCCAATCAATTTCCCCCGACCAGGAGGTGAGGTACACGTTGCTAATAAGTGCAAGGGGGAGGTTGAAAAATTCCTCACTACCAGAAGGGTATTTCGGGAACACGGTTCATCCGACGGCTATCACCACCACGGCAGGTGAGTTGCTCGAGAAGGGAGTTAATCGGGCAGCTTTGGAAATGAACAAGGCAATCGCATTGCAAACAAGCGACCAAGTGAGGAATTTCTGGAAGAGTTGGCTGGAAAACCCGAAGCTGCCACTACAACAAAAAACACCTTCGGTGACATGTAAAAATGTCACCGAAAGTCCAAATTTTGTCACCTATTATCTTCGGTGACACAAGAAGAGGTGTCACTGTATCCATGACACTGAAAGTCAAGGGTGACAAAAATGTGTAGCTGTCACGGAAGGTTGTCAACGGTGACAAAAATTTGGTGTCACCGAAGACAGATTTTCCGTGACACAATTGTCACCGAAAGTAACAGTGACAACAATATAATGTCACGAAAGAGAGATTTTCTGTGACAAAGGTGATTATGTCACGGAAAGTAACAATGACAGCACCATATTGTCACAGAAGAGAGATTTTTCTGTGACAAAGATTGTCACTAAAAGTACCTACCATGACAACAAATTGTGTGTCACCGATAACCTATCGTAGTAGTAGACATACAACAATGACAATCTCTTTTGTCACCAAAAATAAGACTTTCGCAGCAATACACACTTTATTCCATATGTTGTCTTCACCTGCTTACAAAAGTTTCAAATTATTTTGTATCCTATGATTCAACTTAGCAAAACTTAAATTGCGAAGAAGAAAAATATCATTCAAATCAAATATCCAATAAGTCAACATTCATTATCCAACTTCAAAACATTCATCCTCCAACAATAACCACTTCAAACTTAACAGCATTATCGAAACTACAAAACATCCATATATCCATGATGTGTCCAATGATACAAAGAACCCAAAACAAGTGTTCCATTTAACTACCAAAAAGTCTTCAGCTCCATCTTGGTTAATTGTCAAAAGCAACTCCATCTCCTTACTTGCCTGTACAAAATTACAAAAAAAAAAAAAAAAAAAACAATTATGTAACATGTCAAGCCTACGAAAGGTTATGAAGAAGAAATAGATTTTGCTTCAAGTTGTTATACGAAGAATTATGGCATGACTCATGAGTGACTAAGCGAGCAATGCAACCCAGATTTTGATGTCATTCTACATAATATTGATGATATGCAACCTACGTGGCAGCAAAACTTCGCTAGAATCAAAATGTCAGTGTTAGAAACGTGTAAGACATGGACATGCTCCGGACACACTTCAGACACGTGTCCGACACGCTTCTGGTTCATAGCTTTCTAAACGAAGTTCTACTCCTAGGATGACCATATTGCCTCCACGCCGAAGGCAAGTTAGCAATATGACAATTGTCTACAACCCACGCTCAACAGTATCCCAAGTAATTAAGTTCAAATTTCAATTCTATCAAGAAAAGGAATTTCAAGCAAATTGCAGTCTATCACTTTTTGTCCAAAAAGTCATATCACACGCTGTACTAGACAATACTCGCCATCTATTTTTGTCACGGGTCAGGAGTTGAAATGGCAACTCATACTTGGGGCATGTCCAGATAGCTACAATTAAGTTTAGTGACTGGTTTTTGAACAAATTGCACCAATTGAATAACTACAAAATATTGAGCGGAAGTTACTTACTGAGAATTAGAGTCTTGTAAGAAGGAGCTATCCCATTTTGTATCAGGTGAGAGAGCTTGACCTTGAATTCAGCTGCAGTGAACCAAACATGCTTGAAGACTCTAAGAACTCCTACAGCAGTACAGAAAAAACAATCATACAGAGTGAGCAAAATCGGACAATTTGGATTTGATAAGACGCCAAATGAAATCAAAAAATCAGGCAATGCATGATGACAACATCTTGTAACTTTCAACGCCACATAAGGAAATACAAATAAAAACATGTCTCTTCTCCCTTTCTCACAACTCAAATGGCCAAAAAACCCTAAAACAAAAAACAGAAATGGAGATCTGTTAATTTATGTCACACGTTCTCTTTTTGTGCTAAAAACTAGTTGGTAATGTCCTTAACAAAGTTGGATACATCTTTTCCAGACTCAAATCGTAGCGAAAAGACAGCGCGACTTCCAGAAATAAGCCTGAGCAATAGGTGATGAAGGTGATAAATGATAAATCTCAAAGCTCCACTTTGTTCCCCTGGGAAATTGCTAAAGCTCAAACCAAATACACATAGCAGCTCTTTACAAATCTTTACAAATTCACTCTTAATCAGGGAGTGCATACATACATCAATGATATCTAAATCTTTACAAATTCATATGTAAGCTTCTCTAGCTATATACTCATATGCTCAAGGCTGAGTGCCTGATCTAAAAGAAGGGGAAGGAAGTTATAGCTTCCAAATCCTGTAGTTATAGCTTCCAAACTGCTCTATTAAACAAACCTACTTGATTAAATCGCGTACGAGGTAGTAGAGTGTGCTTACTGAATGTTGAGACAGATTCGGTTATGCACATATCATAAAGGAATTAAATTTAACACTTTGTAACACCACAGGGGCAGATTTATGCATCGCTGTATAACTTAGAATTAAAATCCCATCGCATAATTGGAAAACAAGGAAGTATCTATTACTAGATTGGTACCCACCAAAATGGCAAAAATGATCTAACTGATATGACCCCTATAAACACAAGTATCCCAAGTAAGACCCCTATAAATCCAACATCCACTTCTCCAAATCCAAATTCTTTCCTTGTAAGCACGAATAGACATCAGCATAGCGAAATTTAGATTCATCCCATTCAAGTAGTCGAATCAGAAAAATGCAGCAAAGAAGAACATGGAGAGCAGAAGTAACAGAGTCGTCAAATTCAGTTGGACATTATGTAGAAATGTAACCTTCATGCAATCTAAGGAGAAATAGCAGTACACTATAGCAGCAGTAGTAGCAGCATGTAAAATTTCCTTGTAGCAGTATACAGCAAAGGGCAAAAAAATATTAGCAGCTAAGCTTTGAAAATCATTATTTAACATATGGCAGCACCTCCGTAATGATCAGAGACAAACTCATCAAACATAGTAGCAAAAGGAATCAGTTAGGAATGGAAAGCACCTTGATCGCAATTGCATATAGCATCCACAATAGCATATTAGGATCACACAGCCACAAAGCCCAAATATCCACAATATGCACTGATTTTCAAGTGCAAAATTGCACAGGTAATCAAAGTGTCAAACTATCATACCAACAGCTTTCTCAGAATATAGTTGGATTGCAACTTCAGATCCTGAGGAAAAGAAGAAAAAGCTGAAATTAAGGAATGGACAGTGTCAAAGTGAATGCAAAATTGCACATCCCTGTAACGAAAGGATATATATTCCAAGGATTATCAAAATATCATTTCAGAAAATGCTCTATTAAACAAACTGACTTGATTAAATCGCGTACGTGGGAGTGGAGTGTGCTTATTGAATGAACAAATGACAGTCGTGCATCAACCCCATGTAACACCACATTTGGTTCTGAAAATTTATTTCAAGTTATGAAGCACATAATCTCAGTGATAAATCGAGTCAGATCACTTCCAGGAAACAAAAACAAAATGCATCTAGAATTTCCATCATTGGATTCTCGGAATATCTTTCACTTCCAATGCTGTGTTTTTTTTAGTTTCTTAAAGGTTTGTACTTTGTATCATACTTTTGAAGTGTATAGGTGGAGCTAATACCACGTAACATAAGTGCATTGCTAATCGATGCAGCTAAACCATACTGCCATGCTATGGAACTACAACCTGTACCTAACCAAGCAAGTAATTAAAGAAAAGACCAAGCAGGCTATGAATACATACAATATGGTTGTTCTTTAAACAAGTGGAGAACTGAGTTAGTTAACAATATCTGAGGTGATTTTAGATGATGGGTAAACGAGTCTAGATGTCATTGACCATTAGTGACATCCCCGTAAGAATCAAAAACAAACTTCAAGGTCTTCTCGTCTGTTGATGGAATATCAACAGTTAACGTGCTGAGAGTTTTTTGGTTCAAGCTGATGGAATATCATCGACTCACTAATACTACCTATAACAAAAAGCAGGTGGTTCAAGCTTGCCTTCTTAAAATATCCCCAACTTTAATTTAAAATATCCCCACTTCCACTCCCCTCCATCACTGGCATCCACGCAGAGCAACAAAGGATCTATAAAAACTCAATCGACATCTTATAACCTACAAAATGCTTTGCATTTATAAGTCCCATAATTTTTTTGGGTAATTATAATCCATCAGGAAAATAAAGAAAGAAGCAGAAGTAATTTAGCCCACGCAAGAGAAATTGACCATACTAACCATATTATCCTTTTATTCGAACAACCAATTTGGGTTTTGCTTTAGATCTTCTACCTATTTAGTCTACTGACACACACTAGCTTCGAGGACTTCTATAAACCACGGATGGATCGACATTCAATACTTTTGGATTTTTGCTAAAACCTCTATACTTCATGCTGTCAAACAACTCTAGCAACGGCGGCAACAGAACAGCTTCAGGTTCAGAGAGACCAAACCCAAAACTTGATATAAACCATACTCTGTGCATGTGTCTTCTCCAAATCGCGTTACGTCCAAACACAGAGAGAGAGAGAGAGAGAGAGAGAGAGAGAGAGATCGTATGTACCTGCGACGATGGTGAGAGATCGACAACCAGTGAAGATGCCAGTGAGAGATCGACGACGATTAGCAAGGATTTTTGAAACTTCATCGCAAATACTCTTTAGCGACAAATAAATAGCGAGGAAAATATGTCTTCCACGCAAAAAAACAAAACTCATTAGCAAGGAAACAATAATTTCCTCGCCAAATATTTCCTCGCAGAAAGGTTAATTTCTTGTAGTGAACCCAGTTTAGGGTTTGGAATGAAACCGAATTTACCTGTACCATCACCGCTGTGTAAGTCAGTAAAGCCCTCCTCGCTAGCATATCATGCAACCCATCTTTCTCCTCCTCTTCTGACATAAACGAAGAGAGATAAATTGAGCGAGGGTTGAGAAATTAGACCTTACTGCAACAGAGAATCGATCCTGAATGTTGTGACACGCTGATTCCAGAAAGTGGGGGTTTTGAAGTAGTCGGCTAATGGCGATCGAATCTCTAATGGTGGTTGAATCCCTATCACCGGAGGCAGCCGATGGTTGTTCGTGGTGACGGCGGAGAGGAGATCGAGAGGCAAAGTAAAAAAGTGGAAACCGGAGAGAGGCAGCGAGAAAAGAGTAAAGTTAGGGCTGGGTTTTGGTGACAAGCAAAACCACGTTGTTTTGCTTGTAAAAATTTTAATTTTTACTTTTTATCAGCGCGCCTAAATGAATTTGAGCCCGGGAGAGCAAAAACTCGCGTCTTTCCGTGACAACTTTATATTTGTCACCGAAATTTATCTTTAGTGACAAATATTTTGTCACCAAATCCTTTCATTGTTTACCTTAGTCACCCAAAGGTTTTCAGTGACAAGCAGTAAAATTGTTTGTCACCGTTGAGTATATTCCGTGTCAACATCAATTTTTTGTCACCAAAAGGTGTCAAAGGGTGTCACTGTTGATGTTTTTTGTTGTAGTGTGCTGAAAATGGGTGCTTTCTTGAAGAATGGTTTGGCCACCAGTAGTTCGCCACGGTTCGATATGTACGGGAATGACTTCGGGTGGGGGAAACCGGTGGCGGTGCGGAGCGGCTCCGCTAACAAGAAAGATGGGAAGATGACGCTTTTTCCGGGGGTGGAGGAAGGGAGTATCGACGTTGAAGTTTGCTTGACGCCTGAGAAGTTGGTTTCCATGGGGGAGGATAAAGAGTTTATGGAGGCTGTTACCATTTGATCTGGTTTCGTTTCACTATTTCCTCGTTTACTTGCGTGTCTGTTTAAAGCCAACTATAACATCCGCCTCGAGTAATTAGCATAAGAATTGGACTAGTACGACACTTGGACATATGCCCATTCCAGAGTCTATTGAGCAAAGTGATTCGAGATATATATCTTACGGATCAAAGCAGAAGAGACTAATAAGCTAAATGCGTGTACTCACCTGGCAAATGCTGAGGATGGGTATAACAAATTCCTTCATCTTCATTAACAGTTGGAATGAACTCATCTTCAAAAGGATGGGGTTCCTTATTTCCGACACTGTTTTTTGCAAGCAAATGCCATAGAATCTCTTGATCAGATGGATCAAATTTAACACCCCTGGGTAATCCTGGACAAGCTTGAGCCACCTGGAAACATAAAGGTTCCAAATGCTCTACTGTTATTCGTGCGTAGTCTTGTTCTAAAAACAAAGATCAAGACAGAACACAACTCTTGTGATCGAGATTTATAACAAAGATAAATCACTTCCTCTCATTGGTTTGCTACTATTACGTCTATTATGCTTTCGTGTTTCTAATTTTCACTTCTTTTTGTGTTACTGAATGCAAAGAAATGTTGTTTCGGAACATTAAAAGAAACCATGGAATGAGTGATTTCCACATGGTGGGTGACAAACAAAAGCCGAGAATAACTTCCTGTCTTCCTCAAAGCATGATGAAAATGACTTCAAAAATTCTTTCACTTCAGTAGTCTCCATCAGATCCTATGCCTGAACATTGCACATCAAACACGAATGTGGCAAGTTTGCATACAAGGACAAATAGGGGAACCCTGATAAGCCACAAAACAATACAATGCCAGGGTCATTCTACTTCTCGACTCATGGAACAATCCATGCTATTGTATATCCGGAACTCCGAAAAAAAACTCACAGTCAGCTTTCATAAAATGTGTAAAATACTTGGTTTGAAGTATTTTGGACCTTATGCTCGTCTTTCAGAATCTCAGAAATATTTTGGAAGAAGTAAAACTAAACCCTTGGAATAAACCTATGGCCACAACCAGACCTTAAAATCAAACAAATACTAGATTTCTAGTACCTGCAGGCTTCATGTATATAGGAAATCTTGCAAAAACTCACCCTTCTACATCTGGAAGACCTAAAAACTATTTTTTACCATTCTATGCTAGCAAAATGCCAACTTTACATAGCTATCACCCATCACTATACTTCCTATGCATGCATATATAATTGTCATATATAAGAAAAGAGTTCAAGGCCGTGCCCAGTTGTCTTGACAAGTTTCTTAGATTCCATCTGCTTTGGAGAAAAACATTCTCATTGCATTTGAACTGACAGTTAGACTGTTCACTATCCAAAGAAAAGAAAATATATTTGTCTGCACCATCACAAAAGCTGAAACTGAAATGAAATTACAAGGGACAAACCATAGGACTATGGTTAGTGTGATAGTCTCCTTTCATGCACCTCAGTCAAAAGGAAGGGCCTAACCGCCAAGGTGTGCAAGAACCTTTGACATGACTCATGAGCCCCATGACACTTCGAGCTTTCCTGGCCCAGAGGCCACAGACGGAGGTTTAGCCATAATTCTCGATAAGCCAAACCTACTAAGAAAGAGACCACACAACCAGACAGAACACAATCCAATAAATTCATGAGTCATGTCCTAACTACCCGATCTCATTCTGACCAGTGACCAGTAACCAACAAGAGGGTGAAAATTTTCAAGGTTTTTTCTGGCACATAACCAAACCTCTATAATTAGAACAAACTACCCCTAGCATCAAAGAAGCTTTACCATACATCACCCACACAACTCTATAGTGATGTTAACAACACTCCACAGCCTATCTCTCTTAGCTCGAACGTTCAATCTCTCTCCCATTCGTCCAATTTGTGCTCAGCACAGATGATGCATTTTTTGCTACTGTCCAACTTACATGTTCGGATAAGTGAAGGAGATATGTTGGACAGAGTCTGACACATGTCCAACTTTCCAACACATGTCAATCATGGACTTACAGCCGCCTCCTTAATGTGTATGCACGTCGCAGATACCAACTGAAATTTTGTAACCACTTTCCAACATTCCTAGTTAAAGTGAGATGAAAAAAAGAAAAAGGAAAAAAGAACAACATCTGCTATACAGATATCCAAATTCACGCATACATTTCAAATCTCACCATCATCACCCACATGCAAGTTATTTAAGACCAAAGGATTGCATGAGACAGATGCACTTGTGAGTTTTTTTGCAAATCTATTGCAGTCAACCAACCATGATGGTCTGCAAAGTTCACAACCAAATAATAACAATCAGGAATTTCGTAACTGTAACAAAAGGCATCAAGAGGAAGGAATTTATCATTTCGAAGCAATTTCAAGACTGATTCCTTAGCTAGCAGACATGCGCCAGAAACAAAGAATTAAACAGGCGGAAATAGCAATTGCATGACTAGAACTTAGCAACAAGAACAGATAAGGCTGTTAAAAGATATAAAAGTCAAGCTTGTAATATTTGTAATGCATATATCACTACAAAATAAGCTTCCTCACCCCTTGTTGGAGGTTCAACGGGTTGCGGTACCCTGAACAGCCAAACATCACAAGACCTCAAGAAGTTTATATTAATTACTATGAAATGCCGCGTTCTTACATAAGGGGTCTCATTTTTACAGTGCTATTAAGACTATAAGATGGTGATCGCCTGATCGGTGAAGGAGAAAGACAATTGGTGAAAAGAACAATTTATGCCAAAGCCTTAAGGCAGAGCAGTGCTGCCATGGCATATAATCTCACAACAACAGATTAAAATTTTTCCAGTCATCAGAAAGAATGGAAACAGAATAAGTTAATTAAGAGATTATAAAATATTATTTACTTTCAAGTTTCAACCAGGACAATTAGAGGGGGAAAGGACATTTGAAATATTATTAAGTCACATTATTAAACAGGCTATATGATATCCCAAAACTAAAACAAAAGATACCTGACCTTGTTGAAAGTAGAACATGATAACGATAAAACAGATTTGATCATTTTCCAAACTACAACAAATTTGATCATTTTCCTTGGCCTTCGATTCACTTGAATAACTTCAATCTCTTTCACTGCCTTTTTGAGTCTCCACTAATTTTTTATTTATTTATAAGTATCTCCACGAATCTTTGCAAAGCTATTGGTCCCATAACTAACTTTCGCAAGAGCTGAGTTATCCTTTACAGTTGCATGATGAGATGATTTCTTTTCTTGATATGCTCCACCATCAAGTGCTCCCATATAGTCATTGACTGCAAGACTAGGATGTGTTGATACTTGTTTCGGATCAACCAAGGGCTGGTATGTGTTGATACTTTTCCTGATATGTCTCTCTCAATTGGCCGCACCATACTTTTCTTGAAAAGAATAACATTACAATAGCCATAATGTTATATGCCAACAATCAAATAACAGATTGAAATCAATGAATTATTAACACCACCCAAGTTCATCTTAGCCCTCCTAATTTTAGGAGTTGACAAGAAATATGACGCTGAATAACCCAAAGCTTTTGAAACAATAATAAGATAAGCAGCCTCCAAACATCCCCTTAATAACCACATCTGAGTCTCAATACTAGCATCAAAGCCACAAACTATGATCATCAATCCGAAAACCTCTCTTAGCCCTCCAAATACCTGAGTTGAAAAGAGCAGTCAATATTTACCATCTACCACATCTAAGAAGGAACAACACCAAAGCAGACTCGCATCATAATCCTTGATTGGGATTTCAAGGAACTCATATCAGAGAATTATCAAGAGGGCCTCAAGCCTATTCAATACAGTCCATTATATACTCCTAGCCCTCCAACAAGTAAATTTGAAAGATCATACCATTCAATAGGCACAAACAGGAATATCAGAAAACGTAGCCCAAGGATAACCAGAAGACTCTTAGCCCTCCAAAAGTTGGAGTTGCAAGAGCAGAGTACACGCAAGTAAGGAAGCTGCCTGAAACAATTTTGAAGTTGTCTGAAAGAATCTCACAAGTGAGGAAGCTTTTGACATACCACAGTAAATTAAACATCATGAACTAGACAGCTTTAAACTACCTCTACTACTGAGCAAAAACTCAACATGGCAACATCTACAACTAGCGAATGCAAATTATCAGAACAAAAATACATAGTATGGCGCCAAAACTTCATGCAGCCAGAAGTTTTGCAAATGCAAATTCCATGTCAAAATCATCTATTTCATCTATGCATTCTTATTTCATGACTTCCAAATACATTCTCTCTATTTTTTTCCAGGACAATCACAATCACGTAAACCGTGACATGAGAGCTTGATTAAATGCAGACAAACTAGTCTTTGTATATTCATCTATACATAACAGTTCAGTTCCATCCCTTTAACATTAGAGCAAGCCAATTTGACTCAAAGTTCATGACTTCCAAATACATTCTCTCTATTTTTTTCCAGGACAATCACAATCACGTAAACCGTGACATGAGAGCTTGATTAAATGCAGACAAACTAGTCTTTGTATATTCATCTATACATAACAGTTCAGTTCCATCCCTTTAACATTAGAGCAAGCCAATTTGACTCAAAGTTCAAAACGAAACCCTAATTTCCGAATTAGGGGATTTTTTTTCAAGAAACTCAAATTTAGGGGTTTTTTCCAGCAACTCAGCAATCAGTTCAGGGAGGGAGAGAGGGAGAGAGAGACCTTCAAGTGGGGGTAACAATGTCGAACTGCTCAGAAGCCAGTGGTGGTGGCAGTTGCCGGCGTTGGGGAGCGTTGGGGTTGGGTTCTAGTGGTGGAGGTGGGAAGCGTGGTCACCGGTTGCTCTCTGTTGGCCCAATCCAAAAGGGTCTTCTCTTCCTCAAACCCACACCATCACAACAAGAACAACTACTGCGAAGTACCACCATCGTCGATCATCTCAAGTCCTCATTTTCCCGAGCTCTTGACTTCTTCCCTCCCCTCACCGGCCGCCTCGGCTTCACCGAACACGACGACAGCACCTCATCGTTCTTCATTGACTGCAACAACGCTGGAGCTGATTTCATCCACGCAATCGTCGACAATGTCACCGTCAGCGATGTCCTCAATCCGATATACGTGCCTCGGATTGTCCAGTCTTTCTTCCCACTCAATGGACTTCCTAACTATGAAGGTATCTCCAAACCCTTGCTTGCGGTTCAAGTAACCGAGCTCGTCGACGGCTTCTTCATCGGTTGCACCATGAACCACGCAGTCGTCGACGGTTCATCCTTTTGGCATTTTTTCAATTCCTGGTCGGCAATTTCCCGTAGTTCCCGTAGCATTTTGCAACCCCTGGTTTTCGAGCGTTGGTTTCCCACCGGCGTTGGTTGCCCCATCCGCATCCCTTTCACCTTGAAGGAATTGGAGGACGCCTACTTCCCACCGTCGTTGGAAGAGAGGGTTTTCCATTTCACGAAAGCAAAAATCGCGGCACTGAAAGCCAAAGCCAATGCGGAGGCGGGCAACAGTTCTATCTCCTCCCTCCAGGCACTATTGGCTCATCTATGGGTGTCTGTGGTTCGATGCCGATCGATTCCTTCTGACCAGGTGGTGACGTACGCGCTTCAAATAAGTGCAAGGGGGAGGTTGAAAGATCCCTCACTACCAGAAGGGTATTTCGGGAACAAGGTTTATCCATCGGCTATCGCCTCCACGGCGGGTGAGTTGCTCGAGAAGGGAGTTGGTTGGGCTGCTTTGGAAATGAACAAGGCAATCGCATTGCAAACAAGCGACCAAGTGAGGAATTTCTTGAAGTGTTGGCTGGAAAACCCGAGGCTGCCGAAATGAGGTGCTTTCCCGAAGAATGGTTTGGTCACGAGTAGTTCGCCGCGGTTCAACATTTACGGGAATGACTTCGGGTGGGGGAAACCTGTGGCGGTGCGGAGCGGCTCTGCTAACAAGATTGATGGGACGACGACGCTTTCTCCGGGGGCGGAGGAAGGGAGTATCGACGTTGAAGTTTGCTTGGCTCCTGAGAAGTTGGTTTCTATGGGGGAGGATAAAGAGTTTGTGGAGGCTGTTACCATTTGATCATCCGGTTTCGTTTCACTATTTCCTCGTTTACTTGCGTGTCTGTTTGAAGCCAAATCTTTGCTTTAATTCCTTTTCGGATAGAGGTAAAAAATGTTAAAGTTCATGATTGAGAAACCAAACAAATTAAAGAATGGTTGAGCTGTGTCAATTTGGTAAATCGAGTAAAGTGCATCATTTTAATATTTGGATGGATGGAGCTTTAGAGCCAGCTGCACCCGAGGTCGAGTCCAATTACGATATAGAAACAAAATTGTACGTAGTAATACGGTAATTAATGTCTTCCAAGACACAAAAAAGAAAAGGGTGACCAGCTCGATTCAAAAGCTCCAGGGACGGAAAAGCATGTCATGCCTCCTGGCAATCTTGTCGTTACCAATTGCCCACTACATAACTACATAAGAACGAATAATGGTATAATACAATTTGCAACCCGTCGCATACATATGAGGTCTATAAACATGTATTGTGTGCGGATCTCAGATGCATGTGACCAATTGTGAATAGTTTTATGTTTGAATTATTATACACCTAAACTTTTTGCTAAAGGAAAGGACGACTTGACTCTTAAATGATTCCAGGTAATCTTGTTGTTTCCTTCTTGGTAATAATGATTGATTGCTTCGTCATGTTAAGATAAATTAAAAAAATAAAATTGTAACCTAGTTTTTTTTGGAATAAAGGAAAAAATAAGTCAAATATTTTCATCTTTATTCAATAAAATTTGTATTTGGATAGTAATATTTTACTTTTTTTATTCCTATCGTCATGACGAAGTAACAATTCACAAAAAAATTGATGAGAAATTAATAAATACGAAAAAAAAATTGAATAAGGCCAAAAAATTAAACCATTTAGCTTATGGATGCAATTTTGACACTCTACTTTTTGTTTTGTTTTCCCACATGATTAGCATACAAAATAAAGTACTGATGAGTAAAACTAGAGTGACAAAATCAATTTCATTTGCCTAATTAGGCCAAAATAGGATATGTGTGTAGACTACAGCTGTGAAAGAAATGCTTTATGGGTATACGTGTGGACTACGACTGGTTTTTTTTTTTTTTTAAATTAAGTTCGTAAGAACGAACTTAATTGTCATTGCATCTTCAAAAGCAGAGGACAATCTGGAGCATCTGATTTTGGTCAAACGCTTACTGAAACACGAGATAGTAAGGAGTACCATTTATTTTTGACGGGATTTATACTCGTTAGTTAGCTTTCTATTTGTAATCCCACAGGATTGGTAGAGTTTGAATATGACAGTAAGTACGGGGTTTACCAGTTACCACAGCTGGCAAGTTCAAATCCGATAGTCTAACACAAATTGTTAGAGTCATTAGAGGTTTGCCCGCCCCTGAAATTTTGTAAACACTTTCCAACATTCCTAGTTGAAGTGAGATGAAAAAAGGGAAAAAGAAAAAGAGAACAACATCTGCTGTTTTTTTATCCGCTCGAATATCATTCATAATCAAAAACGCCATACGGCATCTACAGATTTCAAACAAAACCACGAATAGGTACAACAAGAAAATAGGCAGGACTAATTGTAGTATAAGATCAGGAACCTCTTCACACCGCCACTTACTCGAAGGCAGGGTCGGGACACGTGGAGTATGAATCCAGACAACAATTCCATACGAGAAACAAACCCTAATCGTAGTGATCAGTACAGCACATTGAAACCTGTCTTCCCCGATGCAGAAATCCAAAAGCCACAACGCCGGCAAACTGCAAAGCAAAAGCACAAAGTGATTTCCCTTCGCAGGCATGGACGCCACTCCAAAGAGCAAACTCCCGCTGGCACGCGGAGTTCTGGCCGTGGAAGGGCAACCGTTGAAAAAATCAATGCAACTCCGCGGCCACGGCGGGCAGACCACCGATCAGAGGCAGCAACCAACCAAACCAAGACACAAAAAAACATCTGCTTTACAATATCCAAATTCACGTATACATTTCAAATCTCGCCATCATTACCCACATGCAAGTTTTATAAGACCAAAGGAGAGAAATTCTACATCACTGTTGTCGATGTCATAGTGGCAACTAGGGCAAGCTCTAGTTGGGTTGCTTTTCCAGTTCACGCTTACAGGATCACATGAGCTTGATGCGCTTTTGATTTTTGTTGCAAATCTATTGCTGTCAACCAACCATGCTGGTCTGCAAAGTTCACAACCAAATAATAACAATCAGGAATTTCGTAGCTGTAACAAAAGGCAGATAAAGGAATTTATCACTTCGAAGCAATTTCAAGACTGATTCCTTAGCTAGCAGACATGCACCAGAAACAAAGAATTAAACAGGCGCAAATAGCAATTGCATGACTAGAACTTAACAACAAGAACAGATAAGGCTGTTAAATAATATAAAAGTCAAGCTTGTAATATTTGTAAAGCATATATCACTAGAAAATAAGCTTACTCACCACATGAGGTTCAAAGGGTTGTGGTACCCCGAACAGCCAAACATACAAGACCTCAAGAAGTGCATATTAATTACTACGAAATGCCGCGTTCTTACATAAGGGGTCTCGTTTTTACAGTGCTATTATGAGTATAAGATGATGATTGCCTGATCGGTGAAGGAGAAAGACAATTGGTTAAAAGAACAATTTTATGCCAAACCCTTGAGGTAGAGCAGTGCTGCCATGGCATATAATCTCACAACAACGATTAAAATTTTTCCATCATCAGAAAGAATGGAAACAGAATGAGCTAATTAAGAGATTATAACATATTATTTACTTTCAAGTTTCAACCAGGACAATTAGAGGGGGAAAGGACATTTGAAATATTATTAAGTCACATCATTAAACAGGCTATATGATATCCCAAAACTAAAACAAAAGATACATAACCTTTTTGAAAGTAGAACATGATAACGATAAAATCAAAACATCCTTGACTCAGTTCAAAGTTCAAACCTAAGAAAAAAGCTCCTACATACCGCGACAATCAAGTCTATTAACCAATATGGACCTAGCTACTAAGTGCATTAACCAAGTTAGTATCTTTTTTTAATAAGTAATAAAATTTTATTAAACATGCATCAAAGGGATGTATTGCCAAAGGTTAGGTTTATCTCTAATCCTCCCCCACCCCTATCGCCAATAATTGAGGACTAGATGGCTTCGTTATTGTTGTTGTTGTGAAGTATTAAGGGGATGCCACCCACGTACAAAAGAAAGCGAGGAATAAACAATAAAAGTTAATCAAGTTAGTATCAACAGGGAAAGGTGTATACTTGAGTGCCCTATTCTTCTTCTATGTTAAAAATCACACCCCAAACCAAAACCCTTGGAATGTGATTCAAACTGACCAACCATCTGGTCTACCACATAAAAAACAACAGGGTCAGAATTGCTTTCATAGAAGTTTAACTGGTGATTGTTGATGGGTCAAAACCCTTACACAGAAAGGATCCTATTTTCTTCCACACTACCACAAGCCCAACCAACGCTACGAACCCAATGCGCAGTGATTCGGGCATTCGACTCAGAACTGAGTAAGAGTGCGTCTTTACGTTCTTGATACACGAATATAGCATTCAAAACGGGTTCATCGCAAAGATGTGTACATATTTTGCCACACGCACGCAAGCTCTAGGTGAAGTTTTGAAAATAGGGCCTTTTAGTTTTTAGTATATTAATTTGTTGTTTGATAGATGACAGTAGGCGAGCTTGTAGTTCGGTGGTAATGTTGTTGTACAAACTTTAGAACCGCATGTTGGGAGTTCAAGATTTCTAAGTGTCGTTTTCAAAACATTTTTAAGTCAAAGAGACTCCAAAAATTTACATTACAAACGGATGGAGACAAGAATCGAACTCCCGAACCACTGTTCAGTTAGGTTTCGGAAAAACTGAGAATATGGATTTTGCTTTAGGATTTCAATGAGATCAGAGATTATGGTTGGTCTCAATTTAGATTTTCCATGTCGCCTGTGTTGCACTTCTTTGGCTGTGTCATAAAAATATATCTGGAGGAAAGCTGGATGACCATCTGTAGGGTATAAGCCTCTGATTGCATGGTACATTTGTCCTTGGGCTCGCAAGGAGTATATTCCTTTATGTTCCGTTGTGCATTCAGGGTCAAGGTTAACACCGCAAGAAGTAAATGCAAATGCATTATTGTCCGCTCGAATGTATTGCATGAAGTGAGCTGTTGTTGCTGCTGATCCAGTGTATAGTTGCACCAGGTTTTCTGAGACAGTGATAGGATAGAGCACCACTTCGCCTTTTGAGCAGCAGAATGTTGGAGTTTCAAATGGGAATCTCTTAGCTCCGCACTTTTCGCAAGATTGCACGTCTGGTAATACATATTGTTCCGTGGGTATAACTGGATGCTTCAGGTTTGTAACACTTGTTCTGATTATTGGCATATATCCTACATTCTTGGTAAATTAAGGTCTGACTAAAATGTCTAAAGTTTCGTATGAAGAGTTAATAAGTTAATGAATTCTTGCTGAAGTATACAAACGTACCTATGGAAACATCATAGAGCAAACCTATGACAATGGGGAAAAGATTGGAGTATTAGCATATGGGAGAGCTATTATGTTAGGTTTTTTTATGGGAAATGGCAAATACCATACATTCTTGATCTTCAACAGAAGATGTTGAAGCTGAGCTTACTCCTAGAAACAGAATATAATGTGTAGAATATTAATAAACGATCATACTCTAAAATTTGACATAACATATTATTATTGATTAATGGTAGATATGAGTTATGACGTACCGATTTGTGATACTGTAGTGGTTGCTGGTAGGGAACCAATAATATTTGAACTCTCTGTGACTAAATCTGTTTCAATTGTTGTACAGAACTTATGTAGTTCATTGTCGTACTGTATAGGGATTGTAGTTAGTTCATGTTCTGTTATTTTCCGCTCTAGCCTTCGGATCTTTCGTCTTGCTCCCAATTCTTCTTTTTTACTTGCTGGCATTTCAGCTCTTGTAATCTTTTCCGTTCATTTTTGCTTTGTCTTGATTCCTGTGATAGGTTTTGGTTTATTCCTTTTCTTTCCAGACATATCGTAACACTTATAGCTTTTGTCACTCAGGATGCAAATATGAACAAGATTATGAGTATTCAGTTGGTTGTTTTAATATCTCTACACTTATATACGTAATATGCATATATTTGTCTGTTTGTTGAATGATAATTTCTAAATCTAAACAAACTGATCTGAATGAACAAGTAATATATTTACATCTTAGCAATGAGTTTATCAGCATATATTATACTAACAAATGACTTACTTCAGTTTGTTGCAGCCTTGTGGAGCAGTATACAAATGTGGAGGAAGGGCTCAGCTATAGCTCTCAGAGGCCAGAGTTCTTCAGTTCGTCCTGGAAGATTAGCGAATAGAATGGGTGAGAGAGAGAGAGAGAGAGAGAGAGAGAGAGCAGTTTTTTAGTATGTTTAAACTGCAAAAGAAGTGCAGCATAGTGGAAGGCTACAAAACACTGAATCAAGTTTCCTATTCTCTAGGGAAAAAAAAAGGTTTCCTTTTCTCTGACTTTGTGCCGTTTGTAATAAATGTAAAACCAAAGGTAATGGGATTTGCTTGGCAAAGCAGATTTTTTAATACTTTAAATTAGTTGGTTTAGTTTTGGAAATTAGCTTTAGTTGGCTGATATTTTTGAGGTTGGGATTTGCTTGGTAAAAGCAGAGATATTTTGTTACTCTAAATTAGTTAGTTTAGTTTTGGAAATTGGCTTTAGTTGGCTGATATTTTTTAGGTTCTGATATTTGTTTCCAGTTTATTTTGTGTAAATACTAAATTATAAATCGGTATAATTGCAGCAAAATTGGCTATTTTTGCCCAGTTTATTTTTTTGTTGTTTTTGTGTATATATAAATCTTGTTATCAATATATTATTGTCGATTTAATATGCTGTGTAGGCGAGAACTTTTTGCAAATAAAGGTAAATCAATTTAAATTTCTAATGTTTTTAATGTAAAATAATTGATAAAGAGAAACGATAAGAAAGGAAAAAAGACGGAAGTCCGAAAAAGATGAACGTTGGAAGAAGAGGAAAGAGAACAGTCGTAGCTTTGGAACTGTGCTGCAGCTTCAATTAATTCGATTCCACCAGCTGGCCACCATCTGAAAAGACCAATAAACCCCCTTGCAAAACGACAAAACAAAGAAGGAAAATGGGACACAATTGGAAAATGTCAAAAGTCTAAAAACCCAGTAAAGTGAATTTCAAATAGGATGATTTGGCAACAAAGAGACGGTAATACCCCCATTGATTACACTGAGATCTCTCCCACTGAGCGGTTCAATTGGAAATCGGAGCCAAAAAGGGCCGACCGATTTTCAAGTTTCTTGCCCCTTTACGCTTGTCTTTGATACAGGCACCTTTCCTCGGATTCTTTATGCTCCACCGTTTTCCCTTAAAAAAATAAGAGCCTCACAATGGGACCGTGTGGGGTCCGTTTTTTGGATCCCACCCAGATTAGCATGTTCAATTATTTTTGGACTTTATTTTGATTATTTCGAAAAATATTTTTGTAAAATTCATGATTTTTTATTTTTCCAATTGGTCTCGACGTGAATAGTAATTCACAAAAGTTAAGCGCAAATCTAATAAATGCGAACAATACTTGAATAAATACAAAACAAGAAAAAATTCCAAATTTTTAGCAAAATAAGGTTGTTCGGCTTTTGTCCTTATTTAATTTTTTTCGCATGTGTTAGTTTTTTGTCAATATTTTGAAAATTATTATTTCGTCATAATGAGAGGAATCTAAAAAGTAAAAAATTACTATTGAAACCTAATTTTTTTGAATAAACACGAAAAGAAGCCAATTTTTTCATCTTTATTAAAAAAAATTGGATTTAAATGATAATTTTTTTTTCTTTTTAGGTTCCTCTCGTCATATGACAAAACAATAATTCTCAAAAAATTGACGAAAAACTAACAAATGCGAAAAATATTTTAAAAAGGACAAAAATAAAAGACATTTGGATTATTTAGCCAAACAACGTAGCCTTACTCAATGGTCGTAGAGCACCGCCACCAAATGTGACTCACAAAAATGTATAGTGAATAAAGGTGTTGGAATACCACCAAGCAACCAAATAATTTTTCCTCCCACAACACCATCAAATCATTATTATTATTATTTACATGGTAGTTCGGAAGGTCTCAAATCATTACCAGGCATCTACCCATCTCTTTGATTCGGCTGCCCTGTTAGCTGGACAACACACGTAGGAAACACCAAGCAAGCAAGCTCTGTATCCAGTATCAACCGTAGAAGCTTAAGAGTGACCAAAAATGGCGGAAGTTATGTCCATTTCTACAACTACAGTTCGAACCGCGAGTCCCGTTGGTGAATTAGTTGATAGGATTGAGTTAACTCCGTGGGATCTCCCGTTCCTCCCTCTTGGCCCAATCCAAAAGGGTCTTCTCTTCCTCAAACCCACACCATCACAACAAGAACAACTACTGCGAAGTACCACCATCGTCGATCATCTCAAGTCCTCATTTTCCCGAGCTCTGTACTTCTTCCCTCCCCTCGCCGGCCGCCTAGGCATCACCGAACACGACGACAGCACCTCATCGTTCTTCATAGACTGCAACAACGCTGGAGCTGATTTCATCCACGCAGTAGTCGACAATGTCACCGTCAGTGATGTCCTCGATCCGATATACGTGCCTCGGATTGTCCATTCTTTCTTCCCGCTCAATGGACTTCCTAACTACGAAGGTATCTCCAAACCCTTGCTTGCGGTTCAATTAACCGAGCTTGTCGACGGCTTCTTCATCGGTTGTACCATGAACCACGCAGTCGTCGACGGTTCATCCTTTCGGAATTTCATCAATTCTTGGTCGGAAATTTCCCGTGGTTCCCATAGCATTTCGCAACCCCCGGTTTTCGACCGTTGGTTTCCTACCGGCGTTGGTTGCCCCATCCAAATCCCTTTCACCTTGAAGGAAATGCAGGATACCTTCTTTCCACCGTCGTTGGAAGAGAGGGTTTTCCATTTCACGAAAGCAAAAATCGTGGCACTGAAAGCAAAAGCCAATGCGGAGGCGGGCTCCAGTACTATCTCCTCCCTGCAGGCACTATTGGCTCATCTGTGGGTATCTTCGGTTCGATGCCAGTCGATTTCCTCTGACCAGGAAGTGACGTGCACGTTGCTAATAAGTGCAAGGGGGAGGTTGGAAAATCCCTCACTACCGGAAGGGTATTTTGGGAGCACGGTTCATCCGACGGTTATCGCCACCACGGCGGGTGAGTTGCTCGAGAAGGGAGTTGGTCGGGCAGCTTTGGAAATGAACAAGGCAATCGCATTGCAAACAAGCGACCAAGTGAGGAATTTCTGGAAGTGTTGGCTGGAAAACCCGAAGCTGCTGAAAATGGGTGCTTTCATGGAGAATGTTACGCGTTTGGTCACCAGTAGTTCGCCACGGTTCGATATGTACGGGAATGACTTCGGGTGGGGGAAACCGGTGGCTGTGCGGAGCGGCTCCGCTAACAAGAATGATGGGAAGATGACGCTTTTTCCGGGGGTGGAGGAAGGGAGTATCGACGTTGAAGTTTGCTTGGCACCTGAGAAGTTGGTTTCCATGGGGGAGGATAAAGAGTTTATGGAGGCTGTTACCATTTGATCATCCGGTTTCGTTTCACTATTTCCTCGTTTACTTGCGTGTCTGTTTGAAGCCAAAACTGTAACTGTTGGAAAATAAACTTGTTTTTTTTAATAATAAGGGAGTTATGCTTTTGGGAGTTTTTTCTAGGTAATGGTGAGTTACATTAATGAGAGTTATTAGCTTGTGAAATGTGAAGTGGGTTAATTGCTATGTTTGGTTCACAATTTTGAATTGAAAATTTTGAGTTCAAATGTAAAAATATGTAATTGGATGAGTTATTTTAAAAATGAATAGATCCCCATATCTGAGAGTAAGCAGAAAGGAAAAAAAAAGAAAAATTCAAGAATAAAAACTGTATGGGTCAGCAAGTGGGACAAAAGTTCTGTCCCAACTTCATCTCTCTCTCTCTTCAATTACTGAAACCCCAACTCATCACTATCTCAAAACTCATGGTTGTTGCTTAACGATTTCCTAATCCTAAAATAATGGGTTACCGTAAGTGTAAAGCGGAGATCAACGTCGCACAATATCTGGTAAATCAAGAGTCGAATCCACAGAGACGATGATGTGTACTGACTAAAAACTCGGGTTGTTATAAATTAAACTGGCTCTTAGGTAGCCACCCCTTGTCGTTTTGATTGAGATTAACTAAAATCTAGAAATTGATTGCAACTTTCAAATAATTAAAGGAGGTACGATCGTAGGATTCATAACACTCGCAACTAGTTCGGATCTACCTGCTCCATTTAGTGTTCTTAAAAACATTCAACTTTATATTGGAAAAGATAGATGCGAAACCTTAGGGTCGCCGTTTACCCATGCGCAACAGAGAATGAGTTTTGGACACCCATTCTCCCGTTCACATGGGCTTCGACAATGCCCGGATTTATCCACGGGAATATTTTTCCAATCTAAGATTTTTTTTTTCCGTTGTTTGTAAATCAAAGCGGTGCCCGAACTAGCCACGGTGCGCTAATCACCCCGCGACCCCATCTAAATGATTACTCACTCATTATTAAACAAGAAGCAAAAGAAACCCTAAACTGAAACATGCTTCTATTGCGCGAGATGAAAAATAAACAAAAGACCTAAGTTAAAAAAGAACCAACAAATAAATTTTATAAAGAACAGAAATTAAAACGAGTTACCAAAGTGCGAGTAATTGAATAAAACTTAAAATAACTTGAAGAAAAAAAAAACACTCTAAATGAACGTAAATCCGAAACCGTAAATAATTATTCACAGGAGCTTGCTGTCGTCGGCTCGTCGCCATTCTTTTTCTCATTTTTTTTCGTCCGTAACCCTTTCTCCCAAAAGCTCTCGGGCGGTGTATGTCAATTCCCCATTGTTCAAACCCCGGGCCCCATTTTTAGTTACAATAACAAACAATCATGAGGCCCACTTAGAATAAATGAGTCCAAGTCCAAGTCCAAGTCCAATTGTGGATTGATTAAGTCTAGTTTTAAACTTTCGTTTCGGACCTGCCACTCTATTGAATTTGAACGGCCCAACATCGAACACCATTCTATATTTCAACTTTACATATTTTTGTATCAAACTTTTCAAATACCTGCAACACAATAGTTAAGCATTAAGCTTCGAATAATAATATAAATGAGACTTAATAAAGATAAATTAGGGGGCGTTAATGTAAACATTTACGCCTCTATCAGTTGTAGTCAGACTTTAAAGTCAAAGAAATAGATTGTCAGTCTTTGTCAGCACTTTTTGGTCCCCACAACTTTTTTGCATTCAAAACTAATTTTATGAAATAAAACTCAAAAAGCCCAACTGAACACAGTGATTATGTGTTTAGTATAAGTTAGCATGTAATTCTTGTTTTTCAAGTACTAGTGAATAAAATATTCTAAGTCTTTCTCCCATATTATCTTCTTCTTTGTATTGTGAGTGTTGTGTGTGTGTGCGCTGTTGCCTCCAACAAAGTGGTATCAGAGCTAGGCTCTTAGAGTCAGAGCGAGATGGCTGCTGCTAATGGAATGATTCCATTTCAAATGCCCCGGTTCACCAAAGACAATTACGAGAATTGGTGTATCCGCATGAAAGCGATTCTTGGATCGCAAGACTTGTGGGAGCTTGTTGATGCAGGCTTTACACAATCAGAAGATGTAGCTGCTTTGACTCAAGTCCAAAGGGATGCCTTGGCGGTGACGAAGAATAAGGATCAGAGAGCACTTTTCACTCATCCACCAATGTTTGGATGATGCTTTGTTGGAAAAGATTGCCGAAGCAACAACTTAAATCCTGGGAAGCATGGGTGATCCTCCAAACTTCCCATGGTGGAGTTGAGAAGGTGAAGAAAGTTCGCCTCCAAACATTAAGAGGTGAATTTGAAGCTTTGAACAAGCCCTAGAGGTGGCGCATTGGAGTTATCAATCAACTTAATAATGACTTAGGCCATGTTCCAGAAACCTTCTTAAAAAATAAGCAGCTTATTTCACATTTTTAAACTTAAAAATAATGTAAATGAAAAATAAAATTTCAATTTTTTTGTATCGTATAAAAGATCTCGATGAGATCTTTCAAATAAGGTCTATATTGCATATTTTTAGATTTTAATAAGTCCATAATTTTTGAGCTTGAAATTGATTTTTTAAAAAATAAAGTTTTTTTTCCCGTGGTGGAACGAGGCCTTAATGATATCAAACATGAAAATAACTTAGAGAGACTTTGTCAAGAATACCTAACAATTAAGGAGAGCCACTCGGTGATCTTACGATCATTAAATATGTATAGAAATTGAAATTTCATTAGATCGAAGCCGGATTCGAGAAAGCCATGGAAGCAACGAAAGCGTTATCTGACAGAGACAATTGATACAAATGAGGGAATAGAAGCTAGAACAAATGAAACCTCCATCCCAGTAGCCAATGTTCTCCTCAAAACCAACAATTGAGTAAATAGGATAAAGGGATAGAGAAACGTGTTTCGATGTAGTTTAAGAGTTACCTGGATTGAATACTTAAGAGCCCCAACCATTGGCCCATTGGCCACATTTCCTTTTAATAACATGATGGCATAACAATTTACCATGACGAAACAAAAAAAAAAAAAACTAGGATACAATTTTTTTATTTTTTTCATTTATCTTTTCATGACAAAGCAATCAATCATTATTACCAAGAAGGAAAAGACAAGAAGATTACCAAGAATCATTTTAGAGTCAAGTTGTCCTTTCCTTTTACAAAAAGTTAGGTATATAATAATTCAAACATAATACTATTCACAACCCATCAGATACATCTGGAGTCCGCACAAAATACATATTAGTGGACCTCACATTTATGCAACGGGTTGCAAATTGTATTGTACATGTAGGCTTGTAGCATTATTATTCGTTCTTATGTAGTAGTACTGGGCAATTGGTAACGACAAGATTGCCAGGAAGCATGACGTACATGCTTATCTGTCCTCGTAGCTTTTGAATCGAGCTGGTCACCCTTTTCTAGTTTTGTGTCTTGGAAGTCATTAATTACCGTATTACTACGTACAATTTTGTTTCTATATACTGTATATATGAAGTTGGGATGGTTCATTGGTGAAATGACTGTGTACAATTTTATTTCTGTATAAGTGGACAAAAATTTAGTTATCTATATTAAAATACACAACGATTTTGCAAAATGTCTTTCTTACAACTGTCCTACGTGGCACATTGAAGGGCTCTGATTCTATAAAGGGTTTGAGGGCTAAAATTCAATCTATCTGAGAGTTATCGTTTGTTTGAGTTCAAAATCTGAAAACCCATTATTTTTCTCTTTCCTATTTCGGTGGCAAAAAATATGGAAATTTATTTTCTCTCTTAAACTTCCCCTGTTTGACATTTTATTTCTCTCCCCCTCTCTTCTCTCTCATTGATTTCTCAACAACAACAAAAGTTGTTGTAATATTAGTATCATTTTTTTTTTCATAGAACGACTTTATTTATTTATTTTATCATCACAGCCTCTGCATTCACCAGTGTTTCTCATCTTTCCTGATCGTGACCATCTACTATAGACGAAGTAAGTTTCCCTCTTTTCTTCGTATTCAATAAAGTCTACTTTTTGAACCCTAAGTTTTTGAATCCGTAATACCAAAAACCCAAACACTTCTAATCATACTATTATATTCAATTTTTATTATCTTTTCTTCACATATTATTGCTTATGTATTTTTACTAGATGAGAACTGAAGCGCCATCCATTTTTTTATAGGTTGCATTGGCTAACCAATGAGTCAGATACGGAGTTGATTGGAGTTTGAAACTTAGAAGGTCTACAATTTTCATAAGTGAGATTACATTTTTAGATGTTGATATTGCATATGTATTTTTACATTCTTAAGCTTGGTTTTTTTTTTTTTTTGCCCATAAAGTGTATTTTGTAATAACAGACGTTTTTTGCCAATCGTGATCAGTAGTTGGTAGCGTGATCAACATACAGTGAACTCATGGCTATAAGTACTCCACAAGTATGGACATGCACTACAACGGTTAGTTTGTTTTGTGCTGATTCAAGTTAACCGATGGATATATTTGAGCTATTGTTTTTTTGTAGTTGAAATTTTGCGAATGAGGCATTGGCCTTCAAGAGGTTAGAGATATAAAACTAGCGAGCCGTGTCTTCAGGTACAAGCATGCATTATATACTGTACAAAACAATGTACAATATAGGTACATGCATTTATTACTCCTATCTACTATTATTTTATTTTGTTAGCTAGTATTTATTACTCCTATCTACTTACTCAGGGCATCCACACCACTGTCGCTACACCTCATTGAAAGTTATAATAAAGAGCACAAGGGGCAAAACTCTAGGCATCAGTCTCGTTTTCTCAATCGCTACTTTGCAGTTTGATTAACTTTGCTACAGTTGCTGTGGGAATAAAAGAGTCACTGTTCATTAAACTATCTACTCCATCTGTCCCTTATTTATAGTCCGGTATTTCATTTTGGGCTGTCCCTTAATAAGTGTCCATTTTGTAAAGTTAGTGGGTAAAAATTGGTGAATTGTCTATTTTGTCCCTAAAAGTAGATTCCTTTTTAAAAAGTAAGTGAGTAAAAAGTGTAATGATGATGGGTAAGTAAGAAAAGTGGAGGAAAAAGTTGATGTGAAAGGTATAATGATGATGTCTTTTTAATAAGTTGGAGTTACGAAGCAGGACATTTAAAAAGAGACGGAGGGAGTACTATTTTACTATTTAATTTGTACCTACCAATGATTCTTTTGTTATTCTATAATCTTTTCTGATAACATGATGTCCAAACTAGCTTGCGCCCACCTCGACTAATTTCTGAGCCTTGAAGGTGGGAAGATTTTATTTTTCTGATCAATCTATCATAAAAGGTCATAATTAATTTTTGTGTTTAGGGCTTTCATAATTAAGTATTTGCTATTTATTTGATACCCTATAGAGCAAAAACTTGATTATAAGAGCTCTAGAAACAAAAATTAATTATGACTTTTTAGGATAAAATGATCAAAAAATAAGATCTTCACACTGGTTCAAACAGATTGAAAAATTGGATCACTTAATTTTTATATAAACAATAATTCCTCCGTAGCCGAGGAATTCTGTCGCCGCTGACAAACACGATCTGTCTTGGGAATTCTTTGTGTTTGTTGGGTGAGTTTGAATATTTTAATTGAGAAGAGAGTGAGAGTAAAAAACCTGATATAGTAGATATTTTAAAAGTGGATAACTAAAGTAATAAAGTGACTTTTTGAGGTATAAATTAGTCCAAAATTTAGAGAGTCTGGCGCGGATGCTCTCGATTATAGAATGAAATGACTGTTCATTAATCACTCTCACTTCGTACAAGGAATTCAATATAACACAGTTGCTTCTGGGTGAGATGGGGTGGGGTCGATTGTGACACAGAGACATATCAAGTAATTGGACTCGACCTCGGCTGCAGCTGGCTCTAAAAGTACCATCTATCCAAATAGCAGCATCTTCCACTATTTTCCCGCCAATTAATTTACGTACTGTAATTTTCATATCTCCCATCTTTTCTTAATTTACTCAATTTATTAAAATGATGCACTTAATTTACTCGGTTTCACAAATTGACACAGCTCAACCATTCTTTGTTTGGTTTCTCAATCATGAACTTTAACACTTTTTATCTCTATCCGAAAAGGAATTAAATCAAAGATTTGGCTTCAAAGAGCCACGCAAGTAAACGAGGAAATCGTGAAACGAAACCAAATGATCAAATGGTAACAGCATCCACAAACTCTTTATCCTCCCCCATAGAAACCAACTTCTCAGGAGCCAAGCAAACTTCAACGTCGATACTCCCTTCCTCCGCCCCCGGAGAAGGCGTCGTGGTCCCATCAATCTTGTTAGCAGAGCCGCTCCGCACCGCCACCGGTTTCCCCCACCCGAAGTCATTCCCGTACATGTCGAACCGGGGCGAACTGTAGACTGTAGTTGTAGAGATGGACAGAACTTCAGCCATTTTTGGTCAGTCTTCAGCTTCTACGGTTGATACTGGATACAGAGCTTGCTAGCTTGGTGTTTCCTACGTACGTGTGTTATCCAGCTAACAGGACAGCAGGGTCAAAGAGATGGGTAGGTGCCTGGTAATGATTTGAGACCTTCCGGTGGTAATCTAACTTAAACTAACTAACATACTAGCTAACATTCTACGAACTACCATGTAAAAATAATACTACTAATAATAATAATAATAATTCGGTCCGGCTAATGGGTGCTATATTGCACCGCTTAACCTTGTAATCAGAGTAGTACTTTAGTCCTTGTGTGGGTCCATTGGCTTTGCTGGCACTTGCTTTCTTTGTGTGTTCCAATGCAAGTGTCAGTCCGAATTGAGTGCATAGCAAACACATATGAAAAGACAATACCACCCCTAGATTCTTTTTAAACTAAATTTTGCTCGGTAAATAGTTTTTATGGTTCTACCTATGTAAACTGACAACTGTAAGTGTTACCTACTTCTTTATTTTTTTTTCTTTTCTTTTTGCTTTTTTTTTTTCTCCTTAAGGGGTTAGAAGTTATGGTAAAACGAATAATATTTGATTTTTTTGTAAAAGGGATGTTTTGGATTGTTTCACAAGGATATACCACTTGACAAATTCTGAAACAACCATTTTAGAAAAAGTCAAAAAATTCATTTGTTAGTTACATAGGTGGAGAAAAAAAAAAATTTATCGGTTACATGGATAGAGTAAAAAGCCAAAAATAATTTTCTTTATGATCCGACTATCCAGCGCCAGCTCTGCGTAAAACAGGTTTTTTTAACTATGCAACACTCTTAACTTTTATTTATTGTTCAGATGCTAGATAACCCATCAAAGGATATGTACTTTCCAGTTCCAAACTCTATGTAAAAATGGTTTTTTTAATTTTTTTGTCTTTATTCAAAATAATATGAGTTTCGATCATAACTTTTTACTTTTTCAATTTCTCTCATTGAAATGAATTAATAAGTCAAAAAATTGATACAAAACTACCAACGTGAAAAATTTTGAATAAAGACACAAAAGAAGAAGTCATCTTTACTTTTTATACATAGATAGTTAATAATTGAAACATGCAAACATTTAGAGTGTAAAACTCTAGAAATGATTTTCACACTCCCTTTGTTTATATTTTCTTTTTTCGTCTTTTAGCAAAAAAATACATGCACTTTCAACAATAAAAAAAATAATAAAAAGTTTGAATATCAAAAATAGGGATGTGAAAATCAATCTCTCCTAAAATTCATTCACAATAATATAAAATTCACATTGAAAAATTTAAATTTTAGTTTTAAATAATCTTATATTCAATATGGATATCATTTAGTAGATACGAGTAGAGTTGTCAGTTGAGTATATAATTTGTGTAAAAAATGAATATGTATAATAGTGGAAGTTATAAAGATCTTGTTTGGTTGATAGTTTAGTTTAGTTTTTGTAGAGGGTGGAGAGAGGAGTAGAGTAATGATAAAGAGAGATGAGAAAGTAATAATTGGAGAAATAGAATAATAATTGAAGAAAGAAGTAGAGTAATGATTGAAAACTAAACTAAAATTAAAAATAAAAGGTTAACCGAAAGCCAAACATTTTTAGAACAAAAATAAAAAATGAGATACAGAAAAGTGAGAAAGAGAGAGAAACGGAGAGAGAGAGAGAGAGAGAGAGAGAGAGAGAGAGAGAGAGAGAGAGAGAGAGAGAGAGAGAGAGAGAGTAGGCCCCGTTCCGGAAACACAAATAAGTACTTATTTTTTAAGAAGACAATTTCAAGCTTAAAAATCATGTATGTACACAAATAAGTTTTCTATCAATATGGATCTTATTTGATAGATCTCATCGAGATATTTTAATACGGTGCAAAAAAAATTGAAAAATTATTTTTTATTTACATTATTTTTAAATTTGAAAATGTAAAATAAATACTTATTTTTTAAAAAAGTATTCTAAAACAGGGCCTCAAGAACTTGTAAAAGTAAGGAGGTGGGAGCGAGTATGCACATGGTAAAAGTAATGCTACACTGACATTGAGTTGACTTTCCCAGCAAAAAAGTTGCAAATTACTTTTTCTAATTTGGTTATTGGTTATTTTGTTATTAGTTACAAAACTAAGGGTAAATTTGTAAAACAATTAAAAGTGCTTTGTAATATCATTGTTTAGTACGGAGAACACTGGAAAGCCGGCCAACGGGACCCACATATCCGGTGCAATATTGCACCGGTTAGCATTTGCCAAAATAATTTGATGGTGTTGTGGGAGGAAAAGTTATTTGGCAATCACTTTTATCCACTACACATTTTTGTGGGTCATACCTGGCAGCGGTGCCCTTAGACCACTGAATAAGGCTAAGTTGTTCGGAAAATAAGTGAAATAGCTTTTTTTTTGTTCTTTTTCATTTTTTTTTTTTGCATTTTTTTATTTTTCATCAATTTTTTGGAGATTATTGTTTCGTCATTATGAGAGGAACCCAAAAAATAAAAAATTACGATTGAAATCTGATTTTGTTTTTGAATAAAGAAGAAAAAATTGGCTTATTTTTGTCTTTATTCAAAAAAATTAAATTTTGATCGTAATTTTTTACTTTTTAGATTACTCTCGTCATGACGAAACAATAATTCCCAAAATTTGACGAAAAACTAACAAATCCAAAAGAAAAATGAGTAATGACAAAAAAAATAAGTAACTTGGCTTATTTAGCCGAATAACTTTTTTTCACTAAAAATTTGGGATTTTTTCTTATTTTGTCTTTATTCAAATGTTGTTTTCCTTTGTTAGATTTGCGCTTAACTTTTGTAAGTTACTAGTCTCGTGAAGACCAATTGGAAAAATAAAAAATATGAATTTTACAAAAGTATTTTTTGAAATAATCAAAATAAAGTCCAAAAATAATTGAACATGTTATCTGGGTGGGATCCAAAAAACGGACCTCACACGGTCCCGTCGTGGGGCTCTTATTTTTCAAGGGAAAAACAGTGCAGTGTAAAGAACTCGGGGAAAGGTGCCACTTCTATGATCTTTGGTTCCGCCGCTTAATTCCTCTCTCACTCCCATTCCCGCTTTTGCGTCGTGCAATTAAGGTTTTACAACACAGAGGTAGTTGCGACACTGCGTTAACTTAAACTTTACTTAAATTTAAAAATTGTTCTTATTTGAATTTTTTTCGTATTTGTTAATTTTGTGCAAAACTCTTGTGGGATATTGATTCGTTTCAATGAGACGAATCTAAAAAGTAAAAAAATTTCATTTTTATCCAAGTATTTTGAGAAATAACCATTTTTTAGCTCAAAAAGTCTGGAGTCAAGTGACTTTTTGCGCTAAAAAGTGATTATTTCTCAAAATATTTGAGTAAAAGTGAAGAAAATTTACTTTTTCAATTTCTTTCGTCGAAATGAATCAATAGCCGTCAAAATTTTGGCGTAAAATTAACAAATACGAAAAAAAATTCAAATAAAGACAAAATTCTCAAATTTAAATTTAATTCATTAGAATGAACTTGTCATTGCACCTTCAAAAGCAGAGGACAATCTGGAGCATCTGATTTTGGTCAAACTACTGAAACACGAGATAGTACAGAGTACCATTTAGTATTTTTGACGGGAATACAACGTGATGGTTGAATCATGAATGGTTTATAACTGTATCAAACACCTACTTAAAAATTTGTTAACTCGTTAGTTAGCTTTCTATTTCTAATCCCACCAGATTGGTAGAGTTGGGAGATGACAGTAAGTACGGGGCTTACCAGTTACCACAGCTGGCAAGTTCAAATCCGATAGTCTAACACAAATTGTTGGATGCATTAGAGGTTTGCCCAACCCTTAAGTTTAGAAAATTGATATTCGCGCTCCATTTTTTGATGATGCAGGCGCTCTACTTTGTTCATAAAGCTACTTGAAAGTGGAGCGCCTGCATCAAAAAAAAAAGAGCGCAAATATCAATTCCATAAGTTTAAGCTGTGATGTGAATTATGCCACAGAATTGGTCTGGGCCATTGGATGGTTGATTTGGGCTTAAGTTAGCTCAAAACCCTGTTACGACGAAGACGGCAAACCTATCAAGACCTCACTAGCCTTGAGCCTCCTAGGCTGATTTGGAAGTAAACGGCCTATGCCTTAGTTTAGGGCCCATTTAACCACATCTTCTCTCTGAATATCAGGCCTTAGCTCCACAGGGGTATGCCTCAAAATTTCTTGCATCACAGAGGCCGTAACATAGCTAATTAAGGGCCTAGTTTCCCGAATAAGCTCTAGGCTTTTTTCGTATTGTCCTTGTTTAAATTTTTTGTTGCTTTTGTTACTTTTGTGTTAAAATTTTGTGGATTGTCAGTTCGTCTCGACGAAAGGAACGGATAAGTAAAAAATTATGCCTTTTACCCATTTGTCCGGAATCTTGTGCGATGGATCTTCATTGGTTACGGCACCTTGCTGATGATGCATTGGGAAGCATACCTGGCTAACAGTCTTTGATTCCTAATGCCATGGTGCGCAGCCCAAGGAATGCCTCCTTGTTGAGAGGTAAACTCGTTGCCTAGGTGGCAAGCGCTAGCCGATGGATCTCCATTGGCTATGGCACTTTCCCTATGTTCCCCGCACGGCGAAACGTACCTGCCTAACGGTCTTTGATTCCTAATGCTCCGGTGCGTAGCTCAGGGGATGCCTCCTTGTTGAAGGGTAAGTTCGTTGCCTAGGCGGGGAGCGCCGGCCAAATCCTACTTTTAGCAATTTTACACCCAAAAAAACTCAGTTAAACTTAAAAGTGCTAAAACTTGAATATATTAAAAAAAAAGGTAAAAAATTATAATTTTTACATTTTCGATTTCTCTCGTCGTGATTAACCAATAATCCAAAAAAAAAATGTTGCTAAACTAACAAATTTCGAGAAAAAATGTGAACAAGGACAAAACGAAACGAAACCAGACTTATATTTTGGGAAACTAACCCTAAATCAAGCGATGAAAAGCAAATGAAAATCCTCAAAAGTTTTAGCAGCCACACTGGCGGCTAAGAAACTTCTTAACTACCATCAGCACAAGGAATTGTGGGGTGGGCTATTTGTGGCAAAAAGACAAAATATGAACATGCATTCGGCAGGCAGCTGGAACCATTCATCTGTCAATTAGTGAGGGAGGGGGGGTGTATTCGGGGCAAAAAGACAAAATATGAACATGCATTCGGCAGGCAGCTGGAACCATTCATCTGTCAATCAGTGAAATGGTACCCATAGTTGGGCTCCTTCACCAAACAACGAAAAAACAAAACACTAGTGATGATGTTTGTACTCCGTTGGCACCAAAATACAAGGAATCCATGATAGAAATCCCCTCAAATCTCTTGTGTTTTCCTATTTTTTTTGGGTAAAATTTTGTGCCCAAATATGCCGGTTATGTTGGTGCATTGGTCTTCCTGCATGCCTTGTTTCGGCCAGGTACGATAGATATACAATCGAAAATGGTAGGGTATATGAAACCCATCCATTAAATGCACGTAAAAGGAGAATGAACAGTTGAAACCCATTCTTGAAAGTGCACATGAATGGAGAATTTCAAGAGTACTTCTATGGATGGTTTCATACTTTCATGTACCCTATCAAACCTCGTATTCCATTGTCATTTTTTAAGCGTTGTTTCTGTCATGTGAGGTGGGGATCGACTAGAGCGTAATATGAATTTCATGACCCAAATTATTGTCTAGTTTGAAAGTTTGGGTTTAGATAATTGGAATATGGAGGAAAATTAAGAATGTGGTTTGAGATTTTTACTACTTCGGCTGCATTCTTGTAAACTTATAGGTCTAAAACTTATTTCGGTATTTTTTTGCTTTCGTAACTCTTTATTTAGCTTTTCGTCATTATTTTTGGGATTAATTGTTCGTCCTGACGAAATGAATCGGAAATGTATAAAAATATGGACGGGTGTTGAAAAAATTCAACTAAGACGACACTTTAGACAAATAAGATAGTTTGATATTGTTTTCGTCTTTAGTAAATATTTTTTTCTTTTGGTTGTAATTTTATAAGTACTCTTTAAACTGCTCTCGTTAAGACGGATGGTTAATTCAAAAAATATCACACAAATCTAACAAAATTAACAAAAGACGAATAAAACACACGAAATGAAGAAATTAATATAAGTTTACAAGAACACACGATAATAGGGGTTAAGAAATTGTGTCAAAATTCTCTAACCAAGCCAGTTTGCCGAATTTTTTTCAACAATAATAAAATCCATATATACCCTTTCTCCTAAGGATCACCTCATTTTAATAAAATGAGAACTTCCCTTTCCCGATTGAATTTTGATGATCCGAACCGCTCAATGTGTTCAGAACATGATTTTAAGGGTACCCGTGAGAAATCAGCAAAAAAAAAATTGAGAAGGGCTTCATCCGAATAGTTTTTGTTATGTTTTATCAAACGATTCAAATAAAAACTACTCAAATCAAGCCTTTCCTGGTCATTTTTTTTTGCCGATTTCTTTAAAATCACGTTCTGAACACATTGAGCGGCTCGGATCATCAAAATTCGATCGGAAAATGGGAGAAAATGAGAGATCCTTATTTTAGTTAAAATAAGGATCTTCTTATTTGCAAATGACTATATATATATATATATATATATATATATATATATATGTGTGTGTGTGTATGTGTGTGTGTGCGCGTGTGTGTGAAATCAGTACAGCCATATTTACTTAGTATCCACTACAAGACCAAAAACAAAACGAAAAGACCCAACACAACAACTCAACCCAAGCTAACACGCACTGACTTCCGCTATTTTATAGGAGCTTTGCTATCCGCAGAGACCATTTGCAGAGAATCACACAGAGACAAATGCGTTTGGCCCTATTTCGGGTCCCAAAAAAATTTAGAAAAATATCCATAAATTTTATAATATTATGTTATGGGGCCTTGTAAAAAATCAGCTCCAGCGGATATCGATAAGTATTACTTTTGGATTCGCAGAGGCGAACTGAGCAGTTTTACCCTTATGAATCCAAAAGTAATATTTATCGATATCCGCTGGAACTGATTTTTTACAGGGCCCCATAAAATAATATTCAAAAATTTATGGATATTTTTCTAGATTTTTTCGGAATCCGAAATAAGACTAAACTCATTTGTTTCTGCGTGGTTCTCTGCAAATCGTCTCTGCTGTTAGAATTTTTGATTTTATAGACAAAGTCCGGATATTGTTTTTCCAAAAATGCTACTTAAATAATAATTCAAAAGCATCTCTCACATACATATAAATCCCACACACAATAGGTTGTGTTTGAATTGTTGTATGTATAACATTGTTGAATTTTTTTTTTTTTGTCACAGTTTATATATACATCAGCGAGGTATGAGGTTAGTAGGTTTTAGGTTGTTCAAAGGGCGTCCAAACATTATCCATAGCTAGAGGTGTCCAACGGGTCGTATCGTACTAGTCGGCATGGCCCGTTTAGTTTCGTGCCAACCGTGTTGGCCCATTTACTTAATCGTGCCTATGTCGTGCCGTGCTGTGTCATATTTTAATCGTACCGTGTCGGCCTGTTTACTTAATCGTACCGTGCTGTGTCATTTTTCAATCGTGTGGTGCCGTACCAGCTCGTTTACTTAATCGTGTCTTGCCCATACCGGCATATCGCCAACCAATTTCAGTCCGAAAAAAAAAAAAATCTTCCCAAAAAACAAACATTCCTAATCATATAAAAAAAATTTAAAAGCTTATTTTAGTTAAATTTCGAAGCAATTTATTAGCCACACATGTCTTGTTTACTATTTTTACCTACATTAGGGAAGTCAATTTTTTTTTACCTTAATTATTGACATAGAGAGTTAATTTATTTAATAAAATTAGTATTGATTTTTCCATGTCCTGTGCCCATGCCTTTTCGTGCCGATGCCGTGTCCGAGCAGTGTTTGTGCCTGGCTAAGATCATGTCGGGCCCATCTAAAATCGTGCCCGTGCCAGTCCAATCCGTTTGACACTTCTCTCGATAGTCGTGAAGTCCACGCTGAAAAAGGTGGGGAGATAAGCTGTGTGGTGATCAGTAGTTGGATCCACTGTTAGTGGAAGCCTTACAATCCGTACGTTATCGATTCGACCCAACCCAGCCAACTCTCCGCATTTTTATGTTGCAAAATAATTACACGCACACCACTGTTAAACTTTTCAACTGTACTATTCACATAGATAATATGCACACAGATTGTGAACAGATTTTTGTGTGGGGTCTATTATGGATCTCATACAAACAATTCAAACCGTTCATTAAATTTAAAACATTTTTTCAAGGTTTCCTGTGAAAATTTAGTTCAATCCAATACAGATAAGTGCTCGATCTAATCATCTAATTTTTTATTCAAATTTTAGGATGATGAAAAGTTAGATGATTAGATCAAGAATTTATTTGTATCGGATTGAGCTAATTTTTGGTGGGAACCCTTAAAAAATTATTTTACATTTAATGAACAGCTCGGATTGTTTGTGTGGGACCCATAATGAATCCCACACAAAAATCTGTGTTCATATTATTTGTGTCATTATTGTAAAACCTTTATATGATTGGTCTGATTTTGCTGTAAACTTATCTCTAATATTCAATGACATAAAAGAGTTGTTCATACTGTTCTTCTATAGATAACATTTTTTTTTTTGAAACGACAAAATTTTTATTAAGAAACTTGATAGGGATACATCAAGTGAAAGGCGAGGGGATGGGAATCCAACCAAGGGTTAGATAATGGACCGATGCCCAATCACCGCAAAGCTTGAAAAAACCAGGTCAAGCTATATATGCTAAAAAGTTGGGTTTTATTTATTTATTTATTTTGCTTAAAAGTGGTTATTTCTTTGTTTTTTTCTTCTAGAAAAATGGTTATTTTTAAAAATATTTGGGTATAAATATATTTTTTTACTGAGCAAATTTTCAATGAGAGATCCCGCACGGTCTTACAATGCGGGACTCCCTTTTCCGATCCAATTGCAACGATCCGAGCTGCTCAATGTGTTCAGAACATGATTTTAAGTGTACTCACGAGAAATCAGCCAAAAAAATGATCGATCGGGAAGGGCTTGTTCCGAGCAATTTTTTACTGAACCGTTCAATAAAAAACTGTTCGGATCAAGTTCTTCCCGATCATTTTTTTTTGCTGATTTCTCGCAATTACACTTAAAATCACGTTCTAATCACTTTGAGCGGCTCGGATTGTTGCAATTCGATCGGGAAAGGGGAGTCTCACACGGTAAGGCCGAGCGGGATCTCTTATAGGATCCGGACTATTTTTTTACTTATTTAACTTCTCTCGTCGAGATAAATCAATAATCTATAAAAATTTAATGTAAAATTAACAAACGAAATTTTTTTAAAAAGGACAAAAAAACTCAAGAAGCACTAAAAGTTAGGTAATCACTGCCACAAACCATTGGAATCATCATGGATAATCATTACTCGTTATTAGATTTTAGACCTTTATTAACGAGGGCATATATCCCCCCCAGTGGCAGCTGTGGAATTAATTATTAGCATGCAGAAGTATAATGCTGTTGGGACCGATCTGTTGCACCGGCGAATTGCTAACCACAGAAAATGTGCCACTTATGCTCGGGTTTGATGGTGTTTTCCAAAGCCAAAGACTAGTGGCGGAACCACTTGAGGACGAGTGGGGTGCCCCTATTGAATACTTTTTCTTTTTCTTAAATTTTTTTTAATAGATTGGCTTCTTTTTGTATATCATTTCATTCACAATATTTTATTTCAAATATTACAATAATTTCACTACATTTGCGAAGTGAGATATTTAATGGAAAAAAAAAGCCACCACTTACCATTTGAAACTCACCGGTACATAATGTCCAAATTTGTAAGTGAATAAACCATGGGTTATAAGCAATATACTTTATTAATTATTCACAATTTTGAAAGTAGTCTTGTTATTGCCGATAGAATCCACAACGCGTGATGAAATTAGAGGTTTAAGCATAAAATTTCAAGAGAAGCATTTTTTTCCTAATTGGATCAAGATTGCTGAATATGACATTTTAGTCATTGAGTATCTAATTGCTATTAGACTTGATCCGTTGAAATAATTCAAACAATTGATTTGTTTTGATAGTTTGTAGAACTACTACATTTCTTAGTAATTGCGTTAGCTTTGTTTTATTATGTTTTCCACAAGCATTCTTTTACTATTTTGATGTTGCTTTTTAAGTTTTTTTTTTTCTTAAGTATACAGTTTCAAAGGTACCTCCATTATCGTTAATTCCTGGCCACGCTCCTAGCCAAGACCGGTCTCGAAAGGGTGGAGAGACAACACCACCATTACAAAACACAGCAGCGTAGGCAGACCGATCGAGTGTTGAAGACATTAGACATATGGCAGGTTATTTCTCCCTTTCGGGAGTGGAGAACGCCAAGTATCAGGAAACTTAATTTGAATTGTTACAAGTTCTTGGATGCTCTATCACTTCATTTTCTGATTGCCCAATTTGAATCAGTCAACCACCAAACTTGGAATTGTGGGGTTTTTGGTGTTTTTTTCGCTATCTTTGCCGCAGTTGAAGGTTTGTATTATTCTCTCTGTTTGAAGATCGGTCATGACCGATTAGCTAGTAAAGCCTGGTTGCGAGGCTCTGATGGGCCATCTTAGATAGCTAGGCCTCTTGTTTGATATTTTACTCTCCTTGGGACGATATTCAACTTCGATGTATTCGACTGTTTTTTGACATAATACTACTCCTACCATTTTGGCAAAAAAAAAACTACCTAACTTTTTGCCTTTGTGTTAAAGAGATTAAAGGGATAAAATTGAATAATATTTCAACCATTGATTCGAAGTTGTGCATTCAAGCATGGACATCTACTAGTAATTCCATAAGATGTGTATCATACGCAATGAGATTAAATTACATACACCATTGGTGTAAGAAAAAAGATTTCTCTAAATCAATTAGATTACACCACGTCGTCAAATTCTAGGATGAGTAATTTCACGGATGGAGAAAGCGATCTAATCAAGTGTCCTTATGATGCAAATACCAATGTCACAATGACGTGTTATATTTTTTGAGATCGATCAGCAAGCTACAGTAATTAGTCCCCCAAAACGTGGAAATTTTTTCGTGGTTGGCACTGCAGGATCGAGTAGCAACAAGGTCGGTACTCCTCTCTAGAAACTTGATCCCTGAGGGCCAATCGGTGGTGTGCCCTCGCTGCTCTTTACTTTTAGAGACACCTGATCATCTTTTCCTTCACTGTCGATTTTCTTGGCTTGTGTGGTCTTTGATTTTGGATTGGTGGCATATTAATTGGGTGTGCCCCACATCCCTATCTGATTCGTTTTCTTGGTGGCTTGGGATTGGTTTCAAAAATTTGGAGAAGTTCTTTTGGGAAACAACTTTCCAAGCTACAGTTTGGTCATTATGGTTGGTCTGGAATGATCTTGTTTTCAACAATGCTACTTGGCGAGCTCTGCTACGCGCAGAGACAATTCGCAAAGAACCACGCAGAGATAAATGCGTTTGGCCCCATTTCGGGTCCTGAAAAAATCTAGAAAAATATCCATAAATTTTTGAATATTATTTTACGGAACCCTGTAAAAAATCAACTCCAGTGGATATCGATAAGTGTTACTTTTGGATTCGTAGGGGCGAATTGAGCAGTTTCGCCTCTACGAATCTAAAAGTAATACTTGCTTGCAGGGCTCCATAAAATAATATTTAAAAATTTATGGATATTTTTCTAGATTTTTTCAGGACCCGAAATGGGGCCAAACGCATTTGTCTCTGCGTGGATCTCTGCAGATTGTCTCTGCCGTTAGTATTTTTGATAAAGGTGCACTCGGTAGAGGACTTTAAGGGCTATCTTGACGGTATGAGGAATGTGAAAGTTTGATTGCTTTTGGGTGGAGTGGGCGACCACCCAATTCTCTGTTGGATGGTCCTTATCTCCTCTTCTTTTCTTTCCTTTTGGTCTTGTTTTCTCTTGCTCGTAAGCGCCTGTACTTTGAGAGCTTCTTCTCAATGTACCCTGTTCAAGCTTATAAAATTCTTCGTTTTGCCGAGCCAAAAAAAAATGCAATCCCACGAGATTTTATTTATGCACCTCATTTTCTAATAGGAGTACTTAATTTAACACGTCTTCATAGTCTTCTTATGCAAAAGAGAGTTAAATTTTCTCTGCTCTTCACCCTTCCCATAGCATCCACATCAGGCTCTCTATATTTTGGATCAATTTACACTTTAAAAAGTTATTTTATTCCTTTAGCCGTTTACTTTTAAAATTTCTACTGCATCAAACTCTTTATACTAAAATTATTCCATTAAAAATATTATTTCTCTATTCTAAATAAAGCACCAAACTATCTCATTCCGATGAATTGTTCACTTGTTATTCATTACAGTATTTTTTAAAATATAAATAGTCTAAAAAAATTAAGTGCTCCAACTTTTAATCTGTTTGAACTCATGCGAAGATTTTATTTTTCTGACCATTTTATCCTAAAGGATCATAATTTTTATTTGTCTCTAAGACTTTCATATAAGACCCCTAAGAGAGTCGTAGAACCAAATAAAATATTAAAAAATATTAAGCCGAGTCACTGTTGCAGTGAACAGTGGAATAAAAATATTAACATAACAAGTAACAATTGAAAAGTGACTCTTGAAAATTAAAAAGTTAATGTGGCAAAGTTAGAAATCTTTCAAAGTGGGCTTGAGGGGGGGGGGGGGGGTTGGTGGGGGGGGGGTTGGGGTTATTATTATTATTATTTTTGGCTCTTTAATTTAATTGAAAGTAAAGAGGATGATGTGGATGATCTCAAGGACTTTCAAGGGTGTTTGGATCCCACCTTTTTTCATTTTTTAGTTTTTAGTGTTTGGCCCCCTACAAAATGCATTCTAAGAAAATGCATTAACAAATTTTGATTATAGAGACCAAAAGCAAAAGTGGGGGAAGATGAGCTTTTAGACTTCACATTTTTTTATTTTATAACAAAAAGCCTTACAGAATGTATTTTGTATAAATCTCCAAAATATTAATCATATTGTAAAATTCATTTTACATATATCTTCTAAATACTCTACCATAATCAAAACACATTTGAACCAAAATACAAAAAGAAAAAAAAGTCAATAACCAAAATATAAAAAGTCAAAAAATAGGGTAACCAAACACCCCCAAGAACCAAAGACTCAAGTATCGTGTTCCTTAAGAAAATTTTTATAGTGTTGTCTCATTTTGACTCTCTTATTTTGATAACTTCACAAAAGTACAATTCAGACTTCAGACTCTGAAGCTATGGGCTTTCGAGAAACTTTTGGTTATTGCTGCAAATAAAGATTTATCAAGAATTATTGTAGAAGGTGACTGTGTCCAGGTTGTGCATGCTCTTACGCAAGCAGGAAATTCTCTCTCTGATTATAGCTCCATTTTTTCTGATTGTTTGGAGCTCTTACCTTTGTTTTTCTCTTGTGATTTTTTTTTTTTTCATGTTAAATGTTCCTGTAATATGGTAGCTCATTCACTGCCAATGGAAAATTGGAATTTTGGGGGGTCCTATCCTTCAATGACTAGCCAAGCTTGCCAAAGGTTATGTTAGGTCTTTGGACCACACTATTATGCAATAAAGCTGATCCTTGTTTCCGGGGAAAACAAATTTACTTCAGACTCCTATATACTTCCTTCGTCTCATTTTGGTTGTCTTTTATTGATGTACGTGTTAGTTTTCAATCGCTTATGTCTTTCAAATTGAATCTCTAAAATATGCAATATGGATCTTATTTGATAGATTTTAATTTATTTTAAAATACAAAGTTGTCGAAATCATAAAAAACATTACCGATTGAAACATTGAAAGATATAGACAATAAACCAAAAAAAAAAAAAAAAGACAGTGAATAATGAAGAATAAAAATGGAATGGGAAGAGTACAAAAAAAAAAAAAAAAGACAGTGCAGAGAACCACGCAGAATATGCGTTTGGCCTCATGAAGAAAAATATCCATGAATAAAAATGGAATGGGAAGAGTACAATTTATGAAGTGCTTTTTGATTCTATATCACTAGGGTAATCGTAATTAATAGGCAAATGCATAGCGGTAGCTATGTGGCACCGATTTGTGTAGTTCACGTGCCAGCCAGCCTTCCAACCTTTTAGACGCAAGAGTCAAATCAATTTCAGTGTGTCGAGCATTACTTTCACTATCTGCACTAAAATGACATTTTTACCCTTCTTGTTGTTCCCACCTCATTACTCCACTTTTACCGCTACTTCTCTCCCTCTCTCTCCCTCTCTCTCTTACCACTTTTCTCTCCCGTCCTTTTTTTATTTTTGTTCTAAAAATGTTTATAACTATTATACGTTCATTTTTTTTACAAAAGTTACATATTTAATCTACTTGTATAGATCTACTGAATGAAATCCATATTGAATATACAATTAATTAAAACTAAAATTTTAATTTTTTGATGTAAATTTTACTGATTTTTGATTTAGCAATTTTTTCTCAGAAACCCTTAAAATAAGTTTCAGATTAACTTGTTGTTTTAATATTTGATGTAGAACCTGTAATGAGTCCCTCAAAAATCAAGAAATTGTATGTCAAGGCCATATTTCGTGCAGCTAAAATGGGCAAGAAATTACGGATCCTAAAAAATTATTCAAATTGCAAGTTATTTTTAGAACCTTATTTTATGAATTTTTTTTAAAAAAAACAGCTTAACCCGATATTACTAATTCCTACGAATTTTGAAACAAGATATCGAATTAAGTTACTTTTTTCAAGAATTCATAGAAATATTTTAAACAGATAAGTGGTTTCAATTATTTGTGTCGGATATTGAAGTTGGTCCTTAGGCAAAAAGAAAGAGAGAAGGGATAAGAAAGGGTGAAAATGTCAAAGCAAAAAGCGAGTTCTGAGAGCAGTACATTATGGGTAACAATTACGGTTCTGGCAGAAAAAAAAGAAAAGAAGCAAAGCTGTTAGTACTACATGTGGGCCGATGTAGGACCGTAGGTATATATATATATATATATATATATATATATATATATATATATATATATATATTAAAATACTGCTATAGTTTTGAGATTTAGAGCCCGTTCCAGAACACTTTCTTAAAAAATAAATACTTAAACAGCGTTCTAGAACGGGGCCTAAGCGGTGCTATATAGCGTCTGTTAGCAGGACCCTAATTAGGCCCCGTTTTAGAAATCTTCTTAAAAAATAAGCAGTTTATTTCACATTTTTAAACTCAAAAATAAAGTAAATGAAAAATAATTTAATAATTGTTTTGCATCGTATAAAAGATCTCATCGAGATCTTCCAAACAAGATCCATATTGAATAATTTTAGATTTCAATAAACTTATAATTTTTGAGCTTAAAATTGCCTTACTAAAAAATAAAGACTTTTTTTTTGTCCCGGAACATAGCCTTAATATGCCACATGTAATAGTTGCATCACCTTGTACGGACATGCAATTATCATGACCCCACATGTTGTCATAAGCTGTCAAGTCATAAGTATACAACTTTGTTACTCCACTATCAGTTTTGTTATATATTGACCACCTATTGGAGTCTTGGGCGGCCAATTAAGGTATAGAAATGTCAAACTATGCAATTTTTGATGCATAATTCACACTTTTCAATTGCACTTCACACGTCTATGTATCGACTTTTCACGAGGAAAAAAAAACATCACTGTTTCAATCTTATTGACCTGTAAATGAACTTCTTTCAGAATTTTCCCTCAACTTCATTCTGAATTTTCCCTCAAATATTGTCGGTGAATGGACATTACGCCTTTTTCGATTCAAGTCCGTCCTTTTAAGAAAGCTGAGAAAAACTCGCCCTTGGAACCTCCAAATTTTCTTAAAAATTTGGGGCCCCCATAGTTTGTATGCAGGGTGTTATATTAGGTATAAAAATGAGTCCACTATGAATAAACTCATGTAAAAATAGAATGATATTTAAGTGATAGACTTCTACGTTCTTGTAATTATCATAACTTTCAGAAATTTAATCTAACTTAATTGTTATATGCTTTTTTTTTAATTTATTTCAAGATTGATTTACTATTCATTGTGTTTGATAGTAAAACAACGTAAGCGCACCTCTCAACCTTGATGTTCGCCTAAGGCCCCAAAATGTCGGGAACGACCCTGCTTTTGAATATTTCTTGTTTGATTAATTGGTGAGTGGGGAATCTGGTATACGACTCTGGCTAAAATGAGTAGGTGCCGAAGTATTGAGGACTTGGAAGTTGGTAACGGTTTCCATCAAGCTAGAGTAAAATAGAGAAATAGCTGGTGGTCCCTAGAATTAGCCACCTTTGAGGAAAACCGCACTTTAAAAGAAAGCACTTTATAGGCAAATGCTATCGTGTCTGTTAGCTAAAAGCAGACACCATAGCACATCGATTATGCTTTCCGAAGATTTTTAATTTCTTATGCTTTTGAGTGGTTATGTTATATCATTTTTGTAATAATAACTGTTATGCCATTTTTGTAACAATAGCTATTACGTTTTCAAGTGGTTTTGTTATGCCTTCGAGTGGTTTGTTATGATTTTTTTGAAAAAAGTGTTATGACTTCGGAGTAATATAATAATAATAAAAAAGTTTATGCCCTTGATTCACACAGTCACAATGACATAACATGTTATGCTAATGATTTTGGTTATACTGTAAATGATTTTGTTATGCTAAAATTTATGGTATTTCTAAAATGACCGGAGACATCATAGCACTATCCCACTTTATATTATATATACTTCATAAAGAATTAATGTTTAAACACGAAACATTTTCTGTAATTAATAAGCCCACTTTCATATTCGATCATACTTTACATCAAGGTAGTATTAGGTCGACATTGGATTAGGTTGGGCTCATTATGGGAGGTGCATTTGTTGTTGTTGGATCATCTATGGAAGTTATTGAATTTTAATGGGTTTGGTTTTTATTTGACGTTTAGTTTCTATTTTCATAGCATTATGATAGCTGAGGTAAACTAGGCTCTGTCCAGTTGTCAATAATATTGCGTGGAAAATGAATTCTCGAGAAAAAAGTGATGTGATCACGAGGGTGAAGTAAAACTCCTTCCAGGCTTCTGTTCATTTTCCCGTGTTTGTTCTCTTGACCAAGAATCTTGCAGAAAAACGAAAACTCCTTTAATTTAGGCAGAATCTATTTGCAGGAAAGTATTTTTCGGTAAAAAAGTTGAAGTTATAAGTCCCACAACTCTTTTGATAACTAAACACACAAAAAGTTATAAAAAAGTTGAGTGTAGTAGGGCCGCCATCGATCTGGTTCGTTTGCAGTAATTTAGCAGATTAGGCTCGGTAAGCGTAAGGTATAATCGTTGTTTTGCGAATGGAAGAAAAGAACCCCAGCCGTTTGAGGAAGGTCAAATTTTCCGCTTCTCTGAAACTCGGTAAACAACGACTGATCTTTCTACTTCCTTGACAGGCACTGCGCTAGCCGCGAAATGAGCATCTTCATATATAGAGAAATGCCTTCGGGCTTTGAATGATATATATAACATTTCTAGAAAAAATATATATATAGAGAGTGAGAGATTAGATCAGTCAATCATTTTCCATCCTTTTTGTGCAATTCGAACCGAACAATAGATTCCACGAATTACAATCATAGGTTCCTTGTGTAGATCATTACCCTTCGTTAACAAATTGAGTGGGTAAGGGCCACCAAAAAAAAGGGATATCCACCACATTGCTGAAAACGATACCCACTTTGCCCACCTTATCGTCCCAAGAGCAAAAAAAATACTTACCCTCTGTAGGAACATTATCATTACACATTTCAGATCAGCTTTTAGCTCCATTTTTTTTACTTATCTTCTATGGAGATATTATTATTGCACTCTTACTCACTAATTTTTCAAAAATAGAATATACTTTTAGAGGCAAAATAAAAAATATATCAACTTTTACCTATTAACTTTACAAAATTGAAACTTATTAAAGGACAATTCGAAATAAGTTACTAGATACCAAAAAAGGGATGGAGGGTAGTAATGAAGATTCCATTTTGCTTAATTTGACACGGGATTTCGAAATACGTATGATTCCTTGTGTAGATGATGCAAGGGATCAATCGAACTACAACAGCTCATCAATGACTTTTTGAGCTTTTCTTTGAATATTTTCCAAAATACTTGTGTAAAAGTCAAAATTTTTTACTTTTTTGATTCCCCTCGTTCTTACTCACTCTTGTCACATAAAAGTTTGACATAAAACTAACAAATTAAAAAATTTAAAAAAAATTGAATTAGGATAAAACCAAATTTTTTTTGTGCATTAATCAATACCGTGAACAGGGAGAGCGCAATTTTCTGTTTTTTTGAAGGATCCGAGAGATGAATCGGCTCCGTTTCAGAACACCTTCTTAAAAAATAAGTACTTATTTCACATTTTCAAACTCAAAAATAATGTAAACGAAAAATAATTTTTTGATTTTTTTTTACACCGTATTAAAAATCTTATCGAGATCTTTCAAACAAGATCCATATTGAATATTTTTAGATTTCATTAAGCCCTTTATTTTTGAGCTTGAAATTGCCTTCTTAAAAAATAAGTATTTATTATTCGTTCTGGAACTGAGACACCTCTGAAGAAGAAGAAGAAGAAGAATACCCCACGATCAAATAACCTTCTTCTTCTGCTTCTGCTTCTTCTTATTATTTTAATAGATTTTGTCAAAAACTATAGTAATAAATTGCCAGATGGAGTAGTATAATTGACAGGTCAATACGGTATAAGTTAATTAGAGATTTGGAGATACGTGGACGTATGTAAACCAAGGAGGAGATTAGATATGTATATATAGTCCCAGGAATCGAATACCATGCGTGATTTCCTAACCTTCTCCCGGTCTTTGGGGGATCGAACAACATGCGTATGGATCTGGTACGGGGTCGGTAGGAGCTGACCTGACCTGAGTTAGCTCATTATTTCTGACTCCTCACTGATCTTCCCACGATTTGCTTTTATAGAAAAAATAAAAAATAAAAAATTGCCATTATTCAATGCCCTCATTATTTCTTTGGCACCGGGTTGGTGTTTGGGTGGCAGATCGAGTGTTTTTTTTTTTTTTCCCCAATTATTCGAAAGGCCTATTTTGGTCTTTTGGCTTTTTTATTTTATTTTTGGTCCTTATTCAATATATATATTTTCATATTTGTCACTCCCTCTGTCCCAAATTGTTAGTTCTTTTTGAAAAATTCAACTTATTAAGGGATGTGTAACTTTGTATTGTCTTTTCTGTTTTGCCTCTGAATCCCACCAATACTCCGAGGTCAATTTTGTGGGTCTAACTTTTTAGAGTATCCACAGTGGAATAAGCAAAATCAAAAGGTTGCTAAAGTTAACAATGTTTGCTCAAAAAGGAGCTCACATTGGAATAACTAAACTTAATAATTTCTTAACAACTCATCAAATTCTGACTTTTGAATAATCAAAACTAACAACATTTTGCTAATAACCAAATTTAGTGATCCTCATATTTTCTTAATCAAGTACGCGCATCATTACGCACAAACCTTCTCTCTCTCTCTCTCTCTCAACAATGTTTTCAAAAAATAATTTTAAAAGCTATTTTTTTCAGAAACTTTTTAAAAAAATGTATAAAAACTGTTTTTTCAATTTTTTTAAAAATCATTTTGTTTTAAAAAAACTGTAATTACACAAAACTGTTTCTTTTTTTTTTACACAATTTTCTTTTCATAAACTACTTTAATACAACTATTTTTAACTTAAACTATTTTTTATCTTCCAAAAACTGTTTAATAAACTGTTTTTTTTTTCCAAAAACATATTTTTTATAAAAAAAATGTTTTAAACATAAACTATTTTTTAAAAACTAGGTTTCCAAAAAATATACGTGAAATGAAGGGGAAAAGTTGAAGGAAACTTAGTGAATGAAGCAATGGCTCGTTGGTTTGATTATGAGCAACAAATAACCAATGTGGGACTTGACATTGTTAACTTTAGCAACCTCTAAATGGATAATCAAAATCTGATGTGGCATGTTTTGATTATCTATTTTTGCTTATTCCATTGTGGATGCTCTTATATGATACTCAAAATATATGTAATATGGATATTGTTTTGATAGATATCAATTAGTTTTACGATACGAAATTTTCAAAATCATGAAAACCGTTATACAATAAAAGATAATGGATATGTCAATTAAGATGGAAAAGTACTTTTTGAGGGTAAAACTGAAAAGTGACTCTATGATGGATGTTTTTAGAAATGGGACATTTATTTTGGGACATCCCAAAATGGAAAGAGAGACTAGCAATTTGGGACGGAGGGAGTAGTTTTTTGTCGATTTGTTTTTATTTATGAATTAATATTGCTTCGTCATGATGAGAGGTTTCTGAAAAGAAAAAAGTTAAGATCAAAACCCATCGATCTTTTTTGAATAAAGACATAAATTTGGCTTCAACTGTAATTTTTTACTTTTTTATTCCTCTCGTCGCGACGAAACAATAATCCATAAAAAATTGATGAAAAACTAACAATGCAAAAAAAATTGAATAAGATCAAAAAAAAAAAGTCATTTGACTTATTAGGCCAAAATTGGGCGCCTAAGTACCCGAACAATCACCCCGAGAAGTCATTTGACTGATTCTTTGTGTTGAATTTTACGTACGTGTGTCTGTTTGCGGTTTTTTGGCACAAAAAAAAGAAGGTAATTTACGGAAAAAGCTTGTTAATGTCATGTGGCTCAGCAGTCGGATTGTTTGCAAGTGGAATGGAGTGCAGTTAATGTCTCCCATTTATACCCCCATGCACATGAACATGATTTGATTCTCGTAAGTACCCCTCTTCCTTCCCAATCCCTTAGGATAGAGTAGATCAGATTTAATGAATGAAAAAAAAAAATACAAACAAAACCACTGCAATTAAGGATTTTGGTGACGAAGAATTCCAAGCACTCATACTAAAGCATGTGATTATGGAATGTTCCTAGAGGAACTTCCTTCCCCACACATTGGTCTACTAGAGTGGACATTCGGTGTTGAAATCCACACTGGCTAATGTGTGATGATCCCGCTAGCTCCGGGACCAATTCATAATTTTTTCCCAGGGAGAATGTCGGTTCAGGATGTATTTTGATAATTAATATCCGCCAAGGACAAGTTAAGAACATTTGTTAATGCTGAAAATGTCCTTGACGGGTATTAATTATCAAAACACGTTCTTGACCGTCATTTTCCCTTTTTCGTATTAGAACAGCCACTAACAAAAACCACTCAACGACTTTGAATTAAAATCGAAAAACCGGACAAAGTGCCAACGAAAGACCGTCACGGGAGTAATTATTCAATACTCTTGGTACAACGGCACGTGACACGTCGTGGTGTCCCAAAACCCTTCACACGTAATACGCAGTACTGATCCACTGAATTGTGTCCAATTAGGATACCTTTTCCAAACATAAAAAAATGGACACCACTCCTGTCAGAGAAAACCTCAAGTATGCAACATGTATGGAGAAATTCTTCAGTGCCTAGCGGGCACGGTGTCACGTGGTGCCGAGCAAGATCTCGATCGTCTAAACATGTTTTGAACGGCCCAAATATGTTTGGGCTTGAAATGGGTGTTTTAGTAATTTTACGTTAAAAATTATTCAAACAGATCTGGACCGTCCAAAATACGTTTGGACGGCCGAGATCTACTCGGCACCATATGTCACCGTGGCCCCTCGGCACTGAAGAATTTCTGACACATATGGGTTCACATTATCTACTAGGCCAAGGGTAAAAAATTATGGACTGTTATTGCTTTCCGTCAGAGTTTAATTCATGGGTGTGTCTCGACTCTGGAGCTAGCGTTGTCTTGCAAGATTTTAACCCATACCTTAAAAGACAGAGAAAATTATTCCGGTATCGATCAGGGAATCTTTATCTTAATCTTGTAGCGGGATTCTGGCTGTGCAGTGCAGAAAAAACAATTCAGCTCGAACCATCATTATCGAGTTCAGCTTTTTCGAGCACGTTTCGTAGTACTAGAAATACTCCGTAGTATAATGCCAATTGCCAAGGGCCAGAGCTCTCTGTTATCAGGTGGTGGAAACTATCTGTTAATGGAGAAAATATCCCGGGATAATGGAGAATAATATCCCGGGATTCCTTCTGTTTATATTTATTTTGTTTCCCAAACTACAGCTAGATAGTTTCCTTGTATAGTTAATTAGCTACCTAGTCTTTAGCTTTCCTTGTATTTTTTCCATGATTCTTGTGCTTAAGTTTAGGTCATCTATTATGTAACATCACCATATATATATGAAAAAGGTTCTTCTGTTTTCTCCAATGAGGAGAACACCAAAATCTGCCTCTTTTATTTTAACATGGTATCAGAGCGGGTTTTGATCCCTGCTTGATTTTTTTTTCCTTCTCTTTTGACCACGTTCTTACCAGCGATTCCCATCATGACAGAAGGTGGGAAAAGCAGCAACAAGTCCAATATGTCGGAGGAATTACGAGTCGATGATCCCTTCTACATCTCTCCTTCTGATAGTCCAACGGCTGTATTGGTATCGCCTCCTCTAAATGGAGACAATTATGGCTCATGGCTCCGTGCAATTACCATGGCTTTAAGAGCCAAAAATAAAGTTGGGTTTGTGGATGGATCCATAGAAAAACCTGGGGCGGACAAAGAAAAGGAAGTATCCAGGTGGGAAAGATGCAATGATCTAGTTGCATCATGGATTCTAAATTCTGTCTCTGATGAAATTCGGAGTAGCATTCTCTATGCTCACACTGCAAGAGCCATATGGATTGACTTGTCAGATCGATTTTTGCAGTCCAATGCTCCTCAAATTTATCAACTAAAGCAATCCATATCGGCACTCAAACAAGAAGAACTATCAGTTTCTGCTTACTTTACGAAACTCAAATCGCTTTGGGATGAGTTGAATTCACTCCAAGTTTTCCAACCATGTACGTGTGGAAGTGGAAAGTTTTTCTCTGAACGGCTCCAACAAGATAGGGCAATGGAATTTTTACAAGGTCTTCACGACCGTTTTGGTCCACTTCGAAGTCAAATCTTATTGATGGAGCCTTTACCGAATGCAGCAAAGATATATTCTCTTGTTCGACAAGAAGAGAAACAACAAGAGATTCAATCTTTATCGACTCCTATTCCAGATGCTGCTGCACTTAACATCACAACAAGGTCGAATAACTACAATTCTAATCGACTGATGGATGGTCGAAATAGCCATAATACCGGTGGAGGAAATCGTCCACATCCAGGTAGTGGAAATCGATCATATTCTGGTGATGGAAATAGCTTCCATTCTGGTGGTGGAAATCGCTCAAACCTCGGTGGTGGAAATCGCACATATACTGGTGGTGGAAGCAATTCATCCGGTAGCGGATATAACTCATATTCTGGGGGTGGAAATAATTCTAACCGCAAGGTTAAATATCATTGTGACCATTGTGACAAGGATGGTCACTCCACGGAGCGTTGCTATAAAATCATTGGGTATCCTCCGAAGCGTTCAGAGTTCTCTAATCTTTCCACCAAATCTGTGAACAAAACGAGTCCAGCTGTTGTCACTCAAGAGCAATATGACAAGTTATTAGCGATGCTCTCCTCAGGTAATATCCACCACAATTCCAACTTAGCAGGTATTGCTCTTTCTATTCCACCCACCTCGGTTTGGATCATTGACACAGGAGCTACAAATCATATGTGTTCATCTTTAACCTTGTTCACTACCTATAAATCATGCCCTACTCAATCTTTTGTCGAACTACCTGATGGTTCTTCTACTCAGATTACTCACATTGGAACCATTAAGCTTTCACCCACATTAACACTTGAGAATGTTTTTCACATCCCATCTTTCAAATACAATTTGCTATCTGTGAGTCAACTTGCACGAAGTAATAATTGTATTGCTATTTTTTCTCCCCTTTCTTGTTCCTTTCAGGACCTATCAACGAGGAGGACGATTGGACAGGGGAATATCCATGAGGGGCTCTATTACTATCAGGCATCACAGACGGCTTTGGCGGTGGTCGCCCCATCCTCTTTCGACCTTTGGCATTGGAGGCTAGGCCATCTTTCCTCTAGCTCCTTAAGCACTTTAATTAAAGATTTTCCTTTTATGTCCACTTCTCGCAATCATTTTTGCGATGTTTGTCCTCAAGCCAAACAAAGTAGATTTCCCTTTTATTCAAGTTCTATTGCAACCAGTAGAGTTTTTCAGATGCTACATTGTGACATATGGGGGCCCTTTGTGCAACCTTCTTTGAATAAAAGTCGTTATTTTTTGACCATTGTTGATGATTTTTCTCGATGCACTTGGATATACCTTATGGGCATGAAATCTGACACTAAAACATTCTTGCAATCCTTTTTTGCTTTAGTCCACACCCAGTTCCATTCACAGGTTGATATTATTTCCTCTGGTCATGGTGCTATTTTGTTTCCCACAATACAAACTATCCAATCTGATAATGGAACAGAATTCCTTTCTAAGAATATGCAAAAATTTTTCCAAACCAGCGGCATTATTCACCAACGGAGTTGTGTTGGAACGCCCCAACAAAATGGGGTAGTTGAACGCAAACATCGCCACATTCTTGAAGTGGCGCGTGCCCTTCGTTTTCAGGCAAATTTACCTCTTAAATTTTGGGGTGAATGTGCTCTCACGGCCGTTTACCTCATTAACAAAATGCCTTCTCCGTTGTTGTCTGGAAAGTCACCTCACGAGCTTTTGTTTCAATCTAAGCCCAACTATTCTCATTTACGAGTCTTTGGCTGTTTGTGTTATGCTCGCAATGCGAATGTTAACCATAAATTCGATCAACGTGCCAAACCTGGCATATTCATTGGTTACCCTTATGGTCAAAAGGGTTATCGAGTTTATGACATACAGTCACACTCCATTTATACATCCCGTGACGTCGTTTTTCACGAAGGCATATTTCCATTCCGTGATGTCCCTCCAAGACCTGTATCCTCTCCTCCAGGTATTTCCTTGCCAAACCATGCTCATGATGATCCCTTGGATTTTCCTCCTACTGCCACAAATCCCCTTACCCATACCCCTCCGGAGGTCACTCCCACATCCAGCCCTATTCCCAATGAACCAATAGCTTCTGACTTAATAACACCAGTAGAAGTTCAAGAACCCATTGTTCCAGCGCTGTCCATTCCAGCGCTGCCTACCACCGCTAGACCATCTCGCAGCCGTCGGCCACCTTCCCACTTGGCCGATTATCATTGCTCCGGTGCCACTCATGGTTCCTCTCCTCTCCCGTCAGACTTCTCGTTCACAGGTACTCCTTATCCTCTTCATCATTTTCTTTCTTCCTCTAATTTTTCTGTTGGGCATAGAAGTTTTCTATCTGCCGTTTCATCCCTCGATGAGCCCCGTACCTTTTCTCAAGCTGTTCAATTACCTCAATGGAAAGACGCTATGGAAAAAGAAATAATTGCTCTTGAGACCAACAACACATGGGATCTTGTTTCTCTTCCTTCTCACAAAAAACCCATTGGGTGCAAATGGGTTTATAAGATCAAGTATCATTCTGATGGTACCATTGAACGCTACAAAGCCCGTTTGGTGGCTAAAGGTTTCACTCAAGTTGAAGGATTGGATTACCATGATACATTTGCTCCTGTAGCTAAGCACGTCACAGTTCGTGCTCTTCTTTCCCTTGCCGCCATTAAAGGGTGGCCCCTCTATCAAATGGATGTTAATAATGCCTTTCTGCAGGGTGATTTAGAGGAGGAAGTTTATATGACACTACCACCTGGTTTTGCTCGAAAGGGGGAGACGAGAGTTTGTCGTTTAAACAAATCCATTTATGGATTAAAACAGGCCTCCAGACAATGGTTTGCTAAATTTTCCTCTGCCTTATTGGAGAGTGGTTTCACTCAATCTAAGGCCGACTATTCTCTATTCACTCTCAAACGAGGTGATTCTCAATTATTTGTTTTGGTATATGTTGATGACATAATTATTTCAGGCAATGATGAGTTGGGCATTCAACGTATCAAACATTTCCTCCAATGTCGTTTCTCCATCAAGGATCTCGGCAAATTGAAATATTTTCTTGGTATTGAGGTGGCTCGCTCCCACAAAGGAATTTTTCTTTCCCAGCGCAAATATATACTTGATATTCTTTCAGACACTGGCTTAATTGGAGGTCGCGTTTCTCCTTTTCCCATGGAGCAACATTTGCGCTTATCTGCTACTGATGGTACTTTACTCCCAGACCCTACTTCTTACCGCCGTCTCGTGGGTCGCCTCATTTACCTCACTGTCACGCGACCTGACATCAACTATGTGGTAAATATCCTCAGTCAATTTATGCACTCTCCACGTAGTGCTCATATGGATGTTGCTTATCGATTAGTCCGTTATTTGAAAGGTTCTATTGGTAAAGGAATTTTTCTCTCCTCTTCTAGTTCTCTTGACTTACGGGGCTATTGTGATTCTGACTGGGCTGGTTGTCCTGAAACTCGTCGCTCCACCACTGGTTATTGTACTTTTCTTGGCTCTAATATCCTCTCATGGACAACTAAGAAGCAAGCTACTATTTCTCGCTCTTCCGCTGAAGCTGAATATAGAGCCATCGCGACTTTAACTTCTGAATTACAATGGTTGAAAAGCTTATTTTTGGATCTTGAAGTTCCACACCCTGCTCCTATTACTGTGTATTGCGACAATCAAGCTGCGTTGCATATTGCCAACAATCCAGTGTTCCATGAGCGTACCAAGCACATTGAGATCGATTGCCATTTCGTTCGAGAAAAAATTCAGTCCAATCTCATCGCACCTCGCTACATACCTTCTTCCGCTCAACTGGCCGACATTTTCACTAAACCTCTTGGCAAGGATCCTTTTCATGTCCTGATTCGCAAGTTGGGCGTTATTCACATACACGCTCCACCTTGAGGGGGAGTGTTAATGGAGAAAATATCCCGGGATAATGGAGAATAATATCCCGGGATTCCTTTTGTTTATATTTATTTTGTTTCCCAAACTACAGCTAGATAGTTTCCTTGTATAGTTAATTAGCTACCTAGTCTTTAGCTTTCCTTGTATTTTTTCCATGATTCTTGTGCTTAAGTTTAGGTCATCTATTATGTAACATCTCCATATATATATGAAAAAGGTTCTTCTGTTTTCTCCAATGAGGAGAACACCAAAATCTGCCTCTTTTATTTTAACACTATCTATTACGTTGTGCCGTGCCTGAAATTCGGTTTGTTAGTCAATAGTAAAAAAGGGTGATTCAATTTAATTTCATTAAGAATATATCGCGCCGTGCCTTCATGCACGGATAATTCCTAATCACCATCAATTTTAGACCAGTGATTCACAAGATGCTATTACGGGTAGCAAATGTCACTGACAACCCTAAGGTTTTTTTTAATGACAAAGACTTCTTCGGTTATGTGAAACGATAATAGTTAACCTTTTGTGGTTTCTATGCATGCGCGTCTCACCGATATCCCAAAGTGAGAAGTGTACTGTCCAAAAACGTGATGGATTGAGTGGACAATGACTTTATATAAAAAATTACTCTTTTTGATAGTAAAAGTGAATAAAAACCATTGACTCTCGCATATTTTGAATCAAAATGAGTTTTGTTTAGTTTTTGTTTTTGTTTTTTTTCCCGTTGGAAGAGCCGTTTTGATTTAGAAAGGGTAAAATTTACTAATAGCCTTTTTCATTTTTTTACTTATAGAAAAAACGATTTAGGACAGGATGCTTTTTGGTCCAAACAAATAGAGAATAATGAGTTTTTTTTTTTTCATTATTTCCATTATTAAAAAAAATGGTGAATCTATCAATATAAACCACTTTAATTAGGTTAACCATTACGTGTTTGGTCAAACAGTTGTTTACTAGGTGTCGTTGAAAAAACAATGAAACCGCATGGGATTTATAGTCATTTCTCATACGTGAAGAGATATCTGCCATCATTGAAAATATTAAGGCGTGTCAGGGAAGATGTTTGGTAGGGCAGATGAAACCCATTCATGAAAGTGTACATGAAGGAAGAATAAACAATTCGGATTCACAGCTAGATACATAAAACCCGTCCATGAAGGAAGAATAGACGGTTCAGATTTACAGCAGAATGAATCTAAACTGTCCATTCTTCCTTCGTGTACACTGTCATGGACGGGTTTCATGTACCCTACCATTTTCAGTCAGGCAAATTTGCCCTACTATCATTTGGTGGATCCATTGGGTTCTTTTTGTGTACAACTTTCTCACCTACAAGTCAAGACCCGAAAAAGGAAGAAAAATGGAAGGCTTGGGCACCCATATTAGACTATGATATACATATATATATATTTCCATATAAACTCATTAGATATGCACTCCTTCACCAAATACAAAAATCCCTATCCAGAGAAAGTTGGAAATCACTTGGGTTGAAGGTTAGATATGGAGACTATTTATTACTCTTCTCAGCCCCCACACCTGGCGTCCGCTTATATATAATAGATGCACATACTTCGATCCCGGCACGCTCAATTCTCGAAATTCCAGTTTCTCGAAAGGGAATTATTTTGTTTTTTGTTTCGAAGAGAGATGACGGTGATCACGGCTTCTGTAGCTGCATCCAAGGGCCGAGTCCTGATCATCGGAGCCACTGGGTTCATAGGCCAGTTCGTAGCTGAAGCCAGCCTTGATTCCGGTCGGGCCACATTTGTTCTCGCCCGGTCGTTTTATGCTAGCCCTTCTAAGGCCAAAACCATCAAGAGTCTCCAAGACAAAGGAGCAACCGTACTACATGTATGCGCTCTCTCTCTCTCTCTCTCTCTCTCTCTCTCTAGATCTCTCCCAATGACCAAGGGCGGAATGAAAAATTTATTAAATGGTCTTGGGGCACCATCACGTAATGCTTGAATGCATTCTTTTGTATTTTTTGTGGAACCCAGTACTTAAATGTACTCCCTCCGTTCCTTATTTAGAGTTCAGTATTTCATTTTGGGATATCCCTTAATAAATGTCCATTTTATAAAGTTAGTGGGTAAAAATTGGTGCATTGTTTATTTTGTCCCTTAAAGTATATTCCATTCCAAAAAATTAGTGAATAAAAGTATAATAATGATGGGTAAGTAGAAAAAGTGAAGAAAAAAATTGATGTGAAAGGTATAATGATAATTTCTTTTTAATAAATTGGAGTTACGAAACACGACACTTAAAAGTGGATGAAGGGAGTATGTATCTCACATAAATATGTGGTTGTAAATGGTGTTAGAACATTAAGTGGCGGCGGTGTCCTAAGACGACTGAATGATTACTCGAGCGGGGCGGCTAAGAGTGGCCTCGCTCTCTTTGATTTATTAATAAGAAATAGGAGTATTATTTTTTGCATGCACATAATAATATTTGCTATTCTGACCCAACAATAGAGCTATTATTTTGTCCTAAACTGTTGTTGCTCACCACATACCAACATTCTTGCTCTGTTTATATCTATGAGAAACGCATATGGGTGTTTGTTGGGCTTGTTGAGCGTCTTTCTGTTGGCATTTTGATTTCTATTAAATTTTCTGTTTTCCTTTCGAAAAAAATTGTAAGCAATATTACAATCGTGGTGCTCTTGCCTTCTGTGTTTGTTTGGTCGAAAGGCGGTGTTGGGTGTTGATCGCACCTGTTGACAAACTTAGATTTGGGCTGTAAAGGAGATATTTTCATAATATGCCCCCTCAAGTGCAACTGCATTTTGAGATCTGTCACATGTAGGCTCTTTTGGGGTCTATCATCGTGCAGTCTTTTTGCTAGTCTGTCATCGCAGGGTATGGATTGTAAATTTCTAAAATGTGGAATGGAATGGGCTCCGCTCTGATACGATGTGACAACTTTATATCCAACCCAAAGCCAATTCATTTTGGGTGTTTTTTGTTTTTGTTTTTTTGCATTCAACCTATGGTTGGATTCCTTTTCTCTATCCCCGACTTGATGTAGTCTTTGTCAATTTTTTGGAGTAAAATGTTACTTTTGCCGATCAAAAAATATTGGGAACACAACTGTGTCTGGAACTGTTAAGTGCATGCGGGCTCAGACACAGTTTAGTTTTAATTAAAGATATATTTTTTCTAAACCTTTTAATTATTGATTGGTAAGAAAGCATGTTTGGTAAGCGTATTTAATTACCTTTTAATTATTGATTGGTAAGAAATCACTTGTACGTCAAATACATTAAAGGGACATTAAAACATTTTTGGTAAAACTTTTATGTCTCAAAATTATGTCGTTTGAGGCATGCTCTGTTTCAGTTGCAGTATTTTTTGTTTCTGTTTTTGGAATAATAATTCGGTTGCGTTTCAATGGCAGGGAGTAATTAAGGATCAAGAATTGATGGAGAGGTTACTAAAGGAACACGAGATAGAGATAGTAATATCAGCGGTAGGTGGAGCCAATATTTTGGACCAGCTCACCCTTGTCCGAGCCATCAAAGCTGTTGGAACCATCAAGGTATATATACCATTAGAAAAATTATTTTATGGCGCTTTTCGTGAATATATAGTGGTTTACGAAGGTGAATCGCGTCCGTTCAAAGTGTATTGGACAGTCTGAATTATAATGAAACTTTTCTGAGAAAGAATTTATTAAAATCCGGACCGTCCAATGCTAAAATGGACGGTTAAGATCAACCGGCTCCGTGAATAAATCATATGTATAATACTATTAAAGCCAAATCAAAAGGGCTCCTGTCGGGTACTTTCATTAGAATTTAGTATTATTTTATTCCGTATTGTATTGTTAACAACCTATAGCTGCTTTAACGTCTTTTAATGCTCCTTTATTAACAATAAATAAAAAACAGGGAGAGTGGATATGCAAAGATTTAACTCTGTCCCCTATAGTTTTATCCTACAGTTGTGTGGGCAGGGTAGTTAAATGCAAAGAAGAATATTCAAAATTAAGAACCAAGTGAGAACTTAAAAAAAATTGAGGGACCACTATTTTTAATCTATAGTATTTTATCCCTAGTCCAAACAAGTGTGAGTTTCACAAAAATATATTCCGGATTAGATACTTTGTGTATTGTGAGCAAATTATTGGACTATTTGAAACACCGAGGATTCCAACCCAAAAACTGTAGGATCAAACACACACACGATATGAGAATAAAAGAATAGTAAAAAAAATCAACACACGGAATTTTCGTGGTTTCTCAAAATCGGGTATATCCACGGGAGCGAAAGCGATCAAGTTTCTTATTATCCCTTCAACAGGGTTTTACATAGAGTATTTATACCTCACTTTATTCCTAATCCTAATCCGGGTACATGGCAACTGGTCTCTTTCTAGAATTTCTTTGTATCTTTTCATTTCTAATATGAGCTAAAAGTTCTAACAAAAATAATTTCACGAAAGAGACATAAACGGAGTCGAAGTCTATACATAAACTGATCAACATGAGTCCATTCTGAATTCATTACGTTTAAAAATCTGATCACTCTATTTATTATGATTGTGGTTGGGTGGTTAATTAATTGCAGAGGTTCCTGCCTTCAGAGTTTGGGCATGATGTGGACAGGGCTGATCCAGTGGAACCAGGGCTCACCATGTACAAAGAGAAGCGCGAGATCAGACGGTTGATTGAGGAGTGTGGGGTCCCTTACACTTACATCTTGTGCAACTCCATTGCTTCTTGGCCCTACTATGACAACACACACCCTTCAGAGGTTCTTCCTCCTTTGGATCAGTTCCAAATTTATGGTGATGGCACTGTCAAAGGTAACATAGATAAGATATACATTTACATTTACGTACATTGCACTGTCAAGGTCTCGAGTTTGATTCTTCTTACCAATAACTTTTGAGATCATCTCAGCCCCACGCGTAAGCGTGTGAAATGGCTATGGGAAGAGTTGTAGGAATTAGTCTGAGGTGCGCGTAAACTAGCCTAGGACACCTTGCGTTAACAAACAAAAAAAGAAGGAAAAGGAAGTTAGGAAATTGGTCAAGATCACATGGTTAATGTTTTGTGAACAATGTTTCATTACACACTCCTTATTGGACATGTATGGTACAAGCATAAGTAAGCAATTATGGCCAAAAGTAAAAAAAAAAAAAATTACTAAAGAGGGAAAAATACCTAACTATCCTTTTTGTCTAAAGTGTCGTCTTATATGAATTTTTTTCAACATTAGTCCAGGTTTTAATACTTTTTTGATTCCTCTTATCATCCCTAAAATTATGATGAAAAGTTCAAATACATTTTTTGATTTCTTTCGTTAAGACGAATGATAAATATCAAAATTACGAAAAAAATTTCAACAATAAGTTCCAAAAAATTTAAAAATTGTGAAGAAAGTACTCTCAAACAGAAAAATTGATGAGAATGCAGAGTGTGGTCACTGTCTCTAATCTTCTGAATCAAAATACTTTCTGATTCTCCTGTTATATTGTTCTAGTACGCTTTTCAAAAAAAAAAAAAAATTTGTTCTAGTACACCATTTTGGATTTAGTAGGATGGACCACAGCAAACACTTGACTCTGCTCCCACATGTAACATCTTTGAGAGTAAATTCTATCCCTAAGAGGTGAAAACTCCATGTTTTCCATCACCGTTTGTGAGTCCCACAAGACTTTTTTTTGTTATAATCTGAACAAAACTTGAAATTTGGTTTATAGAATGGACGGTCATAGATTTTAAAGTTAACCTGTCCATGACTGTCCATTTCCTAAGCTGAAATTCGATTTTTAATATGCCTATTGATATCCGATCAAGTTCATTTTTTGCGTGGATATACTATTCGATTTTTAACGTGTTCCTGCATTTATCTCCCAAAGCCACAGAAAGCCAGAGGCCAGGGGCAGCTTAAGGCCCAGCCTGTTCTGGAACGTTAGTGTTTAGTTGGACCCATAGTCATGCGTGTATTGCTCGTACGACTTTATGTGAGAGGTGAGATTATTTTGAGGCATTGCTAGAGTAATGTTGCTTACGGGATAAGCAATTTAGGGAATCGGAGATCCTGTACAGAGGTGTAGCACATGATTCGAACCGTCCATTTGACAATCGATAATGGACTACTTAGATGTGCAGGACAGTCTGTGGTTGAATCATTATGATTTGGTAGGTTACTTCGGGGGCAAAACAGTCCACGAATGTTCTCCACCAATCAGAATGTTCTCTAGACATGGAAAAAACCAGGGGAAACTAGAAAGCCATACCATACACAATTTGACCCATTTTACTTGTGGATATGTGCCTGCTCTGATACCATTTTTCGCGGTTGCTACACGCAGCTTACTTTGTTGCTGGATCAGATATTGGAAAATTTACAATGAAAGCCGCTGACGACTTTCGTACCCTTAATAAATCCGTTCATTTTCGACCGTCCTGTAATTGTCTCAACATAAACGAGCTGGCTTCTTTGTGGGAGAAGAAAATCGGCCGAGTCCTCCCTCGAGTCACAGTCACAGAAGAAGACCTACTAGCAGCAGCGGGAGGTCTATCCTTACTACTCACTGTTTATAAACATGTTCTATTGATCATGATGTTCGTAATTTATTTCGTTTCTTCGTAGTCATAGATTTATCATTGATGTAATGTAAGTTGCTAATTTTACTGCTTTTCCTATGTATACTAATGCAGAGAACGTAATTCCACAAAGTATCGTCGCATCTTTCACGCACGACATTTTCATCAAGGGTTGTCAGGTAAACTTTTCGATCGATGGTCCTGATGAAGTAGAAGTGAGCGATCTCTACTCGGATGAATCTTTCAGAACTGTGGACGCATGTTTCGATGATTTCGTCATGAAGATGGAAATTGACAGGCGAAAGAGCGCCAACGAGGGGATTACTACCAAAAATCATGGGGTTGAAGTTCTTCCAATCACAGCAATGTGTGCTTAAGTTGATGAGCTCATGGACGGATCGATGAACGGCTAGCACCCTCCTATTTGATAATTCTAATCTAGCTATTTTTTTTATGGAAACATGTTATCAGAAATAAAATTTGTGCCCAGTTGTTGACTTAAGATTTTATTGCGAATTTGCCATGAATGCATGTATTAAATGTACTCTGTTGGAGATTTGGCCTTTGGATCATGAAAATGCATTTTTAGCTGAATGGAGAAATTAAATTCTCCTGTGTAAAATTGTGAATCGTCTCTCGAACAGTACTTTGTACGCTCTCATTTACGCTCTCGTTTTTTTTTTGTATGAATCTACCATGATAAGATTTTATGGGTAAAAAATGTGCACAGTAAAAGCGTAGTTATGTATATTTACATTCAAGATGACAGAAAACAAAAGCAAAAATGATATACGAACGCAAACGTAAAGACGTATGTAAGGAAACTACGGATTTACCCGGACCAAATACAGCTTAAAAAAAGGAATCACTAAGAGCATCTCAAACCCATACTCCATTCCTCCCTTTTGGAGGAAAAATCAATTCCAACCCATCCTCCAACATGTGTTTTGATAGGCGCGCGGAATTCATGAATTTAAGCGCCTAAGTAGGGAAATTAGCGCGTTAGACGTGCAATTAATTCTCATTTTCCATTTAATGCGTGCACGTGGTTGGATTTTGTGTTTGTGCTTAATGTGCAGGAAATTGAGTTGTTTTGGCGCTACTGAGAGGTATCCGGAAAGGCCGTGATGAAGCTTGAGAGCGAGAAAGGCTGTGGAGACTAAGTGTTGGATACAAAATCGTGAGAAAGTGACCAGAGCTCTCTCTAGCGCTACACCATTTTTGGTGTAGCGCTACCTAAGGCCTTAATGGTCAACGGCGGCTAGGGGCGAGTTAACTCGGTCAACGCACTAAAGGGTTAGGTAGCGCTACATAGGAAATGCTGTAGCGCTACCGAGGGCTTATCAGGGCCTAAAAACGGCGCAGTTTTGGTCGTCCGGCGTCGGATTCCGATTTGTTTTAGGATTTTTAATTGTAATTAATAGGGGTTAGTATAAATACCCCGTTTTAACTCAGAATTAGGTAACGTACGTTTTACTTAGGGTTTGTAGCAGCTTTTGAAACAACGTATTTTTATTTTTGCATCGCTTTTAACTTTTTGGTTGCAGTTCTTCTAGTTCTAGTACGAGATTCAAGTTTTCTTCAGTTCTGTTCCGGATTCCCAGCATCGGATTGGTATTTTTGCTTCGTTAATCAATAGTTTCTTCAGTTTAATTGCGGTATCCGTTCTTCTTGCTATTTCGATTATTTAAATATGTTTAGATTTAAGCTTTCTCTTATTTTTGTTATTGCGTTCGTAATAATCATGTGTGAGTAGTCGCATAGGGTGCGGCCGCGGGACGGAAGCGTCACGTGGCTAGTCCAATCATTGTTTTACCTCGTGGCTGAATAAATTCAATTTTGAGCAGTTTTAGGAAACGGAATTTTTCTAACGAACAAACCCAGGCATTGCCAGATTTCGAATGCGCACGGAAATTGGTGACAGGTGGTGCGCATTCGTTAGGGAATATTTTTCAATTCTAAAATCAGTAAATCGAATCATTGTGGCCCGAGTAAACATTGGTTAGGCTAGTTGCAGACGCTGGGTTCCCACGGCTGCGCTCTCCTTTTTAATTCATTAGAAGTCAATTTCTTCAGTAATTAGTTAATCAAACCAGTCAAACAAGGGGTGGCTACCTAAGAGCCAATTAAAACTAGAATTCCACATTTTTGAGTCAGCACCGTCCGTCCGTCTCTGTGGTTCGACTCCGGTACTTCCGGAATTATTGTGCTACACTGGTCGAGAGTCCTACGCTTGGGACGCGTTTTTAGTTTAATTTTATTAACACCCGGTCGGTCAAAGCATGTTTTGACATCAATTTTTACAGGCGACTGCCCAAAATAAGTTGATGCATAGTGGGTCAGGCATGCATTTTGAAATTTCATTTCCAAACAAAGGCTATTAAATTTTGGTCGTTGGGCTCTTGATTGCTCCAACTATTATCCCTTTAGGCCCGTCAAGACCCCTGACAAATGTCAGAAGGGTGTCGAACCCAGAATTTCACAAGATTCTTGTGCTGTTACACGATCGTTAGGTCAACTGTGCACGTCTAAGTTCAATGTATTCCGGGACCATTCCAATAATCCCAGAAGCACATAATTTCCATCAGGACCCCAAAACAAAAAGTAAATGGTTAATATTTTTGAATTAAGTTGGATAGTTTGTTGCGAAGTTCAAAATCCAGTACAGATGGACTTCCAATAGCTTTGATAAAGTGTGCGTCTTCAATAAACCCAATTGAAAAAGGGGGGGAAAAAAGAAGTTTAAAAAAGGAAACAGAGTAGGTGTAAACGTGAAACCCTCCCCCGGCCACCAGTTCCATCTATCCTTGGGGGGTAGGACGAGTGTGTTCTATTCTACCTAATTCAATGATTAGAGATTTGTGCTAACAAGTAAACGAATGTTATTAAAATTTCTATTTTGTATTCAAAAAACAATGGGGGTAATCCTAGAAGTGATAGAAAACTGAGAATTGTTTGTGTATTTTATTCCATGACCAAAGAAACTTAGGTACGGAGTAGAACTTTATTCAACTCAAGCGTGGGAGATAGGTAAAAAAGTAGGCAGAAAATGAATCAAGATTCCCAAGGAACAAAGACCGACAACGCATGTGTCATCCTCGACTTCTTTATTTAGAAGAATGCTATAGTGACTATGTTTGAGTATCATAATTTGAGTATCATATGAGGTATCACCATTACACTTGTAAAATGTGCTCCATTGCATAACAAATGGAGCACATTCTATCAATACAATAATGATTTCATATGATACGCTAAATATAATATTCAGATATAGTCATCAAAACATTAATGTTTTATTTAATGTTTTCAAAAGGAAAAAACCTAAACAAATACCGCGAAGTGATTTTGCCTTCAATGATGATATCACATGATACGCTAAATATAATATTTAGATATAGTCACCAAAACATTAATGCTTTATTAATGTTTTCAAAAGGAAAAAAACCTAAACAAATACCGAGAAGTGATTTTGACTGTTTGGTTCCTTCGTTTGGAGATATTACCTCAAGCCTCTCCATATTATAATATGTGGTTGGGAGAGATTTGAGGGTTACGTGGCGTTGTCTTAGGGGCACTGGATAATATTTTTCTTAGAACATCTCCTATTCAAATCTTCAAATTAAAGAATTAAAATACTCACTCCGTCCCATAATATTTGTCTGCTTCGCAAAACGAGGACGTAAAAATAATACAATTTTTGCAAGAAAAATTAAATTTTTTTTCAACAATTCACTAGATATCGATGAGTTCTTTTAATTTATGAAAAAAGTTTGAATTTTTTCTTGAAAGAAATGCATTATTTTTGAGTTCTCGTTTTGCGAAAAGGCCAAACATTTAGGGACAGAGGTAGTAGTAAGTTTTATTCAAAAAGTAAATATGAAAAATGTAACTATTCACACTAACTCCAACCCAATTGTTCATTTCTATATATACTTTTTCAAATCTTTATTCGCTTCTCTCCAAAACTCAATTTTTCCTCCAAATGTTAAACTTTTAGTTTTTCAAATATTACTAAAATATATTGATGAGTGGTTCTCTTATTTTAAAGGTCTCATGAACATCCTTTTAAATATATTAAGGTCCCGTTTCAGAAGGGCCCCTTATAAAAAACTCCCTTTGTTTCATTTTTCAGGAATGCGTGCCATTTTAAAATTGCATATATTTTTCAATCCATAATGTTTTAGACGATTTTTTGGACTTTGTTTAATAGAAAAAATTAAAATTTATCAAATAAGATCCATATTGCTTATAAAAAACATTACGGATTAAAAGATATAGTTAATTTTTTCATAGGACTGGAATAGTGAAAGAGCCAAACTTTATGGGACAGAGGGAGTAAGTACTTATTTGCAATTTAAGCTTAAAAATAATAGGCTTACTAAAATAAAAAAAAATATGCAATATAGATCTTGTTTGATAGTTAACTATCAAACCTTGCAAAAAAAATTGAAAAATTATTTTCATAAGCCCATTATTTTTAAGCTTGAAAATAGGTCTTTATTTCTTAAGTACTTATTTGAGTTTCTAGAACAGGGCCTAATTCTATCAAAAATGTATTAGGTGCCGTTCCAGATGAATAGTAAAAAGAATTTTAGGAAAATGAAGGTAATTTTAAGCTAAAAAATTATGTGTTTATGCAAAAAAAAAAATTGAGATCTTGTTTGATAGTTGTCATTGAGATTTTTTAAACAATACAAAAAATTGAATTTTTTTTATTTTCATAATATGTGAGTTCAAAATTACCTTATTTTTGAAAAGGAAAATTTCAAAAGAAAGCGGAACGGGCTCTTAAAGATGCTATAAGTTATACTAACATTTAAACCGTACAAATAAAATGAAGCTAGAATGTTCTTCATTTTTGAAGTGGTTCTCTAATATGAAGAATGCAAAGTGATTCTTCATTGAAGTCATGTTTGGAGATGCTCTCAGATGGATTATATATATTCCTTGGCAAGTCCAGGAGCTTCAGTTTGTTTGAATGTTTTATTTGTTGGAGAAAGGGAAGTCATACATCCATTAGCAACAGAAGGCAAGCAACAATCGATGTAATGTTTCGCGCTTGTTGATCTGCTTGTTCTTAATTTAAGCACGTGACTCAAAAAGTTAATCTCCAGTTATACTGTAACTGTAGTATGTTATACTATATTACTTCAATTTTCATTTCTTTGCCAATGCGGGACTTGAGTTCCCACAAACAAGGCAAGTGTCATTACCAAAAAAATTAAAGTCAATTGTCAAGTGCTGGGTCACATAATTTTCCTGTTGTCTGGTATTTATCATTCATTTTCACTCTCATTCTTCACTTTTCGCTCGCAATCTCAATTCTCTGTCTCAAGAATTGTAGTATTTTGAGGAGTTTTCGAAAGAGAGTATTTACAGTCACACTCTTCAAGTTGTACTCTTCAACAAATAAATTAAGAGTTTGAGAATTTGGGCTTTTTTTTTTTTGATCAACAAAAAAAGTTTTATTAAAGAATCTTAACAAATGGTACATCAGGATTTGGGCTTGCTATATTCTATTATTGTGGGTTTCAAAATTGTAAAATGAATATTAGCCTGGTAATACTTTGGAGGCGCTAGCAGCTAGCTATTGGAAACATTTCCAAATTACTAATTTAATCAAATATCAATGTTGCTAATGGTGGTTATTAATTACTTTATTCCAAGTGATACCTCATTTTATACGAAGTGGTATCGCTTTCGGGTACTAGCCAAGAGGTGTGACACTTGGGTACTTTGACTACAAACCAAGGGATCTGACTATTAGGTTTAAATCACAAGGTGTGTCCTTTGATATTGATGGGTCACAATACCTATTGCCTATGTAAATTATGGTTGGGTGGGCAACACTTGAAAGAGGTTGTTAAGGTGTTTATCCTCCGAACCTCACCTTCAAATAAGGTTGAGAAAACCCCAAGCGTAGAGCTAAATGGTTGGTAGCATAATAAACCAGTTAGACCGGGATCATACTACAGGGAATTCGCAAGATAGCTTAATCGGATTGTAACTTTATATGGTAGAATGTGGCATTCAAGACGGCCAACTTGGTTTTGCTTTGAAATGGTAGGAAATGCTAAGGCAAAAGACTAGAAAAGAGCTTAATTAATAAACTTAAAAGAGGCAAGTCTAGGGATCGTCTAACTCTTGACAAATGGTGTTACCGGTTCTCTAAATAACTCAGGTGAGAGTCACGACCGCACGCTCACGCCCGGAAAATTTAGCATTAACGACTACGTTTAATAAAAGATGTGATTAAACGGAGGCGAACCAACTTGTTTAACAAGTTTATTGAACACATAGGAGGCCACGAGCCCTCGGTTAGCCGCTTGCCAAGACCGCTTGACTAACGCCTTACCAAGGAGTTAACACTCTTTGTTTAAACCAAAAATGCAAGTTAGGCCCTATTCCGTAAATCATGCTTTTAAGCCCACAAATTCAAGAACCGAATAACAACCTTAGTCCGGAAATTGGGTTTGATTTCGGTTGTGCATACGGGGTCAAACAATAGATTAGATTTTAGGCTTCATGGTATATATTTTGGAGGCGAATCCACTGGTAATTCGGTGCTCACCACTTTTGTCGATCTGGTGGGAATTGAATGTCGTCTTATAGGAGACTCCATATTTTCCAGATTTTGAACCAATAGTACTCACTCGAGGTGACACGGCAAGTCTTTTGTCTCCCTCGGCAGGAGTGGTTGCTTGCTCTAAGTGAGGACGTAGAGAGAAACAAATGTGTTAAGGGCAGGCGACGTACGATATTTTCACATGTTGAGTTAAGAAAGTCTCCAACGATATTTTCACAAATGTGTTAAGGGCACAACGATATTTTCACATGTTGGGTTAAGAAAGTCTCCAACGATATTTTCACAAATGTGTTAAGGGCGCAACGATATTTTTCATATTTTTCAGATTTTGTATATAGTATATGCTGTGTAAAATATTGATAGTTAATTTGATTTGATGTCACAAATGATGATGCGTGTCTTGACATCATTAAGGCTCCGTTCCGCTAAGGATTATTTGAGTTAAAGATGATGTATTATGAAAGAATGACCTGTCTCGTATGGCGGAAAACAAGTACTTAAAAAATTTGAACCTTAAAGAACGGGGCCTAATGTAACAAACAATCCATTTCTTCTATTTCTGAGGAGACTGGAGTAGTGTAGATCCAAGGCCCGCACCAGCGTAGGCCCAGTTTCTTAAATGTTAAGTGCTAGCATTATTTAGGCCCTCTTAACTTGGACTGGGCTTATATTTTAAAGCTACTTGTCGTAATTGGGCTAGGCTAAGAATACTTTTTTTGAGCCCGGAATGGACGAGGCCTATCACGTGACGTGGAGTACTTATTTGTGCCTATGTTAATTTATTTACTCTTATACTCAGGCTCCGTTCCAGAAACTTTCTTAAAAAATAAGTACTTATTTTGGTGTTTCTCAAAGAAAAATGAGAAGGGTTGTTTCACAAAACCCAAATAAGCAGCTTATTTCATATTTTCAAACTCAAAAATAACATAAATGAAAAATAATTTTTCAATTTTTTTTGCACGGTATTAAAGATTTCAATGAGATCTATCAAACAAGATCCATATTGATAGAAAAATTATTTGCGTAAGCACATGATTTTTGAGCTTGAAATTGTCTTCTCAAAAAATAATTAATTGTTCACTCTTTTGTGGAACAACCCTTCTTATTAGACAAAAAATAAGAACTTAAACCCGTTCTGGAACGGGGCCTCAGTGCACGCATGCTAGATTGTGATTAGAGGATCTGATGAATTGTGGAAAACTGATCAAATTTTGACCAATGACAATATGGATTAGTAGTATGATTGATATTCTGATGATTTGAATTAATGTCAATTTTTATGCTCTGTTTTGCTTAGGTTCTTATATTTTTTTATTATTTATTTTTCGTTTTACGAGACAGATTATTCTTTCACAATAAATCACATTAATTCAAAAAATAAGTATTTATTTTAGTTAGACACCTTACTCAAATCTTGATCCAAACTCAAATTTGAGTAAAACATCACTCAAAACCCTCCTCAACTCAATAATACCCAAACCTATACCAAATTTAAACTCAAATTTGGTTAGATTCAAACCTTTACTCAAATTTCTAAATGCAAATTTTACATCTTTAAATTTACGACTTTGTCATTAATAAAATTTTTACTCATATTTGTGCTTGGTTTGAGTTTGCTCATTGGAGCATACAATACCAAATGAAGCATTTGCTCATATTTTTACTCAAATTTGAGTAAGGAGTGGAGATGCTCTTAGTGGAACACTCCCCTAAAGAAGTTGAGTTCTCCTTGTGGATCCTAGCTCAGTGTGAATTTTTTGCGGTTTGATGTACTTGAAGTTTGCTAAATTTTGTTTATTTTCCTTAGAACTGTAGCTCATATAATAAGTATGAAGAGATACTAAAGAGTTCTAGAAAGAAGGCCAGATGCCGGAGCGGAATGAGTAGAGTGACGACATCTGGCCCATCACCGATGATCTAGTGAAAGTAGACTTGCTTGAAGGCCTAGGTGTTCCATAATTGGGGGTTGCGGGGGGCTACGCTATCCGCGGTATGGTACAATATCGTACAAGGATATTTTTGGGATACAGGCCAAACTCGGTTAGGGTTAGAATAGAGTAGATATAAATACTATATATTGTAAACCATATTCTATACTGTAATAATAAAGAATCCCAGTCGCTCTCACTCCTGAGGACGTACCCGGTTTAGGAAAACCATATATATCTCTGTGTTGATTTCTTTACTGTTTATACTCGTATATCGTGCGCATGTGTGTGACGATCCTAACAATTTTCATTTGCAATTATATATTTTTCTTGCGCGTTTTGTGGATTTCTCCTTTCATCATGCCTTTTGCTATCTGTTTTCCTCCACACTGAGTGTTCGGTAACTATTTTTTATCCAAATCACCTGGGTTAAAAAATAGACTGAACAAACTTTTCAATGGTTCAAACCACGCACAAACTGTTGCAAAACCACTCAAGCATTTAATGTTTTCTGTGAAAGAGCTACGGTTTTGAGCTTAAGCTGGTGCGCGCAAAGACAAATTGGTAAGGGATTGGGAGACATGACCCGTCCAAACCGGTCGTGTGCTTAGAGCTTAGTCCACCATTTTAATTTGTTTTCTCATTTTATCTTAGGGCTTAGGTGTGCTTAGAGCTCACTTGGTTTATATTTTAATTTGTTTGCAATATGATAGATTTGATACATCCACATACGTACGCGAATTTGTTTGCTTGGTATTCTTTATGGGATGTCCCAAATAGTTTGTTGTAATTTTTTTTTTGCGCGGCAAAAGAAAATTTTATTAAACTCGAAGAGGGTACATCGAGTAAAAGGGAAGGGAGAACCAGAAAGTTCACAACAATCCTAAAAAGGGAAGAAAAAAAAAGGGAAAGTTACACCCAAAGAAGACACCTAAATAATGAGTCTTCTAACACCGTCAAGGTTTGATTTGATATCGTCAAGGTTTGATTTGATATCTTTCACCGTATACACCTTTATATCAAACTTAGCTTTGATCCACATGGCTGCTCTTGTTTTGATTAACTCTTCCAAATGATTGCGATCCACAATTTTATTGTTGAAAATAGCGTCATTTCTTGCGATCAATAGTTTGTTGTAAAAAAAAAAAAATAGTTTGTTGTAATTGAAAAGTCAAAAGAAAAAAAGTGCGTAAAGTTTCACAAAGTAACCCTCATAAATAATCAAAAGTAATTTTAAGAGTAATGGAAAATCTTATTAAACTTTCTTTGAAGATCCACATAGCAGAAATATTTGTGCGGACAAAGTATATATTTTTGAGATTAGTCCATATAGGGTTTTACACTAATATGTAATATGTTTCGCACCAGTGGACAGTGAAATTGATCTCTCAACTATTTATCAAACAACGCTTAAGCTGGTGCAAAGACGCACGAGCTCTTGACCAAAAAATAACAAAAAATCCCATGCAATGAAACTACTCTTTCTGTCTCAAATCGTTTTCCTCTTTTGGAGAACGGTGCATTTTGTATGCAAAAATTAACCTGCTTATGATAGGTTTTATTGAAAAAAAAAAGGTTACACCAATTTTTCTTCTCATTGAGATCTTTAAATTGTTGTAGAAAATTTGGAAAAAAAATTCATGGTTGTACATTATTTTTTGAGTGCAGATAACACAATTTTTTTAAGAAGATGAGCAATTTGGGACAGGAAGAGGTTGAGTAAAACAGAAGCAATGAACATATGTAACCCCACATATCTATAGCATGTAGACTTTGAATTCCCGCAGTGGGACCAGCAACAGGTCACGTTGGTGTTTTGCTTTGTGTACACTGGACACCATAAGCTAAAAGCTAGTAGAATCCAAAACATTGTACGGTGGAGTCGAGGAGGAGAAATCGGTGGTGTCGGTGGGGATAACGTAATGCTTGCGTATAGATGACGACAACTATGTCTATTGACATGAGAGAGAGAGAGAGAGAGAGAGAGAGAGAGTAGAAAACAAGGGAAACCCAGAAGCAGCATGTTAGCGTCTTAACCGGAGCTGTGACAGGCACTAGACACAGTTCTCATTTCTGTGCTACATATACATACAGTACTATATGACTTTATCTTAGGTTTCCCTCCTCACGAAATTGATCCTTCCCTGTTTTTTGTCCCATTTCTGAACAAGACTCTCTCTCTCTCTCTCTCTCTCTCTCTCTCTCTCTCTGTGCATTCTCCACAAACCAAATCAAAAGTTGGAAGGATCTGGAATTACCAGCCAACCACAAACGTAAGGGGAATGCTCCATCTCTCTCTCTCGCTCTCTCTCTAGTTTTGCCCCCACACGACTTCCTCTTTCATGATTGATGAAGATGCATGCACAATAACACCACCTTGTCCTAGTTGTCTGGAGGAAAGAGAAAAAAATGCACAAAGTGACCGTTTGTTGCGGCAGTAAATCTGGTAAAAGTTGAACCTAAATAAAACCAAGAAATCATATATTTTATACTTTTGAACACTAGTATTCATTGCTTATCCAAAAAAAAAGAACACCAGTATTCATTGGTCACCACACAAGAATTATTCATGCAAAAAGTCAGCTTGATATGATACATTGCACAAATACGTGGTTGAATCATTGCTGGAATCTTGGTTTTGTCTATTGCTCTTTAAGTCAATGTAAGTTATTCAAATGCATACGGTTGTCTGATCAACTTAGTTATTATTAATTACCCAAAAAAAACTTAATTCTTATTTGATAATGTATGAAACTTATCAAGTCATGAGAAATATATGATTCGTATCATAAATAAGTTAAGTGATTCTCATTTTGCGTCACAAGAAAAATTACACGAGAGACAATCTTAATCCCAGTAGCACATGGCATAAAATACACCCACAAACAAACAAAAAAAAAAAAAAGAAGAGAGAGAAGCCAAACCCAAAATACAAGAAGACTCATGAGGCCTCTACCAAATTTAAAGAGACCTGTTTTCAACCATATTCACATTTGTTCTGTGTCTCTTAGTTACACCCCCAGAACTAGTACTACACTCATCCCCATTCCTCCTCCCCATGACCGCTCTAAACGCTTCTTGAATTGAACTCACAGAGTAATCCTGTCTGTGTTGGTCCCCGAATTCGTCAACGTTTGATTGTTCTTCTGCAGTGACGAACAAGACGTTTCTCATACGTCCGCCGAGCGTTGTGATCTCGGCTTTAAGGGTTCTGAGTCTAAGAGCTTTCAGTGTCTTGATGAGGTCAGGCAAAAGATCAGACCTGTCTTCGCAGCACAGTGATGCTTTGATGACGAGACTGCCGTTCTCGTCCGATGCGTCGACGGTTAACTCGTCGACCTCGGCCGGGACGGGGCTTGTTTCCGCGATTTGGGAAGTTTGGAGCTTGAGTTCCTTTACGTGTTGTATCACTTCGGCTAGCAATGAAGCTTTGTCCGTCTAGTAGATTCACAAGGAAAAACCAAAACATTCTAACTGTGAGGGGATATTATGGAGATTGATTGTAACTAATATCACTTCATGAAAATAAAATACAACTGGAGATAGTATTAATTAGTACATGAATACGACTTGTGAACATCCTTTCAAAAAATATATATATATATTTGGGTTCAAATAATTGGTTACAGAATACTTGTAATCGAACCAAACATTTTCTTGAAATATTATAGGACCGTTTCGCTATGGAAAATAAGTAATTATTACATATTTTTTGAATTAATTATGATATATTGTGAGACAATGATCTGTCTCGTAAAACGAAAAATAAATAATTACAAAAATAAAAATCTTAATGGAATGGGATTATGACAGGAAAAACAATCAAGCAATTTACCAATATGCAGGATCTTACATGGTAATGTGACTCTACACCTATTTCCATTTGATATAATTATGATATTTTTATTGGATGAATGATGCAAAGTGAAATGATAATGCAAAAATTATTTTTGTTAATGTCAAAATTATTGTGCATATGACTCTTATATTTTGCACATGATACCTTTTCATGCACGATTATTTTACTGAGTTTGACTGCAATTTAATAAATCAGGCAAGAATTTTCCATGGAAGCCTTTTCAACTGCACCATGGTTTCTCTTTATGATAGGACTTGAGTATCAACCTACCGAAATTAACGCTTGCACCCTTTCCCAGGAGAAATTTTTAAGTGCAGAGTGGATATATCCCATGTGATGTCCGCTCGGCACTCTTAAGCCGTCCGAATCTTCTCTATTCTCTCACCCCTCCTCTTTCTCTTTTTTTTTTTTTTCTCTTTCCAAATCTTAGGTGTCCAAAATCAAAATAGATGGCCCGAATATACTGAACGGGCACCATGTGGTACCCGCGTGAAAAATTTCTCCTTTCCCATTATTCTTTCCTCGGAACTTCCAAATGGCGGAGAATATACATCAAATCAAATCAAATCAAAGCCAAAAGATGCAAAGCACTCAAACCAAACGAAAAGGAATCTTCGCATAATCCAAAAATGTTAAGAGGGGTAGTACAATACAAGAAACTTAATTCATAAAATTGAATATTTATTTTTTCTTTTTTCGGACGGTTTCATGGACTAAGTTTCATGTATCCATTGAAAATGTTACTCCGCCACTTGGTTTGTCTCTTTTAATGGCAATGTTCTTGCTTTCAAATCTCTCTAGCATTATGGGTAGTACAATATATGAAGGTGTTTGTGATAGGTCGGAAGACAAATTTTAGTTCATAAACTTCAATTGTAGATTTGTGTACAAGCAGATGAGTCTATTTATATTTACAATAATTGTGGATTCATTATTAATTTGCAACAAAAACTAGTAGCGTTGCTTACTGCAAAAAAGGAGAGAGAGAGAGAGAGAGAGAGAGAGAGAGAGAGAGAGAGAGAGAGAGAGAGAGAGAGAGAGAGAGAGAGAGAGAGAGAGAGATCAGTAGTTCTCGCTGTAAAAATCTCAAAATCTGTTCTCCAAATTATCAAAGCTGATTCCGGCCACAAGCACCAAAAGCTCAACTTTTCTAGAGTTGGACCCTTTTTAGATTTTGGGAATTTTTAAATAAATTGGTAACATGAAAATTCAAATAACAATAACTGCATTTTAAAAAGTTAAAATTCCAAAGTTCATTTATAGATCGAGTTCTTGTAAATGGTAATATCAATTGCATGGGGTACGAAATAACCATAGCAGATGCATATGATGGATGTCAAGTGATTTGATATAATCGCTGCACAAGCAAATTGTCGATAAAACTCCAAAATTAACGACCTATCTATGCTGATTGCTGAATCTTAAGAAAATTCATGAGATCTTTGAACCCAGAAAAATTCAATGTTAGTACAAATTGAGCTCAGAAAGTTCAATGTATCAATCCAAATAAAAAAGAAGAAAATATTTTCATTTCATTTACCATATACAGTAGTTTGGAAGTAGTTAGTTTACTCACTTTGGTGGTGTTGGGTAGTAAGCTGCGGAGCCTAGCGAGGTGGTTATTGATCCTCTCTCTACGCCTCCTCTCGGCTTCGCTGTGGCTCTTGGAAGCAGCTAGAGCCTTGGCGTCCATCATCTCCTGAGCAGTCATCTTATCCAGCTCGGCTTGGAGCCCGAACGGAGCCGAGCTGCTGGAGTACTGGGCCGCCGCGTGACCTACTGCTTCCGATACCAGCCTGAGGTGGTCGTGCTCCGACGATCCTCTGCTGAATAATAATCCCCCGTACGGTGACGGTACTGATGGGGGGAGAAGAAATGGGTTGTGGTCGTGAACCGGGTTCGGGTCGAAGTGGGTCGGATTGAAGGAGTAGTGAATCGGAGGGAGAGACCATGGGAATTGTTCGAGTAGTAGTTGTTCTTGGAAGCTTTCCGCTTCTTCTAGTTCCTTCTTCCCACAAATCATCTCTCTCGCTCGTGCTCTCGCTCCCGCTCCTACTCTCGCTCGCTGATTGTGTTAGCGTGTGTGTGTGTGAGAGGTTGGAATTTAAGGGCTTTCGGGTCGTACCCTAGTTATCTACCTTATGTTTCAGAGGAAGACGAAAAGGGAGAATATGAAGAAGGGATGAAGTACATGGATTGGTGTGAGGCAAAAGAGATGTGTATGAAGGAAGTGGCAAAAGACATTCACTTTGATTTGTGATGAAGTCGTGGTCCCCTCTCTCTCTCTCTCTCTCTCTAACTTGGTACTTTCTGCGCCAACCTTCAGACCCATTTTGGCATTTTAGACACGGAAAATCTGTACTTTTATAGGAGTATTTTTTAATTTGTTTTTATAGGAGTACTATTTACTGGAGGACTAGAAATAGAGCTCTGCTACGCGCAGAGGCAATTCGCAGAGAACCACGCAGAGACAAATGCGTTTGGCCTCATTTCGGATCTCGAAAAAATCTAGAAAAATATCCATAAATTTTTAAATATTATTTTATTTCGCCTCTACGAATCCAAAAGTAATACTTATCGACATCCACTGGAGTTGATTTTTTACAGGGCTCCATAAAATAATATTCAAAAATTTATGGATATTTTTCTAGATTTTTTCAGGACTCGAAATGGGGCTAAACGCATTTGTCTCTGCGTGGATCTCTGCAGATTGTCTCTGCTGAAAGTATTTTTGCTAGAAATATTTAAACGAAATTATTGTAATTAAAAGACGGTACTCCATAGGCATAAGTTATTGTTTCTTTCCTAGAATTAAGATTTTCAGAAACTTCAAATGACTTTTGATTTTTCAGTTTTTTCACTTTTAGGATTTTTTTACGACCATGTCAAACACTAGTCTTTTCTTTCTAGAGTTGAGTTAACCGTGCAAGGACAAAAAAAAAAAAACTATGTAAATTAAAAAGATAAAAAAAAACTTAAGAATGATGGAGATATTTTGAAAAGAGCAATATTCTAGGTACCCCCAAATCACACCGAACAGGTACTTCTTACTGCTAATAAAAGTCTATTAACAGTCATAAATACTTTTAAAAGTTTATTCGGGATAATTTCGGGATATTATTTTTTGGATACTGAGCACTTTTGTTTTCAAAATGATTAATTGTGTATTTTTGAACAGAAAATAATACACACCCCCCTTGTTTTTTCCTATAAAATCACCCATCATATGAAGATTTGGAACCTTAAACAGAATTTAAACTTTTATTTTCTATTGTGGACTGGTTGTGTTTTTTTTTTTGATTTGTTTTTTTATTGGAAGCCCTATTAATTAAAGAGAAATTATTTATTGCCGCAGGGGTAAAGACACATGGTGCTCCAATCCTTCTCTTTACCACATATTTGTGCAAACCATATCGCAAAGAATTAATGTGAAACCCACACAAATGTGTGGTGAAAAAAGGTTTTGTGACACCACGTGTCCTTGTCGCACGTTGCACGGACACTTAATTTAATCTTTCCTAGTTACTCCCTCCCTTTCATATCGAGAGTCTCTCTTTCTCTCTTTCTTACCTTTTTCAAATAAAAAAATCAACTATTTCCATGCATAATTTTTAAATTTTTTTTGCACCGTATTAAAGATCTCAATCAGTACTTTAATTTGCTGCGAAAAAATTAAAAAAATTATATACGAAAATAGTTGATATTTTATTTAAAAAATAGTACGACTTTTTGTGGTGTACTCTCAATGTGAGGGAGAGAGTAGTATTTAGAGTTGTGTTAGTACTAGTACTCCTAGTTACACATTCTCTCTCTCTCTCTCTCTCCACGCAAATATGATATCCGTTTCTGCAGCCATCAGAGTCACTGAAGCCCGGAGGGAACTTTTTTCCTGTAAAAATGAACAAAAGAGTAGAGTAGAAGTAGTAGTATATTGTTGCCTTTTTTTGTGTACTGGATTGGCGCCAAGTAAATAATTAGAGTACACTGATCGATGCTGTCATGCATGCGTTCGTGAGTGCTTGCTTGTGGGGCTCCTTCAAGTTCTGTTTATTAATAAATCCGACAAACAAAACGAGAACAAAAGCTCGTTAAGTTTTCAAACTAATTACTTCGATCGAGCCATTACTTAGTTCCTTTGGCCTATGATCATGTACACAAATTCAAATTACTCAAAGTCGGCTCGCATTCGACTCAATCAAAGCTCGTTCGAGGTCTCGTTATCTATCAGGCGAAGTTCGATCAATTCGCTTGGTTTCACTACTACAACTAAGCATGCAAGCAGGAGAAGAGAAAAAAAAAGAGATAGAAGACGAATATTGGCGGATTGGGGGGACACGGGGTGAAGCACAAGACAAAACAGAGTGGACACTCAACACACGGATTGTCGACCGACCAAAGACCAACAACAATATTAAAGGGAAGCAGAGTGAGTGAGAGTGGATTTAATCATGGTAGAAAGGGCTTTTTAGCTTTCCTTTGCTACAATCGGTCAAGCCACCATCACCACGTTCTTCTTCGGCAATATCTCTCTCTCTCTCTCTCTCTCTCTCTCTCTCTCTCTCTCTCTCTCTCTCTCTCTCTCTGCTATTTCCACGCCACCACTTTATGCTTCCCCAAGACCCATGTGTGTAATCATTGTGTCTTGGAAGTTTGAACGCACTCCACCTCGGGATACACTGATCATCCCCACACTTCACTCTACTCTACCCTACCACACCAAAGTCTCTTTTGTTCACCCTACCCAGTACATCGGCCGTTTTCGCTAAACTAAAAATTACGGAGCATGAATTATTTTTTGTGGTATTTTGTAGTTAAGTACTTATTTCTATTAAATTAGAGAGAGAAAAAAATTAGTTTGATGGTAATAACTTACTTTTTGGCAAGAAATTGTAGAGGAAAATTGTTTAATAGTGTGGAATGAACTTGTCTTTTAACAAGAAGTTGTAGAGGAAAAAGGTCGATGGTGGAAAGGCGTCCTTATTTTGTTTTAGATGATTCAAAGGGTTTATAAGGGAGTGGTTCTTTTGAAGCAATTTTTTGGTTTTTATATAATAAATTTTGCGTCAATTTATTTTGAGGATTATGGAGTAGTTTTGGTTTTTTCTAAAGTTTCCTCAGTTATGGTCCATATTTTTTTTTAGTTTTGTTATTTGTCTCATGAAGTTTTAAATTTTTTTTCATTATAGGTTTTATTTAATATTCTTATGGTTGAATAATCCTGATTCAAAACTAACAAAAAGAAAAAATGAATTTGATTAAAGACGAAAAATAATAATAAATATTTACTAAGCCAAACCACCCTTAAAGTCTCATTCTATAGAACCAAAGAAGGAGAATTTTGTGGGGATATGGTGGATAGAAGTAGGAAGGTCAACTTAACCCGTTCTTCACCTGAGAGCAGGCCTCTTAGGAGAGGTTGTATTTGGGGATCCAGTAGTGCACTCCTGCACCATGGAGTTATAGTGCAGTATGCTAGCCGTCTATCTAAGCAGTGAATGGCTCGGATTTTAGAAAGAAAAAAAATCCAATGGAAGAGTATTCTCTTCTGTGATTTTTTTCTCTAATCTGGACCATTAAAAATACTTTTAGATGGCTAAGATCATACCTTACAGTCCTGTAGTGCATCCCTGTAATACTGGGTCTCCTATTCCGAATCGGATTGCTTGCTTTCCGATATAACAACACAAATATTACTGTGCCCACCTTGAGTGAGTTTGTTTTTTTTCCTGCTCATGATCTACTTGATAGAACATGAAAGTGTTTTGCTTCATCTAACAAAGGATTGATCCGACAACAAAGATAGTTGAACGGTAAATTTGATGCATATATCATGTCATTTTATTCTCCTTTAAATCCTGTACATTACAGAATTCTCAGTAATTAAAATTAATATTAAGGCTACCATGGTATGGGGACAGTTATCATTTGTTTCACTTGACTTTTGGTATATATATGATAAAATAAATCTTTGACCCGTAAAAGTTCATATCAATCAAATTAGCCCTGCAAGGTACCATTAGTAGTAATTAACTGTACCTTTTCATCTTCAAAATATTTATAAAAAAAAAAGATAACGATTTTCGCATTCGCTTTTTCTATATCTGCGCTTTTTGTCTTTGCTAATATAAATTTGCAAAATAGAATAAATTCTTTACACTGACGGTGTAAATATTTGTTTCCTCCAAATCAATTGCATCACGACACGTGTCAAAATAGTGGTCATAATTAATAAAACATGACGATGTGGCGCAATGCAATTAATTTGGAGGAAACAAATATTTACATCGGCGGTGTAAAGAATTTACTCTCTTTGCAAAATAATTCTTTCAATGGTTCATTTTTTTCACACATCACGAGATAATATTGTAAATTCTTGTATATACAAGAACAGAAAATGAATACGATTGAATGGTACGAAATAATGTGCAAAAAGTAATTTATTGATCAAGTTAGTTTTGAAGTCTTTCTCGGAATTTTTCTAGGTCTGTCACTGCTTGGTATAATCATTTGTTGGGGAATAGTTTTTATAGATGACAGACCGGCCGGTTATAAGCCCTTTTTTTGAGTACTAAATAAGAAGAATCGCAAGAAGTTTAGATCTGAGGCTGGTCCATGGGACTACAATCAAGATATTCAGATCTTAATTTTAAAGTGTGGTCCATTTTCATCCATGAAGTTAAACCAATGACAAATTATTGTTTAGTGGGCTACAGTGGCTCTCAGGGCTAGGCTTGTCTGTATCTTACTATTTAAAGAAATGGTTAGAACTTTATTCGTAAAGCGAAAAAGGATGGGCTTCTTTACATTTATTATATATATACATTATTACTGAACTTGGTATATTCAATTTAAAACCCTTTAGATTTGTTTTCAAAAGGTCACTTTCGGTGTATACCATGAGAACTCCTCCACTATACAAATGAAATTTCTTTGCCTTTGTTCACTTACCATTTTTTTAAAAACAATATTTTACTCTCTGTACGATTCTCAATAAGTTTCTTTCTCTCTCTCTCTCTCTGAGTGAAAATATTATGTCAAACAAATTATTCCCTCCGTCCTAATTTTTCCTCTCCCTCTGAGTGAAAATGTTTGTCAAACAAACTAGATAAATACCTACCAGGCTACCAGCGAATAGAATTATATCCATTAGGTTTCAACTTCAATATGCTATAATCTCTTCCCATTGGTTGTTTTCTTTATATTATTATGGTGCCTATTGGTTTATTTAGTTGGGAGATCTCATGAATTTTCTTAATAAGGAAGAGACAATCTAGCAAAGGTTCGAGGGGGTTCAAGCAAATTTTCTGGGTTCAAAAGATGTTCGAGTTAAAATTCTGCGGCCGCCACCGTTGATCATGGGGATTACTTTTATCAAATTACATTTTTCAACGACATGTAACAACAAAAGTCTAAGAAACGAATGTCCACAAAAATTAAGTGAGTGCTATGATCACAATGTCAACAACTTTAGATGAAGTATACGTCAAGATAGAGTCGCCACTGTAGCTCATGACAGATGATGCTAATACCTTGCCACGGGCACATAGTAGCCCATGACCCTCTGCCAATTGAAACTTTGGAAAATTGGCTGATTGAGTGAGCTCAACAGGTTTTTAATCTCTTACTACAATAAATCCACAGTGATTAATTGGGTCCCGGCCGGCCACTCTTATGGACGCGGATACTAAATGACAGGCGCGCAATATCGTAGATATGAACGTCTACGTAGGGCAAGTTAGCGCATTAGAGGAGCGTTTTATCTCATTTTTTGCTTGATGCCATGCTTTGTTTTGTTTGTGTCTTTGTTAGTTTCGCAAGAAATATGACGGATTTTGTGCTAGGTTGAATTGCGAGGCCTTGAAACCGAGTTAGACGTCGCTGTGGGAAGAATTGTTGTTGTACCCGAACTGGGCCAGCACCAAGAGAGGTCTGCCCGGAGCCCAAATAAATTAGGCCAGAGCCGGGCCGGCCTTCGTGTGTGGGCTACGGCACCGTTTTGCCCCGCCGCCTTGATTTTCTTGTTTCTTGTATTTTTTCGCAGTCCCACATCAAAAACTCAACATGTTTTTCCTCCTCGAATTCACCCTATATAAATCCCTTACGTACCTCTCTACTTTTCAATTCGTTTAGAACTTTCGTTCAATTCACCTGAAGCTAGTTGAAGTTTTCTAGCATTTGGGAAGTTAAGCTTTCTCTACGCCATTAGGTTGCTGAGGGCTTTTTGCATTTTGTTCAAGTTTTGATACTTTGGTAACTTGTATTAACGTTCGTTCTTTAATAAAGTTATTTTTTGGTACTTGTTTTATTCATATCTTCTGTCTATTTTCGTATTTAGAAGCATGTTTCAGATTAGAGTTTCTTTTGTTTCTTGTTTAATTATGAGTGAGCAGTCGTATAAGTACGATCGCGAGACGATTAGCACACCGTTGCCAGGTCGAACATGTCCTGCTCCTATTTCGAAATAATAATGAAAAGGCAATTTTAGGTTAGTAAAGCACTTCCATTAGACGAACCCGAGCATTATCGAAGCCCATGTGAACAGGGGAATGAGGGAATGGGGGACCAAAACCCATTCTCCGCTGCGCATGGGTAAACGGCGACCATAAGGTTCGCATATTAGGGGTATCTTTTTCTCTCTAAAGTCGAACGTTTTCAAGAACAACGAGTGGAGCAGATAAGTCCGGGACTGGTTGCGAGTGCTATGAACCCTACGATCGTATATCATTTTCAATTATTTGAAAAAACCAAACAATTCCCTAGGTTTTAGTTAATCTCAACCAATCAACATGGGGTGGTGCTTGACTGATTCCTAGTCCTAAATTAATGGGTTGCCCCAAGCGTAGGGCGGAGATCGACGTAACACAATATTCGGTAAGTCCGGAGTCGAATCCACTAAGGACGGACTTGTGTGTTGTGGAACCTCGGGTTGTAGTATTAAAATTAGCTCTTAGGTAGCCACCCCTTATCTTTTAGTTGATTAATTAACTAATACTAACAAATAAATTGCTCAAATGATTTAAAAGAGAGGCGTGGTCGTAGGAAATCCGGCGATCGCTACCCCAATCAGAATCCATTCGTTTTTCAAAGTTCTATAAACGGTTAAATTTTAGGGAGAATTGGAAACTCCGAAGGATGCGAATCCTAAGGTTGTCGGTCCCGTACACAGCGGCGAACAAGTTTTGGTCCCTCGTTCCTGCTCACATGAGTCCCAGCAATGCCTCGGATTCGTCCCACGGACGTAGTTTTCACCAACTAAAATTTATTTAATTTATTTAATGTACGAAAAAGTTGCGAGGAATCCTAATCGGGTTGCGGCGCGCCTTTACCCAGCGACCAAATCTTAGAAAAACTACTCACTCATTATTAAAAATAAAAGGAATAGAACCCTAGAATTAATCATGCTTTATTTCTTGAGATGGAAAAATAAACGAGAGATAACAACTAATTGAATACCAATGAACAACTTTAATTAAGAACAAAAATTGAAACGAGTTACCGAAAGGTGTGTTCTTAAATAAAACTTGAAAACTTCAAAGGAAAAGAGCTCTGGAAGAAAAAGCTGCTACGTAAAAAAAAAAGCTGCTACGTAATGTTTTTTTTTTTAACCCTAAAATAAAGTTCAGAGAGGTATTTGTATTAATCCCCCAAAACCTTAAATTGGAAGTCACCAATTTAATTCCACCTCCGGTTCTGGAATTGGAAAATACTAATTTAATTCCAACTCCCCTGTTGCTGCCGAGTTCCGTGCGAAGTTCCATTGTTGCATCGGTAGAGCTACAGCTATGGGTTGTAGCCTTATGCGTTTCTCTGCCCGCGGCACTCCGTATCTAGTGCTATCTGTAGGGATACAACCCTGCACTGTAGCCCAACCACCATATGTTAGTTTTTTTACGGCCTTGCATGAAATATTGGCACCCGACACCTCACACACCCGTCACAACTTTCCACGGCGACGTCCAACACGACCTCAAGGCCTTGCGATCCAAACTTGGCACAAAAACCGCCTTATTTCCTACGAAAATATAAAAAACAAGAAAACAAGACAAAGCACGGCATCAAGTGAAAAATGGAATAAACCGCGCCTCTAACGCGCTAATATGCCCTACTTAGGCGCTTATATATACGATATTACGTGCCCATCAGGTGGCTACCTAAGAGCCGGTTTAAACAGTAACAATCCAAGTTTTTGATCAACACACATCATCCGATCACCGTTTCTGTGAATTCGATTCCGATCTTACCAGATATTGTGTTATGTCAGTCTCAGACCTACGCTTTGGACAACCTATTATTTTAGGACTAGGATTCCGTCAAGCACTAAATTCGAAGTAGTACTTGATCGATGCGCAGATAAGTTGATCCGAAAATCTTACAAAGCGCACTAGAAATCTTAGCAAGGAAGAGTAAGTTGAGTGACTATTGCTTACTCGAAAAATAAAAAAGTTGGGTGACTGGTCGATCTTGAGTCTCAAACTCTCTCAAATAAAGAAATTCGTGATGTCTGCAGGGCCGGCCCCGGGGTAAGCCCCGCAAGCCTTCGGGCTTGGGCAACCCCCGGGCCGGGGCAACCAAAAAAAAAAAAAGTTTGATATAAATAAGAAAGTTTCCCATCATAGGGCAAACTGCTTCTTTGGCATTGTGGTCATTGCAAGAGCTATTTAGCCTAAGAGGAGTCGTGTTCGATTCCCATGCGTGGTAATGCCCTTTTTTCCTTTATTTTCACTTTTGTTTTAACGGTTTTTGTTTTCCACCCAATCCCACAATATTACAAAAATGTTGAAAATTTTCGATTTAACAAACACAACAGTAATGTGTAGTAATATGTTCTTACATTTTATTAAAAAATGTCATAGTTGAAATAAATCGAGCGAGCTAACATGATTTTATTTGTACCTTCGGACTACCGTTCCGCATGAGAGATTAAAGAGATTGGCTATGATTTCAATTAAAAATGAGGTGCCGTTCCACAAAGAGCATTTTTGGGTATTTGAGGCTTTTTTAACTTGTAACGCTTTTTCAGGTAGGTTATTCTTCTCACATATATCAACGAAAAAGCCCGAAAAGCTAAAAAAATCAAAAGTTAGCGGAATGGGCTCGAGTTCTTAGATAAGGAGCTGTGCTATGTGCACAGCAAGCTGTGCACAGCTGCTGTGCACACTTGCTGGGCACATAGCTTTTCTGTTAGATAAGTACGGTATGACAACTCAATTGAAATTTTGCTTCAAAAAATACAAGAAAATTTTGTTTTCTTTGAATCGGATCGTGCTATTCATAAAGCACTATAACTTCTTCTTCTTTTTTTTTGACTTGGGTAAAGCACTATAACTCGGGGTTTACATTTTGATATTGAATTTTTTTTTTTGATGTGGGGGTGGGCAACAAAACATAAAGTTGGACTAGGGCAACCCAAATATCGGGGCCGGCACTGGATGTCTGTCCGTCGCAAAGTGGAATATATAGGAATAATCCACGTCCGGTTTCGAAGTCAACACACGTTGGACGGTACTAATCATCCGATGAGGTTGTCTGTCTTTAAACCAAGTGAAGAGAGGCCCAGGCCTTGAAAAGGCCTCAGTACTTCACACACGGAACTGTCATATATATATGATTTTCGAGTGAACTGCTCAACATTTGTATAGTTTTCTTGGTGAATCTCAACAGTTATATAGTTTTATTTTAGGGTGCGTTTAGTAACCTTTTCAATTTTTTGTTTATAAGAAATTAGATGGAAAAATAGGTTTATGTTTTCATAAAAACAAAAAACATGTTTGGTAATATTTGAGTTTTTTTTTTTAAAAAAAAATTTGGAGAAAACAAAATACATCTAATCAAGTAAATTATTCTAACATGTCGTTGAATTTGCTGGACGCATTGTCGCATTGACCATGTGGCCATCAAACCGCTCAAAAATGCATCGACAAGTAAATAATTCTAACATTGATGTCAAAAAAATGTCCATTTTTCTTATCCTACATGATGCTTTTTTAGTATCACCACTTTGTGATGCTTGCACTTTTCTTTCTCTTCTTTTATTGGGATGGGATCCTCTCCGCTTTCTATCCCGACCAGATCAGACAGTCCACAATTTTTCACAATACACACAACATATTATTACCGGTAATAGTATCCTTGTACGATCAACACTTGTGAGAGACACCTCCAACAATTGTCCGGGACAATTACCGGAAAAGGGTCCATTCCCTTTTCTTTCTTTTTTTTCTTTTTTTCATTTCTTTAAAGAGTACTATCGATCATGTAGCTAGTACTGTTTTAGGGATGACATTCCCACTATTTTTTATGATCAAATTGATTCACCAAATCCTCCCTAAGGAGACTTGGTGGCCAATATTATATATATAAAGTGGCAGTGTTCATATTAGTGATCGCAGATACTTTCTTTTTCAAACTTCAGATGTGAGTGCACAAAAGTATTCATTTTCTATCCATTCATTTGGAAATGCATATGCACATTTATACATACTATTTCTTTAATTTGATTAAGTCAACAATAGACCATAGCAAATTTTCCAATCAATGTGGATGCACCGTGCGCAGCTATGGCTGCAATATTCATTTGTTCACTTGAGATACTTTATCTACATATATTTCTTTCTCTTTGGTAGCCGAAAGTGCATGGAGGCCTAACAAAGAGTACTCCAAAGCATGTTACCTTACTCCCATCCCAATGCACTCTTTGCTAGAGATTACTTTTTTGGATTGAGTTTTTTTTTTTTTTGTTTCATCATTAAAACACCGTACATATTGTTTTGCCGTTGAATTAAATCATAGAGCTGCCTCCGTATATATTCCATGTGTATGTCCCAACAAAGACGACGTGGATATGAATCACTTGATGCCCTTGAGAGTATTATAGGTTGATCTATCTTTCCATGACATGACAAAACAAATCAACCATATTTTTTGTTATCGACGTAACAATTAAACAACACAAATATAGTAGAGTGCACGAATTTTTTTTTTTGCAGGAACGTCCAAATTCAAATCTGTTGTAGTGTTATATAGGCAACACGTTTGTATTTGTATTTACATTCACTTTTGTGTTCCTAACATTGTTGATTTTGAGATCCAAAATAAAATAAAAATAAAAATAGGAAAAATGTGTGAAAACTCTGTATGGAGATCCTGCAGGTATAATTAGGGCACCATCATCACGATTCGGCCTAAGAAGATCTCATATGAAGCCCAGTATGTAAACCTAGGCCATATAAAGCCCATGAAAAACGAAAAAGAATTCAAGCCCATTGTTTTGCTGTAAATCCAACAACAAAAGTTCATACTGCGAGAAAATAAATTTGTTCACGCTCCCTAAATGTCATCGTGTACATAATTCACCTAATATAACAGTTCTTCACATTTCGCGAATCTAATCTTTCAAACAAAACGGAAGAGGGCCGGATCGCTGATTGTTAGTATTCGAATTCCAACATACTAACAATCAACAGCTCAATCGTTTTTTAGTTACCGAGACTATTTTTTTTTTTTTTACCTTAAAATCTTTTCTTTTTCTGTAAAATGAAATTTAGCTTATGTTCGGGAAATCTAAATATTCCTGCCCTCGTGTTAGTCAGGGAATAGGGGGAAAAAAAAAACATTCTTACCTTTTGGTGAAAACAGACATAGCTCAAGTATGGGCTCCTAAGCCCGTAGGGCCTGAGGATTGCTGGGATAGCTTTTGTATTGATGGGCCTGTTACGGAGCCGTTGGAACCAACGAAATAAAAATTGAACATTCAGAGGCATAGCACAAAGGATGCAACACAAGACCAGTGACAAGGGCCCATCACTTCCAGGAAGACAATATATGTCGTCCAAATAAAAGGAGGTGTGATAGAATTTGATTAGGGTGCGTTTCCGCTATATCATACTCCAACTACAAGCCAATTAATGACAATAGTCAAATTATTTTCGGTAAATGGTATTTTAGTTTATGTACATGATCACATGCCTACAAATCTGTGAAAAAATGGGCTCTCCCTTAATTTTGTGAGAGAGAGAGAGAGAGAGAGAGAGAGAGAGAGAGAGAGAGAGAGAGAGAGAGGGGTTCTCTTTTTCGTTATTAAGTTTAATTTTTGGATATTTATTATGATAATGTGGGGTATTTGGAGCCAACTAGTGTGGACTTTAACTGACCTCTACAGTACCTTTCGTTGCTTTTTTACACACTTACGTGTAGAGATGAGGTGATCTTGAGAATTATTGGCAGGAGAGTTGAACCTAAAACTCTAACAAGAGAGAGCAAGCTCTTAAGTACCGTACCTTAACCACCTAGCCATCTCCTTAGTGATTTTTGCCGGAATCTGGCTTCATTGCAATCGACTGCAAATTAAGATGGGGTCCAAAATTGGACTGCAAAGATGCGGTTCAAGTAATCGCAACCGTCGGATGGTATTTTTAATGTTTCAGATTTGTTTTCATTTTCTTACCAGTAAAAGTTTCAAACCACTGATTTCTACGGTTGACTGCAGAGAAGCCGGATCCATTTTGCCTATCCTTTCGTACCTTCCAATTTATCTGAAAGAGAAAAACGAGCAAAGTAAAAATTAAATTCTAAGAATAGGATAGGGGGTTCTAAATTAAGGGGTTTGCAGAGACAGCTGTAGGCTGTAGCGATCATTGGAGGAATTTCCACACACATGATCTCTCTGTCATTCTAACTTTGACCACAAGCTTTGCTCCATGACACCAATTTTACAAATGGCTGCTAAACCTAGCTAGGTTGTTGTCTTACACTTCCGGACTAGCTGCTAAGTAAGTAGCTGTATGAGCCCACTACCAAAAAACAGGCAGACCCACCTCATTGTTGTCAAGTCAGTATAAGCAAGCTTAATTGGTGAATTGCATGTTCTTTAATTGTCTTGGGAGTCCGACTACGGGTACACCAAATGCATATCGTGTGGCATAGGATTCCTTTCAGGATTCCACACAAATGATCAGCTCCCCCTCAATTTGTTTAAAATATCTTTTTAAATAATCTTGTAAAAAATCAACTCAATCGGTTATTAGTAAGAGCTTGATCAATTCTTGGCTCACAGGAAATTGAGCCAAGAATTGATCAAGCCATTATCGATATCAAGACTGAGCTGATATTTTAATTACATGGATGCATCAAAAGATATTTTAAACAAAATGAGTGGCGCGCTCCGATCGTTTTTAAGTCTCACACAATGCGGTGTATATTTGGCGTGTACCTAATGGTGTACCCATACTTATATTGTTGTCGTTAGCCCTGTTCGGCTAAATAAGCCAACTTGCTTATTTTTTTGTCTTTATTCAATTTTTTTCATATTTGTTAGTTTTTCGTCAATTTTTTGGGGATTATTACATTATCATGACAAGAGGAATCTAAAAAGTAAAAAGATTATTATCGAAATCCATTTTTTTTAAATAAGACGAAAAAATTGGCTTATTGGCTTATTTTTGTCTTTCTTCAAAAAAATTAGATTTAAATCGTAATTATTTTACCTTTTAGATTCATCTTGTCATAACGATGCAATAATTCCCAAAAAATTGACAAAAAACTAACGCATACGAAAAAAATTTGAATAAGGACAAAAAAAGAAGTCAGTTAACTTATTTAGCCGAGCGGGTTAGTAGTGATCATTTCTTTGGTTAAAAGAAAATCTATGGCAGGTGTACACCAAATGGTGTAGTTATAGTTGGGCTCTTTTTTTAGTATGATCCATTCTTGACAAAGTGAACAGTAGCCTCTGAGCTTAGAAATTATTCAGTGGTCGATGAAATCTCTCATACCGCTAAAAACGGGGAATATATATGTCAAGAAAGTTTAGCTTTCCACACGGGGAAGTTGTAAGCAAAGGCCATTCATATCTAGTGTAGTTAGCACAAATTCGAGTGTCGCCTGCTCAAATGACTTGGCATGTAGTTAAGCCGGTTTGGCTCCGGTCTGGAGTTGGATGGGCCTTGGCTAGTTGTGTCCAGCTGTAATTATTAAGTTGTAAACAATTCTGTTTTTTCTGTTAAGCAAGTAGCTTAGGGCTACATAAACTGAGAGTCATTCTCTTAATAACAAGAGCCAAGGCCCAGCCGACTTTAGACCGGAGCCAAACCGGCTTAATTGCCAAGCCATTTGAGCTGACTAGACTTGATTTTAATTTTAATGGCCTTAATTGCTTACAGAGGTTGGGTTTGCGCTTGCGCTTTAACGGTCATGGGACCATCACCCAGTAACTACGTTGTTTCTCGTGAGTCCGGCCTCACTTTCATGTGTTGGGATGAAATTTATTTAAGCTGAGTGTAAACCGCGATGCGAGTCTCACCGGGATAACCACAAACCGACTTCTCCACTCCTCTCTCTCTCCCTCACTCCAGTGCTCGCCGACAGTCTCTTCGAACAACTCCGACAAGCCCCGCTCCTCCCGTTGGGGGAGCTCTCCGCTCAACTCTCTCTGCCTCTCACTGTCTCAGCACACGCACAAACTGCCAAAGGCAGTCCACAAAAGGGAAAGGGGACCAAGGGGTTTTATCCCCTACAACACACACCCACACCACTTGGGTGTATCCCAACACCGTGGACTTGTTTGTGAGTCTGTGACCATCATCTAGCTAGCAAGGGTTTTTTTTACCGGCATAATTTTTTTTATTAATTTTGAAAATCATATAAAGATTAAAAGGATCTCGGGCACACCGATATAAGCCATCCGAAAATCAAACCTAAAGGAAGGCAAAAAGCCAACCACGACACCACAACAAAAGCGAAAACCGCAAAGACAATAACCCAACAAGCTATCTCAAAATAAAACAACCAATCCCGAAAAAGAAACACACTAAGCCCAAAAGACCCGCCATTAATCCCTGAAGTTAAAATTCCAGAGAGAGAGAGAGAGAGAGAGAGAGAGAGAGAGAGAGATGCATTTTCCTTGAAGTCCTCATCACTCTCCAACCCACTTCTTCCTCCGAATCGTTAAAAGCACTAATCCTCTCTGCAATATCGACCTTCTCCATTTTAACAAATTTCTTTAAATTATAACTTCTCCGGTCTCTAAATTTAATTCCCATTGTGGCCCCTAGGGCTCGTTTGGATGCGTGATTAGGTTTGGAGGTATTGTGTAAGAAGAAGGAATTAGATAGTAGGGGGCATTGGTTTATAAGAAATGACCCACATTGATGTGATGTTTATGAATGAGGTATTAAATAGCACTCGGTTTGGATGAGGTATTAGAAAGTGGGATAAAATAATACTTGATTTGGATGAAGATAAATAGGGGGTATAAGGAATGGTGAATGATGTAAAAAGCTATCAAATAACCCTTTTGTCTTTGTGCAGTCTCAAACTTAATTATGTATTAAGTTATATATAATTACAAATATAATTAATCTTTCACACTTTAAGCCTTAATATTTAATTTTACTAATAAATGTACTAATTTAGTAATATTACAAAATAAAAAGTCAGTTTTAATTTGATAAAGTTCATTTTTTTAATATATAAACTGTAGGTTGAAAAAGTCGATTTTACTAACAAGTGTAGATTAAATTTGTTTTTAATTTTTCACACTTCGTTTTTTTTTAACCATATTTTTTAATATTAAACTGTAGGTTGAAAATTTTAAGTGTTTCAATTTTCAATCAATTTGAATCAGTGCAAAGGTACTATTTTTCTGATCATTTTATCCTAAAGGATCATAATTAATTTTTGGCTTTAGGACTCTCGTTGGTTAGCCCTAAAATATTTGGTTGTACAACTTCTTAGGGCTAATTAACGAAAGTCCTCAAGTCAAAATTTATTTATGACCCTTTAGAATTAAATGATCAAAAAAATAAAATCTTTCCACCCATTCAAACGGATTAAAATTTGGAACACTTAATTTTTCAAACCTACAGTTATATATTAAAAAATATAGTTAAAAAAGTAAGTGCTCGAGTTTTCAATACATTTAAACCAGTACGAATATCCTATTTCTCTGATCATTTTATCTTAAAGTGTCATAATTAATTTCTGGCTTTAGAGCTCTCGTTAGTTAGCCCTAAGATATTTGGTTGTACAACTTTCTTAGGGCTAATCAACGAGAATCCTAAAGTCAAAATTTAATTATGACCCTTTAGAATTAAATGATCAGAAAAATAAAATCTTCCCACCTATTCAAACGGATTGAAATTTGAAACACTTAATTTTTCAACCTATAATTTATATATTTAAAAATTAAGTACTCTAATTCTATTTGTCTGATCATTTTATCTTCAAGGGTCATAATTAATTTTTGGCTTTAAGGCTCTCGTTGGTTTGCCCTAAAAATATTTGCTTGTACCTTAGGATGGAAAAGGGGAATTATAAGGAGTAGAATTGTCCGAAATAGAAGGGGATTTGGGGGAATTTCACAACAACTGGTCGAACCCTACCCATGGATAACACCCCCTCAGCCAGTATTAGCAGGTGTAGCAGAAGACCAGGTGAAGAAAATACCCCCTCCATTTTTAACTGCCAAACGGGATATTCGACTACGCCCCAACTGTTAAAAGGGGTAGAACACAACACCGGAATACCCCCTTAAAATATCTCATCCAAACAGGCCAATATATCTATCGTCATACAAGCTCTCTTAAAAAGAATGGAGTTCACGTGGCGGATGTCTTCCTTCAGAAATCAAGACCATCATCTAGCAAGTTGACAGGTGAAACTGCGCCATGGGGCCGGGCCAGCGTCCTATATACTCCTATCTAGACTAGAAGTTTTGATTTCTTTTGTAATTACATGCAAGTTCCACGAGAGCATCTCATACTCAATCGCTTAAGTTGGTCCTTTTTGTGGGCCCCACTTTTTGTGGGGTCCGTATCATGACAGGTTATATGTCGACACGGCTTGCTAATGTTTGAATGATGACAAATTGTAAGTCCGATCTACTCTGTTCTGAAAAATATCTGTTCCGAAGGGTTTTTTTGCTATTGGAGATTTGGAATGTGTGATTTTTTTATATATATATTTTGAATTAAACGGCCAAAAAATCCCTCGGCACAGAGGTACATGAATTTTTGGTACAAAGAATTCTGCGTTGAGAAATCGGAGGCAGTTAGCAGAATAAAGCTCCGTTCCGGAACTCATTTTAAGTAGTTATTTTTTAAGAAGACAATTTCAAACTCAAAAATAATGTGTTTACGCAAATAATTTTCCGAACAATATGGATCTTGTTTGATAGATCTTATCGAGATCTTTTATATATACGGTGCAAAAAAAAATTTTATTTACATTATTTTTGAGTTTAAAAGTGTGAAATAAGTACTTATTTTTTAAAAAGTTTTTCTTGAACAGAGCCTAATAGTATACACATAGGTGCTGCGAGATAATGATTCAATTTTGATTTTCTTAATAGGATTGGATTGAGGTCAGTATAAGATAGTCAGAGGCCGAGGTAACGTTCCAGGACGACCCTAACTTCTGTGTATTTCCTAGTAATTAAAGTAATATTGGAGTTGATTTGATAGAAAATTTATGGTTAAAATTGGAAATATAACTAATTTTGGTACTTAATTGGAGTAATTTTAGCGTGATGCTTGAGAATTTGTATTTTTGGCACAAAATGAAAAGCATATTTTGTTGATGACAACTTAATCTCAGTCCATTCGTCTTCTTCCGAAGAAAAACCATGCATGACTCCGGCACTGATGTTAATGTGACTCTTTCAAAATACTGTAGAACAAAAATACAGTGATAGATTTTTCAAATTAACAACTACTACTACAAGAAATTAACATGTACAAATACACCCGGAGAAAAATGATTGCAATGTTTTAAATAGCGGTAGCGAACCGCGCGTGCAACACTTATCATGGTAGTGTAACGGTAGCTGAAATGATCTGCAGAAGATCAAGGTAGCGGTCGTAAATTTTTAAAATCATTCTTTATGACAGAGCACTTGAAGCGGCCGTAGAGTATGTGTTGGCCATGAAAAATCGGATGCAAAGCGATACATATGGATAATCAACCGACACGGGTGTGAAATTCTGATGCAACTCGGACATCGGGATGTAACAATACTTCGAATCGCTATGCAGCGGCTGCGCGCTGCTAATTAAATCCATGATTGACTGGCATATGATCGATGAAGGAGACGTCCTTGTCGTTTTGAGAAGGGTACCACGTTGGGTTACTTGTTCGTGTGGTGAACATGATGTTTTAACCAACTGGCCGCCAAGGGCCGACCAATTTTCTCGGTCGGGAATAATGCTACTAATTAGCCTATGTATGTAGCACATGATTCATTAAGGTGCATACACCATAAGACTAGAGGTTGTGATCACAGGGACCACAAATAAGAAGGAAGAGAGAGAGAGAGAGAGAGAAGCAACCCTCTCTTATTTTTTTTTGGGCATTTCCCAGGAACATCATCACTAACACTGTGCAAAATAAAGGCTTCGTTTGTTTCAACGTAAAATATTTTACACCGGAAAATATTCTTTGTGGAAAATGATTTTGCCAAATATGAACTTTTCGTTTTTGTTTGTCGGTGTTTGGTTGATAATTGAAAAATATTTTTTCAGCATATAAATATGTGTATGTATATATATGTGTGTGTGAGAGAGAGAGAGAGAGAGGAATTTAGTGGGGAGAGAGAGAGAGAGAGAGAGAGAGAGAGAGAGAGAGAGAGAGACTAGAGATAAATGTGACCATGTGAGGGATTGTCTGATTTGTTATATTTCAAAAGGTAATGGGGGAACGGAGAATTGATTTGGAAAATTACTCACCGAGGTTTTTTCAAAAAATTATTTTAACTCATTTTGTTGAAAAACGTTTTCCTCGGATTTTATACAACCAAACACCCAAAAATGAATATATTTTACGTTCAAACAAACGGAGTCCAAAATTATGCACATTACGTTTCAAAATTGCTAGATTGTGGGAAAGAGCCAGCCCGATGGCGGAAACTTTTTGAAAGGGTGAAAGAGAAAATATATTAATGGTCATCTGGTCAAAGAAAACTATGGCGAAGCCCTTCCAATGGGTCAATATTTATCCATGTGCCTGCCTAGCTACACGTATTCAAATTATTGTCCTTTTTTAGGGCTTAGATTTCTTAGACCTTGGCTACATCTAGCCACCCAAAACCCACACTACCGGCCCACATCCCTCTCTCTCTCTCTCTCTCTCTCTCTCTCCATAGTTCTGTCTATTAGGTCTCGGTCTCTTTCCAGTTTTGAATTTTCCATAGGCATTCCGGTCCGATCGTCGGAATCTTTTCTGAAAAGCTTATTATTCATGTGATAAATCATTTTGATCGAATATCAATAGTTAAACGAACAAAATGCTTATAATTTATAGAAATGATGAACGGACCAAAATGTTCAACAATCTATTTTTTTTTTCTTGCTTGAATAGCAACAAAGATTTTATTAAATTCTAATAGAACTCGACAAATTCGAAGAAAAACCAAACGAAATGCCCGAGAACAGGACAAAACATCAGGCGGGGTCTTACTATGAGATGAACGGTTGCGATGTAGGTAACAAGAGTCCAAAATTGGACGAGATTAGACTACAAAAGACGTCAAGTAGAGCAGCCTCCTCCTCTCTTCTTCTTCTTCTTCTCTCTCTCTCTCTCTCTCTCTCTCTCTAGCAGATTACTGTCACTCTAACAAAGTCACCTGCTCCCTCTTGAATGCTGTCACCAGATAACGATATACAGCACTTCGGGTACACTCACTTTCCCACTGTTCCACTCTCTCTCTCTCTCTCTCTCTCTCCCTCTCATGGTCCAATTACCATTTTCCGAAACGATAAGGCCTTTTTCTAAGTTCGTACTTGCTACTCCTATGTTGCCTTCTGCACCACCACCTTCACCATTACCCTCTCCTCTAGCCTGAAAGAAAGTTTGCTCTCTCTCTCTCTCTCTCTCTCTCACACACACACACACACACACACACGCACACACACACACACACACAGAAACTACAGATGTTTTCTTCAGGTAGCGGTGGCAACCCCTTCTCATACACCAACGAAACCCTATTCACAGGCCCACCCACGATTGAAGAAAACCCTAACTACAATTCCTCACAAGAAGAATACCCTACTCCAGGTTCTCCTGATCTCCTCCACTTCCCTTCTCCTTTTCTCGACACTGGCGGCCCTCCACAAGATCATGATGTCACAACCATCAACATCGGTGCAACAAGCACCTCAAACCGCCGGCCAAGGAAAAGAAACGGAAGTGGTGGTGCAACTACAAACCCTAACCCTAACCCCAATCCAAATCCTAACCCTAACTCGAGGAGGAGAACTGGGAAGAAAGACAGGCATAGCAAGATTTGCACAGCCCAAGGACTGAGAGACCGGAGAATGAGGTTGTCGGTTCAGATCGCTCGAAAGTTCTTCGACCTCCAAGACCTGCTAGGGTTTGATAAGGCCAGTAAAACCATTGAGTGGCTCTTTTCTAAATCGAAAGGCGCGATCAAAGAAGTCACGAAGAATCTCCCCCGAGTGAATCACGGATGTAGCGTTGATACAAAGGCGGTGGTAGAAGATCAAGAGAGTGGTGTTCACAAGGAAGACAAGGGGAAGGGGATTGAGGTTTCAGTTGGTGTTCTGAACGAAGAAACCAACAAATCGCGTAAAAAGGCGGCATCGTATGATCCTCATCAAGCGAAGGAGTCGAGGGATAAGGCGAGAGAAAGAGCTAGGGCTAGAACAAGGGAGAAAATGATGTTCAGAGGGCTTGGAGATTGGAAAGAGGATGATCTTGAGGGAAACCCTAATAATAGCTTTGATCATGAATTTCCTGCTGAAAATTTTCATGGCACCGCAGGTGCAAATTCATCGACATCATGTGCCAATCCTGGAGTCTCAGATGGGGAAGATTCCAACAATAAGCTTATGGGTGTTGGTGGAAATTGGGAGATGGAGAATGCAAGATTAATCATATCTGAATATGGTGAATTGACAAATATTTTTCCCATGACAGGTAATGAACTTCTAGAACAAAACCCTAACCCAGTTTCAGCCACAAGTGCTTATTTTCAGTCTCAGTTAATGTCAGGAAACCAATTCTACTGCAGCTGGCAATGAACCTATTTTTGTATTTTCCTCAATTGTTAAAAAAATTAAAAAAAAAATGTATCTCCCTTCTATCTCCCCCAAAAGACTGTCTTTCTGTTCAAATTTTCTTTTTGTTAGTAGCAATTAGTATTGTTTGCTATGTAGAGAATTGAAACTATCCAATTTTGTGCTAATTATCATTATCTTCATATCTTGTTCTTTGTAGTGTAAAAACTGTTGATTTGGGAGTAATTTGTGAATGTTTCACACACATAACAAAAATAAGAAAATATTTGAGGCTTGTGATATGAGTTTAGGCTATCAAGAGGAAAAGAGTTTCCAAAAACAAGGTTTTAAGTTTCAAATTTCAATTCCAGATAAGGAAAAAGATAAGGGGAGAAACAAACTAGTATTAGAAAGATGCAACATGGGAGATTATAACATTAGGGACCTCTATACTCATTGTCAATTAATTTTGATTTTGCATATAAATTAATATTCACATGGTATCAGAGCGAGCTTATTAAAATCCCAAATTAAAAGTTAAAACAGCCCACACTCCACGATGACAAACTTAAAAAAAGACTGCATGTATGAACATAGACCCAAAATTGTCCATATGTGATAGAATTAAATGATGTTGCACGTACATGACAGAGGGTGTAAAAGATTTACCCTCATTGTCTGGATATGAAATGAGAGATCAGTAAATAAAATGAGGTACCACTTTACTTATTGTCCATTAATTTTTGGTTGAATATAAAGTTTTCACAAAGAACAATTTAGGATCCTTTCTTTCTTTTTTTTGTTTATCAACAAAAATAACATTTTATTAAAGATAAAGGAGAGTGAAAATCAACTAAGGATTAGATAAACAAAGAGCAAAGCCCTACAGCACCTAGGGCAATTTAGGGTCCGTTCCGTAACAGTTATTGTACTTAAAATATGTTTCTCATGACAATTAATCCTACTAAAATCAATTTACAAACATGTTTTGATCAGAACTGATCAGCACTCCGAGGGTTGTCAGTTTATTCTATATTATGGAATGTGCAGCTTTTTATGGAATTTCAGATGTGTTATTGCTAATTACTAGTAATTAAGACACTATTTCCGTACAAAAGTAGGAGTAATTGATTTTCTTTGGAGGTAGGATGTACTGTGCTAAGTAAATGGTACAAAAAAAAAAAAAAAAGAAGAAGAAAGAAAGTAAATGGTACTCCTTCCGTCCCTTTTTAAATGTTCCTTTTCGTAATTTCAACTTATTAAGAAAACATCATCATTACACATTTTACATCAACTTTTACCTCCACTTTTTCTATTTACCCTCTATGGAGACATCATCATTACACTTTTACTCACTAACTTTTCAAAATGAAATCTACTTTTAGGGGCAAAATGAAAAATGTACAAACTTTTACCCACTAATTTTACAAAATTGACATTTATTAAGGGACAATCCAAAATGAAATACTGTCCTTTAAGAAGGGGATGGAGGGATTGGAGTAGCAGATAGCACATATAATAAAACACGAATTCTACAGGGGTTTTTTTGGGATCCATTTCGTGTCTCGTCCACTCGTCCAGATTAAACCCCAGTTGTCCATGGCGATTTCTAGTTTTGTTCGGACAAACCGGCCAAATCGAATGAAACTGAACAGACCTAGTTTCTACCGGTCCCGGTTTAGAGTTCTCCAAACTGAAATAAAAATACAAAAGAGCTTGTCCTTCATTGGTTAAAAATAATTTCCAAAAATTAATATATGAGTCTGAGCAGTCTTTCCACTCATTAGCTAATTATATTTGTTTTGAGTTAAATGTTTTAACTTGCATACTAAAAGTGTCGGGTGAATTTTAGATTCCATTACCTTAAAAAGGTTCAAAGATATTTTTGGATTGTCGTATATACTAGATTGTCATTTTTCAATCCAATTTTAGTGACTATTTGTGCTGTTTATTTTTTAGTAAATAATTACATCAAAGAATATATGCGTACTACAGATTTACTTTATTCAGACACACATTCATTCATATATTGTTGGATAATCCAACTTGGATTCATTCATTTACAAGGATGCCTACAATAATATTCTAAAAAAATTGAGCAGCTCCAATCATTTATTTGATACCTCAAAGTGAATCCCACAAAATTTGGTGTACATTTGGTGTACTCATGATAGTTGAACTCTTTCTTTGCCATTTTGAGGAACTGAGTTTTTATGGACACTATGATGAAACATTTAATTGGTGGAGCATCAAATGGGTTTGTCTAGTTTTGGTACAAGTTCTAGCTAGCTGGTGGTTTGCAAATGGATTTACTAGGTTGGAGAAACACATTTGGGAGGCTTGTTTCTACGCAACATTATGGTCCCTGTGGTTGGTAAGGAATGACTACATTTTTAATAACTCAACAAAACAAGCCTGGGAATTGGGAGAGGTAGTTAAAACTCGGGTTGCGATGTGGATGAAGGCAAAATTTGATATCAAGGTCTACACCGTGGAGGAGTTCAAGGTTTTTTTAGATGGTATCCGAAAACTGAGACTGTAAGGTAGTTTTTTGGTGTGCCATTCAACTATTTGTTGGATGCATGGGTATGTATTAGTGTATCTTTTGGTGTTTCAAAGCTCTTGTGAGTTTGGAGTCTTCCTTCGATGTACCCCCTTCGAGTTATATAAAAATATTTCATTTGCCGAGAAAAAATATATACATATACATATATATATATATATATTTAATTGGTATTGACGTTTTCAATTTGCCCTTATTGAATGCTTTGGTGACATGATAGTTAAATGTGAAAAAAGGATAAAGAGTAAATTTGCATAACTTTTTATGTTGATTTTCCAAAGGGAATGCTCTTTTGTAACATGCAAAAAACACACGAAAGATTAGCTCTTGTGGAATATCTTGACATTTATGAAAGGCATCGTACATACAGTAACTTTCTCTCTAACCCAGAGCATCAATCTAAAAACTCTAGCCGTTTCTCTTCCTTCTCATCCCTTCACTTGATGGGTGTTTTCTTCATTCGTAGCTAGTGATGACTTTTTTCGCTTTCAATAACCCCTCCTTTTCAGTGAGCTAGGGTTTTCTCTCTTGATCTTAAATCTACAAATTTCTTCGTGCTATCCTCTCTTTTTTTCCTTTTTCTCGACTTCTCCTTCAATTCATCACTAAGGTGTCGGTATAGTTTCCGACAATACTAGTGGTGATGGTTCTCTAACGAAGGAAGGCAATGGTGACCCAAAGACAAATCAAATTGATTGGCTTGCCGGCCTCACTGCCGCGGGTGTTTGGGTTTTAAACAGTGTGAGTTTTCTTTTGTGTGTAGGCGTGGGAATGGGGTGGCCCATTCTTTGGCTTGGAGAGGTAATAGTAATTTGGGTGTCTGTACTTGGAAGGATTACCGTACCGTTCTTTGTGGCTTTCTAGCCTTTTGATTAAGGACAATTGCTACTTTTAAATGATTATCTTATCTACTCTTGTTTCCAACTTGGGCGTCTGTATTTGGAAGAACTACCGTAAAAACATAATCTTCGTACGAAATAGTCCCTGCACGGCACGCATACACTATTTACAAATTTCAGAGACTATTCCGTAAATTCACCTGCTAAAAGACCAAAAAAAAAAAGTGTTCTCATCAATTAGGAGAATGTAGAAATTGATTTCCATATACAGATATATATACAAGGTACATAGTAGTACTCTCTTGACATTGGTAATTACCACCATTCTGCTTCTCTCTGTTCGTTTTTGGAAGCACATGAAACTGTCGACAGTACTGCATTTATACATCATTTCATATCCAGGCAAAACTGTTAGATGAATGATTCTGGTTTGTACCAGTGAACAAATCAGTTGTCTGCAAGAGCTCGTTATCTTCGATTCTGTACCAGTGATGATGTCGCACAATTAGGTGGCACATAAAGCTCGTACCCCATTGAGAAAGAAAAACCAAAGAAAATGTGGGGAGGTGTACTGTTAAAAAAGGCGGAGGAGAAGATAAGAAGAATCCAAATAGGGGGATTGGGGCTCGTGAGGGCCAAACCCGGCCATTTCATCAAAGTATGGTAGGACGCGTTACGGAAGGGCATGCCTACGCAAAGGGAGGTACACCTGCTAAGAATCCGGGACAAGACGGCCGAAATGTGTCTGTTTGCATTGTGAGCCTAATCTTATGTCAGTTGGCAGTCTGCAAACTCTGCATCGAAGTTCCAATATTGTGGAGTCCCCGACACAACTAGAAGCTCATCTGATGCATCACGGTTCAAGTCGGAGAAAACTCAGGTCCGAAAGAATCATGGCTCCTACAAAAGTTGATTCTGGGGATGCACTGTCCCATGGTATTGTGCCAAACGCTAGCATCACAGTTGAGAGTTCGTCAAGTGTGAGGAATCTTGGATAAGGGTATCACGGACTTTAGGGACAGGGATTTTGAGGATGAAGGTCATTATATGGCGCGCATAACCAACCGCATGACTAGATATCTCAGGACTATGCGGTTCATGGCCTCCAAGAATAGAATTCTCAAGGGTGGAGGTCTGTCATATGGCTGCCCCAATTAACGCACGGCTTGTAGTCGAAAATCAGGGCTCATGGATATTGACGATTGTCAAAATTTTCAGGATTTCAAAATATATGCAATCCCGAAGCACAAACAATCGCATACCATTGAGGATAGTTGGACCGATCCTCGTGTGTCTTGAGTACCACAACGTCGTGTGGTACACTACTATCTTTTATCTGCTCGTTTTCTTTGTTAGTTTTTCCAGGTGCTGGAGTGATTTTTCTTCCATATGTGATCGTCTAGTTACTTTTGCAACTTTAGTGGGAATAGGCTTTTTCTTGCTTTTGTTTTGTGCTGGCCATCTCCCATTAAGATTTGCGTTTCTTGTACTTCATCCTTGTTGTCAATGAATTTCTCTCTTCCTCCAAAAATTTTAAAAAAAAATTCCAAATAGGGTGGAGCAAGAAGACCCACATATATATCACATAGCACTATGATTATAGAGAGCTTCTATGGGTACAGCAAACTGTGTACATACCGCACGTACAATGCGATTTTGGACCCGTCTGGGGTCCCATAAATTAAATTCTAAAACAAAGTTTGACGTTTTATGAACGCTCTTACCGATATCGAATGGAGCTGATTTTTACGGGGGCTCTAACCAAAATATTTTGATCAAAACAAGCAGCTCCAATTATCTTTGTGACACCCAAGACAGGTCCAAAAATAGCGCTTGTACACGCTATTTGTGCACGATTTGTTTGTTGCACTCGTATTCTTTCCGATGATTAATTATTTCCTGCCCTTCTGCCAATTTTGTAGGTTGGCCTGAATTTCAGCTCTTTTTCTTTTACATTTTGTGATACCAGTACACTACAGATATGCGCTGGACTTGCATTCGTAAATCTTGATTTGAGTACAAAATAGGAAAACAATCTAAACGGGTGAAATGAAAACACGATTCTGGTTTGAAAATGAAAATGGCTGGCGAAACAGAAGAAAATGAAGGATGAAAAGTGAAAACAAAGATAATCGAGCGGGTTTTGTTTTCACGGGTTGTCACGAGCGAACTTTTTTTTTTGACACGACAAGTCAACACGGCATGATAGCACAAAAAATCGACATTGCAGATTAAGGTTAAAGAGACTTCACCGCAAACCACAACGGCATGGGCTAAATAGCTTCAAACTTATTATAGCAAGGAACAGTGATATACCGTAACATATTCAACAATACAAGTTTTTGCTGCCTCATTACATCAATATTATACACGAAGCAACTGCTCCAACAAACACAGGTTCAAGACAAGTATTAACATTACTACCTCTCTCAAACTGCAGAATCCACATCCATACCCTCAAAAGCCACCAAATTGACACAGAACCCTATCCTTAACTACAGTGGAAGCTTCACATTTAATCAGCTCTGAAAAAGTCAACGGGCCACCAAATTGACACAGAACCCTATCCTTAACTACAGCGGAAGCTTCACATTTAATCAGCTCTGAAAAAGTCCGACGGCTATATCAAACCTTCCTCTGTCTCCCAGAGGAAACTGCACTCTGCGACCAAGACGATGGCTTAAAACCCCCCACAAGTAAACTGGATGCAGCTGCTGCCTTAATTTTCCTTCTCTTGGACTCTAGCTCCATTCTTTTTGCATTAGACGTAGACGGGCCAGATGAACCAGGAAAAATAGATGCAGCTTTAATCAATGCTCTCTTTTCCTTCCTATTTCTCTCAAACTTGGAAGAGAACTTCACGCTTGCCGCCACGGCAGCATCTTCTTCAGATGCTGGAAGCAGTCTTACGCCAAGGCCCCTTTTCCTGGAAGCAACCTCTTCTTCAGCAACTCTTTTCTTTTGATTCTGACAAATTGGGAAATCAATGAAAACGTTATTATGGCTGTATTTGGATAGAGGGTTTAGATAAGGTACCAAGAAATGGAAAGCTGAAGGATTTAATCAGCATGAGCTGTAAGATCCTTTTAACTTTTCCATTTCCTTATCAAAATCCTTGATCCAAACACAACGCAAGGGATGATGGTGTTCATGGATTGGTACTAATGATAAATTATCATAACCACAATGACTTGCCCTGAGTTGAGCCCTAAGAGCTTTGTTTAAGGCATAATCGTCTGAATGTCTGGAGTCCGAAACTCGCTGAAGACGCACTAAAACTGGCTCAGTTTCTTTCTTCTTCTGCAGATCTTTTTCACCGTGTTCAAGGCGGTAAAATGGGTCTGCAAGCTTACCTCTTTCTGGAAAATAAAACAAAAAAAGAGGTAAGAACATATGCATGACATGAAAAATGCCTGTAGGCAGTCAACCAAGGAGAATTCATGACTAGGAGAGAGGAAAAAAGACTAATGAAAACTTCATCGCAGGCACAAACACAATTGTGTCTCCATTTTTTCCTAGCATAAAAGCAAAGTAGACTCCTTAACAAGTCCCATAAAATTAATATCAACCCTCTGTTTTCATTAGATTTCCAATCATCAATATATCATAATAGTAACAAGCACCTTCATCAGGGGGAAGTATCAAGGTTTCTGCATCCTCAATGTCATAATCCTCAGTCTTTTTCTGTGCCCCGCTAATTATCACATACTCGCAATTTTTGGGATCTGTCTGAATAACAATCTCGTGCTTGCAGCATGCTGACTTCATGGAAAAGCTCCATATCTGATGAAAAAAAGTAGACATTTGTTGTTAGTTGAGATGATAAGTTCTCTCAATCCAGACAGTGATTCAGGAATTAGCAGAATGTCATTCTGAAGACATTGGCAAATAAAGTTTGACCCCAGTAGAAACAACATGAGATACTCCAACATCTGATTTCTAGAAGAATCTCTCTAACAACAGGAAAAAAAAGCAAGCTCTCAAAACCCCTTGTGCCAGACACAAACATGTGTGAGTGCACAAACATATGAATGGAGAGAAGATAATTCTTTAATGTGCATATCACACTAGATCACACTGATTGCGATCCCATTAGTTGATCTCTTCCCCCTCTGCTGCCCTATCCCAACATGGGAAACTAGACATTGATAGAGCTCCAATATGGCCCACAAGGAAGAGATTTCAAGAATACCATACCTTTGTAGAGTAATAATTCCCCACTTGCTTCTTCTCCGCATTGAACCTCACACCTTTTGCAATCATAGAGTTGCATCCACCACACCAAATATTGTAAGGCATTTCAAACCTGAACATGGGGGCAAATGATGATAAGCAACTAGCCATTTCAAAAGAAGCTTTCAACATTGTCATGTTTCCAATAAACTTCCAACAAGAATTTGTTAGTGCTGATTGCACACGAAGCAAAGTTGTAAAGCAAGGAAACGTAAATTTTTGGCTGTTCAATATCTACAACCTCATGCCAGTGTGCATCTTGCATCATGTATTTCAAAATAAGAAGAAATTGAAGAAATCTCCCACATACTTCGCAAGACCAAAATAGTTACTCCGTATCAAGCTCTAGAAAAAAGAGCAATATTTCACCCTAGTGTTTAATACACTGGGTCTTCGATTAATGAAAACGTAAGCACTCTAGCATCAAGGTTTAAAAAGCCTAAAATTGCTTATGCAGGGTGTTGAAGTACAATACAACATGCAACAAAACATGCATGATACAGTACTTCGTTATCCTAGTCCGTAGAACTAACGCAAAGAGTAGGGATACTTGCCACAAAAAAACACAAGTGATTTCCATTGAACCCTACTTATCTGTCTTCTAGCCACTGCTAGGGGAACATGCTCTCTTAATTTCAAATATACAATATTATTATCACCCGACAACACGGAATGAACCAAACTTTTTTGTTTTTTTTGAACAGACAGAATGAACCAAACTAAAGTTGTAATAAAACGAAATCTATACTTTTGAAAGTTTACCAACAATATGAGGATCTATAAAAATGTCTTTTTCTGGCCTCGAACCTATTTGATTCGTATCCTTGTTGGACATTTCCTAGGAGGCATATTGAGAAATTTGAAGTTATCATAAAACTCCGTACAAACATACTATAGCATGAATACAATGCTCTATTACACCTTGTAAATACCATTTATTCCACAACATAAACTGGTATATTAGTACATATGAAACTTTTCCAAGTCATCATAACAAAGGCTGGTACTTGATAGCATGGATATGATCAGTACCTTATAATCAAAATGCCCTGGTCTATTTTTCTTGCTCTCTCCCTTAAAGCATGTTGGCCATGGAACTTGTTCAAATTCCCCTGGAAAAACAAACAAGATGTAAGAAATCTGGAACATTCATGCAGCTCAAAATTACATTCATAACTATATAGTGCAGAAGTGCTGTGCAACAATACCTGTTTTGGGGTCCATTCTGGAGGGTAGTAAAAATTGTCTGCTCGGGCAGCTGCAAGTGAAGACTGCAAAATACAATAAAACAAAGCAAGTTCAGCAGCAGAAAAAGGAAAAGAATCCTCTATGACCGTAGGATGTCCAGGCTTTGGCATAACACAACTCATGAGACTGAAATTTGTCTACTCAGATGCAGCTACAACTGCTACACTAGTGCACTAGAGTTATCAGAAGCGCCACAAATGATGGGTTCATCATTGAGAAAATCAAACTTAGCAAAATAACCCTGGAAAGAAAGTTTTGTGATACAAGTTGGTAAAATCGAAATCAAGGTATCCTGATTCCTCTTGACCCTCAACTGTATACCATGTTCTAAAAACAACAACAATACAACAATAACAAGACACATCTAGTCCCCAACCATTGGAGGTATGGGCGAGGAGGATTGGAGACAGATCTAACCTTTGGCAGTATATACACAAAGTGGCTGACAGTGGCCCCCCAATACCTCCAAGCCGAGGAGCTAAAGGGACGTTTGTTGCGGAACCATGCCCCCAAACCAAACCCGAAAGGCATCATAGAGTGTAGGCTTAGAGACCCAAATTAATTTCTTTGCACATTACCATACTTCATTCATAGTCCAAAACATCAGAAAGCACAAACATACCATGTTCTAAAAATGCTGAAAGAAATTTCATAGCTACATCATGCTCAGTACGATGGCATTAAAATGTTTTACATTAGGTACTTTTCAAAACAAAAGGTCTCGGAACACCAAAAGACACCTCTTTTTTTTTTTTTTTTGGGGGGGGGGGGGGGGGGGGGGGGGGGGGGGATAAGTAAAAGACACCTTTCAAACCAAAGGGTCTCAGAACACTAAAAGACACCTTTCATATCCCGTTTGTGATATTGAACTAGGACATTGACATAGTTTTTCCAATATAGTTTATAACCCACATGAAAATGATCAGTAACTAGTACCAGGGGGAAGAAAACACAATGTTACGGAAGCATATAGTAGATGAAAAAGCTAATAAATGGCTATGCAAAGTTCAGTTCCGAAACTGGGTCGTTCAATACAATTACATCTGCATAATTGTGATGGAAATTAATTGAATCATTTAACAATCGAAATTCTTTTCCAAGATATAAACTCTTTTCAATAAACATTCAATTGAAAATTGAATATCTTATGCTAGACTAATTTCACAGTTCATATGTATTATTGATTTCCAGGCATCTTTCAACCAACAATTTCTAGAGGAGCTACCTCTTTCAGAAATGGAAATGACGTAAAATTTCTAGGATATATGGTTTCAAAATTGCTATGGGTACACCATTTGGCGTACACCAAATGTACACTGCCTTCTATAGAACCCACTTAGAGATCTCATCTAAATGATCGGAGCCGCTCAACTTTTTCAAAATATTTTTTTAAGCATCCTTGTAAAAAATCAACTTCATTGGATATCGGTAAGTGCTTGATCGATTCTACGCCTGATTTGCTGACAGGAAATTGGGCATAGAATCGATCAACTCTTTACCGATATCTGACGGAGCTGAATTTTTACAGCACTGCTTAAAAAAATGTTTTAAAAATATTGAGCGGATCTGATAATTTATGTGGGACCCTTAAGTGGGTCCCATAGAAGGCGGTGAACACTTGGTGTACACCAAATGGTGTACCGTGTACCCATAGCAGGTCTCATATGGTTTATATTCTCCACCCTTCTAACTCTCACGCATTGCCAACTTAAAGTCCTCATGCACGCACACAAGTTCAGATGCATCGATATTCAAAGTAATACATTTCATTTATATCTTTCATTTAAATTCCATGAGCCATTTAAAATTCACATCTTTCGTGTTAAAACTTAAAAGTACAAAATCTTGCAAACGATTACAACAGTAAAATATCGCATGTTTCACACGAGCCTCGGCTTAGGGAGTTCTTTAAAATTACACCCAGACACAAGTTCAGATGCATCGTTATTCAAAGTAATACATTTCATTTAAATTCCATGAGCCATTTAAAATTCACATCTTTTGTGTTAAAAGTACAAAATCTTGAAAACGATTACAACAGTAAAATATCACATGTTTCACACGAGCCTCGACTTAGGGAGTTTTTAAAAATTACATCTTTTAGGTCCACAACAGCCCCAGTAGTCAGTACGAGTATCTCCTTGCGATGCAAGATCAAGTTGTTTATGCGTTACCTTTAATAAAGTCGTAGCACTTTCAGACTTTATAGCCTGTTTATACTAGTCTTATTTTTATGGTAAAGTACTATGATGATGCTTAATATTGTCTCTGTGTCCGCAAATTAGAACTCTGATTTTTCAGCAACTAAGTTAAACAAAAAAGAAAAATTATGCTTCTGCGGCTCTTTGAACATAGATTGTATTGAAAGAGGAATCAATAAATATAATATGAAGAGTTGTTTATAACATTCACCAAACTTAGACGAATTGGCATGTCACTAGACTTTTAACCCACGGGTTTGGATTGTAACAGAGGTGGTACTAATGTTTGTGTTCTGAATTTTGAGAGACCCAACATATCAACTCTTGGGCTTTCAAATAAGCTTCCAAACTCGAAAGTACTGTTGTTCTTCGTAATAAGGCAATTCCATTGTTAAAGTCACCTACCTTCTTTGCTTGCTATGTTTAGGTGTATTCACCTATTCACTAAGGAAGAACAAGTATTCCCGTCTTTGAGTGTGCTTGTTGATCCAGGAAATAAAATTGACTTCCACAAGTACATCTTTGGAGATCACACAACCAAATAGAGAGACTGTAGGACAACTAAGCAGGAAAAGTTTGCACAAGACACTTTTCCTCTATGTCATACTGAAACTCCTTCAGGGCTAGACATTCACGTAGCACTCGAAGCAACAAACCATACTATGGCATGACTTTCCTCAAGAATGTTCATCCTCTTGATAATTCTTGGGAATTAGTAATTCACTCAATGACTTACGATCAAGAAACATAAATTCAGGGTATTATGGAACATGATAGAGGACCGGCGATAAGTCCTCCAAGAAGTAAAAAGGGAGTGTAGTAAGCACACAAAACGATATCAGAAGTACTCTAACATTACGCTTACATCTGGTTTGGACCCATTCCCTGCCACTTACAAAGATGTTTTACTATACTTTTGCTTTTTGACCCCACCAAATGAAGAAAAAATGGAATGAGCTTAAAGTGCTAACTGCTAAGGTATACCATGGACTACTCAAACTTTCAACAAGTATATACAGCCATTTTAAGATATTGTACTAGTTTACAATCCCAATAGGCCTTGTGATAGGGTAGTGTTCATATCCAAGTTCTTTTGTAACTAAAATACGTACGGAAGACGAACAGTGTAACTCTAGTGTCATTAAAAAATTTACCATCACACGATCAAAGTTTCATGGACCTATCCAAAAGGTTGTTCTACATTTACCAGAAAGCAGCATTAAGATAATTCATTGGTTCCACACAACATCTCTACCTTCCTCCTCTTGAAATCACTGTCTTACCCCAACTTGTTAGCTCTAATACTCATGAATGCCATCATTGCCTAGTGTCAACTCTGTAGCTGGACGTTCAGGTATACCTTCTTCCCATAAGGAACATTATACAGCAGTGCTTTGACATTTGAAATTCTTCTGTTTTAGGTTAGGGCTTTTATCTTTTCATATTTTGGGAAAACATTTCATTCTTAGTCTACATGTAAAAAAGTAATACAGGTTGTCAATTGTTTGCAAATATGAAACCAAATAAGACTAGAATTCAACTTTAAACAAAAACTTTGAATTTCATTGGGATGTAAATATCAAAACCCGGCCATAATTGGAAGTCAAACAAATACAACATCTACGCTATCCTTTATTTATTTGGCTTTTTCGATAAGTTGCACCCACCCTAGAACTACTCTCGCCCAAGCATGCTTAATTGCAGAGTTCTGATGGGATCCGATGCGCTGGTATCATCGCACCCGCAATACTCTATTTGTAACAGGTTCATCCAATATATCCAAGATTCAGCGAGTACACTCAGGTACAGGGAAATCGCTCGACTTTTCATTAAATTGACGATTGAGCCCTAATTGCAACAGCAACATAGAAATACAACACGTCTATTTATCTAAAACCAGGCGAAATTCAAAAGGCATCGGAGAAGAGATTTTTACGTACCATTTGATCTCCTTATTCGTTAAATTTCGCCAATAAATTTCTTCCTCTCCGATTTGACGCGCGTTCTGATCTGGTTTTGCCTGTTGTGGAGCTTTCGAAGAACACTCTTTTTTTTCCCCCGGCTTGTACTTATTGGGTTTACTACGAGTCTACAACACGTCGTCGTATGGCTTCCGGCAAAGATGGCGGCAGGAAGCCCAATTCTAGAGAGGCCCGAAAGTTTTGGGCCATGGAAAGCCCATAGTCTATTTTAGTAAAATATGAAAGGACAATTATTATTTTTTAAATATAACTTAGAGTGTGCAGATCAGCTTACGTGTATTTCGACTATTTTTTAGGGACACAATTCCACTATTAACTAGCTACGTGTGTGTGGGAAAAATGTTTTAAGAGAGAAAGGAGAGCCAGAGGTGGAGGGAGAGTAGGATCGGGGTCATGTGCCCTTTGGATTTTTGTACCCTTTCACTATTATTCCCCCTAAAGGATTACACTAGTTTCTTTTTATGTTTAATAAAAAATTATTAAACAAACAACTCATATGTGAGCAAAAATGAAAGTAGCCCGTTAAGAGGCTGTGGAGGTCGGTGGTTTTGGTATTTGAACGATGGGCGGAGGCAGCATGGAGGTGGTTGGGATGCAAGGGTGCTCAACGGCTTTTCGATCGTTTTGGGATTGGCAATATACTACGGTCTCGCTTCAAGATGAAGGCGACTTGGCGTTTTGAGTTTTGATCTGCGGCTTGTTTTTAGGGTTTTGGGTGTTGTTGAGTTTTATTTTTGGTTAATCTTTTGTATTTGGACTTTTAGGCCTTTTTAGGTGTTTGTGCTATGTCATATCTGCTCTCTATTGTTTTATCTGTGCTTTGTGGCCTTTTAGACGCTGGGCTTTGGCCCTTGGTGTGTTCTCCTTCGGTTGGCATCTTGTCAATCAAAGGTTTGGATTTCAAATGGACAAATGGACACTTGTTGTCTTTCTCCCTGCTTCCTCTAGTCTTTGTAATCAATTTCAAAGATTAATAAAAATAAATCGCCGTTCAAAAAACAAAAATTTATAGTTATTTGTTACACGATTAATATAACATTAGGCTCTTGATTACTAAGTTTTTGTATATAATCTCTACTAATTAAGTTGTGTTGTCATATACTTGGGATTGATTTATAATTTAATTGTTAGGACTTTTCATTATGCTTTCTTATTAGGATCAGGTAGCAAGAAGAAATTCTTGTGAATCCTTTAGACGAGTGGATTAGTCGAGGTATGTGTAAACTGATCTGGACACTCCTGACTATGAAAAAAAGCTATGAAATGCATAGAATCATAAAAACCAAACGTAAAGGACTCGTATCCAGCAAATAGATGGGTAAAGAGGAGCTATAAAGATTTCCAGTAATCATATATTCTCATGTATTCCCCACATATATGCACCCCATTATTATTTCCATATCCGTATTTACTCAAATAGGTATGGCGCTACCCTAGCACATGCACAGTCGATCATCATGCCACAAAAGAGAGAGCCACAGCTAGATTTTCCTTATTACAAGTGGTATAATAAGAATACAAATATTTGAATTGCAGACATAAATCCACAGTAAATACCCAAATTTAACTGATAGCCCATTGAAAGAACCAATTAATTAATAAGACACATGCATTTAACCCTCATTTGGAGGGAAAAATAATCAATCTCGGATTTCTGGCAAGAATATATGTATCGATCATTTGACGTCCTCAATAAAAGTGTACAAGGGTGAATAACTGAGCTAACTCGAATTAATTTAGAGCGAGAGTATATATATCGAACCATGTATGGTCACTAGGAGTCCTGCTATAGGGAAAACAATGTACGTGTACTTAAAATACATAAATTGATATATACTAATGCATGATTAACATTTTAAGCCGTATAGGGTTAACCTGTGTAGACTCTTGAACCATGAATTTAAATTACATTACTGTACTCCTGAGTTAACTAATACTAATAAGATTAAGGAATTTTTTTTTTTATATCTCTTCGACTTTGACCAAAAATTCATTTTGGTCCTTCACCTTTCAATTTCGGCATAAAAATATTTCAACTTTTCAATTTTTTTCAATGTCATCCTTTCGAAGGAATTCGTTTTCTTTGAATCCTGCTGTAGGGATCGACGGCGGCGCCGAGCCGTCTTTGGTCACCGGATGGCTGATCCAAGCTGTCCAAAAATTCAATAAAAAAAAAACGAGGGGTCAACGCGGGAATTAACAGCATCCGATATGTGTAAGGTGATTGATATAAATATCATATTTTCGTGTTTATATGTATATATCCCTGAAAGATGACATTGAAAAAAATTAAAAAGTCTAAATATTTTTATGCTGAAATTGAAAGGTGAATGACCAAAATAAATTTTTAGTTAAAGTCGAAGGATATAAGAGAAATTTTCTCTAAGATTAATCAAAGTTTACATAATTCAAGGTTTGACAATCCACATAATGACCCTTTTTGTTCCTTGATTTCTAAGGAATTGTCATAGGGAAAAGGGTCCACCGGCCTCTCTCTCTCTCTGTCTGTATTAAATAACGACATAAACTTGCTCACAAGTCTCACATGGATATGCAAAACACCTTCCGAATTCAACTCTCCTCTACGGATATCCTATACTTGTCCAATAGATTCAAGCTGTCAACCCTTCAAAAACTCTCAATATAACATAAAAATCTCTCTCTCCCGCTCCCTCTTTTTAGTTCCTCTCTCCTCCCATTGCCCCATATGTTTCCTCTTCTCTCTCTCCTCTTCCCCTATCATGGCCTTGAAAACATACTCTCGTGTACTCCTCACCGTTCTTTGGCTCTCTCTCTTCTTACTCTTCTTTCATGAACAACACACTTCGGATAGCTCCAACATCATCGGCAGCAGCACACCGGCCACCTCGTTGCCCTCTCGCCATCGTCTGATTGCCAGAAAGGTTCTAGCCAGCAAGTTTGACTTCACACCTTTCATCAACCACCTCCACCGGCACCACCGTTACCACCGGAACCACCACCGGGAAAACTCACCGGATACCCGCGGACAGCCGGGGCCAGAGATCGATCCACGTTACGGCGTCGAAAAACGTCTCGTCCCGACCGGTCCAAATCCGTTGCACCACTGATTTACAAGTGTTAAAATGGAAAGTGATCATCGTATCATAGGAAAAAAGAAGAACAAGATATGGTTAGTGGGAGATTAGTTTACATTATTGTGGTTTATTAATCCATTTCTCCGTTATTATCATATTGTTGTTGCATGGGATCATTTTATATGATCCACTAAATTTTGATTGTGTAATTAAAGGTATAATTAATTAAAAAACTTTGTATTAATTACTTGTTTGTCACATTTTTTTTTAATTAATTCAAACTCCAGATTCTGTAAATGTTTTTCCTTAATTTTAGCCATATTATTATTATTATTATTATTATTATTATTATTATTATTATTATTATTATTATTATTATTATTATTATTATTTTCCATTTGATGTGTTTTGAGTGAGATTTCAACGACACATGAGTGTCTGTGACGGCACGGCACATGCATAGGGAAGAAATGATATTTAGCTAACGCTTGATAATGATGGCATTAATTAATGAGGTTGGTTAGAGTAGAATACTAGTTGCTTTCGGAATTGTAGGATGCGATAGGGTGTGTGCATTGCACGTGATGAGCACCTCTCCGATGGATTGAATCCGATTCCGATGCAATCGGGTTTTCGACCATAAATATTCACCGGTAAGATAATCCGTTACCGGTAAGATACCGGTGAATATTTTTTACAAACTTGAGCTATTGATTATCAGGAAAGACAGTTGAGATGCGACAGATTCCAAGAAGCGAAACTCCGACCATAGAGAAGCTGAGTGCCAATGAATTTAGCTCGATGTTTCCACTTTTCACCAACCACTTGGTTCTTGAGTCTAAACTATAATCCTGTCTTTTTTCATTGCAACCAAAAAAATTCTTCCACTGAAAACAGGTTCTTTAATATTGCTCTAGATATTACATTTTTATTTAAAAAAATTCCTGTTTTTTCAATCTTTTTGTATATTATGCTCGAATCTTTAATTAGTAAAATCGAGCATCTCAAAGTCCATTTTCATAAATAGAAAAAGAAAAAGCCGGATTAGATTACAAGAGAAGCTTCGAATATTGAGATCGAGTTGAGTACCATTTTCTTTGCCTCAACCAGATAATTTTTTAAATAATTTTAAGGCAATTTTTTTTTCTTAGCTTTTTGCTCGTTTTTCTTAGCTTAGCAGTGTCATGATTTAAACCGCTGCCTATTCTAGTATTTTCCAGTCATGGCCTCATGGGTAACACAATGTAATTAATGAATTGTCATAGGAGTAAATTGTAAATTGTAAAGCCAATAAAGTCATGGTCCTTTTGCAGCTCTCAAAATGTGATTTTCTTTAATTGTTGACTGCTCTGTAGGGCCATGAGAATTAAATTGTGGAAGGATCTGATTACTAATAAAGCTGCAAATTACTACACTTCCACAAGGCAAATCATGACATTCCTATTGAGTGACCACTAATCATGAGATCTTAAAATGGCACAGCATCTCTGCTTCATACACTTCATAAAAAAAGTGTTTTCCATTTAATCAAGCACTTGAGTGTGTTAATTACTGCACTTTTAGCTTTCTAATCTTATATGAGAAGATTCTTTCTCACAGGGAGCATCTTCCTTCTTTTTTTCAAGTGTGTAATCGAAGTGCATGTAAATTGGCCACGACATCATTAACTATTGAAAAAAAAGAAGAAAGATACTGGTATTTGATGCCTCGAGACTATGTCTTGCTAGCTAGTTGAGAAAATTATGATTTGGCCGGGCTGCAACATAAAGTTTGGTACCTAAAAGCAAAATAAAAAAGGAGTACTTAATATGAAACAACTTTCTCGACTAGTTGAGATATTGTTCTATTTATTTATAAAATAAAGAATTACACTCTCTGAAAACAATTTACAAAAAGAGGACAGGAAAAACTTTAATTATAGGGATTATGATTGCTAACCAACCATATCACGATAATGATGAGAATTTCACTCTAAAATCAAATAGTGACAACATCACTGTCTTTCTAATGATTGCAAACATTTTTCTTCAATGAATTTAGGGGGAAATGTATGTGGAACTATGCTATAAATCAATTGGGGACTATCGGATTTAAATTAAAAGTCTCCAATATATAGTTTAATTTGATTACAGAAATATCAAACAAATATCCATTTTTAGAAAGCATTAATGGGTGGTATTAGATCCCGAAGGCTCGAAATGAGCTTATTTTTCTTTTTAAAAAATAAAAAATAAACCTCTTCAGTTCCGTAGAGAAACTCAGCCTTAGTGTGTTTCACTACTGCTTGCAACCCAAGGTTGTCAAAAAGTGGCTACATAAGTTTGGTTTCCTAGTATTTTCATAGTATATATACTTGATTTGTTTTTGTGTTTGCTATTTGGTGCTTGTAGTTGTTGGTATACAACGTGAAATAGAAAAATAGATTAATTTTTTCATAACTAGGCAAATCTTATACTACTACTATAACTTTTACGGGTCGTCTGCCGACGGGCCGGGATATAAATAACGGATATACTACCAACCCAGATAATATATTTGAATTACTTGTATCCGATGTTGGCGGCCACCCAGATATACAAAAGAGGATATAATATCCTCGGATTGTACATCCATCTGAAGCCGGATAACACCAAGTCCATCTATCTTTAGCATATCCGCCTTCATATATGGCTTTGTAATTACAAAAAATGCCACCATTCCCATTTAATTCTATATCCACCCACTCATATTACTGAAACAAACTCTTCATAACATATTCTCCCTATTATATATTTGCTATTTAATCATATATCATCTCACGCTATATTCATCCAAAACTAATCTTGTCAACAAACGACCCGTTAGAGAAGGACCTGAATTGGATTAAACAAACTATATTTAATCATATACTCTATGTTTTGTTTGGATTGTTTTTTTTTAAAAAAAATTCAACTAAAAAAAAAACTCATTTTCCCTACTCATTACCTATACTTTTAATAATTTCTCTCTCCACTCATAATTCTAAAAAAATTTCTCAAAATTTTTTTTAAAAACTCATTCAAACACAAGAAAGTGGGTTCCACAACAAGATTGAAGTTTGAGAAAATAGAAGGGGGCGCGGGGGGTTGGTGTTTCTAATCGATCGTTTGATGAAGATTTAAGTAAGTGGACCCAAAAAAGTGGTGGGAATGGAACAGTACCCTGATTTGCGGCTTGGAGACGGTCAAATGGGGACCTAAACACGCTTCATATTCTTGGCATGTTCCTACTACACCATTTGCGTTGACTCGTACACCCTGGCCTCGACTCAAGGAACCCAAACATGACTTGTTGACATTTTTCAGCGTCCTGTTTACTCTTTCCCAACCCAATGTTTGTCAAATACTCCAACTCTCAGCTAGCTCTCTCTCTCTCTCTCTCTCTCTCTCTCTCTCTCTCTCCTATTACTATCGGCAAAGTCTAGACACAACTACATATACAACACAACTGTGTCCAGAATTATTTGAATGTACGTGGAACCACGTCTAAATGGTCATGTGGCTCTAGACAGTACCATTTGTGTCGAAAGTTGTATTTTAGAATTGTGTTTGTATATATCATTGCTTGTGTTGTCTATCAGGGGAAGTCTACTAATACGACAACTAATTATAAAACATGCCAATTAATTAATGTTGCACATTATTTCATTGGTGAAAGAGTTTAAACGAAAGAGTTGCAGATCACCAGGAATAGAATGTCACACATGCATGTTGTACAAATGGTTGTATTAGTAATGGACTTTTCCTATCTATAGATGGAGTAATTGTCATGGAATTCGGATTTCAGACTTCCCACCAACGTCCACATGCAGGGCCAGTCTCTTGCGGAAGTTCCGAGTTTTCCTTTTCTAATTAACAACTTAGAATATTTGGACCAACTTTTATACAGTACACTAAATCTCAAATGATTTTGAAGCGCTCAATTTTTTGTTGATCACTAATAAGAAGCCCGATTAAAGTCGGTACAAAATTTAGTCACTGTATGAAGTACTAGTCCCATAAGCCCAAGATTTTCTTAATTTCACAGAGAAAAATGTGCTAGCCAGCTAGCTAATTAGTTTGATCTTATGTACAGATAGGGTTTTGGAAATATTCAAACCTAACTTTTGTATCTTTTTTCTTAGTTGATCTTATTTTTGTTTTGACCCGCTACAATTTTTACTACTACCGTTAGCAAATTTTGTTGGGAAACCCTAATTTTATATACCATAATGTTTTTTAAAAATAATTTTTCTTTGTTTTCTTGGGAGGCAACAAAGTTTAGAGAAAACTTGGGCCACAATACTTGGGCAGAAATACAAAACCAACACTGGAGTGTGTAATACGGAACAGTTTTATTAAATCTTGCACCAAGGCACCTGCCGTGACCGAATATACGGAGGAAAGATCGATCGATGTTGTAAAATAATTTCAAAATATATATGTATAGCTGTTGAAATTAATTAATTGAATATTCAACTAACTAGAAACCTGGTAAGCAAAGCAACACATGCACGTACCTGGTAAAGTGGGGGGAAATTAAAAAATATGTGCAAATGGGACAACAGGATCATGACAATAGAAAGTTGCGTTTGGTCTTTAACTATAATACTAGCTCCTAGCTAACAAGTTCTGGACAGAACAAGGACACATCATCATCTGTATTCTGAAGTAGTAAATGCAAAGAAGGGATTCACATGAACTCCAAGTTTGGTAGAACGTACGTGCGTACCAAAACCCATCTGCTAGTTCTGAAACATATTAGGGGTGAAAATAAAACTAAGAAAACGAACCGAACCGGCCTGACCAGAAAATTTGGGATTAGTGGGTCGGTCTAGGTTTGGTCCTGGTCGGTTTCAAGAGTAAAAATTTTAATTTTTCGGCTTGGTCTCGGGTACGTGAAAATACCCCTGAATCGAGCCAAAAAAATAAATATAGGACAGATTGAACCGATAGGGGTTTTGATATTTTAGTAGTCTTAGATAGGGGTTTTGATAATTTAGTGGTCTTATATAGGGGTTGTGATATTTTTATAGTCTTGGATAGGGGTTATGATATTTTAGAAGTCTTGAAGCTCAACCCGAAAAAACTGACCAATCAGAATCACCACGAAATCGATTTTGACCCACCGGATATTTTGAGCATAATCGATTGTCATCCTTCCCGAAATTCCAGACCAAACCGCACTAATTTCACCCCTGATTTTGAACAAGCTCCAGCCAACTCAAACAAAGATAAGTACTCCCTCCATCCTCCTTTAATACTAATTCTTTTGTGAGTTTATATCACATTTCAATTGATTACATCTTATAATTTATAGTAATATTTTGTGATTTTAAAAATGTCTTATTAAATTAATCAAAATTTATCAAACAAAATTTATATTGAATATAAAATTAATTACCAATTTAAAAATATAACTATTTTTTTTTTATCTACTTAGGATAGAACGGGGATTATTAAATAGGGACGGAAAGAGTACTAATTTTTCGAAAGTATTGGACATATTGGATCTAATCGAAAGCATTGGGTCCTGTTAATGCAATTTGAATTACCAAAAGGAGAAAAGTATAATTTAGCCCAACCCACAAGATAGTGAAAGAAGTAGCTGGAGAGAACGAAAGGTTGTGCAGAGAGAAATGGCTCCGTCTATTCCGTCACTCCTGTTAGCTTCGCCCTCACCTTCTTCATGTTCAGTACGCACCAGAAAAAATTCTACCCAACGAGAGATCACAGGAGGGAATCGGAGAGGAATTACTCATCGGGTTTTCATCACGGCGGCGGCGGCGGCTTCAACGAAAGTTGATGTACCTCCACAGAAATTACCAAAATTGGTTACCTTTTTAGGTAAAGGCGGCTCTGGGAAGACCACTTCCGCCGTTTTCGCCGCTCAGGTACATATCAATGTTCTCTTTCAGTTTAGACGATTTTGTGTTTGTACGCGTTGTTTAATTCTGCTCATTATCTTGAGATGCCTTCAATGGCTCAAATTGTTTTGTAGTTCACTCGGGGTGTATGTGTAAGAGGGCTCCGTTTAGCAAACTAGATTGAAAAATGGGTTAGAGATAGAACAGCGTGGAATATAACTTGAATCCACTCATCTTTACAAAAAAAAAAAAAAAGAACACTTGAACCACTGTTGGAAGTTGGAATTCTGGTGGTCCAATGCTACACCCATTTTTTAAAACCCAAATCTAGTGTTATTTAGGCTTTCCCTCCAAAATTTGAGTTAAAATGGCACATTTGTAAATATTAAGAAGTGAAAAGAGGTGTTGAGAAAAAAAGGTATGGATTTGGGTCTCCCTAAATTTGAGTAAGGAAAAGGGTGAAACTCAAAAGGGTAGGGAATGGGTATGGCATTGGAGATTAATTTTTAGTGTTCTACTCAAATTTTGGGGTTGGGTAGAAAAAAGGGTAAGGATTGGAGATGCTCTGTAAGAAGGGAAGAATCAAATAAAAACCAACTTTTATCTATTCGGAAATTGTAAAAAAAAAAAACTATAGTAGTCTTTATAGATCATACCTACATGAATTTAACCTCGCAGGGGGGAAAGATGCTAAACTTTCTTCATTGAGGCATGCAGCCTTTAAGAAAACTCTTCAACAGGATCGACACCATTAATGATTTTCTCTCTTTAATTGGTTTACTTGCTTTTGTTGGTGAGCGGAGAGGGGAGGTCTTGTACATCAGTTTGCTCATGTTACGGTGGTGGAACTGGAATGTTTGCTATACTTTGGTTTGTTTTTGAAAAAACACCAGACAACTTGACGACTTGTATCAGCCTGTCATAACAAGCTTGATGATATGCCAGCACTGATGACTCTTTTTTTACTTTGTCTAAAGTTCCACATATTTATGCCAAAATTGTTTTGAGATGTAACTGATCATTTATTTGTGTTGGTCAGCATTATGCAATGGCTGGGCTTAAAACATGTTTGGTGGTACATTCCCAAGATCCTACTGCTGATTATCTCCTAAATTTTAAGATTGGAACTTCTCCTACCACATGCAACTACAACCTTTCGGCTGTTAGGCTGGAAACTACTAAAGTGTGTTTTTCCTCTCTCAACACATTGACCTTTCTCTGATACTATTATTTAAATTCATGCGTCTTAGTGAATTATTCCCTATAATTGCAGATGTTGCTTGAACCTCTTAATCAGCTAAAGGAAGCAGATGCTCGGCTTAATATGACCCAAGGAGTGCTAGAAGGGGTGGATAAGTAACAACTGTTTTTCTACTTTTTATTATGAAAGACATGGTTTCCCTCATTAGTTCTTATTTGTGGACTATTCCTCATCCGTTTCTTTCTGCTACATGATAGGTCGTGGGAGAAGAGCTTGGAGTTCTCCCTGGCATGGACTCAATATTTTCAGCCTTAGCACTTGAGAGGCTTATAGGATTCTATGGGAATGTAGCTCAAAAAAACCGGCAGAAAGACAAATTTGATGTGATTGTGTATGATGGTTTAGGTACTGAAGAAACTATACGGCTGATTGGTACCACTAGCAAAGCAAGGTTAGAAACTCTCTCTCTCTCTCTCTCTCTCTGGTGGGGTTCATGCAATCACATGTTCCTGTGCAGATTGTACTTGAAATATTTGCGGAATTTGGCTGAAAGAACTGATCTCGGAAGGCTGGCTGGTCCCTCTCTCTTGAGACTTGTGGAGGATGCTATTAGTTTGAGTGGCAGAGACTCCCGTCTCAATGGGAAAATGAGTGCAGAAATTTGGGACAATCTGGAACAAACTCTGGAGGTATGGTGATTGTGAGAACCATTTTATGTTTTAATCTGGTGTTGATCTATGTTAAATCATTTTGGGTTGGTTGTGTGATGTAGCGAGGATCTTCTGTATTTGAGGAAACCAGTAGATTTGGCTGCTACCTTGTGATGGACCCAAACAGTCCGACTTCTGTGAACTCCGCATTACGGTTTTGGGGGTGTGCAATCCAAGCTGGTGCACAGGTTTCTGGTGCATTTGGTGTTGCATCTCCAAATTCTTCTGGAGAATCAATTGGAACTGTGAAGAAGAACTTTTCGCCATTGCCTTGTTCGCTCATTCCACATCTCTCAGTGATTCCCTCTCCAGATTGGAATGAGATTATGCTGAATGAGACCAGTGCACGTGCTAAAGAACTTCTCTCTCTGAATACAAGACATAACATCGCTGTTGTGCCTTCAGTCAGGTTTGATCCTGCCAATAAATCAGTCACTCTATTCATGCCAGGTTTTGACAAGTCAGAAATCAAGCTATACCAAGTATGCTCGCATCCTCTTGAATTTCCCATACTAGTTCTCTGTACAGTTGTTAAATGGGGCATTCTAGTAATTGATCCTTCCTAGAAGTCCTGATTTGATGGGAAGTTGGAATGATTTGATTTGTAGAGGAGAGTGGAACCTTTGATTGTTTAGGTCATTAAAGAGCCAAATGAGGAAAATCTTGATAGATCATGGTCAAGAAAGGCAAAATAAAGTAAGATGGGAATGTAAACATAGTTACGAAATACTTATTGAGCTTCGCTTTGAAGATACGGGAAGTAGCACATCCAGAGCATTTAGGACATAGTTTTGTGTTCATTTGAGTTGTAGGCTTCGATGTATCCAGTAACAATGACGGACATAATCCATTTATTTTTACTTAGAAACAGTTGAAGTATTGGTTTAGCAATGTCTAATTGTTAAAGCTTACATCTATAGCTGATAATGCAACTTCTTGAAACCATCATCTACGGTTTGTGTGTGTGCATGCTTTTGTTGTCTACTTTGACAGAGTAGAAATTGACCATTGCAGTTCAGGGGAGGATCAGAGTTGCTGGTGGAAGCAGGGGACCAAAGACGTGTCATCCGCCTGCCATCTCAAATTCAAGGAAAGGTGGGAGGTGCCAAGTTTACTGAAAGAAGTCTTGTAATCACTATGCGATAGCGTATGCATTTTTTCTTTCTTGGGAGGGGGAGAGTGAGAGAGACGTTCTTTTTAATTAGAGAGTTGCAGATGTTCTCCAACTATTTTGTGCATTGTAGTCCGGCCATAAATAGAGTGTAATAAGTTTTTCTTGATTGGGAAGGAAAGTGAGAGTAGAGCATTTTAAGTTTAAGTTGATATTTGTCCATCATTCATTATCCATGTTAGATGCTTTGAAACCATTCACAAATGGTTATGCGAAAAATCCTTTGTAGAGGATATGGTCCTGTGACTCGATAATGCCAGCATCCATTCTGGTGCAACTGTATAAATTTCTTTTTCCTCCATTGATCTGGACTGTATGATTGTACAGTGTTCAATAATGAACGATGTTTCCCACAACTGAATACAGATATTTTGAAGAATATAACTCAAACTCTATAAATAAACAAAACCCTCATGCTTCCAACTTGTTTTCTCCTGTTTGTGCACTGACACGGCCCCTTAGGTCTTCAAAAGCCTTCATGCTTTCTGCATCAAACCCTCCAGCGAACTGGACACAAGCAAAACACTTCACTAACTATTTCGAATATATTGAAATATAATGTTCAAATGGCAGCCTCCAGCTTTAAGGAACTATTTTCGAACTCCTTCCGTTTTTTATTTAGGTTTCCATAGTATATTAGTATTATACCCTGTTTGTTATCTGCTACGTCAATGAGGTGCATTCCATTAAAACTGAAATCATCTGAAATTAGCTGAAGTAGGAATTTACCTGATGAACACGGAAGGCGAAACGCACTCCTTGAAGCAGTAAAAATTCTCTGTTTGGTTCCTTCTCTGCTCCACCCAATGCATCAAGTTCTGATGCTACCCGTTTCATGTATTTCTTTGCCAGTTGCACAGAAGAGAGCTTGATCTGCAAGGAGAAACACGTCCATTAGGCATTTCATTGCAAAAATATCTAAGAGTACTCATACGCATCATCATTTTATGCTTCTACATATTTCGTTGATTTAGGGATAACACAGTACAGGCATTTACTATTGCCATAACATAAATTGGCAGATATCCTCTATTCAGAACATCAATGAAAGTGCAAGTTATAAGATACGAATGTTGCATTCAACAGTGATGAAGTTTGAACAATCAAGCTTCGAAGCATACCTTGCCTACGATACCAGAATCCAGTAACCAATCAACTGGAATTCCAAATTCTCTGTATCGTGAAATAGCCATGTCACGTGTACGCAATAGTGCATACACACTCTGTTCCACCCTGGTGTTTGAGATTGAACATGTAGATGGTTTCAGACAAGATGGATAATTTCCGAAAGAAGCAATATGGCATTATATTCTCAACTGCATGAACTGCATATTTTTGGAAAACAAAAAGGGGAGGCCCTTCATGGGTGAGGTCATTAAACATGCATGAGAAGAGGATTACATACTTTTCAAGCAACTTGTACATTTTCTTCAAAGCAGCTTCACAAGGGAGTTTGGGATCATCATTGAAAGACGCCACTTGCCGCTCCAGCTTCGCCAGGTCCTGATATTCAAAGGCTGCCTCTCTTAATGCATCTGCTTTCCCTTCTGGCCAATCAAAGTGTTTGAGGACTGCTCGCTCATCAACCTTACGAAAGACAGAAAAGTATATGTTCTCAGATGGTTTATTTAGCTAGTACGCATGTGTTCCCACACATAAAGTTGAAATAAAGCAAGGCAAGACTACATATGTTGAGTGTTCTTGCGTAAATGAGAATGCTAAACAAGAAGTGACGTAATCTGAACATTTTTCGGAATAAAGTTCTTGTGTTCACCCGAAAAGACAAACAAATAGACCATGGCATAGAGATGAATTTTACATTCCCTCAGATATCAAAGTGTCTGAAAAGACGATAATAACTTATCCCTTTAACAGGCATACCAAGAAAGAAAGCTCCTCATCCAGCCAATTCACAAATATCACCAAATCATTAATGTTGGTAAAGGTAGCTGCTCGGACTTCAGTAGCCAGAGACTGCACAAAATCACCTTGAGTTTCTACGTCAGCTTTCACCTGGACTCAAAAAAATACAGTATTAAGCAGTCAGAATTCGCAAAAAGGCAACATACTATGAATGCGTGAAGTTAACTGCAATATAAAGAAACAGATCCATACAGCTAACAAGAACGACGATCTGTTCTCAATCTCCTCGATCATATTGCTCCTAGCATCCGCTGCACCAGACGTCGAAGACACCAGCGATGTCGTTGTATCCTTCTTAGACTCACGTTTCATCAAGGACTGGTAAAATTCAACAAGTTCAGGAGCCCGGTGAACTTTATTACCACCCTCTCCCCCTCTCGGTAAGCTTCCTGGTGGAGGAGGTGGGCGAGGTGGCCCACCAGGCGGTGGTGGTGGCGGTGGTGGGCCACCCGGTGGAGGAGGAGGCACACCAGCTGGCACCCTGCTTACAGGGTTACTATTTGCACCAGCTTCAGCAAATTTAGGAGGTGGACGTGGGACCCTGGGAGCTCTCTTCTCTATATGGGAAAACTGCATCCTACTCACCACTTGAGAATCTACTATTTTGCCATCGCTATTTGATTGCCCGCTTGAGTCACCGGAGACAACTATTGCTTTCTCCTTCAACTGAGTAAGTTTTGGTGGCAAACTTACGGGTTTATTATCCGATTTCGAAGCTCTAGACTCAAAACTACTAGAACTTAGCTTTGAACTCTCACCAAACCTCACTGCTCTTGCTTTTTCTGCTTTTTCCTTGATCTGCTTCTCCCTCTCCAACGCCAAGTTATGCCTATCTTTATACGCAGGGTACTTTTCATCCAAAACCCCAGCAACTGATTTGGACATCAACTGAAAAGACGATGCAACTGTATTCAGAGAATTATCAGAAGAAACCTTAGGAGTTTCAGGAGAATCAGGAGCTTCACCGAATGTAGTGATGGCTACAGTATCACCAGCATTCCTCAACATAAGTGCTTCTAGTGGACCCCGTGGCCTATGGCTTATACTAGCCCTACTAGGAGAGCTCCCACCAAAAGACCGAGCTGGCGACGAAAGAGTACTGGAATCGTCTTTACTTCTTCCACCCCATTTCTTTAGTTTCTGCATTAAACCAGGCTTTTTACTGATACTGCTATACCTACTTGTGGAACTCTCAATTGAAACATTGTCGAAATCCTCACTTCCAGGTGACGACGGATGGGAAAAGTTGCTTTCTAGATCCGTGTCTCCACCTTGGCCGCGTTCTGATCCAGCATATTCTAACATTAGTTGTTTTGCCTTTTCTTGGGACCTGGGGCTTAAGCTTTTGCTGAGGTCACGAGCTGATATTTTCCCAGAAGGGGTCTGGTAGTTGCGCAGCTCAAATCTCAAGCACGCATTGACCCAACGGAGGTACACTAGCTCCTCTACTTCACTAAACCTGTTCGTTTGAAGCCCCTCCACTTGCTTTAACAGGTCTTCGTTTTTTTGCCTCAGGTTGTTGACATCTTCTCTCACCCTGGCAACCATTTCGGTCTGCAGCAGCATGAACAAATGCAAGTTTGAAGAAGCAAACTTAGTAAAAAAGCATGCACAAGCCATGATCCAAGTAGTTCTGATGCATCAATTTGTTATTAATTGGACTACGATTTTTCTAGAAAGGTGATGCATGTTTAAAAGGCAAATTCTCTAGAAACTAGAAGGCCAAATTTATGGGATTATTCATTAGGTACTAAGTCCACGGTAAATGTTTCACACTATGTTACTAGCAAATGCCAATACCCTAGCCAACTGTGATTTGGAACGCAATTTCTGAAAACATGATACACCTTGGTTCCAAAACAGTAAAGATTTAAAGCTATCACAAAGTTTTCTGTATTAATTTTGTTACGGACCTTAACAATATTCGTATAAGAAATCTTAAATGTGATATACTGGTCAAGACAAATCTAAAAAAGTGGTCATAACCACCCTGTAAATGTGTTTCAAATGTATAATTCAAGAAGGAAAAACTATATTTCGATGACTGTTTGTTACATGAAAGAAATACATTATAGTATTGATATTAGTTACACAGGCATATGCCTATCGCGCCACAATCTAGGACACACAGCATATCACGTTCTCATTACCATTCTTTGTATCAAAACAATTCACATTCTAGTAACATACATCTCACACAACTCCAGATACTTGATGTTTCACAAATAAACATAGGGGAAAGAGAAAAGCTGACGGCTAGGCATATTTGCAAAAGAGTCACAGCACAGATACAAACAAGCCCATATGGTTCTAAAACTAATAAACTATGCAAAGAGAGCACATGAAACTTTTACCTCTGTCATCTCAGAGAGGGTTCTAATTCTGGCCTCAGCAGCACCCAGTTTAACACTCAACTCTCTCTTTTCATGCTGAAGCTCTTTATTCTTCCTCTTCAGCTCCACCACCTCTACCTCTAATTCCTTCAAAGCCTTAAGCTGCTTCTCAACTTCCGAATCTTTCCTAAAAGCTTCTTCTTCCTTCGCTTGTAAACCACTCACTTGTTGTTTCAGCAACAAGAGTTGTCCTTTGGTCTGATTCGCCTCTAGTTGAATCTGTCTCTGAAGTTCCTTAATCTTATTCCTAGCCGCCTCCAGCTCTTTTCTTGCAACAGCTCCATTAGAGATCTCTTCCTGAAGCTTTTTTCTCTCAGCCTGAAGCGATTTAATGGTTATGTTCAACATGTCAATTTCCACTGTCTTAATCTTGAGCTGCCTTTGCAATTCAGTGACATCCGATTCTTGCTCTTTCAATCCATAGTATTCGAGCAATTCGCCTTCTAGCTTCACTTCCCTCTCCTCCAATTCCCTAACCAAACTACGCAGCCGTTCTAGTTCACTTGCATTAGTTGCCATCTCGGTTTCATAAACTTTGTTTTTCTCTTCCGTGGGATCCTTCTCCGTGTTGTACTTGTCGTTGACAATCGGAAAATCAATCTCACCAGATAAAAGATCTTCAAATTCAGGTAAGATATCATCTTCAAAATCAGGTGACGGAGCAGGGTTTATTATGCCACTTATTAATTTAACCTCTTCTTTTTCCTCTTCCTCTTCCCCTTCCCCCTACGATACATAAATTACCTTGTCAAAATCCAAAACAAGGATAAATATAAGGGATTCTATATATTCTTCGCAACCGAATACATAGCAAGAAAGGGCAATTAAAGGTAAAACTAATTAAGTCTAATAAGATAAAGAAACTTGGTTTTAATAAAACTTGCATGAATACTACTCACTTCCTGTTCATTGATGCTATCAATAGAACCTGTGAAGTGCTCTTTCTCTTCCCCATCGGTCCTAGGTTGTTCAACGGATAATTCGCCATTCTCTGAGTCCCAGAATCACAAACCCAGTCACATAAGATAAATAAAGACAGATGCTCGAAAACTAGAAAACAAGATAAAAACAAATAAAGCTCAACAACTCAACAACAAAACTCTCTACAAAAAAAAAAAAAAAACAAAGGCTATTCTTGTAGCTTGAAGCAAACTTTGTAAATTTAATAGTATTGAATGAAACTTGCACAACCCATTAAGTACCTGAAGTCTTAGTTAAAGTGGCTGATGACCTTGAGGCATTGACATTGATTTGCTTTATGGCATATGCTGCAATAGAAGCAGCAACCAAAAGCCTAATAATCATGTAGATATAAATGTTCTAGATAGGAAATACTTGACCTTTCTATCATCTACAGAGAAAACCCAGTTCCCAAACACTCCCCCACCCAGTTCTCCCCTAAGCCATAGCTCACGGTTCAGACCATCTGACCACTTGAAATGCCACAAGAACAACCCAAAACATACAATAGCTACTACCTTGAAAATACCCAGGTTAGGAAAGCAATAACCAAGCAAAATCATTAGCCATTATCACCTTATAAGGTTTTTAGACCATTCATGGGAGAGAACTCAGCTGGAAAGAATAGACGGTTTGATAAATGGATTTCCATCACAACTGTCGCTAGGAGACCACCAAAAGAAACAAGTGGCTAGTTTTTCTTGAAAAGGATTGAAATTTAGCCAATGGGTGGGACTAGTTTGTTCACTCACTTCATGAGGAGAAGATTCACAGTCAAAGAAGCAAATATACAGACTGAAAAAGACTCCAGAAACTGTAAATCTAAAGAAAAGAATCATGGTCACCTAGGGTTTTTTCTGCCTCTTGGTCGAGGTCTATATGTTATTGGTAAGGCCGTTAACAAGATAATTATCTTGTCTCTATTGCCCAAAAGGAAAATAAAGAAACCATCCACTTAGAGAATGGTGGTACAGACGAAAAATTTGTGGGTACAAACCTCTGGGTCTCAAAAAAATAATCGGAGTCACTCAGTTAAAATATTTTGCTTATAGTTTTTACAAAAAATAAGCTTAATCCGATATCATTAAGTATATTTACGAAACATCTAAACTTTGCCCTATTGTATTCTAGAGCAAAGTTTGGATGTTTCATAAAATTCTTACCGATACAGGATTAAGCTTATTTTTTGTAGAAACCATAAGCAAAATATTTTAAACAAAATGAACAACTCCAATCATTTTTTTGAAACCCAAAATCAGCCCAAAAAAGAGTATGTACCCACTGGTACAGATTTTTGGTCTGTGTATGTACCAGTAGACTTTCTGATCCAGTTATTGAGTCTTTATTGAGGGGTGCTTGTCTACCTGTTCAAGCTAATTGTCAGATTCCTTTTTTTATATTTCAAATGTCCAAGCTGGCTAAGGCGCAAATTTTAAAGAGCTTAATCCCACCATTTACTCAGTTCAATTAAAATAAGGCCATGTTTGATAAGTGTGTTAGGGCTTAGGAGAGGATTGCCAATTCTCTAGATTTTCCAACTCTTTGTTTGGTTGTACAACTAAGGATGGGATTAAGAAGAGAATGAGATTATTAATCCCACACTATTCCTGGATTACTAATACCATGGGGTACTAGGTATTAGTAATCCTGTCCCAAGCTCTCTCATGTAAAATGACCACCTTGCCCATGGTTTTTTAACTCAATATCAGAAATACCTTCCATTACACACCTCACCTATCCACCCAAAACCCTAATACGCTGCTATTTATACACTTCTCCCGCCAAATCCCAATACTCTGCATTTGTTCATTTTGGTGGCACAAGCGTTATCAGATGGATTGGAGGAATTGACTTTAAGTGTCTACAAAGGTGTAGCTGTAAGTCCACACTCTCCTCCTATTTCACACCTTTTATTTGCTAATGGTTGTTTCCTCTTTATGGAATATAATGTTGAACAAGCTTGGTGTTTGAAATAGTTATTTGTTGCTTTGTGAAGTGCTATTTCTTGATGGTCTGAAGTAGCAGTTCTGTGTTCTTGCTTGCTGCTTACTTCTTCACGGACTAAAGTTGCAGTTCTTATTGTACTGCTTGCATTGTTGTCCAAAAATTACAAATTCGTGAGCTGGTCTTCTAGGCAATTATAGACCAAGTTTTCACCCATGGATATAATTGGAAAATGTAATTTGAATCCTATCCCTTGGTGTTCCAATCAAACAAAGGATTGGGATTGGTAATCACAATTCCATGATTTAATCCTTACACAATCAAACACCCACTTGGGATTACACTCGGTATTAATAATCACGTCTCCTTACTAATCTCATCTAATCCAACACACTTATCAAACGAGGCCTAAGAGCCCTACTTTTCATTAACAGATTTCAAAGAGTTGTTAGCACTTTGAAAATTTCAAACCAAAAAATCTACAAAGAGAGAAAACCTAAATCTCAGCTCCTAGGGGTCGACAACTAGGCCAAACCCTTGTGGTGACCCAGTGGTCTGATTAATCCTAAGCTTCCTGAAATTTCCTTTTCTGTTGCAATTTCTTTGGTTGTCTATTAGAATATCTAATACTATCTTTCCTTTTCATATTTTGGGAGGCTTCAGCGGTTGTTTGTCTGCTTTTACTTACTTTATGAGCAAAATATAGTTTAAAACATTATTGTTGCTTCTTTTCGAGTTATAAACCTTACCCCCTCCGTTCCTTTTTAAATGTCCTATATTCCATTTTGAGTTGTCCTTAAATAAGTGTCATTTTGTAAAGTTAGTGGATAAAAGTTGGTAAATTTTCTATTTTGCCCCTAAAAGTGAATTCTCTTTTGAAAAATTAATAAGTAAAAATGTAATGATAATGTCACCATAGAGGATAAGTATGAAAACTAGTATTTTGGAGGTATAGTTATATTGACTCCTAAAACTACGTGAAAGTCAAACTGGGATATTTAAAAAGAGACAGTAGCACAAAGTTGCAACAATCGAGAAGCTATGTGTGGATAAATTCCGAATAGGAAAAATTTAAGAGCTGATGTTCAGAATGCTGAAGAATTGATCTTATAAACTAATTCATGAGTCTTGATAACAAAAAAAAAAAAAAACTCATTCTTGAGTTGAAATCTCAGACTAACGGCTCTATAGTGCGCCAATGTATTACAGAGTGTAGAACATGCCATTGCGCTCAATTGAAATTTTATCATTACAGAATCCCTTTATCCTGAAATCTCTGATTATCGACATAGGCCTCAGGGTTTAAACACTGCTATACCACTAAGTGGCCTAATTTTGCGTCCATTGCAAGTTTTACTACCTCCACCCTTTCCTAGCTAGTTTTCTATTTTTAAATCTCTTTCTTTCTTCTTTCTTTTTTTTTTTTTGTGTGTGTGTTTGGGAGGGGGGGGGGGGGGGGGGGGGGGGGGGGGTTTGAAATCCTTCTATAGCCTATAGGTAGTTCTACAAACAAACAGATTAGATAATAGTCCTAACTTTAATCCGATGCAAAACAAACATGCAAATTAATTACGAATTTCACATCATTACCAATTACCTCTCCTTTCCAACCCCAATCAGAATTCCTTTTCATTAAAGAATTCCTCTTCATTACCAAAATCCACTCTAAACAAAACTTGGTGTCAAACATGCCTTATGTTCAAACGAGGTCAAATATATCGAAACATAAGGAAATGGAAAATCTCTAATTATCAACAGACAAAAAATTAAGATCTACATGTAGGTTGGTCCATTTAGCAGCCTAGTTTTGGCCTGACACAAAACACTAGTAAGGAAAGTAGATGGTGAATTTGTTAAAAGGGCTGGGGTTGAAATTTAGTTCCTGTCATTTGGTTAATGGACTGGAGCATATGGAAGAAATTGGCCAAGAGAAACCCTTCAAGATAACGTTGGACCCCTTTGTCAACCTGGTAGCCTTTTTGGCTTTTCTCTTACATTTTGTTTTACTCCGAAGTAAGGCCCGCAAACGAATGGAGTTACTCGTGACTTGGCTCATTAACTTAAGGTTTGCGTTAACTCGTTTAGTAATCGAGCTGAGCTTGGGGTTGAGTTTTAGGATTGTTTACTAAATGAGACTCAAAAGCTCAACACTCAAAAGCTCCATTGGACTTGCGAAAACTCGGCTCATTTAAAGAGACTCGTTAACTAAATTAGTCAGGCTCAAATCGTTAAGAGCTCAAACGGGCCAAGCTCAAGTTTAGGCTCTGTTAATAAACGAGCCGATCTCAAACACTATGAAACTTAGCTCGTTTGCACCCCTACCATAGAGCGTTTTTATTCCTCTCAGGTTGCATGACTTTTGTGGGACAATTATTCAGTGCTCACATGGGCCCTTTTGTGATACAATTGCGTGGTGCTTCGAAGTTCGAAGCATGAACTCCTCATACAATAGCAACATATACAGTTTTACCAAATACGACATTAATCAATCAATGAAAAGACGAAAAGCTAGTGTATATCTTGATCATAAAACTATGGAACCCACAACCTCATAAGAGCCAAAGCCTTATCCCAAACGCCTCTAGTGGTTCTGGCTCAATCTCGGTGATGTCCATGTCATCCATTGCCAAACTCTCTCTCTCTCTCTCTCTCTCTCTCTCTCTCTCTCTCTCTCTCTCTCTCTCTCTCTCTCTCTCTCTCTCTCTCTCTCTCTCTCTCTCTCTCTCTCTCTCTCTACTATATGGATATGGAGAGAGGTAGTTGGCCACGTTCAGTCGCAGCTCTAGAAATTTTGTAATAGGGGATTCAAAATTTACCTTAACTCTACTAGTTGATTTATTAACCAATAATATATGTACAAAATCTCATATAGTTGTATAAATAGGACGGTCAAAAAACATAACCTCTATTCAAGAAAAAAATTAACTACGAGCTAGGCGAAATGAGAACTTAAAAATGTATACTATTTTAAGAAAAAAATTAAATTTTGCTTTGAAAGTTGTTGTGTTTCGTAGTGTCATGGTTTCGAGAATGGAAGGGTTGAAAATGGAGGGAGTAAAATTTTACAGTTATCCTAAATGAGTTTTCATATTTGTGCTAACGTTTAACTAACGCATGTATTAATCTATTAAAATTCTTTTGAAATAAATTTTAGCAAGTACGTTGGTGTTGACCTTTTCGAAAATATGTTGTTCTTTAGGATGACATGATGAGATTTTTTATCGTAATCTTAAATTCGAAGGAATATTATTCAAGTTAACAGGAGTTGTAATGTAATTGAATTTTTTTAAAGTTTTGTCCGTAATGTTATAAGCTAACTAGACAAAAAAAAAGTTATTGTTATGAATGTGAAATCAACACATTTAGATCATGACAATAAAGATGGAGACAGAACACATAGTATAATACTTACACCGATAGATTCTTCTTTTCACAATATTTTTATTATGATTATAAGCTTTATATATTTGAAGTAATGTGTTAGGTATTCGAATATGAATTACCTGAATTGGTGGACTATAATTGGATTGTGATTGAGTGTTCAATTAGTTTTGGGTTAGATGTTCAATTCTTTTAGAGTCAGTGTTTAAAACTTTTAGAATTGGGTGTTTATTGATATTTATGTTGGGTGTTCAAAGAAAATGTAGCCTATAAATTTTACATGTATTCTAAGCCAAAAAAAATTGTTCGGGTGTTCAGCTGACCATGAAACCCTCCATGTGCAGGTGCCTTTGGCCACGTTTGCTACTCCAAAAGGGAAAAATTCAAAATACCCCCCAACCTATACAACCAAATTCAATTAGACTCTCAACCTTTTAAAAACTTCAATTTTACTCCCAACGTTATATTCCGTTAATCAAAATGCCCCCTTCCGTCCAAATTACTAACGGATTCCGTTAAAGGCTCCGTTAAATAGTATTCTGATTGAATTTCGATGATCCGAGCCGCTCAATGTGTTTAAAACGTGATTTTAAGGGTACTTGCAAGAAATCAACAAAAAAAATGACCAGGAAGGGCTTCATCTGAACAGTTTTTTTTATTGAAGTTCAATAAAAAACTGTTCAGATGAAGCCCTTCCCGGTCATTTTTTTTGTTGATTTCTAACATGTACCTTTAAAATCACATTTTAAACACATTGAGCGGTTCGAATCATCAAAATTTGATCGGAAATGGGGAGGTGTGGATCGATCCGGATTTTATTCAAGTACGGACGTCCGGATTTTGCTTCGGTCTGTACCTCCCCTTTTCGGATCGAATTTTGATGATCCGAGCCGCTCAATGTGATTAGAATATGATTTTAAAGGTACTCGCTAGAAATCAGCAAAAAAAAATGATCGGAAGGGCTTCATCTGAACAGTTTTTTATTGAACCATAAAATAAAAAACTGTTCAGATGAAGCCCTTCCGATCATTTTTTTTTTTGCTGATTTCTCGCGAGTATCCTTAAAATCACATTTTGAACACATTGAGCGGTTCGGATCATCGAAATTCGATCCGAATACTATTTAACGGAGCCTTTAACGGAATCCGTTAGTAATTTGGACGGAAGGGGGCATTTTGATTAACGGAATATAACGTTGGGAGTAAAATTGAAGTTTTTAAAAGGTTGGGAGTCTAATTGAATTTGGGTGTATAGGTTGGGGGGTATTTTGAATTTTTCCCACTCCAAAAATAGATTGTTCTTTTGAGCTTTTTTGCTTTTGCTTTAAGTTGGGCCGGGCTTCAACACAAACCCAACCCAAGTGTTAGTGGGGCTAGCCCAGCGACCTCGCTCGCGGGTTGGCTGCTGACTTAGGTCGAGCTTTGGGAGGTATGTGGGCCTCTGCTCCAAATGATAGGGATAATAACGGCTAATGACTTGTTTTGATAATTAATACTCGCCATGACTCACGAGCATGTTGAAAATATTAGTTAATTCTAAATGTCTTGGCGGGTATTAATTATCAAAACACGCCCTGACCGTCATTTTTCCCAAATGATATGGCCCTTGCTACCAAAGCTCTGGGTATATCTTATCTTTCTTATCTTTATTTTTCTCCGGCCTCTAATATACGTGAATTATTGAAAAACAGCCATTTTATACAGGGGTTCTTCCAAGCCGACCTGATTTGTCACCGATACTTCCACCCCACGGCACACCCTTTCCGCCGGAGCCTTGTTTCAAGTGATGTATCCAAAATACCCCCACCTTTATCACTCGCGTGCATCTCCACGGCCATGGCGTTGACCTGCCTCAATTTACAGCTCCTCTAGTATGGTCATCACTTTGGCACTGCCGCAAGCTCCTAATCCAGTGCGGGAGCGCTGCCACCACACACACAATCACAGACTAGAATTGACGCCCCACCCCAACCGCGCGTCACAAATCACCTCAATGGTTGTGGTGGAGAGAGAGGCCGTCATGTTGGCAGTCCTCGTGGATTGTCGTTTGCAAATTGTCGAAAGTTGGAAGTCCTAGTAGATCTCAAGTTCGAAGTCCTGGTGGATCTCATAAAAAGTTCAGTTTAGTTTGGTGGTTGTGAATTGTGTGATTTGGGCTTGTAAATTGTGGCTGTGAATTCTTATTCACAAGGGGTTGTATAATTTGGAGATGTGAATTATGGGTGTGAATTCTGTAAGGGATGTGAGAGTGTGAATTGGGGCGACATTCATATTCCTCAGAATTCACACCCTAAAAACAGAATTCACATCCACTAAAAACCCTATTTGACAGAATTCACCACATATTAGATAGAATTCACATGCCCTATTTGACAGAATTCACACCCCTTAAAAATAAAATTCACCTTGTTATTTGATGGAATTCACATGCCCTATTTTACACAATTCACACCCCTAAAAAATAGAATTCACCCCTCTAAAAACAAAATTCACATGTTGAATTCATACGCTCTATTTGACAAAATTCACACCATCTAAAATAGAATTCACCCCCCTATTTGACAGAATTCACACGCCGTAAAAAACTGAAAATAGAATTCAAAACCTGTATTGGACACAATTCACCCTCCAAACAGAGTACACCCCTTATTTTAAAGAATTCATACTTCTTAAAAATAGAATTCACACCCTTAAAAACAAAATTCACCGCTATTTGACAGAATTCACATGTTCTATTTGACAGAATTCACACCTTAGAATTCAGCTACTAAAAACAGAATTTAACCTCCTAAAAACAGAATTCACACCCTCTAAAAAACCCCTGAATTCACTTGGACTTTTATGAGATCCACTAGGATTGACTAGGAATTTGAGATCCATGACGACTTTCAACTTCCATCCGCAAGGACTTCCAACTTGAGATCCATCACAACTTCCAACATGAGAAACATGGTCAACAGAACTGATTGAGATTGAGCAACAGTAATGATTTGAATCACAACTCGATGATTTGAATCGCAATCACCGTTTCAATCGTAGTCGATCAACTCCTCTCGCTCCAATCCTCGCTCTTCCTTGCCGCCGTCCTAAATGAAATGATCGACTAGTTGCCAGCCGTCATAAAAGAGGAGCAGAAGAAAAACATTAAAACAAGGACATACTTGTAAAAACACTTTTAAAAAGGAGCTAGATGGTATACCGCTACAAAACAGGGTCCGCAAGGAACGACAACAAGAAAATAGGACCGGCCGGTAATTTCCGGTTTTATACATGGATGTGAACCCTGTATCTTGATGAAGATCAAATACTAGTTCTTTTTTCCCCACTAAACGATATGCAAAAAGGAAGAAAAGAGAATAAGGGAAAGTTGCACTGTACATCAGTGCGAACATCCGGTCTCTCACAAGAAAGCGCCTCTTATTCGTATTACATAAATATGGTTTACATTGAAGCTAAAGCAGTACTAAAAGAATCTAGTTAATCAAGAGACAGAAGAAGTTCAAACCAATATATCATTTAGTAACTCAGAAACCAAGCACAATCATGTACGTAAACGGCAAAGGAGGCACTGCAGGCTCTTGCTTACAGCAGAATTTGGTAAACGGCAAAGGAAATAGGCTGATTTCAGGCCTTGAACACTCGCCACGGTGATGGGGAGCCAGTAGAACTTGTCGTCTCCAGGTGATGCTGCAGATTGTTGAAAATGGATGCATTTACACTCAACTACACGCCTAAAGATTCCGAGTCAGTACAATGACTGGTTTCAAACAATTTGGACGACAAGCGATCTCTTATCTCGAGTATACGGTCTTAGTAGCATGTTGATTTTGGTGCTTTGGTGAAACTGCAGCTAATATAACAATCCCACTTAGAAGAGCCAACACAATTCCTAAACCGTTGACAATCATGGACTCCGTTGAATGCTTCAATACATTTCTCTTTGTTTGCAGGATTGTCAACTTCTCCAATAGCCCTGTCTCAGCTGTCACCACGGCTAAGCCATAGGTATATAGACCCAGGAAGATGTGCCAAGGCAAGACTTGAACCCTTGTCGTTCGCCTCTCCCCTCTGTGCCAAAAGCTCAAGAAACCCATTAGCCACTGCACCCAAAAAGAGCAGAGATAGAACATCAGAAACTGCTCTTTTAAACGTAACACAAAAAGAGCATCATGTAAAGGATTATAACTCAGTTCTCAAGTACTGAAATTTGAGCCAAAAATTTGCATCAGTTCATCATGCAAAGGATTGTATCTCATTTCTCCAGCATCGAAATTTGAGCAAACAATTTGGGGAGACATGGACCATTCTGCCTGTGACTGTGAGCTAGTAATGTGTCTGGTAGGTAAGCAAGGCAACTTAACCTCAGCAGCAGCAGAACTGTATTGTCTTAATCCTGTCACGGTTAACTTGCTGCCCCTCTTAAGAGCGTAACAGATTTGATAACAGCATAACTGTATCTTCTTAATCCCGTACGGTTGAGTTACTCTTACTATTAAGAACCTTTAAGCTCTCAATGAACGTTACGTTATTCTTTGATTATTTGCCTCTACAGTCTACAAGGTAAAGAAGGCTACGGTCTCTCTAGCTTAAAGTTAAACCCACAAAAAATGTAAAACTCTCATGACTTGACTGAAACAAGAAAAATATTCGCTAACTGAAAGCCTTCTTCTTCTTTTTCGAAAGGGAAAACTCAAAGCTAGTGATATTGTGGAGGGGCCGGAAACAATAGTGGCACGCTATGAATGCCAATGAGTGTGGATGGCCCATACTTGTAAGAAAGGAAGGAAAAAAAGATGCCAGAAACGTTGAGCTTGGTCTAAAATATTGTGAAAAAAGGGGGAATATTTGACGATATGAAATGAAAAACCGAGTTGGCCTGGTTAAGACTAAGGATTTTGGGATTTGCTCCTTCTTAAGTCTCAGATTCGAAACCTCTTAGATGCTGTAATCCGATGGGGTTAGTCCATATAAGCTTTGCTCTTACTTTAATTGGGATCCAGTCGACGGGTCTTGAACACGCCGGTGTGGCTCTTCGAAATGACAGATCTGTGCTTCAGATTTCATATGTGCTTCTAGGATTTGAGTTTGGTGTCATTGTGGATTCCCTATTACCTTTTCTACGACAGGTTATGTACCGACGTTTTGCCAGGCCTGCACTTGTTTGAGTCTAGGTTTTGGTAGTTTCGGTTCATTCTTTTATCCTATGATGATTTCTGTAATACCTTATGGCTTTGATATATGGAATTGACGAGTCTCAAAAAAAAAATAAAAATCCTAACACAAGGCATTGCTCAGTATGCTATTATGGAATTAAGTACAAACCTGAGCCCCAAACAAGAAAACGCAGATCAAACCCATCCATGAATGCAAACTGAAGAAATTAGCCACAATCCCATCTTGCCCATGGAATTTCGTCCAGATCCCAAAAATCCCACAAGCCAAAGCCACTCCTTGAAGACACAAATGCACCGATTTCTTCAAATTTCTTGAACCCGGCAACCATCTGTGCACCAAAATCGCTGAAAAAATAAAAAACAAAATCCATCAAAACCCAAATTCTCAAATCACTTTCTTCTTCCAATAAAAAACCCTCCCATTTCGTAAAACCCTTTAAAAATTAAAACAATAAAGAAAATGTCTGCTCTGCTTCACCTTCTCCACTGATGAGAATGAACCCAATCACCATTAGCAATGGATGGAGCACCTGTTCAAAAAAAAAAGAAAAAGTTAGCACATAATGCCTTAATAATTGGCGCAAATGCCCTCGCACAATTGCATGTGATGCATACTTGCAAATATGTGCTGTGCATATACAAAAAGTGTGTGGGGATTTACATCATAGATGAGGAGTTCACTGTTGGGAGAGTGAGTGAGGGAACTTGTTTTGAAGCCAAGAGCCCAAATGAGGACAAGAAGCGCAACAGTGAGAGCTGAGAGTCTGGCAAACAATAACAGCAGAGGGATTAGTGAAGCAGAGGCTGTGGCCATGGTTTCCCTTTCTCAAAGACCTCTTCGAGGCTGTTCAGTGCTGTTGAGTGAGTGTGAGTGTGAGTGTGAGTGTGACCACCGACAAAGGTCTAGATCTGCAATGTAGTACCGTACAGAATTGAGTTTTCTATCTAAAAGGACTCTGCTCTTCAGTCTATTTCCGTTTTATATTGAGAATACATCATAAAAAGTTGTGTTATTTTTTAAATTAAAAAATTAATTATTTTTGTGTATAATTTTTGAGTTTTTTGCACCAAATTAAAGTATTAATCAAGATCTTTAATATAGTGCGAAAAAATTTAAAAAGTTATGCACAAAAATAGTTAATTTTTTAATTTGAAAAAAAATAAGAGAAAAGGAGTGAAACTGTCATTACGAAAAGGACGGAGTATTTTCTCAGAGAAAAAAATTTATTGAGTAGGGTTGGGGTCCCATCCAGAACTTAAACTACAGAATCAAAGTGAAACATAATCTTTAACATGTATCTGTGGGCTCCGTCTTCAGTCTGCAATTATTGGTAGGTAGGGAGGGGTTGGTGCATTTTGGACTGACCTACTGTACTATTTAACTTATTATTGGTATTGAAAGCCGCAGGTGTCATGAATATTAATCCTATTTATCAGAATGAAACAAGCATGATTAACAGCTTAGTTGACAGAGTAATATATACAAGTGTATCGAATGATTTTGTGCCCAAACTTGTGAACACACATACCTGTCTCTATAATACTATGTAGGGTACACATATGTATTTATGGACGTCTGTGTGTATGTATGATTAAAAGGCCTGGCACTCAAGTTTGTTCCTTTCTGGTTTTCAGATTCAAAACCTCCTGAGTGTTATCACGGGATTAGTCCATATGTGACTTTCTCCCTATTTCAATTGGATCCTCCGGTACTAGTTGAAAGTGGAACTGATCCTCCTAAGATTAGTCGCATTGTGCGTATGTTAGCCCAGTCACTCTGAGTTATTTAAAAAAAAGAAAGGTAACTAAGAAAATTGAAATCTTACTTCTTTTGCCGGGCTAAGGTTGCAAGTATAGACATGGAGTGGCAACCAAACGGAAGTGCAAAGATGATTTTGGCCCCGCAGCCTCTAACCATGGTGTTCGACCGAAGAAAGGGAAGAAATATGTGGTTCAACGCGGTGCAAGAAATGTACGGGAAGAAAGTGAGCTCAGCGACGATGATGGACGGAACAGAGTTTCCGGAGAGATAATAGAAGAAGAGAGCATACAGTTCAAGGCCCTCGATCTCTTCCTCCTAGAAAAATCCTTTGATGCTAGTTGCAAAGTTGCTTCCATATGAAATCCCAATAGCAGCTTGTGGCATTAAAAAGGTGGTGCATGTATTCGGCATTGAGCTCAATCAACTGTTGTGCTAATTTTCTTGTCAGGTGATGTTTTGGTTTCATTGTTAGTGTGTGCGTAATAAATAGATATTTTCCAAATATCTGTAACCGAAAGCATTGCTTAGTTAATTTCTTTTTTTTTTTTTTAACGGCGAAGCAAAATTTTTATTAATAAGAAAAATGATTACAAAATAAGCTCTTGTTTGTAAGAAGCCAACAAAAAGAACCTCCAATAGGCCTAACTCAAATCACCTAAAGCATCCAAACAGGTATAAATATAACAGTAAAGCCCACAAGAAACCTATAACCCAAATACAACATGAAGCCTCAGTTGCCGAAAACCTAGCCCAAAAACTAGAAGGCATAGTCTATAGACAACATAGGTTAAGCTGGAGACCAACTCATAGACAACATAGGCCAGTCTAAGACAGCAACCCTACTCCACCACCCACCGCAGCCACCTGCAGTGAGACGCACCACTGCCACCACCGTCGCCGGAACCCGGAGAACAAGCCTCTGTTACTGCCCCGAAGAACGGTCCGACCACCCCACAACAAGCAGCCCCACCAGAACCATCCACCGCCAACACGGACACTTCACAGTCCCTCTTGCTTAGTTAATTTCAATCATACCCGCAACAGAAACATAACGAAAACGATGCATAGAAAGACTATTTTTTCAATTTGACCCCAATTCGTACTCGCGGGAGAGCGATCAATTTCCACTTTAACAGGGTGATTTCTATTTTGACAGATAAAATATCCTATCGGAACTTGTTTGAATGCCTGGGAACTTATCATTGTCCAGGTACTCTTGAGGCAAACATTACACCTACCGTATCAGGGCTGTCCCTGAGGTAAAGTTGGAGATGCGGTCGCTTTAGACCTCCAAAATTAAAGCAAAAATTAGGACCCCCTTCTCCATATAAGACATTAACGTATAATATACAAGTTGTTCTGTGTTTTAACACGAGTCAAGTTCTAGCAAGTTTGGCAGCGACAGCGGCGGAGGTTGCGGTGTGATCAGAGAGGTGGAATGGCGTCTGTGCCGCTTCGGGCATCAACAGGGGCTGGTTCTCCGGTCATGGTGGTGGCAGGGATGCGTTTTTTCGATGATGGGGCTGTTAGGGTTGATTGGGGCTGCTCAGGCTGTTTTTATGAGCCGATTGTAATAACTAGGTTTTTTAGACCCATAGGGTGTTTGGGCTTTGGCACTTTTAGGTTTTAGGTGGGTTTCGACCCATTGGGTCATTGATTGGATTTCTGCCAATCGTAGGTTTTGGGTCTTGGATTAGACAGATATTGTTCTTTGAACATGATGTTATTTTTTACTCCTATTAGTCTTGTAATAATTTTTTTGTTGTTCAAAAAAAAAAAAAACATTATACCCTCCAAGTCTGTTAGGTCGAAAGAGGGTGTTTGGGTGATAGCCCCACCTACTGACTAATGAGTATTTGGGTTGTAGATTTTCTTTGTTGTTGGTTTCCATTAGGTTTGGGCTTGACCCAATAGGTGTTATGAGGTTGACATCTTGCCAATCTCAAATTAGGTCTCGGATTAACACATAATTGTTCTTAACTTTGTTTAAGGATATGATGTCATGAATCCTTATTCCTTTTAATCTTTACAACAACTTTAAAGATTAATAAAATTTTCTTTTTGCCATTCAAGAAAAAAAAGTTCATCTTGCTCTTTTGACAAATTATTATTTTTATTTATATTTCTTTGTTGGATTTAGATGTAGACAATTTACGACTCTTGCACCTCTTTGTATTATAATTTAGTTGTTTTAATGGTCGTAGATGTTTCTAGCTCAAGGTTAAAATCTTTTGCACATCGTAAATGTTTTGATAAATATTCTTATTATTTTTAAAAAGTTACACTTTCAATGCACTTTTAAATTAAGAATATATACACATCAACAAACTTCGATGCCTATTTCATAAGTATGAAGATGTCATTTTCACAATTACCGTTTCCGTAAGGTCCATAAGTCACTAATAATTTTCTGGTAGTAATACGTTTTCAATTTTTGATTAGCAAATTAACAGAAAGTCTACACACACAATCTGTGCACAGATTGTGCACAGATTTCGTTGTGGGGCCCACCACGGGTCCCACACAAATCATCCAAGCCGTTCATTAAATGTAAAATATTTTTTCAAAGGTCTCGACAAAAAATAAGCTCAATCCGATACCTATAGGTGCTCGATCCAACCATATAACTTTTCATCATCCGAAAATTTGAATGAAAAGTTAGATAGTTGGATGAAGCACCTATATATAGGTATCGGATTGAGCTTATTTTTAACGGGGTTCCTTGAAAAAATGTTTTACATTTAATGAACGGCACAGATGATTTGTGTGGGACCCGTGGTGGGCCCCACAATGAAATCTGTGCACAATCTGTTTGTGTGTGTAGTAGGGCTCGCAAATTAATAAGAATAAGATAAAGTATGTTCCTAAATAGGAGATTGATTTTAGCACTCCAACTTTGTCCAATGGCACTCCAATTTTTGTCCTCATTGTGTAAAATTACAAAAGTATCCTTCTTTCTTTAATCATTCAATGGCAAAATACCTTAACTACCCTCACAATAAATTAATGAAGAAAGTCATTCCTTCTTTCTTTAATCTTTCTTGTACATGTCTGGCTTTCATTGGCCTGGCCCTTCCTTGTGTTACCAGAATTCCACTACAAAACGATACCCAGAATCACTTAAAAAAAAAACGCATGATTCCAGTTCAAAAAGAAAAAAAAACCATACACCCAGAATTTAAACAACCTTAAAATCCTGCAAATCTTAAAACAATCTTGGCCAAATTAGATGCTTGAATTTTTCTGAAATTCAAGACCATTCCCAGATTAAGTCTAAAAAACACAAGAAGTTCGCACAATGTTACTCCAAAAACCCATACAAATATTCATCATCTATCCCAATAGAGAGCTCCAATCATTCAAGCTTCATAAAGTCCAACAAAAAAACTGAAGATGACATTACAATAGGAAACCGATTTTCGCGCTCCAATCTTTACTGATGGCTTTTCACTTTTAATGTGAAGTTATTAGTAACTTCATGAACAAAGTGAGGTGTCATCAATAAAAAGTGGAGCGCGAAAATCAAAATCCTTACAATATACTATATGTTCTAGCAGTTTCCTAAAGTTTCCTAACTAGTTCCTACCAAAAAGTGGACATCTTCTTTGCACAATTGGTTCTCCACAAACAAATAACAGCACATTCACCAAACAAACTCCACCACGGCTATAGTTCCAGTGAGGTATTGATCTCACATTCAACTGCAAGAAGTAGTTGGAAGCACATATCAATAAAAAAGAATAGTTCAAAGCATCGATTAATCAAAGAAAAAATCTCATGGGAATATACTACAAAAAAAATAATAATCTCACATTGTGTTTCCAGCATATTTATGTTGACATGTTGATTAGCCAAGACAAAATGAGGACTCCTGCTAGTGTTTTCATCCTTATGTGGGCAAGTCCGACTATTATGTCCAATTTGGTGGCAAACACTACATTTTCGGGTCTTTTCCGCAATCTCGAAAGCTGAAGGATCACGGGTGGTAGAGCTATCTCCTTTTCTTTTCTTAGAACCCGATGGTCGTCCTTTGTGGGTTGAATGCTCGGTTCAAGAGTCAATGGAATTGGAGCATCAATAAGTTGAGCAATTTGCTTGAGGCTATCTTCCTTTTCAACAAGAGGCATGCATTTGTATTTGTCTTGAAAATTCTTGAGAAGACATTCAATTTCGCTTCCATTTCCATTTACTCCACCATCCACATTGGTGAATGATCTTATATCAATTCTCCATTGCGGATGTATATCGCTAAGTAGCAAGCTTTCACCTTTCTTGTTAGTCATCATGTGTGCACAAGGTAGACCCATGGTCTTTGAAAAATGACCTCTACAAGGACCCAATATAGAAGATGTCGCCAACTCATGTTGTTTGAAAAGCTCTCCAAGAGCAAAGTTGGACACATGACTAACAAGTTCCTTCAAAATGGGAATTCGAAATTTATGTGTAACTCGAAGCTTTTCACTAGCAATCTTTGCCTTGATCTCATTGTATTGGTTCTCAATTGCAAGACAAATCTTTTCCCTCACTTCATTGAAATTTCCCGTGGAAACGGTGAGATATTTCTTGAGCATTCCATGTGCACCTTCAGCCCTAGAAGTGACACGATTTCCAAAGTGTAGATGTTTTCCCGTCCATGCATGTACAAATCTCTCTTTGAAAGGGAGCCAATTATTCTTGATGTAATTAAGAACATATTCTTTCTCTTTGTATTCAACTTCAAGAAGACGCCAAGCTTCATCAAAGGAACTTTCATCTGGAGATTCAATTAAATTAGTCCAAGCCAATAAAAAAGTCTCCCAATCTTCTCCTTTTTCAAATTGAGACTTACACTTTGAGAGAACGTTTTTCTCAATGTGCCACACACATAGAATATTTGCAGTTCCCGGAAAAACAACTTTAATGGCATTCATTAATGCTAATTCCCTATCTGACAGAATCACAGAAGGTTGCTGGTCATGGCCCAAAATTTTACTAAATCTTTCCAATGCCCACACGTAGTCTCCTTCTTCCTCTTTTTGCATGAAAGCAAAACAAGAATAAAATGATCCATTGAAACTTGAAACTCCCACTATATCAAGTAATGACATCTTATATTTGTTTGTCTTATAAGTACAATCCATCACAAAGACATAGGGATAACTCTTGGTTAATGCAATTGAAGAAGGATGTGCAAAGAACAAATGAGTCAAACGACCATTTCCATCACGTTTTATATCAAAAGTGAAGTCCCCTTGACCCAATTCATCAAATAATGCTTGAATCATTGTACGACCCACTAATACAACTTTTGTGATGTTAGCCTTTGCATTATAAACCGTCCTTGCTATTGCTTTGCAATTGGGATTACTTTGCCGCAATGAAGTAAGAATTTGTCGAGGAGGAATACCAGCCGTGGTCATTCGTTTTATACTTAGTACCTCTTCGTTTGAAAAACGACGGCAATACGGATGTCCGAACATATCTTTTGACGGTTCATGATTATGAGAGGCATTTTTTATCTCCACTTTCCAACGCTCACTGCCTTTCTTTTTTCCCCACAACTCAAAAGGACAGTTGATAAGGCGAGAGCCCGATATCTTTTTCCTTTTGTTCAACGGAACACTAGTGCCTCGATATTTCCCACCTCTATCGCAACCAATAATAACATAACAGCCCTGTTTTGATTTTTTAATTGTTGTGGCAAAACCTTCTTTTAATGCCACTTTGCGAACCCTATCTAGGAGCTCTTCCCGAGTTAAAAAATTCTCCACTAACAGTGATGAAAGTTCTCTAGACTCACCATTCTCCACAACTGGCATTTTTTCTTCTACACTACCTTACGTACCAAGCCACAAATGACTACCACATGTTACATTTTCTATTTTACCATTTCCATAGTATACAAATAAACCCTAGATTTAGAATCTCAAGCATATTAGGAAAGAAAATTAATTGCCCGAATCATTTGTAGAAAATAAACCCTAGATTTAGTATCTCAGGCATATTAGGAAAGGAAATTACCAGAATCATTTGTAGAGTAGATTGATTTGTAGAACTCCGAAATTTCTTCAATGTTGTTTGTGGCTGTGAGATTCATGATATCATTTAGTTCTGAAAAATCTTCATTCGTAAATCCCATGGTTGTTTGAAAGCCACCAATATCTGGATTCTCACCCTCCATTGTTGAAAAATCTTCATCTGTAAATTCCATAGTTGCTTGAAACGAATGAACTTAGCCCTCGTCGGAGTGGACGGTGTGTAGACGAAGAAGATGGGTACCAGTGAAATGGGTTTTCACTTTTCACCCAAAAAGTGTTGCCGAAGAAGATGATGTTCTGACTGGGAGTAAATAAAATCAAAAAGGGCAATTTGGACACCCAGAAGAAAGTACAAGGATAGTTTAGGAATTTTACCAAGTCAGGCCAAAAAGAGGAGCGCCAGTGTGGAAAACAGGAGCGCCGAAATCATTCTCCTCCTAAATATTGACCCCAATATCAGAAATTTCTGGCTCTGGTCCTGTGCATGACCCACGCCGAGACTCATGGGTTGAAATATGGACGGGCTCGATTGAACGGGTAAAATACAAGTTCTCACCGGATTATACCGAAAAAATTTAAACAGTACTTACCAAGAAACGCATTGGAGCGTCTAATCCATTGTTCCACGAAGAGCAAAGAATCGTGTGATCAACTTTCATAGCTCGACCTGTTCACCTCTCAGATTTTATAAGTAGTAATGGTGGAATTGCCCTTCACACTTGATCTCAGCTTACAAGAACTTGTCGGAATACAAATACGTTAATAGAATTAACATCCTTTTTCACCACACATTTTCGTTGGGTTCATATACTTAGGTCCCGTTTGTAACAATGATAAATGAATGTGATTTGTAAAGAGATTGGATTAAGATTGAAATTGGTAATGAGAAAGAATTGATAATGAGTATGTTTGTTTTGGATGAGATTCGATGATGAAATTATTATTATTATTATTATTATTATGTTTGTTTGAGAGGAGATAAGATGATGGAATTTGATTGATATAAGAAAATGGTAATGAGAAGAGATTAATAATGAGGAGAGGTTGGGATGAGATTACCAATACGTACCATCTCCAAAAGGGTATTAGCAGTACCTCCAAGTTGGGGTCTTAGCAATCCAATCGGATTCGTAGTCTGGACCAATTTTAAAAAACAAAGTATTGATAATACCTTCACTCTACCAATCTAATCCCAACCCCTTGGAGGGTTATCAAACGGGCCTTAGTCCCTCACAGAACATGCCGCAGGTCTGGAGTCTTTCTGGTCATGCTCAATGGAAATTATGTTGGGTTTTGTCCATGTGAAAAAAGAAAAATTGGACTTGGGGTACGTTTCACTTCCCACGTGGTGTGGAAGTAGATACAAGGAACAAGGTTAATTGATGGTTTTTGGTTGTTTCTTTAAAGTGGGGTCATGAAAGGCAATGAGATTTGGCTCGGGCTGTGCAAACACTGATAGAGGCTTCTTGAAGAAGACCAATCGGCAGATTCATAATTGCTATTTATAGCGTGAGCTGTATTTGCCATGCGTGTGCCCCATGAGTTAAAGAAAAAGGGTGGGAGCCTGGGAGGGCAGTCCCTTTGGAGTTGCCGGGTACTACTGGCCGTAAGGTGAGAGGAGAATAGATGTGGGGGAAGAATAGTGACGCGGGGGTGAGTGAAAAATATCGTGTAGAGCCATGGTGTTAATTTGGAGTTCGAGGGTGATTTTTTATCTCACATTTTACTATCTTATTTTTCATATAATAGAATCTATCTCTCCGGTGAAATAGACGTTGAGGCCGAACCACGTAAACATGTTAAGCTGTTAGATGTTCATCATAAGACTATGCAAGTTTAATATCATGCAAGCTTCTTATGAGCTTTATGGAAAAGTTATGATATGCTATGTTTAAGAAGGTTACAGATATTATTAATTTCCACGGTAAAACTTATAACTCTGGTATGGTATCTCACACGAGTTGTACGTTGGCTTATGAAAATTAATTATTTTCCTATAAGTTACGGCAAGAAGGAGTGAGCATGCTGCTGGCTGAGGGACATATAAAAATTGTATAGTTAACTCTTTTGGAAAATTTCAAGTTGGGAATTGACTATTCCCCGTTTTGTGTGATAAGATCACTGTAGGTTGTAAAGTTTGTAAAACGGTTAAGGCTCTGACGATGTTTACTATGTCAATAATGCTTCCGCAGTTTTAAATTTTCACAATCCTTACAACTTTTGGATTGACTTATGAGGTCTTGGGTAGAAGTATGATCCACTGGCCGATCACGATATTCCTATTATCCTACTATTGGGATTGGGTCGTGATAGGTGGTCACCTCCCCCTTCCTCAGTTGTTAAATTCACTAGCGATGGAGCTTTCTCATCCTCTCACAGCAGGGCTGCCTAGCTTTGGCATTATTGCCAAATTAAGATAGTGGTGGGTTAGGTCTTTTGTGGCATGTTGGTAGAGTTGAACATCCCTGAAGTTATTTTTGAATCACTCTGTTTCAATGACTTAAAGGCGCCCATTGCCCATGAGAGATCAGATGCTATCCTGGAGGATATCGTTAGGGCTGCGTCAAAATGGTCGGACCCTTGTGTGGTGCGGTTGGGAGAAAAACAAGCTGCTCATTGGCTGGCCTCCAGCAGTCCAAGTAGGGAAAATTTGTATTCCGCGCACCTGGGCTAGTTAGTTTAACTGTGTGATAACCAGATTTTTAATTTTTTTTTTATAAAAAATATATACATATATAAGTATATACTATCTTTCAGCTGCCGCAAACATCCATAGAACATTTTCCTAGCCCCCATTGAATTTTCGGAATATTTTTTTTAGAACGAAACATGGACGGTTCAATCGGTTCACGATTAGGATCACAGTGTCGGTGGGATATTCCTTTGTATGATTCAGCAATTTAGTCGATCTATCACAGGAAAATTATTGGTGAACCTTACAATGATCTACATCTCCAATATTTTAATGTTGTGGAGTACTCCAGCAGAATACGTGGAAACAATTCTAACATATATTTCCAAATTAAATCTGTATCTTCCAAGTGCTGTCGGCCTATATTTTTCAGTTCCTATTAAATGAGGATAGACAATAATTTAGACAGAGGAGATTGAAATTATTTGGGTTGGTTGGGGATTTGAATCATTTGGGTAACGGAAGTATCTGGATGTGTGTTATTATCATCCTATAAATAGCTTCCTTGTGATCTTTTAATCTCAGTACAACACTAAACCCCTACTTCAATCAGATTCCCTCATTTCATCCAAACACACTCCTTTCCCAAATACCAAAACCACCGTCTTCTCACAAATCCCATCCTTTTCTTTCTTAGTATTATTATCACCATCGTTCGCCGCGTTCCTCTTCCTCTCTCCCCCACAACCCTCTCACTCTCTCTATCATGGTTTTGATGTGTAAATGACCATGCACGTGACCTTGAGACTCGAGCCGTCAGTAAGGATTGTGACGGGCTATGCGGTTTGATCGGTAATTCATAACCATCACCCATGATCTCTATTCATCTTAAAAACGAGTACGTACACACATAATGTGTGCCCATCTTTTAGTATAGCATTAAAATGTGTTACCCAAATAATGCAACCTAGAGGGGGGGTGAATAGGATTGCTAGTAAAAATCACCAATAAAAATTAATCTCTAACAATATATGCAATCAAAATATAGAATGAGAGTTAGAGATATAGAACCCGTTTATAGTGGTTCGATCCGGATTTGTCCACGGTCCGGCCTACTCCACTTCTCCTCAAGCAATTACTTGAAGGTTCCAATAATCTTGAAAAGATTACAACTTGTAAGTCTTGCGGGTGCTTACAAACACCGTATGCCTCTAGCTTTCCCGAGGAGCTAGCACAACCGCAAGAGTTTTGTTCAAAAACTCTCAAAAACAAACACCCAAAATCTGGCCAGATTTTGGTCTTCTAAGGTTTACAAGTGATCTCTCTCAATCACTCACTTAGGATTACAAGTTGTGAAGTATGATGAGAAGGTGAAAGCTCACAACAATAATAAAGTTTTCACACAACAATAAATATGGCAGTGGAAGACAATGGATGTACTATTCTTGGATCTGGGAGAGAAAAGAGCAATATCTTTTTGCTTGGAAAGTGTAAGAGCTTTTGTTGTGATGAATCAATAATTAATTGAAGTGCTTTATGCCCCTGGTTCTGTTCCCTAGCCGTTGTGCTTCAAATCCTGCCGTTGGAGTTTAATTTGAGCCGTTGGATTTAGATCTGGATCTACACGACTGGACGAATTTTGCCTTAGCCGGTCGTCCGGTCGGTCGACCAGGTGGTCGTCCGGTTGGTCGTCCGGTGCCCTCCGGTAGACACACTCTCTGGTTTGACAGCCGGCCTGTCAGCCGGTTTGTCAACCTGTAGCTCAAAAATTTATCTAAATAAATCCGTTAAGGCACGTATTGAGCTCAATAAGTCTATGTGAATATTAATCATTGAATCCATGAGACTTTATGCTATTTTTTTAAGGTCACGAAAATATTTAGTCCGTAAAAGGACTTTTCGATAATTTTGCATTTTACGAATAAAAAATCATTGAATTAATCATCAAAATAATTAATAGAGATACATATAATTTTCCAACAAATTATAATGCATACATTTTTCAACAAAATGGAACCGGTTGATACATACCTTCTAGGTATCCAAATTATAGGCATTTTCTTTTGTCAAAATGGTAATAACTTCATTGATCGAAACAAAGATACACAAGATAATCACTTTGAATTAACATCTGTTGTTAATCAAAGGACTAGAAAGCTACAAACAAATCACAACTACCTCCTAGCTAAAGAATGGACTACCCCATTCGCACTCCTACATGCAAAACGAGCTTTGCTATCCGCAGAGACGATTTGCAGAGAACCACGCAGAGACAAACGCGTTTGGCCCCATTTCGGGTCCCGAAAAAATCTAGAAAAATATCCATAAATTTTTGAATATTATTTTATGGGGCCCCGTAAAAAAACAGCTCCAGCGGATATCAATAAGTATTACTTTTGGATTCGCAAGGGCGAACTGAGCAGTTTCACCCCTACGAATCCAAAAGTAATACTTATCGATATCCACTGGAGCTGATTTTTTACAGGGCCCCATAAAATAATATTCAAAAATTTATGGATATTTTTCTAGATTTTTTCGGGATCCGAAATGGGGCCAAACGCGTTTGTCTCTGCGTGGTTCTCTATAAATCGTCTCTGCTGTTAGAATTTTTGATGCAAAACAATACTCACCCTAATTATAAACCCAAACCGTTTTGCAATGAGGCTGACAATTAAGCCAATCATCTGATTCATCATGGGATTGCTGTCGCCATCGTCTTCCTTTGTTAGAGAAACCATCACCATCACCACCACCACCACCACCACCGGGATTTAAACTGTCATATCAATGTTGAAGAGGAAGCCAAGATTAAAAAAAAAAGAGAGGAAATAATGCAAAGAAAATCTCAAATCTGATATCGAGAGAGAAAAATCTTCACCATAAAGGTGGGGTTATTAAAAAATGAAAAAAAAACCATCATCATGGAGAAAAATCTTCACCAATATAATCAAGGGTAAAACCCGGCCCTCCCCTCCCGCTGCGGCATTGGTTTGGTCAAATTGTCATGGATTTGGTTTTCATACATACACACTCGCTGATGTTGCAAATAATGCATGGATCGAGTTAGTATGTCATTTCTATGCGGTCTAGGTGGCGAGACTATATATTTTGATAATAATTTTTTTTAATGTAATAATAGTATTTTTAGAATCGTGGGGGGCGATCGACCACCCCTACTAGCCTCCTGGCTCCATCCTTGCATATTGGTAACACACTTGATTCAAGTGTGACTTGGCATGTCATGGTGCATTTTGGTTTCCTCATGACATGTCATGAGGTCTCCTCTTATGCTCATCTCTTCTATCCTTCTCTTTTCTTCGATGTACTCATTATCAAGTTTCTTCAATAATAATTTTGTTGTTTAAAAATAAAAAAGAGTTCAACTTGGCGTGATACTGAGATGAACCGATCAGTGACGTGAAATTGTTTAATTATCGATGTCTATTTGGATTGATATTTAATTACTAGAAGATTATGTGTGGAGCATGAAAATATTATAAATGCATTTAGTCATACTATTGTCAATCAACTTAAACTTTTATTTATTTTTTTTATTTTCATGTGTGAGCATGTTTACGGTGGCGAGATTGGTGGAAGAATTTGTTTCGTAAAGAGATATTCATAATATTTTAAGGACAGGATCGTCATTTATTCATACTTTTTCATTTTTTAGAGACTTCTTTTAATTTGAGGATCATTTGGTGATCGTACATGTAAGATTAATAAAGAGACGAATCGTTTTATTTGTCCACATTATAAAAATCTGGTAGTCACACTAATTCATAATTTAATGCAGGAATTAGACGTAGAAACTTAAGGAAAGGATAATATTCCAGTGGGAGCACGTAACTTCTGTGCTCCGGTCCCTTGCCACTGGGTCATGTCACACATAGTAGCGGCCGGACGAAAAGTTAGAGAATGTCCAAGGGTATTTACCACGTGATGTCTCAACTCCTCTCCTCCACCTCACATTTATGTGACATGCACCACAAGCTTTGCAAAGGCCACGCAAAAGTGTACGTAGTTGCTAGGGTATGGTGGTACCACATTGCAAGGGCCATGGGGCCCTAAATGACGGCTCACAACGATCGCAATCAAAGAAACAACACAAACAGAGAGAAATAAACACAAGCCCAAGGCTACAGACATTGAGCCCTCAAAAGCCATGCTGGGGATACAACTTCATCACATAATTTCAGGCACAATTGTATTTAGAGTTGTTTAATGAACATAGACCCACATGCATCAAATTATTTTCAGACACAGATGTTTCTAAAATTCTACTTTGAAATTGTTTCACTAGAACTGTTTAAGGCCTCAAAATTAAAAAAAAAAAAAAAAAATTAACATTGATGCAAGGTTCACGTATTATAAATTAAGCACCTTTTTTTTTTTTAGCAGTCTTCTATACTTTAACCCCGACAATATTTGAGGAGTAAATAACCTCTTATTAAAATTTCTCGTTGATGTTTGGATGGCTGAATCTTGAACAGTAACAAGAATATTACTGATTATCAGGAATCAAATTTTTAGTCATTCATTATATACAATGGTCGGAATTTTGAGGATGAATGAGAATATAGTAATTACTACTTCATCCGTCCCGATTTGTTTGTCCACTTTTTTACTTTGTCTTGTCCCAATTTATTTGTCCGTTTGACTTTTAATTTAAATGAATAAAATTTCCCTTTTGCCCTACTTTTTTTGAAATAAAGTAACTTTTCAAAAAAGGCGAAAGGTAAATATTGGAAAGTAAACTATTTTTAAGTGTAATAATTATGCTCCCTAAATAAGTTGGATTCTCAATATTGGACAAACAAATTGGTACTATTTTTAGGTGTAATCATTATGCTCCCTAAATAAGTTGGATTCTCAATATTGGACAAACAAATTGGGACGAGCTCTATGGAAGAACCTTAGCCCCCCCTAAGGTGGAAATCTTTGCTTGGATGGCTTTGCAATCCAAGGTGGCTACGCGTTCTGTGCTTTTGGGTAGAAATTTGATTCCAGAGGGTCAATCTACTTTGTGCCCTTTTTGTTCGCTACATTTGGAAACTCCGCAACACCTATTTTTGCACTGTCATTTTTCGTGGGATGTTTGGTCACAGATTCTAGACTGGTGGCATTTGAGATGGGTGTGTCCCGCATCTCTGGAAGCTCATTTCGGGTGGTGCAGATGGAAAGTAGATTCAGAAATTTGGAGAAAAATTTGTGGGAAGTTACTTTCTTTGCGACGTTGTGGTCTTTGTGGTTGGCGAGAAATGATTATGTTTTTAACAACGCCACATCAGGAGCTGGGATTGTGGGTGAGCAGGTTAAAGCTAAAGTTGTTATGTGGATAAAGGCAAAATTCAACATTAATGTGTACACGGTCGAGGAATTTAAGATTTTTTTGGATGGAATTAGAATGTTGAAACTGTAAATAGTGTTTGCAGTGGTGTATGAGGTATTTGTTTTTCCTCCAATTTTTTGTTGGAAGTCATTGTAAGGGGCGTGGTTTTATTTTCTGTTTTTGTTGCTTGAATGTGTAAGTTTGTTTAGCTTACATTGTTCGAGCCCCCTCGATGTAATTTCATTTCGGTGTTTGAATTAATTCACTAATCATATTTTGGAAATATTTTTTTTGGGAAGCCGATAATGCCACAATATTTGTTCTTAATGCCACGATCAATAAAAGTGTTAGGACCTTTTTACCCTTATTATCTTGTTTTAGTGCTTTTGTCGTTCGGAAAGCGAACCCTCTCTCTCTCTCTCTCTCTCTCTCTCTCTCTCTCTCTCTCTCAGCATCACCATTTGTGATGCATATAAATCAGATGGGTAGGATTATATCAAAATGTATCACATAAATTAAACGAAAGGACCAGCTAGCTCTATCCCATTTCAACACCCATAATCAGTTCTAAACCACACAAAAATTAATTGAAGAACCCATTAGATCCACAAGTCGATCGACAAACATGAAGCTTGTACTTGGGAACTAGTAATATGAATTTGAAATTAGTCTGAAATGCATACAACAACATACCCCAAAACCTTGAAATTGATTCAGGGATGACTATATACTCTTAGGGAAATGCTACAATACACACCCCTTTTTTTTTTGGTATATCAAAAATTCAATTAACTAAAAAAGCAAGGTCCACAGCAGTGTCATAACAAAGATAAAGGATAAAATAGCTCGAGATAAGTCCAAAGAGCACGAATCTAAAGCCTACCTAAGAAGAAGGCTGTCTTTAATCCAGAATTCCCGCAAGGAGATGGGGGTGTAGTCCCTGCAATAATCAGGTCGTCATTTTGTTCGGCTCCCAACCTTCATTGAAACACACCAAAATGTTATGATTTTCAAAATATTATGAATATATTGCTAAAAGTTATGAATCATATTGATGAAAAGTTACAAATTTTTAGTATAAAATTACAATACAAAATAAAATGTTATGAATGACCGGTCATACAAGTAATTTTTTACACAAAGAAACGAAAGATCACGGGTGTAATTTTTTACAGCCTTGATCCGAATTGCTGGCTTCCTCATCTTCCCAATTCAGGACAGATCACGGCTATGTGGAGAGATATATGCTCCATAGGGAATGCGTCTTCGGGCATTGGTTCTATAATTCAAGCGGGGTTCAAAGTTCAAGTGGGGTCAGGCCAAGAAACGTTGTTTTGGGATCATATTTGGTTGGGGGAGGTGGCTCTCAAGGAGGTGTACCCCAGGTTGTTCCGAATATCCACTCAGAAGGACCAAGTGAGCAGGATGGTTAAGGAAGGGGCAGGTGAAGGCAGTTGGAATTTATTTTTCGGAAGACGTCTATATGATTGGGAAGAACTCCAAAAAGTGGAGTTACAGCAAAGGCTAGAAAATGTAACTTTGGACTATTCTAAAAAGGATACATTACAATGGATTTGGTCTTCAAACAAGTGCTTCTCGGTGAAATCTGTATATGATCAATGGGAGCAGTTGGTCCAAGTTAAAAATGAGGTTTTGGGGTCTTTATGGAAGAACCTTAGTCCGCCTAAGGTAGAGATCTTCTCTTGGTTGGCTGTACAAGGGAGAGTAGCAACTAGATCTCTTCTCGTGAGCAAAAATGTGATTCAGGAGGGTCCATTGTCTAAGTGCCCATTCTGTGTTACTTTTGAGGAAACCCCGGAACACCTATTATTGCAGTGTCAGTTTTCATGGAATACTTGGTCTCTTATACTGGGGTGGTGGCAAATGCTCTGGGTCTGTCCCCCTTCTTTGGCGGACTTAGCAAATTGGTGGTTTGACAACAGGTTTAAGAGTTTAGAACGGCACATTTGGGAGGTGACTTTCTCTGCTACCTTATGGTCTTTGTGGCTTGCAAGGAACGACCTTGTTTTCAACAACGTGTTACGGTCAACTAGCGAGGTTGGGGACCAGATTAAGACAAGGGTGGCTATGTGGATGAAAGCCAAGTTCGTAATCAAGGTGTACTCAGTTGAGGATTTTAAATGTTTTCTAGGAGGTATTCGTAAGCTCAAGCTCTAGTTCGGAGGAGTTGCGCATCCAACCTCTGGCTAGGTGTTTGAGTTTTCACTTCTTCATTTTGTTTCTCTTGTTTTCGGTTTGAGCTAGTTTGCTCATCCCTCTCCTCCCCTCGATGTATCCCTTTCGAGATTTATAAAATTTGTTTCGTTTGCCGAGAAAAAAAAAAAAAAAAGAAACGAAAGCAGCTAATGAGTGTAAAATTGTCCAATAGCGTAAATAATCGTGAAGCTAAAGCAAGAAGTCGAGGCAGTATAATTTATTGGTTCAGAATCAAAATTTAGTTATTTTAAGAATAAGATTGTTATTGGGTAAGTGAAGGATGTGGTGCATTTAATTTAGAGATTTAGAAATGTGATTTTTCTAGCTGAACATGTCATCAGAAATCATAGCGAAAGCCCCAATAAACTTTTGGTCCACCAATTTATATGTATTTGCGTGGTCTATTGTACATTATTATCAGGTGGGAAAACCAGTTGGAGCGCTATTAATTCGTAAGCAATTATAAGTATATTCTTGTCTACAAGATTGTTAGGAATTAAGATCGTACGCAATGTTAAGATCTCCTGCGTGATTCTTCAAGTGATGATCCTAGATGAGATCAAATTAAGATGGAAATATTAGATGATGCAAACCTTTTGATTTTTCAGGAAACTATATATGTACATTATTCAGTAAAAAATTAGATTAATTGGATATCGTTATACATCACATATTTGTCTTAAGAACAATGATGTGGGAGAATCCGACCATTCATTCTATGTGATTTTTTAACTTATATATGTATTACACTTTGGGGTTGACAAATAAATGAATCTGACGATAAATGAGATCATGCATTGTGAGTCTTATTTTGGTCAATATTATAGTCACATGAAATATTCATCACCTAAAAGATAGGGACTGCCATTTGTACATATGAAATAGACTGGAATAAATACAGATGTACCGGGACTAGACCTGGGTAACAGGTCGTGTCAGGTCGTGTTCGTGTCGTGTCAGTCGAGTTCATGTCGCAAACCACCCAATCCGAACCCCACCCATTTAGAATTCGTGTTTCTCGAGTCGTGTCATTTTCGTGTTTCGTGTCAGAAATGCTCAACCCTAATCCGTTAACTTCGTGTCCGATTCGTGTCGTGCTATCGTGTCCGTTACCCAACTCTATATAAAATTATAGATATACCATATATTATAAATAAATGTTCGTGTTAATGGGTGACACAGATTAGTAACCATATTGGTCGTGTCAATTTCGTGTCTCGCATGTTCAACCCGAACCCGATCCATTTAGAATTCTTGTTTCTCGAGTCATGTCATTTTTGTGTTTCGTGTTAGAAATGTTCGACCCTAACCCGCTAACTTCGTGTCCGATTTGTATCGTGTTATCGTGTTCCGTGTTTGTTGCCCAGCTCTAACCAAGACGAAGCCACCTTTGAGGGTGGGGTAGCCTAGGCCACCCCTAACCTCAAAAATTAAACTAGACACCATGAGCAAAGATAAATAGTTTTGTAAATAAAGCCAAAAAAAAAATTTGTATATTCATTACTTTACACTCCTTATACGCGAGACTCATAAATAAAACAAACTTATGAGAGTTTAAGGTGATAGATTTTTGCACTCCTCATAATATAAGTATGAGAAAAGTTTTTAAAAAAATGGTTTGACCGTGAGATGCACATCACCAATGCATATTCATCTCCGACCATTTTGCTTCTCCGTGGAAGTGATTTTAATGTATATTGGAATATTTTTAATTTAAATTTAAATTCAAAACTATATTTAACGAAAACTTATTCATGTAATCATGTCAATACATAAAATTTTAGATTTTAAATCGGCCCTCACTCCGCGTAGATCCTAACTCCGTCTCTGCAAATGTAATGCCATATCCCTGCATTTCCTAGACCAGAATAAGAATCACAAACACTGAGTAGTATTCAGCGCAAACGACAAAAACTACTTTCATCTAATTAAAAATAAGAGAACTTCAAATCACGCAATATCCAATTAAAACGAAGACAAAATGTATATATCACATAACCACGTTCATGGAATCTTCTTTTCTTTTTTGGTATCCCTTTTTGTTACGGTGCGTGACGCTCAGGATGACGTGCTTTCAAGCTGATGGAATCTGCTATTACTAGTGATCGTATTTCACGCAGGACTCAATATGACAGGTTATCCAATTTGTTTATATTTCTTACAGAGAAAATCTAGCACACAGATAAAGGCATTTATTAATTCAAAAGTTTAAAGTCCAAGAATTAAAAAGAATCCAGTTACTCACCGGCTGAGGTAGCCAGCTCCACGTATATGTATGCTTCAATTGGCAAGGACAAATGACAGCATGAAAAATAGAGGGGAAATAACAATAGAAAGAGAAACATTCAAAACATGTCAGCATGGAGGAATGTCCTTGGGCCATGGCTTAGGTGCCGACCTAGTCGGGATGTTGGTCGTCGATTATGGTGGCGTTGTTTTGCCTTTTGTTCCTGTTATATTGCTTCTTGGTTCGTTTCTATTATTATTATTATAATTCTTCTTCGCTTTTTCCAAAAAATGGATTTGTACGTATATTATCAATGCACAAAAGCCAAAGGGTGCTTGGGAAATTATTTTTTCTCATGGGGTAAGGACATGTGGCCACCCCTTATTTGTCGTGGTTAGTAAATACCGCGGAACTTTAGTGTTGATTAAATTAGATGATTTGACATGTGGTGTGGTGTGATTGTTGTGGAGTACTGCTCAAAAAGCAATCAATAACCATCTTTGTGTTCTGGGTGGTATCGGAGGGGTGTGGTGTGTGGGTTTTGCGAGTGAGATGTCTAAGTGGTTTAGTTTCAGGTTGGGAAGGTTTTTGTGGCAGGGTGAGATCGTGGAGTGTGGCTGCTGTTTGTGGTTTTTTGGTCTGCCTTCGGTAGTGATTTGCTCTTCTATGGTTCTGTTTCTGTTGGTCTTCTAATGGTGGGTTGCTGCTTTGGCTGTCGTCTTAATTTGTGCCGGTGCTTCTAGAGTTCTGATCATAGTGGTTTTTGGGCTGCTGTTGCTCTTAGGTTTCTGGTATGCTTGGATGTCTTGCTGATGTTGATTTTGGGCAGTCCTTTGGCATCTCTTGTGTTTCTGTTTGGTCAACAGAGTTTTGGGTGATTGCTGCTTCTCGCTCTGGTTGCGGAGGAGATTCTGGGCTCTTCATTTAACTATCTGTTGGATGTTTTTATCTTTATTTTTGTTATAGGTCTTTCTCTCTTCTTCGTGTATCATCATCACGAAGTCGAAGTGGTTGTTTTGACTCTCATTTTTTCTTCTTCGATATTTCCTTTGTCGAGTTTCTGATAAAAATTTGTTGCCGATCAAAAGAAACACCAAATGCTGCATGAACTCCACGTCGATCTGACAGGACATGCGGTATGAAAACCAGTGAACCATTCTGTGGTCCATATCATTTATAGCAACTTACGTTGATCTCTGATAAGGATTCACGTACACCGAAAATAGAAAACCTAGCTATTATATCTGTCTATATGAGGGCTCCCTCTCTTTGTTTGCCTTTTTCCTCTACACGACTGATATATGTTAAGAGTCCTTCTATGGACACAGATCAATTGGGCGCCGATTGTGCACATACCAGCATGCGGGGCCCACTTCAGGTCCCGCACAGATAACCCGAGTCGGTCAAATGGTCAATGATGTTAAAATAATTTTTCGGGTGGCTGTAGTGAAAAATCAGCTCAACCGGATAAGTGAAAAATTAGCTCAATCAGATAAGTATAAGTGTTTTATTCAATCTTTCAATTTTTCATTTAGATTATAGGATCCCGAAAATGTACAAACCGAAAGTTTAGTAAGGCCCCAAAAATTAACCAAACCATTGCAAAAAAAAGAGAGCAAAGATTTTGGATGTGGTGCAACAGAAAAAGGAAGCAAAGAACAAGACGGTCCTTGGCTTTTACATTTGAACTAGTGAAAGATGTTGGACTCGGAGTACCCTATGGATTTGGTTACACAATATCACTCTCTGCGACCACTCTGAAAATAGACTTGTAGGTGCGACGTCGAATGCCATAAAAGACATAATTGAAATCCTTCCTAGCTACCACCAATTGATTTTAGGAATATTTAAATATCCATCCTCTTTTTTCATACCATGTAAGAATTCATCCCGCCCTTTTTTCATGCTTATGATTTCATCCTTTTAATGTGTGAATTACCTTTTTTACCCTTTTCACTATGATATATATTATATTATATTGCTTTTCTAATTTAGTGGGATTGGATTGGATTATTTTCCCAATTTAATGGAATTGGATTCGATTATTTTCCTAATTCAATGGGATTTGGTAAATTTCAATATGATTGATTACTTTGTTTTTAATCATGAAATGTATTTGAGGAATCGATATTTTTAGAAATATAACATGATAAGTTGACAACATCTTTGCATTTTTTCTTCGTTCTTCGAGTTGGCCAATGAAACATGGCTAAATTATCATAAAAAAATTATATAACATGACATCCTCAAGCCATTACATGGTTAAATTATTATGACATTACATGGTTAAATTACTAGGACATGACACGGTTAAATTATCATGACATTACACGGTTAATTACTTATGATTACATCCTAAAATTCTTGGCCTATATAGACAAGAATTTTGGGATATAAATTACTTATGATTTCATCCTAAAATTCTCGGTCTATATAGACAAAAATGTTTGGATGAAAATTACTTATGATTACATCCTAAAATTCTCCACCGATATAGACAAGAATTTTGGGATGTAATTACTTATGATTACATCCTAAAATTCTCGGCGACAAGAATTTTGGGATGAAAATTACTTATGATTTCATCCTAAAATTCTCGGCAGTTAAATTGTCATGACATTACATGGTTAATTGCTTATGATTTCATCCTAAAATTCTAAGCCTATATAGACAAGAATTTTGGGATGTAAATTATTTATGATTTCATCCTAAAATTCTCGGCCTATATAGACAAGAATTTTGGGATGAAAATTACTTATGATTACATCCTAAAATTCTCCACCGATATAGACAAGAATTTTGGGATGTAATTACTTATGATTACATCCTAAAATTCACGGCGACAAGAATTTTGGGAGGAAAATTACTTATGATTTCATCCTAAAATTCTCGGCCTATATAGACAAGAATTTTAGGATGAAAATTACTTATGATTACATCATAAAATTCTTGGCCTAAATAGACAAGAATTTTGGGATGAAAATTACTTATGATTTCATCCTAAAATTCTCGGCCCATATAGACAAGAATTTTGGGATGAAAATTACTTATGATTTCATCCTAAAATTCTCGACCTATATAGACAAGAATTTTGGGATGTAATTACTTATGGTTACATCCTAAAATTCTTAGCCTATACAAGAATTTTGGGATGTAAACATAAATATTTGTACATCTCAAACTATCCTTATATGAATTGGTCTGCGCAGCGGCCTAACAGATTTCGTTGGACTAGTTTCATGATAAATGATCCAAATAATTAACCATGAAATAGTTTCATGGTAAATTGTCCAAATAATTAACCATAAAATGATAGGAACATATAGACATATTTCATGATAAATGCTACAAATAATTTACTACGAAATCGAAAAGCCTGTCTTACATATATTGTTTAAAATCAGGCCTATATATGGTTTAAAATATATACATATATACAATTAATAACACTCAAAGGGCAATATCGGTATTAAAAATATGAAAAGGATGAAATCATAAGTTTCTAAAAGGGACAGGATGAATTCATAAGTAGAGAGGACAATAAGGATGAATTTTTAAGTCTCCCTTGATTTTAAGAAAGATGGTGCAAAAGCGGTCTGAAAGAAAACAACATGGAGTATAATGGAAGTAGAATTAATCATTGTGGAACGAAGGTAGAGCAGTTCCAGAAAAGTATACTGTACGGAATATACATGCACCAGGTCCAAATGTTCTTTGGATCCCGAAGGACGGAGCATCACAAAAGAATACTAACTTCATTCTACGATGATAAATGACTACGGACCCGTTCCGCTTTCTCCCATAATTTTCCTTTTAAAAAAAAAGATAATTTCAAAATTAAATGTAACAAAAATAAAAAATAATTTTTTAATTTTTTTTACACCGTTTAAAAGATTTCAATGAGATCTATCAAACAAGATTCATATTCGTAGAAAAATTATTTGCGTAAATACATAATTTTTGAGTTTGAAATTACATTTTTTAAAAAAAGAAGATTTTTCAAAAAAATGGAACACCACCTAAATGTTAACGAAGAATCACTTCCTTCTCCACGTAAGGAGTAATTGGGAAGGAAACAAAGCATTTCGCATTTGAAAATTAAAAGAATTAACATTTTCACCGAATTAATGCTTGACGCCGAATTCTGGTAGATTATTCTTCTTCTTTGAAACAATCAAAGGACAAAATGGTACATTAGGATCTTTTTTGTTTTTTTGATAGGTAAAAAGATATATATTGATAAGGGAAATGCTACGGTGTCCACCCGCCGTTTGGGGACACCGTAACTTTTGGCATAACTGACCATTAAAAGCATAACAAAAACCAGTGATGTGTATAACACTGGCCTTACAAAGACATAACCTCCAAAATCCCCAGAAATTTCTGGGGATTTTGGAGGTTATGCCTTTGTAAGGCCAGTGTTTTGGAGGTTATGCATTTGTAAGGCCAGTATTATACACATCACTCAGTGTTATACACATCACTGATTTTTGTTATGCTTTTAATGGTCAGTTATGCCAAAAATTTAGGTGTCCCCAAACGGCAGGTGGACACCGTAGCATTTTCCTATTGATAAACTCAATAATAGGTACATTGAGAGAGAAAAGAAACAAAGATACATCAACTTAGGCCCCGTTCCAGAACGGATAATAAATACTTATTTTTTAATAAGGCAATTTTAAGCTAAAAAATAACGGAAAGAATAACAGTACAGACAAACTTGCACAGCAGCCACGTACAGCAGGGTATTGCGCCCGTCTCGAGTTCAACAAAGATGATCGGAGCCGCTCCTTTTGTTCAAAATGATTAGTTTATGGCCCCTATAAAAAATCAGCTCAACCGGATGTCGGTAAGGGCATTTACAAAACATCCAATTTTGCTTCAGAATTTAGCCTGAATTCTGAAGCAAAATTGGATGTTTTGTAAACGCCTTTACCGACATCCGGTTGAGCTGATTTTTTATAGGGACCCTAAACTAATCATTTTGAACAAAATGAGCGGCTCTGATCATCTTTGTTGAACTCGAGACTGGCGCAATACCCTGCTGTATGTGGCTGTTGTGCAAGTTTGTCTGTACCTGTAGCAATTCTCAAAAAATAAAGGGTTTAATGAAATCTAAAAATATGCAATATAGATCTTGTTTGAAAGATCTCATCAAGATCTTTAATACAGTGCAAAAAAAAATTAAAAAAATTATTTTTCATTTACATTATTTTTGAATTTGAAAATGTGAAATAAGTACTTATTTTTTAAGAAGGTGTTCTGAAACGGGGCCTTAGGTCATGACATGTTAGGGTTTTGGTGTTGCGAAAATACAAAGACCAAAAAGTATCAACTATGGCTGGATGTCTTTTCGAATGACTGTGTAAGTTATTCACTCCACTTGGTTCTCATTTCTTAGAGTAACTTTTAACTTTCGACACAGTTTTCAATAAATATCTCTTTCCATTTATTACCACTCAACTCTCGAAAATAACTTTATAAGATGTAAACCAAACAAAGTGAAGTCTGTCAAAGAAATTATATATAAGAGAAATTTATAGAAATAGTCCTAATTTCATACGAGTCTCATTTTTATCCTCAAAGTATCAATTGTAATTCTTTTGACTTTTAAGTTTGGTTTTAGTACTAAGTTAGTCCAATTGATAACGTCTGTCAGCCAAACTGAACAGAAAAATTAGATTGAAGGTAGAAGTTATCAATTGGCCGAACCAACTTGCATGGTACGAACTGCAACATCAAAACTGTCATCAATTTGAATTTTTTCATCCAATTTGGTTGAAAAAAGTTATCAATTAGACCAATTTGGTATAAAAACCAAACTTGAAAGTTAAAAGGGTTTTAATTGATACTTGGAAGACGCAAATGAGACTTGAATAAAATTAGAAGGACCATTTATATAAATTTCTCGAATTATAATATCTGTAAATGCAATTTACTCATTTACATCAAAAGTCATTCCCGAAACAGAAAGTCTAAGGTTCCCAACGGAGATCCCGACCGGATTCCCAACGGCGCGCCAGGCCCACTCCGGTCACCAGACGGCTTATTCGAGCTGTCCTAAAATTCTATAAAAAAACCGAGTGGGCTTAAGCAAGAATTAACGGCATCCGATGTGTGTAGGTGGCTGATCCAAACATTCTATACACACAAAAATAGAATGTTTGGATCGGCCACCTACACACGTCGGATGCCGTTGATTCTCAAACAGGCACACTCGAGTTTTTTTTTTTAGAATTTTTTGACGACTCGGATCAACCGTTCGGTAGCCGGAGTGGGCCCGGCGTGCCGTCGGGAATCTGGTCGAGATCCCTCCCGTCGGGAACTGTAGCACCTCTCTTCCCGAAACTACCTAATGAAACAAACTCTTTGAAATTGAATTTGAATTTGAACGAATAAAATTTTATTTTTTTTTGTCAATTGATAAAAGAGATCATTTTTACATCAGATATGAAATACATAGTTCAAACCCGCGACACTACATCAATTACAAGATTCCACGAGGCAACAAAATCCAATAACTCAATCATTACAAGAAATTAACCAATTATAGGTTAGCAACAAAGAAAGAAAGGAAAAAACCCTTTAAGGATAGAACATCCACATACAAGTGGGGAGACTTAAACTCCTAACCTTCTAGTGAGATACAAAGAGAAATGCTACACTTACAACATTTTTCTACAACATGTTTACAACATAGTGATGTGAGTGGGTCACCATGTTCTTTTTTTTTTTTTGGCTGGGTAAACATCACTATGTTGTAAACATGTTGTAGAAAAATGTTGTAAGTGTAGCATTTCTCAGATACAAAAGCCTTGACCAACTGAGTTAGCCTCAATTGGTTGAACGAATAAGATTGAAGACCCACATTCTGTAATTAACCTAATAAATTGGGTAAATTCTTTCCATATATTTTCAAATTGGATACGGCAAATTAAAGATGTCCTCATAAACTTTCCATCCAAAACTTTTGAAGTTAAATTAGATAGAGGTAGAGGACCAATACTTTTGCTCAACATGTCTTTCTCAATTTCCAAAGGGGAAAAAAAAAAGATCGAGATTGAAAAATATGGAGTATTACTTTTTTTTTGCCACGCTCCCACGTTCCTCCTCATCACTAATGACCACTTTGCTTCTGACAATTGACTTTTATACTTCTTTTTTTATCACATACCCTCTTTTTTTGTCATTATTCATGTGAATTTACCTTTTTACCCTTTCATAAGTTCATTTTTTTACACATTAAGGGGTAATATAGTAAATTCACACCAAATAGAGACAAAAAAATGTATATAATAAAAAAGGGGAGTGTAGAAATCATTTTCCTTGCTTTTAATTATATGGTATACATAGATTTGATCGATAGTCATTGCTTGTTGAACCCATATATCCTTAGTTTGATCCTTGTCGTGTCATACACTTTACAATTTAATTTATCCTGAAGGCGTTTGAGGAAGTCAATTAAGAAGCCCTATAGTTTGGTGTTCTTGGTTATCTAATCTTCTATCTTGCTTGTGCTTATGCAGGAAGACCTTGAACAGAGGTGATCTCGATCATCACTTAATTGATGATACCGAATATATATATCGCGCTTATTCAGGAAGACATTGAATAGAAGTGATCTCGATCATCACTTAATTGACGATACCAGATATTGCGCTTATTCAAGAGAGACTCTGAACATAGGTGATCTCGATCATCACTAAATTGACGATACCAGATATGATGGTAGTTTTGTCTTGACCGGTTCAAAACATTTTCTAGGAGACGATGCACTTACTCATTCTATTGACTTAAATTTTTATATTTTCATGTGTGAGCATGTTTACCGGCGGCGAGATTGAGATGGAGGCCGGAAGAATTTATTTTGTTAATAGATATTCATAATATTTTAAGGACTTGGGTCCGTCATTTTTGAAGGTATAAGTGATAAAGTTGTTCATCTATCTAATAGCTTAAACTTTTAAATGAGTTGGTAGTAGTTAACAATATTTTAATATGGTATCAGAGAGTACAATAGATTATGTGTTAGAATCTTACCGCCTACCTAATGTTAAAATATTTACACGGGTATTTAGCCTCCTTATGGAGGGAGAACCTGACTACACATGAGGGGTACTGTGTTGAGAGTTCAAGTGATAAAAGTTGCCCACTCTCTCTAATAATCATTTATTAATAATTTTACGTTTTTCAGAAATGTTTTGTTATTTTATATATAGAATATGTCGAACATAAAAAATCTGGAATTTAAATGCCCAATTGCTGTCGAATGGGAAAATGATACTTTGATGGATAATCACAAATCCTGATCAACCAATGTCAACCCAATTGCTGAGGCAAATAGGCGTCATCAAAACCATTATGCACATGTAAGGCAAGATGGCAACATTTGTTGTGCACTCTGCATGTGGTCTATTATCCGTTATCAGGTGGGAAAATCGGTTGGAGAGCGAGCGTAAGCAATAAATAAATTATCGTCTACAAGATCATCAGGGAATTTCAAGATCGTACGCAATATTGTGAAGATTTGATTGATTTTTTTATTTATTTGCAAACTCTTGGTTGGCCTTCTCTTTCTCTCTTCTGGATTGTTGGTTTGCACATGATTGAATTGGATTTCTCCTCTTAATGATGTTTGTCCTTTCCTTTCTCGGTGTATCCTTATCGTGTTTCTAATAAAATTTTCTTTGCCTATCAAAAAAAATATTGTCAAGATCTCCCGTGTGATCCAAGATGGAAATATTCGATGATGCAACCTGGAGAAACTTTTTAGGAAACTATGTTACATTATTCACGTAAAAAAAATTAAATTAACTAATTGCATCTCGTAGTACGTCACACGATTATATTTGTCTTATAGAATATAATGACTGGGGAGAATCTGACCACTCATTTGCTGCAAGAATGAAGCAGACTCGGCCAATCCAATGCCTGGTCTATGTGATTTTTTAGCTGATGTTTTACGCTTTGAGATTGACAAATAAACGAAGCTAATGATAAATGAGATCATTGTGAGCATTATTTAATTTTGCTCAAGATTATAGTCACGTGAAAAACTATCACGTAAACGCTAGGGACCATTTCTACATTTGAAATAGACTGGAATACAAATGTACAGGGATGGAGGTACCGTTCTGCTTTCTTTTTAAATCTTTTTTTCTAAAAAGAATGTAATTTCGAGTTCAAATATAATGAAAATGAAAAATAATTTTTTAATTTTTTTTTGCACCGTTTAAAAGAGATTTATCAAACAAGATCCATATTGGTAGGAAAACTATTTGCGTAAACACATGATTTTGAGTTTGAAGTTACATTCATTTTCTAAAAGTTCTTTTTTGAAAATCCAGAACACCCCCGGAGCCACCTTTGGGGGTGGGGTGGCTCGGGCAACCCGTAACCTCAAAAAGTAAATTATACAAATCATTCTCTCAAACAAGATCCATATTGATAGGAAAATTATTTGTATAAACACATGATTTTTGAGCTTGAAATTACCTTCCTTTTCTAAAAGTTCATTTTTTGAGAATCCGGAACACCCCCGGAGCCACCTTTGGGGGTGAGGTGGCCCGGGCCACCCGTAACCTCAAAAAGTAAATTAACTATACAAATCATTCTCTCACAATACTTTTAATAAAGGGAAAAAAAGTAAGTACTTATTTTTGTTAATTGAACACACCCTTACTCACCGGCTGATGTGACAAGCTCCACGTATGTATACTTCAATTGGCAGGGGAGTCGGGGACCAATAACAGCATGAAAAATCGAGGGGAAATAAAAATGGAAAGAGAAACATTCAAAACATGTCAGCATCGTTTGAGCAAATCCAAGACTCGCCCCACTAAGGGTTTTCAAAAATAAAATTATTTTTAGCAATATTTTTGTTTTTTGTAATAATATTTCAGTTTTTAAAATAGATAGGTATGCAAAAGGTTGTATTCTGATATAATTATAAATGTTCATATCATAGTAATCTGAATAGGTTGTTCGTTGTCTTTCTTTTCAAAAACTTAATTTAGAGACACACGTAGTATTGGAACATCAATTTGGAGTCGTCTCCTTTTATTTTTGTAAATGGAGGGTAAACGGAGGGGAAAATGACAAGATTTTTTTTTTTGCTCAACAAAATGAAGATTTTATTGTTTGAAAGGGGTACATCGAGAGGAAAACACACTAAGCCCGAAAACGCTTACAAGAGACAGTTACCCATAAACACAAAGAGAAAAGAAAACAAAGGAACCATCAAACAAAGAATTGGACAGCCCCATGACTAGAAGATATTGGAACATCAATTTGGAAGAGATAATGGAGGCACCAAAGGTACCCCCGAATGACCAAAGACCTAACTGACACAAGACCCACCAGGACTAAGGACAAAGAACACCCCAAGATGACAGGAAAGAGATCGACAAAAAAAAAAAACCCCAGGACTAAACCATGATCCATATCTACCTCTGGTGTTGCTCTTTTCATCTCCAACTGTGGAGGGCTAAGAGTGTCCCTACTTTGTCCATGCTCTTATATATCAACTCCAATCCTTGGAGGGCTAAGAGGTTCTTTCAACATCCGTGGTTTGATCTAGCTGGCGATACCTTCATGTTGCTGTTGATGATGTTCTATTTCAACCTCTGTTTCATCCTCATATCAACTCCTTCAAACTTGATGTACCCTTTGTTGAGTTGTAATAAAATTCATGTTGCCTATTATAAAGAAAAAAAAAAAAACTCCTTCCATGGGAGGGCTATGAGGCAGGTGCTGTCTTATTTTATTGGAGCTGTCTATTTTGCCCAATTCTGTGCTGGGTGCTATATGCTTTCTTTCATTTATTGGAGCTGGCTATGTTTTTCTCTCTTTTCAACTCCTAGCTTTGGAGGGCTAAGAGAGGTCTGGGATTGCTAATCTAGAAGGAAAGTGCTGAAAATCCTAAGCTCTTTGCCTACTAAAGTGAAAGCAAGGGTAAAGGTGGATCAGTATGTTAATTTGTTTATAAGAATGCTCCTATATGCTTTACTATTCTGGTGATGTTTTGGGAAGGACCATTAAACCTGTTTCTTGCTGCTCGGAGGGTGTTCCTCCTAGTACATGATGTGGCTGCATATTAGTTGTCTTCTGGCTTGCGGTGCTTCTCTGCTGGTTTTATAGTTGTTCCTATATATCAGGTGTCGATTTTCTTTCTGTGAAGGATCTGCTCTATTTTCTCTCTTTTCAACTCCTAACTTTTGGAGGGCTAAGAGATGCTTTGTGGTTGCCAATCCAGAAGCAAGTTTGCTGAAATGGTCCTAATCTTTTGCCTACCAAAGTGGAAGTAAGAGCTCAAGGTGGTCTAGTTTGCTTTGCTCGTGACTGTGCTCCTTTTGCCTTTCGATTTTTGTATTGTCTTGGGAGGGAACTATCATCTCTACTTTTTGCTGGTCAATGGTTGTTTCCAGCTATGATGTTAGCTTCCTTATCTGGTGTGGGAGATTTTATTTAGGTTTTACCTTATGGCCATATGTTGTGGCCTTTTGTGTCTTCCCCTCTCTTGCTGATGCTCTATTGAAAGTTATATTTTTTCTTGATGTACCTGTATCAAGTTTTTAATAATATAATCTTTTTGCTGATTAAAAAAAAAAAAAAAGAGTTCACTTTGGCCACCGTAAAAAAAATGAAGCCCCAAATGGCACCCTTTTTTTTTTTCAAACAGCGAAGACGAAATTTATAGATAAAGGGGAAAGAGATACAAGGAAACAGAACATAGAAACAAAAAGCAAGCATCTTAGCGCAAGGAATGCATCCTAACAAGGTTGGCACCCATCACAAACGCCAACCAATTGCGCAAACCACAAAAAACAATTGATAAGGAATCAACCGGCAAATTAAACACGACAAAGTTACACCCCACCATCCCAAAATGACACCTTAGAGCATCCCCAATAGGGATGTATTTTAGAAGGGGATGGATAATTATTTTAGATATAAAAAGTGGTTAAAAGTTAGTTGGATGTAAAATATAACCCACTCCTATCCAATGGTGAGATGTAAAAAAAGAATGGATAATTAACTAACTTTCTCTCCTCCTTAATTTTCCTCAACTTTCTTAACCCTAATTCAAGTACAACTTCCGTTGAAAAATAATTTTGGTATCCGGTAATTGAGGATTTAAAAAAAAATTTATTCCAAAAAAAAAAATTCCGTCCCTTTTTTTTACTTCTCATCCACTTCAATTACACCATTTACTCCCATTAATTCTCAACCACATCATTTACTTTTACTCTCCACTCTCAACTACACCATTTATTTCAGTCATTTACTCTCATCCACTCTCAACTACATCATTTACTCTCATCTACTCTTAACTACACTATTTACTGCAGTCATTTACTCTCATCTACTCTCAACTATACCATTTAGTTACCATCTATATATATTATCCTTCCCATTATTCATTCTCACACTCAAATCTATATATAGTCTCCTCTTTCCAAAAAATCATCATGAGCAATGTAACCCAAAGAACATTACTTGGAGAATTTGACGGATCTTCCTCCGATGATGATGAGATTGCAATGGCACAATTGATCATGGCCAGGCAATACCGAAAATTTCAAAGAAGACGCCAACAAGGAGGTCATGTTGGTTCTACAAGCGATCGAGTCTGGATCCCCTATGACAATTGCTGCCAACCAACGACTTAATGCTGATTACTTTTGTGAGTGTCCGCTCTATGACGAAAAGTTGTTTCAGCAACGTTTTCGAATGAGTCGACCCTTGTTTCACAACATCTTGGGTAAACTCCAACAACATGACGTAATGTTCGTCCAAAGGAATGAGGCGACCGGAGCTGCAGGTCTTTCTGGTATCCAAAAGATGACAGCAGTTCTGAGGATGATGGCATACAGGACGCCTGCTGATAGTCTTGATGAGTATCTAAAGATTGGGGAAAGTAAAGCAAGATTTGGGAAAGTAAAGCAGTTGACTCTCTTCAAACCTTTTGTAGAGGCTTTATCTCCATTTTTGAAGCAGAATACCTGAGAAAACCAAATGAAGCAAATACTGCAAGGCTCCTACATGTGGGCAATCAACGTGGTTTTCCTGGAATGCTAGGCAGCTTAGATTGTATGCATTGGCAATGGGACAAATGTCCCACTGCTTACCATGACTTCTTCAGCGGCCGCAGCGGAAAACCCACTATCGTACGTGAAGCAGTTGCATCGTATGATTTGTGGATTTTGCATGCTTTCTTTGGCATGCCTGGTCATTCAACGATATCAACGTGCTTGATCAATCTCATCTCTTTGATGATCTCAGTGCTGGTCGTGCCCCTCCAACCCATTTTGTTGTTAACGGGAGTCAGTACGACATGGGGTAGTACCTTATTGATGGTATTTATCCAAAATGGGCGACTTTCGTCCAAACCATTTCTCAACCACAAGGAAGAAAGAAGCAACACTTTGCAAGGATGCAGGAGGCATGTCGCAAGGATGTTGAAAGGGCACTTGGCGTACTCCAAGCGCGCTGGGCAATTGTGCGAGGACCGGCGTGATTCTGGAATGAGGAAGATCTAGGCTACATCATGAAAACATGTGTCATTTTGCACAACATGACAATTGAAGACCAACGTAATCACGATGCTAGTGATGAAATTACTGAACTTCTTTCTTTCAACCCAATTCAAGTATCGAGAGATGTCATACCTGTATTGGTTGATTTCTTTAAAAATAACCGCAGGATTCGATCAAATGAGGCACATCATTCACTCCGCAATGATCTTTGAACACCTATGGGCCCGTAATGGAGATGAAGAATGAGGTTCCCGTGTCTTATACTTCATTTTCGAGTCTTGTATTTCATTTTCGAGTCTTGTGCTTCATTTTTGAGTCTTGTATTTTATTTTCAAGTCTTGTACTTCATTAGCTAAATAAAATACATTTTATTATCGAATAGTATGCAACAATTACATCAAAGTCAAGATTATTACATAATTGCTAAAGACTATTACATATGACAATAAAAAATTATTACAATCAATAATCGGGAAAAACAGGAAAATAACCATTTTAACTTGAGCTCGCCGTGCATTCAGCCAAGATTTCACCCTTGCGATACTGGTAATAAGCTTTCATTTGGGGGTCTTGAACCAAATCCAAATCCATTTGCATAATCATATCTTCCATCTCTTTTTCCTTCATTACTGCCTTCCTCTCCTCAAGCGCTACCCTCCTCTTATCATTTGCCGTAGTCCTTTCCAAAGCCACGACTCTTCTTACTTCCATTTCAGCTCTCCTACCTATGTAGTTTGGTTGAATTTTATAATAGTGTGTATGCTCATAAAATATCCTTGGCGTGCGGATCAAAATAAAATATCCTTGGAGTAGGTCAGCACCTTGCTAATATCCCAGTGGTATATAAATAGCCATTTGAACCCTCCTCACCACTTACTACGCATAAGAATTCCCCACATACACTACACAAGCTCCAGATATATATACTATACTGGTGCTGCAAAAAGTTCACACTCGTATATCACGATGCCTACCACTTTGATTTCAGTTTTTCTCCCGCTTCCCAGCCGCTACGCGACTCCTACGCCCGCTTTAGGTGCCCTGGAGACTAAAACAATTCTAAAAAATTCACGGTCTCTACACCCGATTTCCCCTATGTATCATTCTATATCTCTGCCAGTATCGTTACGAGGTCCTCTCCCGCTATTTAGTGCCTTGGTTCCAAACTTCACGATCGAGGGAGAGTCGACGGAGATGGAGGTCACTTGCGAAGATTTCAAGGTGGGAAAATGCAAAGGACAGAAGTTGGTGGATGGGGTAACCATGCCACTTGTGCTGCAGCCACCGGAGGAGCCAAAGAACAATAACGATATGCAGTCCCTCCTCCTGGCACTTGAGAAAAATAACGACTGGTTTAAGCAAATGATCATAAAAAACGGCGCCGTTCTGCTCCGAGGATTTAACGTGAGGAACGCCGAGGATTTCAATGACGTCGTGCAAACCTTCCGATGGGATCATGTCCCTTACGTGGGGCCGGCGCTTAGGACGAGTGTTTTCAAACAAATTTGGACGGCCAATGAGGGGCCCCTATCTGAGACCATTGCTTTCCATCATGAGATGGTTTTGGTAAGCTTTGATTTTCACAAAGTTTACGCCACCACTCTCTTTCAGTACCGCTCTCTCACCGCACACAATATTACCGTCTAAAAGCGTTTTGGACGATTCAAATTTTAAAAAAACCTTTTCAGGAAAGAGTTTAATAATCCTTTCCTAAAAGAGTTTTTTCTTTTCTAAAATTTGGACTATTGACTGCCTAGACAAATGGTGAGATTGAGCGTTGCGGTGAAAAAGAGCGGTGGGCGTAGACTTTCTGATTTTTTTTTTTTATCAGCTTTGGTAAGCTTTTAGTTTGACTTCATCTTCATACATACTTTGGTGAAGCTTGAATCAAAACACTTTCTATTTTTCCCTTGAATTTTTAGGGAAAATGACGGCTCAGGACGTGTTTTGATAATTAACACCCGCTAAAAACAAGCTAAGAACATTTGTTAATACTGAAAATGTTTTTTTTTTTGCTCGGCAAAAAAAACTTTTATAAATCTCAAAAGGTTACATCGAGAAGAAAATCGAAAGCACACGACGCTTACGAGATCAGACAAAGAAGAAAAAAGAGATAAACACTAAAAATAAGCATCCAGCAGAGAGTTGGACGGATCACTTGACACACTTCAAACACTTATTACAATTTCACCTTTCTAATTCCATCAAGAAAACCTTTAAAATCCTCCACAGTATATACCTTAGTATCGATTTTCACCTTAATCCACATCGCAACTCTAGTTTTGATCACCTCACCCACTTGCCCTACTCATGTCGAAGCATTATTGAACACGTAGTCATTCCTCGCCAACCACAATGACCAAATTGTAGCAAAGAATGTTGGCTAAGTTCGGTTGTATGTTTTGTTTTGTTTTTCAATCATTACCCTATTTATTTTTCTAATCATTACCTTATTTCTCCAATTATTACTTTCTCATCTTTTTCTATCTCTCTCTAATCATTACCCATCTCTCCAATTATTACCTTATTTCTCTCCACCCACTACCAAAACTAAACTAAACTAAACTCTCAACCAAACAAAGCCGTTGTTTCCCACAAATGATTCTCCAAATTTCTAAATCTATTAATTGTCAAACCACCAAGTAAAGAGAGCATCCAGAGATTGAGGACACACTCATCTCACATGCCACCAATTCAGGATCAAAGACCAAACATCCCATGAGAATTTACAATGTAAAAAAGGTGTTAGGGTGTCTCCAATTAATGCATAGAACACAATGGGCAAACTGCTGAATTGCCTTCAAGGATCAAGTTTTTACTTTGAAGCACAGATCTAGTAGGCACTCTATCCTGAAGGGCCATCCACGCAAAAATCTCCACCTTAGGAGGGCTGAGATTTTTCCAGATTGTTTCCAATACCAAATTTCTTGCATTTCCAAATTGTTCCCATTTGTTGTACACTGATTTCACCGAGAAACAACCATCAGAGGCCCACCTCCACTTCAACAAATCGCTTTTAGAATGATCCAAAATCACTGCATGAAGTCTTTGTTGTAAATCCTCCAGTTGTTGAATTTCCCAATCATACCGAATTCTTCGGAATAGGAGATTCCAATTCCCCACTCCACTATAACCTTTCACAACACTGCTCATCTCATTTTTTTACAATGACTTGAGGTAAAGATGTGGGAACTCCTCCTTAAGAGTAGTATCCCCCATCCACGTATGGTGCCAAAAGGAAATTTCCTGTACAGAATGAACCTGTCGTCTAAAACTTTCTTGGATAATAGTCCCAATACATGAGGATGCCTCCCCTACCGAACAAATGTCTCTCCAGATATTCGAAACCACACCAGACATAGGCAAACAGGGTAACCAATAGCCTTGCTCCAAATTGTATTTACGTTTAATTACCTTCACCCAAAGGGAATCATTGTCCTTATAGAACCTCCACCTCCACTTGGCCAAAAGAGCAAGATTTTGAGTAATCAAATTCTTCACTCCTAACCCACCATATTCCTTCTTTTTAGAAATCATCTCCCATTTAACCAAATGAAGCTTTTTCTTGTTCATCGTATCGTCCCAAAAAAATTGTATTTGGATTTTCTCTAACCTCTTTGCTACCGAAATTGACATCTTGAAAAGGGACATGAAGTAGATGGGTAAGCTACCAATGGAGGAATTAATTAAAGTAAGTTTACCTCTAGGAGAATTATATCTACTACGCCACATAGACAACCTCTTTTCCATTCTAGCAACCACTGGATCCCACGTTTTGATTCGAGAGGGATTAGCACCCAACGGCAAGCCCAAGTACTTGATTGGCAAGTGATCAACTTTGCACTCCATAATCCGAGCTAGGGAGATGACATCCTGATGAGGAATGTTCACTCCACACAGTGAACTTTTGGAGAAATTAATCTTAAGTCCAGACATGAGTTGGAAGCATCTAAGAATTCTTTTGATATTGGCCATCTCTCCCATGTCATTGTTTTTTTTTTTTGCTCGGCAAACGAATCATTTTATAAAACTCGAAAAGGGTACATCGAGGGGAAGAAAATTAGATGAAAATTACAACAAACTATCCAACCAAGGTTGGATAGGAAATACGCCTAAAGATTGGGCTACAACTTCACTTTCCGAATCCCTTCCAGATATCCTTTGAAATCCTCCACTGTTTAAACCTTAATGTCAAACTTGGGCTTGATCCACATGGCCACTCTAGTTTTGATTAGATCCACTACTTCCCATGCTAGAGTTGAAACATTGTTGAAAACATATCCATTCCTCATAATCTAGATAGACCATAGAATTGCAAAAAAGCATATCTCCCAAATACTTTTTTCCAAGTTCCGAAATCCGTTGTCAAACCACCACGATACAAGTCCAGCTAGAGAGGATGGGCAAACCCACCGTATTTTCCACCATTCCAGAATACCAGACCAAACTCTCCCATGTCATTGTTACAAAACATAATCGTATCATCCGCAAACTGTGGGTGTGACACTATTACCCCATTAGCCCCAATTCGTACCCCTTTAATAATACTGAAAATGTTTTTGGCGGGTATTAATTATCAAAACACGTCCTTAGCTATTATTTTCCCAACTTTTTATCTTGCATTTTAAATTTTTTCTCATGCATGTGCTTTTGAATTTTGGCACCCCTTTCAAGAAAAAACCTGGTACATCCACTAAAATTATAAAATATGCCTGAAACATTGCATCCAAATATAAAAAATATGGTGTTCAAAAATATATAAAAAATATGTAGTATTATGCGGATTGGAAAACTATTTTGGAATCAATTGATGAAACCTTTCATGTCTATATTGAGTTGTCTTAAATCATTACTTATTTTGTTGGAAAAACTATTTTCCGATTAGGAGTGTTCTCATATGATTTTAGGTGAGATTTTGACCCAATCATTTAAAATTTCTGGCTATGCGCTGGCCGATCACACTCATTTACTTCTTGCACTTTGATGCCGTAGGCGCACACGCAGTGGGAGAATTATGCTGGGCCTGGACCTCTAATGCCATTTTTTTTTTGACGAAAAATGTAGATGAAGCCGTACCCCGAATACGTGATGTTTTTCTGTGAGGTACCACCGCCGGAAGGTGGTGAGACGCCAATAGGGCCAAGCTGTCGAGTGGCGAAGCGGATGATGGAGGAATTTCCAGAAGCAGTGAAAGAAATGGAGGAGAAAGGACTGAAATACACATTCAGAGCCCCCCCTCAGACCACAACGTCGACCTTTACGGGAAGAAGTTGGCCGGAGTTTTTGGGAAGTCCTGACCCTGCAGAGGCTGTGAAAAAGTATATAACAGTTCTCCTATCTACGATGTTACTTACACAGATTTAACGATGCGCATAAATTCATAATCCCTCCATTCCAAATTTCACACAAAAAATATTGTATTAGCACTAGTTTTTCCCGAAAACAACAAAAAAAAATTACAACAATTTAAAGATGTCATTGAGAATAAAAAATTGGAGTAGAATTGATTTTAAAAAATATCTTAAATACATTATGTTTTGCATGCAACATGCACAACTATCCAAAAAGCTTGAGCAATTTGGGAGCCAGAGTATATAGATTTGTCTGAAAAGGTTCGAATCGTTCAATATACGTGAACCACTCGTGAGACCTGCATGCATTGAACAATTTTGTGTCCAAACCTATGCACATTCTTGAATACATATTGATGTATATGAATGTGTAAGAAGCTGGTATCTTAATCGGAGAAGGCATGGGCTCAGAGATTTGTTCCTTTCTAGTTCTCATATTCAAAACCTACAGGTCATGGGGTTAGACAGTCCATACATGACATTCACCCTACTTCAATTGTGACTTTCTCCCTACTTCAATTGGGTCCTCCAATCCACTAGTAGACTGTGATACTAGTCTGTCTAGAATTAGTTGAGATACGCGCATACTTGCCCGGATATCTTGAGTTATCAAAAACAAATAATTAAGAAATTCGATCTTACTCTTGCAGGGCTAAGGCTAATGCAGATATAGACGTGGAGTGGCTACCCGACGGAAGCGCACATTTGACTCTGGCCCCGCGGCCTTTAACGATGGTGTTCGAGGGAAGAAAGGGAAGAAAGGTGTGGTTCAACTTGATCCACTTAATGTACAACAAGGAACTCGCCTCGGTGACGATGATGGATGGAACAGAGATACCGGAGAAAATAGTGAGAAGGATCGAAGAGATAATTGAAGAAGAGAGCATACAGTTTAGGTGGGAGAAGGGTGATATTCTCTTCTTGGACAACTTGGCTGTGTACCATGGAAGAAGGCCCTCTCTACCTCCTAGAAAAGTCCTTGTTGCTACTTGCAAAGTAGCTTCTGTATGAATTCCCAATAGCACCTTGTGATCTACATTCCGAGTACTTTCGGATACATGATCATCATGCAGTAAGGGCTTGTGTGTTTTTTTTCTTTTATCATTTGGCAAATGACCTCAAATTCTAGGTCAGGACTACTTGACCAACTCCTTTAAATCAAAAGTTGTGTTTGGCATTCAGCATAATCAGATGTTCCAATTGTCTTGTCACTTGTTATATTTGGCCCCTTACGTTTTTTTTTTTGGTTTGTATTGTTACTCTTAAGCTACATTCTTCCTTTTATTTGTAATATGATATTCTCTGCATTCCGAATAATATATACAAGAAATTTAAATCAAATCCTTTGTATTTATACTTAAAGGGCAAAGTGCACTTTCACCCCATATGATTATCGCTATGTGCGGATACCTCCCTCATGGTTCAAAATTGAGCACATAACCTACATGTAGTTTTGAAAATGTGCGGATAGGCCCCTTGCCGTCATGTTTTCCATCCATATTAATGGAGGTGTATCTCACACGCTTCTAAAATGTAATCTGAGTCGTTCATGCTGTAAAAAATCATCTCGATCAGGTATCAATAACCCAGTGATCTAATTTTAGTAAATTCAAATTTAAAATTTTAATTTTATAACAAAATCGATTTGACCAAAAACTTTTCATTTTTTGATTGACTTGAATTTTGGCATAGATGTAGTACTCGTCAAAATTTACAATAACAACCGTTTGGATTCAATTTTTGGTATAGGGGATGGGGTGGTTAGATTTAAAAAATAAAAAGAATCAAGGGATATGATGAGAGTATATCGATCTTTTAATGTTATGTTCGTTAATATGGATGGAAAATATGATGGCATGGGGTCTATCCGCACATTTTCAAAATCATAGGTATATTATGTGCTCAGTTTTGAACCATGAGGGAGGTATCCGCATATGCTGATAACCACAGGGGTCAAAGTAGACTTTGCCCTATACTTAAGGTATAATTTAAAAGAGAGACTTAAAAATTCGTCTTTATTGATGCTTCACACCACAACCTCGCCTTCAAATATAATGTTGGAAAACCCAAAACGTAGGGTGAGATCGTCGGTAGCATAATAAACCGGTAAGACTGGGATCGTACCCACAGGGAATCAGTAACAACTTATTCGGATTGTAGGTATTGTAAGGTGGATTTCGGCGTTTAAGACGGCCAACTTAGTTTTATTTTTAGCGGTGGAATTACAAAACAAAAAAACTAGAAATGAACTTTATAAACTAAAAGAGGCAAGTTTAGAGATTGTCTATCCCTTTACAAATGCCGTTACCGATTCTCGATATAACTCAAACGAGAGTCACGATCGCGTGCTCACGCCCTAAAAATTTAGTTTTAACTATTACGTTTATCAAAAGATGTGATTAAACGGAACTTAAATAAACTATTTTTGCTAATGTATCTAACACATAGGAGGCCACGAGCCCTAAATATGCCACTTGCCAAGACCGCTTGACAAACAACATAACAAGAAGTTAACATCCCTCATTTAGACCAAAACGGCTAGGTTAACTTAATTCCGAACATCATGATTTTAAGCCCGAGGGTTCGAGAACCAAATAACCGGCTAAGTTCTTGGGAAAGGGTATCCTGAGACTTCCCGAGACTTAATCCAACAATTACTCACACATAGCAAAAAGACTAAAAATCATGCTAGAAAAGATAAACATGGTTTTTTTGAACGGCGAAAAAGGATATTATATTAATAGAGAAATCAAGATCCAAGAATTGATAAGGAAATAACCATGGTTAACCGACGAAAATGGAAATAAACTTGAAATTAGTGAATATCTAAACCGTAGCTACAACATTAATAAATGAGAAATTAATATAAAATAAATACTTATTTGAGTTCTTAAAAATTAAGTTTGAATAATAATGGAGATCTCCCCTAGAGAGAGAACTAAAACTAGAACATAAAGTAGGATCCTTGTAAAGTGAGAGAGAGATGGATATTTATACAAAAACATCATCTCTCTGTACAAAATATCCCAAAAGTATATTACTAATAGAAATTTTTATAAATGGAAGGTGGAAAAACTACAAAAATCTACTCGGAAGCCATAGGTATCGATACTCTTCATTAATGATTATCGATACCCTTACTTCTGGACAACTTCCGGACCAAAATGGAACAAAAGTTATCGATACTCTTGTGGAAGGGTATCGATAACAATTTGTAAAACTGTAGATTTCAGGTTGAGGCTTCAGTTTCAGCAAATAGCTCCCAGCAATTTCACAGCTCCCCAACATCTTATTTTCATTCTTTAAACTTAAGTAAATACTATATTTTAAACATTTCTTTTACATTTTCTTTACTTTAATTTAGTTATTGAAAATAATAAAGTACCCTTCATTTGAAAACAATAGCATTACTAGAATTTCAATATTTCAATTATATCAAAATGTCAACCCCCACTTTTAGTGAAAAAAGAAAAACGGCACATTTTTCTTTAGAGGAAAAGGCTCAAAACATGACCTTACTATTCAAATAAAATCTTGCAACTTTGTAGTTACTCTTAGAAAAATTCAAGCATCAATTACCGCCATTTTGAATCTTGAAAATTGATACTTTTCTAGAAAGTCATTTTTCCATGATTAGACAGATTTTAAGGGGCCGACGGGATCTTCGGGTACTAGGAAGCACTTGGGCTATGCATGGCGCTGAAATGTGCTTTATTTGCATGTGTTACCTAAAAATACTAAAAACAAGCTTTACATGCAATATCGCTATAAAAACTAAATAAACGCAAGTTAAAACAACAAAAAACGGGATTAGTCGCACCAAATATCTATAATATTGGGTGCTCATCAATTGCCCTCTTCACTTATGAATTCATTCTATCCTTTTCAACAAATTATGATTTCATCCTTCTCATACTTTTAATACTGCTATTGCCTTTTGAGTGTTGTTAATTGTATATATGTATATATTTTAAACCACATATATAGGCCTGATTTTAAACCATATATGTAATACAAGCTTTCGATTTCATGATAAATTATTTGTAGCATTTACCAAGAAATATGTCTATGTTCCAATCATCTCGTGGTTAATTATTAGGACCGTTTACCATGAAACTAGTCTGGCAAAATATGTTAGGTCTCTGCACGGACCAATTCATATAAGAATAGTTTGGGATGTACAAATACTTATGTTTACATCCCAAAATTTTTGTCGATATAGGCCAAGAATTTTAAGATGTAAACATAAGTAATTTACATCAAAAAATTCTTGCCCATATAGGCCAAGAATTTTACTCCCTCCTTCCCGATTTGTTTGTCTACTTTTTGACTTTTAAGTGCCCCAAAATCTTTATCTAATTGACTTCTAATTGGATGGATATTCCCTTTTTGCCATTTCTTTAGTGCAATAAAGTAACTTTTTTGAAAAAGTTGAGAGTAAATGTGGAAAATTGAATCTTTTTAGGTGTAATTACTATGTTCCCTAAAAAAATGAATTTCTGAGGTTGGATAAACAAATTGGAATGGAGTATTTGTATATTCCAAGAATTTTTAGAATGTAAATTACTTATGTTTACATCCTAAAATTCTTGGCATATATAGACAAGAATTTTTTGATGTAAATTACTAATGTTAACATCCGAAAATACTTGGCCTATATGGAAAAGAATTTTGGTGTATAAATTACATATGTTTACATCCTAAAATTCTTAGCCTATATAGACAAGAATTTTGAGATGTAAACATAAGTATGTGTACATCCCAAACTATCCTCATATGAATTAATCAGTGCAACAGCCTAACAGATTTTGCCGGACTAGTTTTATGGTAAATGGTCCAAATAATTAACCATGAAATAGTTTCAAGGTAAATGGTCCAACTGATTTCGCCGGATTAGTTTCATGGTAAATGGTCCAAATTATTTATCATGAAATATGTTTATACGTTCCTATTATTTCATGGTTAATTGTTTGGACCATTTATCATGAAACTATTTCATGGTTAATTATTTGTACCATTTACCATGAACCTCGTCTGACGAAATCTGTTAGACCGTTGCGCGGACCAATTCATATAAGGATGGTTTGGGATGTACAAATACTTATGTTTATATCCTATAATTCTTGGTCTATATAAACAAGAATTTTGGGATGTAAATTACTTATGCCTACATCCTAAAATTCTTGACCTCTATAAAATAGAATTTTATGATGTAAATTACTTATGTTTATATCCTAAAATTCTTATCTATATAGATCAAAAATTTTACGATGTAAATTACTTATGTTTACATCATAAAATTCTTGGCATACATAAACAAGAATTTGAGATGTAAATTACTTATGTGTACATCCTAAAATACTTGGCCTATATAGACAAGACTTTTAGGATGTAAACAAAAGTATTTTTACATTCAAAACTATCCTTATATGAATTTTCCACGGAGCGGCGTAACAGATTTTGCCAAACTAATTTCATGCTAAATAGTTCAAATAATTAACCATCAAATAGTTTCATGATAAATGGTCCAAACAATTAATCATGAAATGATAAGAACATGCAAACATATTTCATGGTAATGTTACAAATAATTTACCATCAAATCAGAAAGCTTGTAGCTCATTTAATTGTAGTGATATTCATCCCAATCCTTTTAATTTTGAAAACCATAAATGTACTATATATCTATGTAAATATCATAATAAAGGTGTAATAAGGGTAATTCATGCATTGAAATGATGAAAACATAAGCATGCAAAGTGGGCGGGATAAATTCTTACATGACATGGATAAAGATAATGATTATATAAATTTTTCTTTAAAATTTTAAATCGCTTCATGAGAGAGAGAGAGTAATTCAGGTTACTCCCTAGATAACTTCCAGTGCAAAATGAAGTAAACTACTAATCGCCCCCCCGGGTGTCAGGCCCCCCCCCCCCCCCCCCCCCCCCCCCCCCCCCCCCCCCCTCTCTCTCTCTCTCTCTCTCCCAGCACCCTCTCTCTCTCTTATTTGATTTGTTTGTTATAAAATTTTAAATGCTAATAAGTTATTTTGCACATATTTATTTTTAACAAATTTTATATTTTTGAAATCTACTCAATGAAACCTATCAAACGAGCCTAATATTGATGGTAAAATAATGATAAGCACCCGTTATTGCAATATAGGGTGCGCTAGGTCTCTAATTCAGTCTAACTTCATTGCTTATTTTGTTATCTTTATCTGCTTTTACTTGTAAGGTTTGTTTTTAGTGCTTTCAGGTAAATCATGTGAATAAGGCATATTTTGACTTCGTGGAAGGCCCGAGTGTGTCCAAGTACCCGAGGAACCAATGAAGACCCTAACGGCCCCTGAAAATCTGTCTAATTATGGAAAAATCACTTTTCGAAAAAGTATCGATTTTCGAGATAAAAAATGGCGGTAATTGATTCTTGAATTTTTCTAAGAGCAACTTCAAATTTTCAAGGTTTTATTCAAAGATCAAGGTCATGTTTTGAGCCATTTATTCGATAGAAAAGTGTGCTGTTTTCTGTTTTACACTAAAAGCTGGGGGTCAACATTTTGATTGGATTGAAATCTCAAAATTCTGGTAATGCCATTGTTTCCAAATGGGGGGTACTTCCTTATTTTCATTAAATAAATTAAAGTAAATAAAAGGTAAAAGAAAGGTTTAAAATGCAATCTTTACTTAAGTTTAGGGAATGAAAATAAGATGCTGTGAAAGCTGTTGGGTGCTGTGGAAGCTGTTGGGAGTTATGGAGCTGAAGTGCTGAAGATACGGAGCTCGGTATCGGTAGAACTTGAAATTTCCTATCGGTACCGAGGGCATTAGCAAGGCTCCAGCGATAGCAGTTAACCTGCTCGGTATTGGTACCATCTATTTTACTCTATCGGTACCGAGGGCCTTTAGAGCAGAATCTTCAGAGCATCTTTTGGGATATTTCATGCGCGAAACAGGGGCGGTATAAATACCCCGTTATGTCACCTTTACACGATTTGGACAGAAATGTACCCATAATTTCTAGATCTAGGATAGATTTGCTTGCATCTTAATTTTGTTCTTGAGTGTTCTTAAATTTCCAGCCTTGAATATTTTAATTTCTGTCTTTAGTTGTTAGTTTTTTATATTGTCGCTTTAATTAAAGCTGTAGCTTTATTCCCGATCTATCGTTTGAGCCAATTTATTTCTAGTCTTGTCTTTTCAATTATGTTAGTTAGGTTTTTGCTTGCTCCTATCTCTCTAGATATGTGTGAGTAGTTTCAAGGGTTGGGTCATGGGAAAATTAGCATCTCATGGCTTGGGCGAAAATTGCATTTTTCACCAATAAAACTTTAATTTTTGGATTTGAAAACTGATGTGGGGTTCGGATTCGTTTGGTAAATTGCCGAGATGTTAACCTCTTTGATCATGTGTAGGTAAGAGCATCGCCTAGCTACCACACATGATGCTTAGAGCTCTGTCGCTCGAGGTGTTTACCAAATGAATTCTAGAGCTAGCTTGATAATTGAATCACTATTTTCCGGTTTAGGAACCTTAATTGCGTATCTTAAACTGCGTGAATTGGTGAAAATGTGGTTTAGCTCAAGTCATGAGTGCTAGTGATTCCTAGACCTAACCTGCGTTTTAATCTAGTTTATTCGCTTTAATTTAGCCTTTTAATTTCCACCGTTTGAAAGCAAAACAAAGTTGGCTGTCTAAAAGCCGAAATCCCTACTTGCATCTACAAATCCGACCAGGCCATATAATTTCTCCCTTGGGTACGATCCCGGACTTCACCGGATTAATTATGACCATTTAAGATAAAATGGGAAGAAAACTAAAATGTGGTTTAAACAAATAATATAAAACGGAAAAATTATATTTTTATGTAGTTTAAACTATCTAAAAAGGCTGAAAAATGTGTTCCAAATTTCAATATGCTTTTCGTAGCTTAATTATGACCATTTAAGATAAAATGGGAAGAAAACTAAAATGTTTTCACCGGTTCAAACGGATTGAAATTTGGAACACTTAATTTTTTTAACCTTTTTAGACAGTTTATATATTAAAAAATATAGTTAAAAATTTAAATGTTCCAAATTTCAATCCGCTTGAACCGGTGGAAAGATTTTAGTTTCCTGATCATTTTATTCTAAATGGCTATAATTAAATTTTGACTCTAGGACTCTCATTGATAAGCCCTAAGAGATATTTGATTCTACGAGGCCAAAAATTCATTATGACTATTTAAGATAAAATGAAAAAAAAAAAAAAAAACAAGATCTTTGCACCGATTGAGCCGGATTGAAAATCGAAACACTAAAATAATTTTAAATAAATAAAAAAGAAAAAAGATACAAAGTATAAACATTATTAATTAAATAACAAAAAATAGGTTGTGGGTATTTTTGGAATGAAAAGGTTAAAAAATTAAGGTTGAAAGTTGGAAAAAAATTAATTGCACCATTGGTTGAAAGTTGCAACTAGGGGTGTAAACAAACCGAGTCGAGCCGAGTATTGTGCTACTCAAGCTCAGCTCGTTAGAAAATTAAAAGGCTCGAGCTCAGCTCGAGCTCGACTTGCAAAATATATGCAAGGCTCGAGCTCGGCTCGCCCAGCTCGAAAATCTCAAGCCGAGTTCTAAGAGCAGAGCTCCAGTAAAGTGTGGAGGAGCCCTCAAGTTATAAAGGCACTCTGCCTTGCTCCTTTTCTTTGGATAACCAATGTGGGATTGGAAGAGAAGGGAGGAGTGAGTTCCTTTGAGAATGAAGTTTGTCCCACATCGGGAAAAATACACTTCAACTCCCATCCCTTTGCCGATAAAGTTTCCTGCCTTCCAGATGGCTGCTCGTGTATGTGTGTTCATGTATGTGTATGCATGTATGTGTATGTGTATGTGCATGTATATGTAATATATATATATATAAAACACATACCAATATATATGTTTATCAAGCTCACGAGCCAATTTGAGCCGAGTATTAGGAAACTCGAGCTCGGCTCGTTAATGTAACGAGCATAAATTCTTAGCTCGAGCTCGCTCGTTAAGGTGACGAATCGAGCCGATCCGAGCAATTAGCGAGCCGAGTCTCGAGTTGCTTGCGAGCAGCTCGGCTCATTTACAGCCCTAGTTGCAACAGTTGGTTCAAAGCTGCAACAGTTAGCCAGTTGGCCGTTGAAGATGCAGGTACAATGCACTGATAACGAATCCAGCATTTGCTTTTGTAAGATCAAAAGGACACAGGATTGCCATGCTTTCACGATATTGCACTTTACCGTTCTGTGGATAGACCAATTCCGCTAAGCTCTATCTACCCTCACTGGAGTACGTTGTCCATGCACGCCCAGAGGCATACTAATGAGAGAGCACGATCCGACAGGACAGCTCAGCTTATTGAAAGATTAAATGAAATGGATTCCGACAGTCGAGAGTCTATGATGGCCAGGTTTCTCGATATGGCGGATCCATCTCGCTGCACAGTGGGACCCCCAGTATATAACACAAAACACAGGGGTCGACCTACATGCAAAGATGAGCAGAACAGAGGTCACACACCTTCGTTCACAATATCCACTTCAGAATCTCGGGCCTCACGTATTCCAACATCGCGAAGGAGCAATGGGAGGGATCACCTTGTTGAGAAATTTCCTCAACAGTATCAGCGTTATATTTCCCACTGTGTTGACGTTCGACCCGACGGTCATTATGGCTTCAGGGCGTTAGCTGCACAACTTTATGGTTTTGAAGATCAATGGGCTCAAGTATGACATGACCTTATCCAAGAGATTGAACAAAATCGGGTCATGTACGATAAGTTTTATCCAGAACGTAATTATGTATTCCATGTGCTACAAACACTTCGTTGCTTCCGGCCATCAGCACCAGAGGATCATTGGATGGATTCTATATCATTAGAACTTGTCATCGCATCAACGTACAACGTTGTACTGCATACATTTGATATGATTGCTTCGAGTTGTTTCACCCACTTGCCGTTGAACTCCTATCCAGTTCCACTCGCAACGCGCACACATATAGCTATTGGTCGTATTAATGACAATCACTTCGTGCAAATTTTCCTATACCGTCATTATCCTGTACCACCCATCATCATATGGTGGAGGCCAAATGCATCAAATGAAACACACGGATGGGCTCATCCTTATGAAGCACGCCTCCAATTGTGGTACGAAGTAATGTAGATAGATCCACTAGGACGACGACCACAATTTGGAGGAAATATTGACTAAATTTGTGTATTTATTTATATTTATGTACATAATTTACTTCAACATATATATTTCCACTGGTTCAAACTGATTGAAATTTGGAACATTTAATTTTTTTACTATAATTTGAAATTCTGTCTAAAAGATTTAAAAAATTAAGCGTTGGTTCAAAGTTGCCCGTTGGTTAAAAAAATGTAATTATGACCATTGGTTAAAATTGCAAACGGTCTAAAAATATCCAAACCTTTTTTCTGTTATTTTTTCTTTCTTTAATTAATACTAATAATTATACTTTGTATCTTTTTTCTTTTTTATTTATTTAAAATTATTTTAGTGTTCCGATTTTCAATCCGGTTGAATTTGTGGAAAGATCTTGGTTTTTTTATCATTTTATTTTCAATTGTCATAATGAATTTTTGAACTCGTAGAATCAAATATCTCTTAAGGCTATTCAACGAGAGCCCTAGAGTCAAAATTTAATTATGGCCATTTAGGATAAAATGATCAGAAAACTAAAATATTTCCACCAGTTCAAACGGATTGAAATTTAGAACACCTAATTTTTCAACCTCTTTAAACAATTTAAACTACCACAGAAAAATATAATTTTTCCATTTTACATTATTTCACAATCAATATTAGGCTCGTTTGATAGATTTCATTGAGTACATTTCAAAAATATAAAATTTATTTAAAAAAATTATGTGAAACAAAAGTTATTAGCATTTAAAAATTTATAAAAAAAAAAAGAGACTGAGTTGGTGAGAGAGAGAAAATGCGGAGGTGGAGATGGGGTAAAATCGAAAATTGATGGGCCGTCATCAGACACCCCCCTGACGGGGGGGGGTGATTAACACCTCTCAAAATGAATGAGAGAGAGAGAGAGAGAGAGAGAGAGAGAGTAATTTTGGATACTCCCTAGATAACTTCTAGTGCAAAATGGTTTGATTTTGTGGGGAAACAAACAACAACAAAAAACTGATCACGTATTCACTAATAAGTTTTGAACCTAAACCCTAAATATTCCGTTTTGGCCATGTTTGGTGGTGTTTTTTGAAGGAGGCGGTGGGGTTCCTGGAGATCTCGACGTCGTTTGGGATTTCTGATCTCCGACGCTGAGCTTGGTTTGGTCTACCGCCGGTTGCTGCTGTTGGGTGGCATCGGTTGTGCTTAACAGCGGGGTAGTCAATCGGCGTCGGGGTGAAGCGGTGGCGGTGTTGTCCTCGGCGACGGTGATGTGAAAGCCGCTGGTGGTCACTGATGGGTGGCTCCGGCGATGCCTAACGGTGAAGGTTTTCCATCTGATGGTGTGCGGTGGATGTAGGGGTTCTGATGGGATGCGTTCGGAGACAGAGAGGCAGTGGAGGCAAAGGGGCGGCGATGAAGTTGTGGAGGTGATGAGGAGTAGTGGCGACATGTAGCGGAGTTGATGCAGAGGAGCAGCAGCAGTGATGATGTGGAGCGACAGCGGCGGCAAGCAGCAGAGGCACCGGTGATGAAGCGGAGGAGCAGCAGCGGTGTACGCGGGGAATGGGATGGCATTTTGGAGGCGAAGGAAGTGTGGAGACGTAGTGGCAGCGGTAAAGGAGCGGAGTTGTAGCAGCGGTGGTGATGTGGAGGAGGTTCGGCAGCGTGGGGCGGAGGAGGAGTAGTAAAGGAGCAGAGGTGAAGATGCGTCGGCGGCAATCAGGGGATCGGCAACGTGTGGTGGAGGTGTTAGGTTTAGGAGTGGGCTGTTCGTTTAAGGTGTGGGCCAGCCAGTTTGGGCTTGGCTCAGTTTGGTGGCATTTGGGTGTTTTTCTTGGGTTCTGGGCATTTGGGTTTGGGTTTCAAATAGCAGGTTGATTGGGCCAGGCCCATTGGTTCCTGTTGGTGTCTTGCTAACAGGTTTTTAACAAAAATCAAGAGGTGAAAAGATAGGTTTAGATTTTGCGAGACGAAGGAGCTCAATGCATCTCTACTCCTATTGTATTGTTATAGGTTTTCATACTTTTAATGAATTGGAAACTTTTTTTGCCGATCAAAAAAAAAAAACTAAAAAGAAACAGTAACCCTCTAGGCATTACGTTAAATTAGAAATAATAGCGTAGGCGAAATAGAATTTGGGTATGAATATGTTAGATTTTATGAATGGAAAAGAACTTAGGAGAATCATATCCGTAGGGGTAAATTTTGCAAACAAATTAGAGTATTCTTTTGGGTTTTGTAAGAAACGTTTTGCATATAATATATGTACATTTTGTTAAACTTCTATTAAAAGGAATGACTTCTCCAACTATACAATGATGATTTTTTTTTTTTAATTTCCATTCAAACTTACATTCTCATTCAAAGAAGGAACAAACAAAACAAAACATTCAATAGTTGGTCAAATTTTCTTTCTTTCATTCTTTTTTTGCTGTTAAATTTTCTTTTTTTAAGGCGTGGGAATGTCATTGTTTTGGAAGAAATACCTTTTTAGTTCTCGTCCTTATCCTAAGTGGGTGATATCGTATATATTATTTTGGAAAGGATGCATAATTACATTCGTGGATTGCTAATTCAAAATTCAAATTAGCCAAGTCAAATTCAGGATTTAAAAATTAAAAAAAATTGTTTGACCATTTTTGGAATGCCGGCCATTGCCACATGTCGCATTCAAGTTTATTCTCACAAAACGTCATTCTAAAATACTACATAGTATAGAAAGATTAGGAATCAAGATCGTACACAATGTGAAGATCTCCAGCGTGCCTCTTCATGTGTTGCTGGATGTGATCAAATTAAGATTGAAATATTCAATGATACATGATCACAAGCTTTGAGATCGACAAATAAATGAATCTGATGATGATAAATGACTTCATTGTGAATCTTAGTTTGCTCACTATTATAGTCACATGAAATATCTATTACGTAAAAGCTAGGGACCATTTCTACCTATGAAATAGATTGGAATACAAATGTCCACGGACGGAGCCACCTTTGGGCTTCGTTCAGTTGTCAGGAATGGTGTGTGGGAAATTCGTTCCCAGAAAAAGTGATGTGATGTGAAGTAAAGAAAAATAAAATTTATCTTACTGTGTGTGATCTGTCGACAAGAAATTTTGCAGAAAAGCAAAAATTCCTTCATTTTGGCAAGATCTATTTTGCAGGAAAGTGTTTCGAAGTGGGAAAGTTGAAACTGTGAGTCTTGCAACTTTCCTGGTAACTGAACACACAGAAAATTACATGAAAGTTGATTTTTCCGTCCTCCCCCATCCTTTCCGTGCAACTGAATGGAACCTTGAGGTTGCATGTGCAACATAAAAAGGAAGCAAGAAACAAGACTGTCCTTGGCTGGTGCATTTCATCCAACGGATGTGCACGTGGCCTAACTTCTGTTGGAGTTTGTCCAATATCGGTTAATTATCTTTTTCAAAACTAGTGTATAAGTTTGGACGACCTCTGCACTCTTTGTCAATTGGTTTGGAGTTAGATACTCTAATATGGTATCAGAGTTAGAGCTTTGAAGAATTTATTTTCCTTATTTGTGTCACAAGTGCACCGTTATTTGTTGTAATAAGTGTTATGGATCCTTTATTTATCTCTCCAAGTGTAAGTCGATCGGGGGTCGCGACTAGCACGTGCGGGAGAGTGTTGAAATTTGTCCCACATCGATTAATTATCTCCTCTAAAACTAGTATACGAGCCTGAACAGTCTCTTCACTTCTTGCTAATTAGTTTGAAGTTGGATATTTTAACAGGTTGCTTAAATAGAGGGTGGTACTTTTTGGCGGATCACAAGGACAGCCGAGGGATTCTGCGTGATCATTTACTGCGGATTCCAGTTTAAAGGCAGAACTATGGGCCTTGAGAGATGGTTTGAGTTTAGCAAAGGAAGAGAGAATATTCGAAGACTGGAAGTAGAAATCTAAGAAATGGATGCCATGACTGTCTTGAATCTGATTCACGACACTAAAACACGGTTAATCACCCTCTTGGTAATATCTTGCTTGATTGTAAGTTGCTATAATATCTATCTATTGCGAAGCAAATTTATGTGCGGATGTGTTGACAAATAACGCGTCGATTTCGGTGGGAGATTTTTATGTCTACCGTATTTTTCTAGTTGTATTTTTAATGTCCTTCATTCAGACTTGAATGGAGTTTCACACCCTACGTTTAATTGTGTTTTTTAATTCGAATCGTCTATTACCCAAAAAAAAAAAAAATTAGGCTCTGTTTTGCTAAGGTTTTTACTAATTTTTTAAGTGCTTATTTCTTTTTTATGAGACAAGTCATTCTTTCACAATACATTACTTTTAATTTAAAAAATAAATACTTATTTTAGTTAGTCGAAGACTGTAGACACCCCATTCTGAACTATCCGGATTAACTCTTTTATTGTCTTTGTTGCCCCAATGATGATAAAAAGGTTGAAAACATTCCAAAGTCGATAGAAGGTCTTGAGCTTTGAGTGTTGGACTCTCCTCATTCAAACCCATTTCAAACCCTTCAAATCCAGGGCCACATGGCCCCCAGCAAAACCTTACCTGCTTACGCCATCTTTTACATGGCGTGCGTCAGTAAACTGTCACGTGTCGGACATCGACCGTTGACTCAGTTTGACCTGGCGCACGCAGGGTATATAGCTGGCGTACGCATGGTCAAGGCCGGTCAAATCACCGCTTTTCTGTAACGTGCTCGAGACTTTGTAACCACCACAGTACAGCGCAGAGCCCCCTGATTATTGCTTTCTGCAGGGACGTCCCCCTCTCTCTCCTACACTACCCATCAAGCAAGTCCCATGCATTAAATGCATGGGAGGCTCCTCTCTTAACCCAACCAGCCAAACCAGGCCTTAACCCAACTGATCTCAGTCCTTCTCTCCTCTATAAATGCAACCCCTTGCATTCATTTGCAAGGGTTAACCACATTCAAGAAGCCCAAGCCTCTTCTCTCTTCTCTCTTCTCTCTCTTGTTCTTGTTCCTCCATTGGAAGAGTGAGAGATAGAGAAGCATCCCATTCCCCACCTCACTGATCAGTCACCACATAACCTCCATCTTCATCCCCCAAAACTCAAGCCATCTTTCCATCCCTTGCACCAAAGGTATACCACCTTTGCGTGGCTTTCTGTTTTCAGCTCCTGAGGGGAACCAGAAAGGTTCTGGCTAGTAACTGATACTAGTCCAGGTCCTTCTCTGGTAAAATAAATCAGTCGTAAGGAATACACCATGGCGCACGCCAGCTTCACCAAGCCGTACGCCACCTATGGCTGTACGTGCATTGCTGGCGTGGGGATCATGGGGTGTCTGTTTATTGCTTACATCTTTTCTGTCATCACTTTGAGCATGCTAATAACCAGTTTACTGCTTTCTGTACTTTAGAGTTATTTAAAGATAGTTTTCAATACCTGTACCTTTCTTGCTTTGTAAGGCCTCTGGGGGTGCCTCTGGTCGTGTTCCAGAACCCAAATCATGTAAAGCCAAGCACTGGACAGGAAGGCAAGCATGGCGTACGGTCTCATATGGATGGCGTACGGCATGTAGGCCATGGTTCAGTGCCTGGTCCTTACATTGTGGTTCCACCCTGGCCTTTTATTTTCTCCCCACACTGTTTATGGGGTTTTCTGTCCTGTTCTTTGGTTTACAACCCTTAATTTGTCTATAATCTGTGTACATACTGTCTTATAAACTGCGTGGTTTGCCCTGGGTGTGCGCTAGTCCATTCCAAAGCCCAGAGGGTTGAGAGCAAAGACTGTGAGCAATCAAGAGGGTAGTGTACGCCATCTCTGAGGTGGTGTGCAGTGGCTTGACCACTGCGTGCCAGCATGCTGTCAGCTCACGCACCTAAAAAGCGTACATCATCCTGGCAAAGCTGTTCACAGTGCTTGTTCTCAATCTATGTCCTTATGTTAATTTAATTCAAGCAAATCACCATTCATAACATTTTTGCCATCTAAACTGTAAGCTGTTACAGTATTAACCCCCATTAACTGTTCTCCCGCCCTAACTGACTTAAAAATGATCAAAAGAGAGAGAAATGCAAACGTTTTACAAAATGCCTGAGTAGAGACCGATCTCCGGATTGGGCGAGAGGGGTGCCATAAAACCCTTCCCCTCTCGTAACCTGACTCCCGAACCTCAGATATCGAAGGTGACGACAGACCAGTTTACGCCTTTTCAAATCAAACAAATTTTCAAATCAAACAAACGTAGCAAAGCGTTTTCGAGTTCGGTTCCTTGGGTGTTCTTCCGTTAAAACCCGAGCGGCGACTCTGAATCGAAGCGTTTCGCCGCGCTTTTCCAAAGAAGGCCGCACCCAACAATTTTTGAACAAACAAAATCCGGAGATTTCTGCGCCCACAAAGACACCCTTATTATAGAATGAAAGTAGAGCTGTTCAAAGAACAATATACTGTACGGAAATACATGCACCACGTGTTCTTTCGATCCCTAAGAACTATTAATTACAAAAAAGATTAACTTCATTCTATGAGGATAAATGTTTTTTTTTATCAGCAAAAGTAACAATTTATTAGGGATAGAGGAAAAGTTTTCCAACCAAAAATTAAAAAATACAGCCTGAAGGACAGAGTTCCAAACAACACCAGAAGACCTGAGGATAAATGTTAACGAAGAATCACTCCCTTCTATACGTAATTGAGAAGGAAACCAAACGAATGTATTGTTTTTCAATTAAAAATGCGGAATTATTTTGTTGTCAACAATTATATATATGTCCGCCTTTCTCCCTACTGCATTTTTTGAGTCCCCTCAATAATATCGTTTGAGCAAATCCAAGACTCGTGCCACCAAGGGTTTTCAAAAATAATATTATTTCTAGCAATATTTTGTTTTTTTATGATACAACAATATTTTGGTTTTTTAAAATAGATAAGAATGCACAAGGTTGTAGGCTGATATAATTATAGATTTTCATATCATAGTAATTTGAATATATAGGTTGATCGGAACTACGTATGGTCATCTTCTTTTTTAGTATTTCTACAATTTGTATTGACAAAATTAATGTCATCAATCATATGTTATACTAAATTTTGTAATAATGTTCGCAAGCCAAACATTGAAAATTTCTGCATCCTTCTCTAGGAGTTGTCTTTTTTTTTTTTTCCCCCCTCAAATTTGATTCGGAGAAAAACGTAGATAAGTGCACCCTAGCGTAGTTCTCGTTCAATGTAAGGGACAAACTTAACAAATTTTGTGCGAGCTCTATATTTTGTAGCGGAATCACACAAATATTTTGTCTCATGCATCGAACGGGAATGAAGCTAGTTGATAGAAAATGAATCCGCGGTGTGTGCTGTCCCTCTGGAACAACATACGTGTTAGGCCAATTTCGATTATCCATGCTCAACAATGGACGGCTCGAATTGCATCTCAGCAGATCGAACAGCAATGGACAGTCGAGATCTGTTCGATCGAGATGCAATCTGAGTCATCCATTTTCGAGTATGGATGGCCCAGATTGACCCAACACGCATGTTGTCTCCTTAGCATGCACCCCAAAAAATATCTATAGTTTAAGGAAAAAATATCAATGTGATTTTTTTTGGATCCATGCATTGAAGAAATATTAAATCAAATTAAATTACTTCAAAAAAAATTAAATCAAATTAATTTGTAACAAAAAAAAATTCAAACATTGTACCCATTCAATGCATGGGATAAAAAAATGACATTGGTTTTTTCCGATCCCGTGTATCAAATGGGCAACACTAGTGATAAAAAAAAATACTCCCTCCGTCCCTTTTTAAGTATCCTGCTTCGTAATTTCAACTTATTAAAAAGACATCATCATTATACCTTTCATATCAACTTTTTCCTCCACTTTCTCTACTTACCCACCATCATTACACTTTTACTTACTTATTTTCAAAATGGAATCTACTTTTATGGACAAAATAGACAATTCACCAACTTTTACCCACTAACTTTACAAAATGGACACTTATTAAGGGACAACTCAAAATGGAATACCGGATTATAAATAAGGGACGGAGGGAGTATAGTTTAATATTTTTTCGGTCCCATGTTCGATGAATTTGGAAAATGAATTTGAATTACCACGTGACAAGCTTGCTGGGCTCTATCACCCTCTCCTACTCCCACAAACCCACAAACCCCCCCCCCCCCAAAAAAAACCCCCAAAACACACGTTCTTCTCTCTCTTCTTTTGTCTTCAACTACATTCTTACAGTATATTGCAATAGGGGGACCATGTTGCGCACATTCGAGTTGTCGGATTGTGCATCCAACGGCTCGAAACTCTTCTCGGCAATGAACGACTTTCGATTTTTGGTTGCCGAGATGAGATCCGAACCGTCGGATGCACGATCCGACGGTTCGAATGTGCGCAGCACGGTGCTGTGCTCTTCACTGCACAACACCAATCCGAAGTCCATTATATTGATAGATTCTGCCAAGTCACTTTTGTACCCTTTCAAACTTATAAGGCAAGCTAACAACATTTTTGAGCTCTCTGCATGTGGAGTCAGGGACAGAGGTGTATGGGGGCACATGAGGTCACGTGTGCTAACTTGAAATTAAATTAATTTTGTTAAATTTTAATTATTTATTATAATAATATGAGGGCCCTAGTACATATATATATAGACAGTCCTTTTCAGGTCTGGACGCCTTACGGTCCGGACCTCCCATTTTCCGATCGAATTTCAATGATCCGAGTGGCTCAATGTGATCAGAATGTGATTTTAAAAGTATCCACGGGAAATCAGCAAAAAAAATAATCGGGAAGGGCTTGATCTGAACAGTTTTTTATTGAACGTAAAAAACTGCTCAGATCAAGCCCTTCCCAATCATTTTTTTTGCTGATTTCTCGCGGGTACCCTTAAAATCACGTTCTGAACATATTGAGCAGCTCGGATCATCGCAAATCGATCGGAAAAAAGGAGGTCCGGATGGTGTGGACCGTAAGAGGAATGGACTTGAAAGGAATTGTGTGTGTTTGTGTGTGTGTGTGTATATATATATATATATACACACACACACACACACACACTCAATCACTTGTATCTCTAGAGAACAAAGATTATTGAATTAATTATATGCTTCAACTTCATTGTAAGTTGCATTTATACTTATTGGTTTATCAACTGTTTAGCTTTTTGGAACTATTCTTTGTTGATTATCTTTATTTTAACCATCTAATAATAATATCTTAAAATAAAGTCATTAATAAAACTATCTTGATCAATCTAAAACTTGTCAATATTCATGTAAAATATATTCTAAAAATTTTGTCTAAGAATTTTTGCTCATTTACAGATAATATTATCAATTGTGTGTATTATAAAGTACTTTTGTAGTTAGTAATACATGTATTAATTTTGTATGATCATGTTGTAGTTGACTACAAAAATAAATATTTGCCATTATGATTATTATGGTGTCCCAACTAGACTAAGATTCTTTGATCTGTTGTTGTATTCTCATGCATTTGACAGAAGTTTATATAAGAATAAATAATACACATACCGGTATACGCAGCAGAAATAGGATTGAACTATCCTCTAGTTATTGTTGTTCAAGTTTGAACACCGAACACACACACACTAGATTTAGGTGTCTTCCAACCTATGCATGACTTGAGATGCCTTGATTGATAAATACCATAGGCTACATATCTATGCTAGGTTATGGACCCTATATCTCCTTATAAAGATCTTCTAGTATCCTTCCATCAAAAAAACCAATTAAACTAGTATAATGATGTAGGTGGGAAAGCCAAAAGCATCTTAAAACCACCACTTCATCATCAATGGAAGTGGACACTTCCATTAATCACAATGTAACTAAGTGGGCCCTTAAATATTTCTAACATTCTCCCACTAGTCCACGAGACACTTGTATACTGCATTGGGCGATAAATACTTTATATAGCCATACAACTGAAATTGCCCATAATTTAAAGTTTTTAAAACCTTTTACTTCATTAGAAAATATCAATCATGAATCATAGTGGTAGTGCCGTAACTAATAGGTATTCCCTCCCACGTATTACAATGTGTGGCACTTTCCAATGAGTACCGGATAAAACCGAATAAGATATACCATATAAATGACTAATTAATAGTCATTTAGGGTCCTCTTTATGTATCCCAATAGATAACCTTTATACATACTTTTTACTTTATGTGCACATGTACGTCTTTATTCTCTAAGAATACTTATAGTGTGACAAAACCCAAAATGACCAATTAACCTTAAGGAGTGTACTTTTTCTCTATTTATAAGCAAAATGACCAATTTTTTTTTCTCTTGGGCAAAACTCTTTTCTCTATGCTACCCATGCCAAAACTATATTGGATATTCCAATGGTCCTTAAACCACTAGTATAGATAAAGAACTCTAAATGGATAGTACTTTGAACATTAATCCTAAAGGGTTAAACTTCTCCCACTATTAATGTTCTAATTTTATTTTGCACACTTGATTATATGACTATAGATGTTTCATTCACATAGCGCAAAATCATTACCCTTGCATCGGAGAAAATTGAATTTCTAGATAGTCAAATTAATTCCTGCAACTTTATAAGCAGCATGAATGGCTACAACAACCAAGAAATAACGACTCTCAAGTTACTTGTAAATTCTAACCTTCCTGTGAGTAGAGGTGCAACACGTAAAAATTTACGTAACACTTTAGGAATAAGATAAATGATCAAAATAATGAGAATAAATTCTCCATATCTGTGGACATAGAAAAAGTTTATTCTCGACTTCTAAATGATTATCTTACTCAACGCAAATCACAAAAATAACAACCTAATCGCTGGGCAGAGTTTTTATTTTCACGAATTAATTTCAACTTTTATGCGAATCTTTAATTGAAATAAAGTAAATTCAAACCTCCCAGTGGGCAAAGGCTGCAACACGCACTGAATCTAATTCACTGCAGCAACAACAAGACTAGCAAATTTCGAACATCAATATAAAATGCATAATAACGAGAGAAATTTCTATTTTCATGTGGAATTTTCCATTTTGTCCCAAACAAACTAATAAAATTAATTATTCTCCTGTGGGCAAAATAATTAATCTTATCAATTCAAGCTTAACGGTAGATGCCACTTAACGCACTTAAATATAGTCCAACGACTATTCTACTTGTGACCGTCCTTGATATCAAACATTACAATATTTCAAGATGCTGTAGCTAATCTCAAAATATTATGATGTTCAAGTCACCTCAAAAATATCAACCAAACTTTAAGGGACAACCATAATATACCAGCCTTAAAACCAAACTAATAACCTGATAAGGTTTACCGGCCGTATGACCAAATCCCATGACAACTCCACGATGAAAGCTGGATCTGAATAAAATTGATCCTTAACATGCTTTATGTTATCACACAGTCACGGAATCTATATAAATTAGGCACAATTTTTTAATACAACTAATCATACTTGGAAAAAAACATGTCTAAGCGAGTGCCCAATCTTTCTTTTTTTTATTCAGAAAATATCATGAATGCCCGACAACTAGTTTTTTTTTTGGGCAAACAAAGATTTTTTTTTTTAAATTGCTTGTATTTATCAAATAGATGGATTGATTATATTGATATGAAATGCTATCAAATTGCTTTCGCTGTAATGGATCAGCAAGTATAAAAACAAAACCCAAATCACAACATGATAGGCTAATAATCATATTCACAGGCCAGCATTCAATTATTCTGAAATTCATGTTCCCAAAATATTGTCCGTGCCTTTAAGTGTTGTAATTCTGTTAAATGGTATTGATCCACGACAAAACAGCAGAGATAACACGCAAAAAGGATAAACCATGATATGTGCTGATTGAAGAATTTTGTCCTTTGTGCATGTACAATTTGTGACGGAGATCAAGATCACGATTAGGACCCGTCCATATAATCAGATCGAACATGGTAATATTACTTACGAATTATACGATCTGTATACTAAACAACATGAACTAGAGATCGGCTATGATACCACATGTAAGAATAAATAAATAATACACATACGGGTATACGCAGCGAAAATAGGATCGAACTATTCTATAGTCATTGTTGTTCAAATTTGAACACCGAACACACACACTAGATTTAGGAGTCTTCCAACCTATGCATGACTTGAGATGCCTTGATTGATGGATACCATAGGTGTAATGCCCCAACTTTTTAGGAATATTAATAATAACTATTTTATTCAAACTTAACATTTAATAATAAATAAAAGTAGAATAAGAAGTCATTACATCCCAAATTATTCTCAAATCAAGATTACATTTATTTAAGGATAGGGAGTGATACTATGGGAAATTTCTACTCTTCATGGTGATTGTCTTCTTTAGCGATATTCAACTCAGCTCCATACTGCTAGAGATTATTGTACGTCTCATGTTCGCCTTTTAAGTTTGGCATAAAATGTCAAGGCCACAAAAGTAACACTATGAATTTTTAAGCTTAGTAGCTAACTCCTACCCCTATGTCCCATACTTTAGCACAAAAAAAAAATTAATCATAACATCTACTTTACAAGGCATCAAACAAAATTTTAACAATCAACTATTATAGACATCGTACGAGTCAAGTGTCGGGTTCAGAATAGTGTATCGTACTTCGTGTCAAAACGTCAATTTCACTTATTATCAATTCTTTTCCTTTAGCACCGGTTTCGTTTACTCCCTCTTTCAGAATGACGATTGACCATGCAATTATAAACTCTGATTTCGCCGTTCCAGTCTCCCGGGTTTACTCACACATTTCCAAATAATGATTCCGCCGTTCCGGTCTCCCAGGTTTACTCACACACACCCAAACTCTGGTTCTGTCGTTCCAGTCTCCCAGGTTTACTCATGCACACCCAAACTCTGGTTCCGCCGTTTCGATCTACCAGATTTACAAATGTCAAAATTTTTCTTTTGCTCTTTTCGTTTTCAAATATCGTTTTTTTGGGTTTTCGTGTCTCATATACATGTATCATTTTCTCACGAACACTTTATTCTTGTAAGTTTGTTAAACATCACGCGATATTCCTACTTTCATGCTCTTCTACTTTACGTCATGCATTTTTTTCTGACGATACATAAAACAGAAGCAATCAAGACTAACATTCTGTAAATATTCACTTTTAACATTAAACATACAATTTTATCATGCACCGATATTTAGTAGTCAACTCCAGTGGTAACCAAGTCCTAAATCATGCTCTTACTAAAGAAATAAACATTTCAACTAGAATTTCCAGTGGGCACTTTCTATAGTTTCTCATTTGCAAACTTTACATCTTTCAAGTCGATAATTACTTTTAAATCTAATTTAAGAACAATTTCTCATGAAAACATCGATATTACTTGCTACTGTCCAGGTAGTATACTTGTATCAAATTTTTTTTTAGCATGCAATAATTGTACAAGTCTAATCTTGTTACATTAACGAAAAATTTAACAGTGATATACTTAGGTAAGTAGATAGGAGATTTCTACCTTACTTTTTGACGGTAGTAGGTTGACTATAATAGCGTCGGATCGGGTTGCAAACGGTATGTCTCCGTTAAGCCTTAGTTTGACCTAACACCTAGTCCCTTTTTTTTTCCTTCTTAGGAAATTTGAAAAGTAAAACAAACAGTGGGGTAGCATGAACTGAAAAGTAGTTAAAAGGCGTTGAAAATGTAGTCAACTTTTCTCTCTCTCACTCCTTCTCCCCTACTGTCTCGGTCTCTCTCAAACTTCCAAAAGAGGTAAACATGAAGAAAGCTGGTGGTGCTCCAAATGGACAGAAAAAAGAGGTATTTATAAGGTTTTGACTTCTCTCTCCTCCCTCTCATCCGGTCTCCCACTGACTCTCTCTCTCTCTCTCTCTCTCTCTCTCTCTCTTCACGGCACACACACTTCCGTTTTCTCAAGACTTAGGCTCCGTTCCGAAAACGAAAATAAGTACTTATTTTTTAAGAAGACAATTTCAAACTCAAAAATCATGTGCTTACGTAGATAATTTTCCTATCAATGTGGATCTTATTTGATAGATCTCATTGAGATTTTTTATGCGGTGAAAAAAAAATTAAAAATTTATTTTTCATTTATATTAGTTTTGAGTTTAAAAATGTGAAAGAAGTACTTATTTTTTAAAAAGGTGTTCTAGAACGGAGCCTTAATGCCTTGTTCCTTTCCCTTTTCAAAAAGAATTTTTCAAAAAATTTCACCTAGATTCTCCCTAGATTTTTCCTACTTCTAACATTTCTCTCTCTATCTCTCTCCACTTATTACCCCTACAATTTTTCAAAAAAATTTTCAAACAACAAACCAAACAAAGCAAATAAATTTCTAGCCCTGGAAAGCTACTCCTAAATAAATTTCAAGCCCTTTCCAGTGTTTTTTTTTTTTGCCGATTTCTCACAAGTATCTTTAAAATCACGTTCTGAACACATTGAGCAGCTCGGATCATCGAAATTCAATCGAAAAAGGGGAGGTGCAGACGGGTGTGGACGAGAAGAGGTTTGGACTTGAACCGAACTGTATATATTTACAAGTCAGTCTCAAAATGTGATTTTAAGGGTATCCGCGAGAAATCGGCGAAAAAATGATCTGGAAGGGTTTCATCCGAGCAGTTTTTGTTTGAACCGTTCGATAAAAAATAAACAAAAACTGCTCGGATGAAAGCCCTTCCCGATCACTTTTTTGGCTGATTTCTCATGGGTACCCTTTGAATCATGTTATGAACACATTAAGTAACTCGGATAATCAAAATTCGATCGGAAAACGGAGGTCTGCATTTTATTTTATTAAAATAAGGTGATTCTCATCAAAGCCGGACTGAGGTCAATCTCAAATGAGGCTGTCATAGGCATGACTGATGAGTGTTTAGATAGGAGCCCCAACTTCTCCCTCTCTCTCCTTTTCGGCAATCTCTCTCTCTCTCCCCGACACACACCCTCACCTCATACTTTAATCTTGTTTTTTTCTTTTTAGCTTGGAAAAGCTATTCTCTAATTCTTCTCAATAGATAATTTAGGGTGGTATGATGGTGTAGGAGGACAATTTCGTAGGAATCCTATCTTACCGGATTTGATGGGAAAGAGATACGAGGTGTACATAAGAGGGGTGATGAGTGATGTAGTGATATGACAGGTTCTTTGAATAGAATCCCACTCTCGGCTTTCTCCCCATCAATGTATGTACGTATATATATATTACTAAGATCTCCAGATTTACGTTTAATTAGTTCAGAATTTGTTTATAACATCAGCTCTCAAATAAATGAATAAAAAACAAACAAGTACAAGAAATTTTTATTAAATTTATACTTTTTATCGATAAAAATTAGGATCGTTACAATTGGCTATATATCTATATTAGGTTAGAGACCCTATATCTCCTTATAAATATCTTCTAGTTTCCTTCCATTAAAGAACTCAATTAAACTAGTATAATCACAATGAAAGTGGGCACTTCCATTAATCACAATGTACTAAGTAGGCCATTAAATATTTCTTAGAGTTTAAACCTCATTAACTATAATTAACAATGCTGACTTTCGCCGAGATAAAATAAATATTGTGCTCTCTTGCATAAAAGAATGAAACCAGGAGAGTCTAGCAGCGGCGGCAACCATGACAAGAATTTTAGAAAATGCAATTATTATATGTAAAAAAAAGTATTCCCAAGTAGTCTCGCTACTGCTAGATTTATTTCTTATTTTTTGTTAAATACTAGTCATAAATCTTCTTCTTCTTTTTTCAAGAAAGGAGACCCAAAAAAATATTACAAAGCCAAATTTAATAGACCAAAATAAAATAATATAAAGGATAAGGTGTAATTAAAGAATAAATATCCCTGGCGTGCCGATCAAAACAAAATATCCTTGTTAGGTCAGCACCTTTTTTTGGGTAAGGTGTTAGGTCAGCACCTTGCTATCCCAATGGTGTTTAAATAGCCATTTGAACCCTCCTCACCACTCACTACATATAAGAATTCCCTACATATATACTCCACAAGCTCCAGACTTACATTTAATTTAAATAGCGGCCGTTACATAGCATATCAATCAGTAAGTACAGGTTTTTCTCCTTCAGACACCGTCACACCGTGCTAATACCGGTGCTGCAGAAAGTTCACACTCGTATATCACGATGCCTACCGCTTTGCTTCCAGTTTTTCTCCCGCCTCCCAGCCGCTACGGACAATATTACGCAACTCCCACGCCCTCTTTGGATGTTCTGGAGCCCAAAATAATTTTAAAGAATTCATTGTCTCTCCACCCGCCGGTTTCCCCTATGTATCATTCGATATCTCAGCCAGTACCATTACGAGGTCCGCTCCCGCTATTTAGTACCTTGGCTCCAAACTTCACGATCGAGGGAGAGTCGACAGAGATCATGGAGTTCACTTGCGAGGATTTCAAGGTGGGAATATGCGAAGGACAGAAGTTGGTGGATGGGGCAACCATGCCACTGGTGCTGCAGCCACCGGAGGAGCCAAAGAACAGTAACGATATGCAGTCCCTCCTCCTGGCACTTGAGAAAAATAACGACTGGTTTAAGCAAATGATCATTAAAAACAGCGCCGTTCTGCTCCGAGGTTTTAACGTGACGAACGCCGAGGATTTCAACGACATCGTTGAAACCTTCGGATGGGATCATGTCCCTTACGTGGGGCCGGCGCCTAGGACGAATGTTTTCAAACAAATTTGGACGGCCAATGAGGGGCCCCTATCTGAGCCCATTATTTTCCATCATGAGATGGCTTTGGTAAGTTTTTACGGCTCCCTCTGTCCCTTTTTAAGTATCCTGTTTCGTAACTCCAACTTATTAAAATGACATTATCATTATACCTTTCACATCAATTTTTTCCTCCACTTTCTCTACTTATCCATCATCATTACACTTTTACTCACTTACTTTTCAAAATAGAATCTACTTTTAGGGACAAAATAGACAATGCATCAACTTTTACCCACTAACTTTACAAAATAGACACTTATTAAGGGACAACCTAAAATGGAATACTGGACTCAAAATAAGGGACGGATGGAGTAGTACTTTAGAGTTTAAATTTACACCACCATTTGTGGATTTCATCCGACGGTGTATATTCCAGTAATCTGAACCGCTCATTTTATAAGATCCGTGGAGTAGTACAAGTCCACAAAAAATTAAATTTATCAAACATTGGTAAGTATATATAAAAGATTGAATTTTGGTTCATAAAATCGTAGATAAGTTTAAAGTTAAACTAGCAATGATAGTCTATTTCGTAAACCAAAATTCAATTTTTGATGTACCTATCGATGTCCAATTAACCTGATTTTTTGTGTGAATATACTATTCTACAAGCTGTATAAGATAAACGGTTCATTGTATTGTAAAAAATGCACGGTGGAACCTACAATGGGTGATGGAAACCGTGGAGTTTCTACCTTGGGTGAAAAGAATTTAACTCTTTACTTTGACTTCATTTTTATATGAGATTAAATTCTTTCCACCAGGTGGAAAGTCCTAAGTTTCCACCATTGCAATTTGTGGGTTCCATCATGGATTTGTTATATTAATCTAAACCGTTTATCTTGTAGAACTCGCAAAGTAATATATTTCAAAAAATTAACTTAATGGACATGGATAGGTGTATCAAAAATTAAATTTTGATTTGTAAAATGGACGGTATGATTCTTTAAAGTTATCCATGGCCGTCTTATATAAACCAAAATTAAATTTTTGATACAGCTATCGATTTTCAATCAAGGTGATTTTTTGCATGAATATACTCTACACAACAGGTCCTGTAAGATGAACGGTTCAGATCTATACAACGAATGCACGATGGGAACTATAGGTGGTGAAAATCGTGAATTTTCCACCTAAGGTGGGAAGAATTTAATCTCTTTTTATACCTTATTACTTTGGTGAACCTTGAATCGAAACTCTTCCGATTTTTTCCATCAAATTTTAGCCTAGCATTTTACATTTTTCTCATGCATGAGCTTTTGAATTTCGACTTGATTTCTTCACACTAGCTTTTCTTAAACCTTGAGAATTTTGCAATTGCCAATTGATTTCTCACTGCCGATAAAAAATATAAAAAAAAAAACTGCATTTATCACTTACCTAAATTGGAAAAAAAAAACTGCATTTATCACTTACCTAAATTGGAAAGAATTGATCTGATCACAAACTTTTCTTCACACAAGTTTTTCAACAGAATTTTGTTGTCAAAAAATTTTCCATAACCATACGCAAATGCAAAATGCATTTTTGCTTTTAATAAATGTTGGGATCGATGTTCAATTGAAGTCCTAAATTGTAATATTGTCCCAAAACATTTAATCTAAATTAGAAAATACCCCAAACATTGCATCCAAATAAAAAAATATGTATTATTTTGCAGATTAATTGGAAAACTATTTTGGAATCTCTTGATGAAACCTTACATGTCTATATAATGACAATAAGTTATAAGTTTTTGAATGACAAGTGACCCTATCATATGTCGCCGATTAAAAATAAAAAGTTCGGTTATGAGAACACTTCATATGATTTCAGGAGAGATTTTTGACGAATTGGTTAAAATTTCTGGCTCCGCCCTGGTCACACTCATTCACTTCTTGCACTTTGATGTCATAGCCACACATGCAATTGGAGAATTATGCTGGACCTGGACCTCTAATGCCTTTTTTTTTTTTTTTTGACAAAAAAATATAGATGAAGGGATACCCAGAAAATGTGATGTTTTTCTGTGAGGTACCACCGCCGGAAGGTGGTGAGACGCCAATAGGGCCAAGCTGGCGCGTGGCGGAGCGGATGATGGAGGAATTTCCAGAAGCCGTGAAAGAAATGGAGGAGATAGGACTGAAATACACTTTCAGAGCTCCCCCTCAGCCCACGGCGTCCTTTAAGGGAAGAGGTTGGCCGGAGTTTCTGGGAAGTTCTGACCCTGCAGAGGCTGTGAAAAAGTATATAGTACTACTCCTATCTCCGATATTACTTGCACAGATTTAATTATGCGCATAAATTCATATATACTCCCTCTGTTCCAAATTTCAGGCAAAAAAATACTCTAATGTATTAGCACTAGTTTTTCCAAAAGAAAAAGAATAAAACATTTTGAAAAATGTCATTGAGAAGAAAAAATTGGTGAAAAAAATCTCATAAATACATTATGTTTTGCTATCCAAAAAGCTAGAGCAAAAAATTTGGGACAGAGGGAGTATATTGATTCGTCTGGAAAGGTTCGATATATATATATATATGGACACACACACACATACACACACACATCAGCCACTCGTCATACATGTGTGCAACGAACAATTGTGTCCAAATCTATACAAATGCATCGTGATATGTGTGTGTGCTCGCGCGTGCATACATATCTCGAAAGGCAAGATGTATGGAGTCTATGGACGACAATTTACCCCACAGTACTGCCCCCTCCCACATCGATTGGGCGGTTCCCGAATGTTATGGTAACCTTTCTGTTTCTTATAGTATTATTACTCCTTTAACGAATGCTTGATTAATACAACGTCCTATAGATTCTTTTTGGAATTAGTCGAGATATGTGTATACTTGCCCACGGGACATCTTATGTTATAGAAAACAAATCATTAAGAAATTGGATCCTACTCTTCTGCAGGGCCAAGGCTAATGCAGATATAGACGTGGAGTGGCTGCCAAACGGAACTGCAAATTTGAATTTTGCCCAACGCCCTTTAACCATGGTGTTCGAGGGAAGAAAGGGGAGAAAGATGTGGTTCAACTTGATCCACTTAATGTACAAGAAGGAAATCACCTCAGTGACGATGATGGACGGAACAGAGATACCGGAGCAAATAGTGAGAAGGATCGAAGAGATAATCGAAGAAGAGATCATACAGTTCAGGTGGGAGAAGGGTGATGTTCTCTTCTTGGACAACTTGGCTGTGTACCATGGAAGAAGGCCCTCTCTTCCTCCTAGAAAAGTCCTTGTTGCTACTTGCAAAGTAGCTTCTGTATGAATTCCCAATAGCACCTTGTGGTCTTCATTGCGAGTGCTTTCAATTCGGATACATGATCATCATGCAATGAGGGGTTGTTTGTATTTTTCTTTTATCTTTTTGGTGATTGATGCAGGGCGTTTCGGGTCAGCTCACGCACACCTCGAACTAAAATTCCCCTACAACTACCCTTTCACACGCATACGTGTGGGATGAGGTGGCACCAAGAATTAGTGACAAAGAGAATCGAACCTAGGCCAGGACTACTTGGCCAATCCCTTTCGGGTCAAGGGTTGTGTGTATGGCTTTTAGCTTAATCAGATTTTCCAATTTCTTGTCACTTGTTATATTTGGCACCTTGTGTTTTTTTTTCTTTTTCTATTTTTGGGCTTGTATTTGTATGCTTGTGCTACATTCTTCATTTTATTAGCAATATATGATATTCTCTGCAGCAATTAAGAGAGCGGGTAGCAATGCCATAGAGAGGAGTAGACCCAAATTGATATTAGATACTTTTGTGTGTAAAGATATGAGTATAATGGGTTTGTGCATGTGAACAAGTGATTCTTGACAGAGCTCAATGAAAGAAAATGATTTATATAGCCGACCCCAAGTGATTGGAACATAATGCTCGATTTTGTTATATGATATTCTCTGCATTTCAAAAAATATATACAAGAAATGTAATTCAAATCCTTTGTGTTTAATTTTTAAGGCATAATCTATAAACATTGGTAATTGAGCATTATGGTTTAACATTTATGTGAGAAGTGATTTCTATCCCAAAAGATAAAATATGGAAACTTACTTCAATGCCAAGGAACTTATATAAAACTGTCCAGGTTAAACATTGAAGAAAACCAATATTACAAATACTACTAGTCAGTGACGGAGCCAGAACGTTAGTGTGGGATGGACGGAATTAATTATTGTCTCCTCCAAACCACGGTTGACCGGATCAATTCGGCTGTGTTTAGGGTTCTTAGAAAGATTGCTAGTTTAAGTGATGAAAAAGTCTAAACATATTTCTCTAGATTCTACTAACCAAAAAATTCAAACAACTTCTAACCGCTATGCTATGCTCTACGCTGTTAGGGGTCATTTGGATGGAGTACTAGCAAGGGGCATTAGTTATGCCCCCTTGTAAGGACGTGGGCCCAGGGCTAAGCCCTTGTTTGGGAAGCCAAATGGCTGCCGGTATTATTTAGTCCCCGGCTCCAGCAATATCGGTCAAGGGGCAATCCGGGGGTATTAATTATGGATGGGGTTTGAGGTGGTATTAAGTTATACCCCCCAATCCCCTTGAAATTGGACAATTTCGCCCCTCTTTATCCTCCTCCCCAAACCCCTATTTGCTGGGTTTTTTTGGTTTAGTAGGAAAACAAAAAGAAGAAGAACAGAAAATCGGAGAGAGGGAAGATGAAGTTTTCCAAATTTTTAAAAAATATGGTTAAAAAATTAAGTGTTCCAAATTTTAATCCGTTTGAACGGGTGGAAAGATTTTAATTTTCTGATCATTTTATCCTATATGGTCATAATTCAATTTTGACTCGAGGGCTCTCGTTGATTAGTTCTAAGAAAGTTGTAGAATCAAATATCTTTTAGGGCTAATCAACGAGAGCCATAGAGTCAATATTTAATAATGGTCATTTAGGATAAAATGATCAGAAAACTAAAATCTTTCCTTCCGTTCAAACGGATTGAACCCCCGACTTTAATTTGCAACATCTTTAATGGCCACCTCTAAGCTGAACACTAATGATTAAAAAAACGATTGTATGAAAATTGGTCAATCCGGATTAACTGATGAAAGATTTTACCTTTTTTGCCATTTTAATTCTACTGGCTTATTTATTTCAATTTTACTCTTGTTCATTTGATTAGTCTTAGAATCGAAAAATCAAAATCTTTTAGGAAATCATTTTAGAAAGCCAATAAGAGGTCAAGTTTATTTTTGTCATTTATTCAAAAAATTTGATCGTAAATTAAAATCTTTATACTCTTTCAACGGATTGCAATTTGAACCAAAAAATTGATGGAAAAAATCAAATTTTTAAAAAAAATGTTTAATAATAACTAAATTCGTTAATTGTTAGTAGAAGAAATTGTGGAAGTATAATTAATGCAATTATTTTAAAATATATATTTAATGAATTTAGGAACGCACAAGATAAAAGGGAATTTGAATAAGGTTAAAAATAACAAGGTTATTTACCCAACGGTTTTAATCCTTCATCCAGACGAATGTTGTTTCCCTTCTCTCCCTCATAAACTTTCATCATGTGGCTTCCCTTATTAACTATCCCTTAAACTATGTTATCCCTGATTAAGGGTACCCCAATATTATCACGATCAAATTCGGTCGTTAGTATTTAATGGTTAGTGACCATTTGATATTAGGTTCAAAGTTCAGGGGTTTTTTTGAATTTTTCCCTTTTGATTATTGACTTTTGGTTATTCCGCTGTGGATGCTCTTATGGGATAATTTGGAACATGGGAGGGGCCACAGATGCAGGACCTTCTGTGTCGAAAATTCCTGTGCTTTTGTGTCGAGGAATTTTTCTGCCGTTTAATTTAAAACATTAAAAAAAAAATCACTCAATCCAACGGCCAAAAAACCCTTCAACAAAAAAGTTTTCGGGACAAAAAAGATTGGACCCTGGAGCCACAGCCACCCTCCATGCTTGGCTGTTGCTCCGTCCCTGAGTACTACCAATCATCTTATAATTTCAAATTCTTCTGATGCAAAATTCAAGAAATAACATATCTTTCACATCAAAAAAAAAGTAGAAGAGAAATGCGGCAAACTGAATCAAATCCGAGCCCCAAAAGCCCAAAACAACGTAACAGAGTGATCTTTTTTCTTAAAAAAATAGTACTTCAATGGTCGCTTTTCACTTTTAAGTATTTCATTTTTAATTGTCCCTCAATAATTATCCATTTAAAAAATTATAGTTGGTAAAAATTACTCCCTCCGTTCCAAAAAGAGTGTCCTTTTTGGAAAGCGTGTCATTTTCAATTCTTTATATCTTTCAATGTGAATATCAAAAAATATGCAATATGTATCTTATTTGATAGATTATAATTAGTTCTATTAAACAAAGTTTTCAAAATCACATAAATTAAAACTTCATAAATCGAAAGATATAAACATTTGAAAATGGCACGGAGTCCCAAAAAGAACACTCATTTTGGAACGGAGGGAGTATTACATTTTCTATTTTGCCCTTCTGATTAGATTCCAAAAAATCACATTAACGATTTGAGGATGCAAGTATCGGCAAGTTGCATCGAAATTAATCCGTTCAAAAAAGTGGACAATGACGATACAAGAATGGATTTACGATTAAAAAGCACGGAAGATACACGATGATTCAAAGCAAATTTGCATTCGGCAAGTTCGATCTTAAAAAAGCATAGAAGATTTCCTTGGAATCAGTGACAAAATTCATTCTGAGCGTCTTCCAGAAATTGTAGGATCGTCAAATGTCCAAATTCCAGAAATGTAGATGTAAATTCAAATCAGGACCGCTACTCAGCCACTTATCTCTACCTGTATTTTTCATTTTTCTTTTTTTCACAATCTCAACCTGTTCACCTCTCAGATTTTATAGGTACTATCCCTTTACTCTTCAGCTTGTAAGAACCTTGTCGGACTACAAAGTACGAGTACTTTAATTAGACATTTCTTGGCAACAAGCTTCATATCCGGTGAGGGAAAAATCACAAGAAAGGGGACGAAGAAGAAAATTATTACTACGGACAGAAATGACTTAAAACATGTCAGATAAGACCACAACTACTAGTATTATTTTCCAATCAACAGCATTACAAGCATAATCCTATAAGTCCTTCATCTGTGTCGTCCATGGAGGCAAGCAAAGCATTGTCTCCCAAAACTGGGTGGAGACACCATACACTATCAAGCACGAGTGGACATGCCTCGACCACGTCCCCTCCCCATATAGCCATAACCCCTTCCATAATAATTGCCCCGAGAACGACCACCACCACGGCCAGGCCACCTCCCACCTCGGCCGCCTCGATATCTTGAAAACTCACCAAATGTCTGTACCCAAGAAACAGCCAGCACCATGTTATCAGGGGTAAAAAAAAAAAAGGATCCACCCCCTGCCTTTTCAACGAGTGGAGTGCATAAGCCCCTAGTGGAGTAAGTGCGAGAAAGATTCATATCGCGCAAGTACAGCAATCAGGGGTCTGTGTTAGGCACAAGAAGCATGCTATGAGGGCGTTATCCATCCCACCAAGGGTCAACTGATTTGACATGAACTGTCCGTTTCATAGGGCTCGTTGAGCAGATCATTCATCTAGATATTTTCTATTGGTCCAACATTGTCACTAAATAATCAGATCACATGTCTTGAAAAAAATGGACCACTAGAATGATTTTGAATGCTCTCCAACCATATATGGTCATCAATGTGCAATCAAAATAATCTTTCACATCGCTTACTACTTGATTGGGCTGAGAAAATGAACAATTCCGATCAAATCAACAGACCTAAAGTGGGCCCGATAGAGCCCTCACACAGCATGTGTTGGGCAATAGACAACTAAAGAGTTCCCAATCTGTAAGTGTGGGAAGAGAAGAAAAAAAAACAATCTTACCTCAGTGTCTATCTTCATTTGCTCAGAAAACCTAGTTCTCCCATTATTCGATGCTTGATCAAGTGCATTGCAGGATAGAGTATCAAAAAAGTCATCCTTATTGTAAACAGGCTACATAAGAAGGCCAAATGTGATATAAGAATATCAGAAAACGATAACAAAATATATTCACTCACAGAAGTTGAATCTAGCATAAAAAGTAAAAGAACGGGATGATTATCTCACGTTAGTCTCGCATTTCGGTGATTCGGCATTCTCTTCGTCTTGATAATCATCTTCATTGCTTCCAATCCCATCTCCTTCTATGTTCTTCTGATGGGATCTGTTACTTTTGCCAAGATGACCCCATACCTCATCCTTTCTGAATTTCTCGTTCATTGCCATAAAATCAAAATCCTCAGCAAATCTGGTCATTGACCGTGAACTCTGCATGTAAATGTTAGAACTTCATGGCGTCAAAACCCCAAAGCCACAATGATTACAGTACCATACAGGCTTCACAAAGTACTTGCCAAGAATTAATCATAAAAATAATCAAAAAACAGGAAGAATTATTTATAGAAAAATTACAAACTGCTCAGGTATGTCACATGGACTCGGGTACGGATGTCAGGTGCAGGTACGTGCCTAAATATTGGATTCATCTAATTTCCTTTTCAAGGAAGGATACAGGGACATGACGGAATTTTCAAAAACCTTAGTTCTCCAAGCACGTACAACTATATCCAACAAAATTGACAAATGGTTTGAACCTATATTGGATCCAGTCGATAAGACAAAGATATCAATCGGGCCCATTAAGCAAGACATATGAACCCTCCCTTGCTCCCTCTCTCTCCCCCTCCCCTCCCTCCCTCCTTCTCCCTTCCTGTACCAGTCCCTCCCTCCATCCCTCCCTTTGTATGTGGTAAGACATATGAATAGGGAAAACCCATCCAAAACAGAGTTTGGATGCCATCAAAATTCTGGTAATCTGACAACTTCCTATCATCCCTTCATTTTCAATATCTACACCCTAGGATAGTTTAACTACAAACTGCTCCTCCTGAATAAGTCACCAACTCTCAAGAGTCCTAAAGAGAGAGAGGACCAGCCAAATCACCACTTTTCAAGCTACCACCAAAATGTACTTCAGTCTAGTGTCTGTATTCTATAACTCAACACCCTAATAATGGACCCAGAAACTGGTTTTGAAACTAACATATTGAAAGAAAAATGAAAGTGTACTTGTTAATATTACTCATAGGAACGTCGTTTGTAGGTGAGAACCTTTGAAGGAAACTAAAACCAAGATTTTCCTTAATAAGATAAAAGTCATTTGAACATAGCCAACCAAACTGTACCAAAATCACAAAAACTACTTGCTAACAGAGAGACAGGTGTCCATGTAGTCAGTTATCAAGTCACACTAGTTAATATCAATCTCACATGAGACTACCCTAACCACTCACGACTCAATCATAAAATTAACTACAGTTGCTGGGGCACAAAAATGAATGAAATCATGGCTGCAGCCCACTTATATCTAATGTACTCTCACCTACATAGAGAAAAAAAAATACACCAATACAGCGATTTTAATGGCTTGATTTCCTGAAAGAGACAATGAGCTCAGCCAAACAATACAAGCACACCTGTAAAAGTATAACTTATGTGCAATATTGCATGCCAGGACACTCTACCATATGATACGAGGGTTATAATTGCACAACTTCACTGAGCTAGTCCATCTGAAATTAATATGTTCCCATTAGACATTTGTTTTGACAAACATTAAAAGCTAACTTCATCGAAATTTCAATTTGCGAACTTGTTTTTTTTTTTAAAATGAACTCCTTGTCCAAATTCCAAGTAGAAACAACACATTACCGTGGGTCCTCTTCCTCTTTCACGCCCTCGGTAGTAGCCCTGATGACTTTGAAAGGAAGGTCCATTGAACTAAGGGAAAAAGACAAAAAGACATGTCAATAGCCCTTATAAGCACTGATTACACAAGTACCAATCAACTCTCAGGAGATCGCGTGCTCTCATTCTGCAATGAATGATTTCATTACATTGCATACTATAAAAACATGAAATTAACAGAACTAAATTCCGCAACAAATACTTTGTTGTAACTACGGTGGCAAACATAAAAACTTGGCACAAAGTAGTAACAATAAAGTATTGAAGAACAAAAGAACAATTGCATGCCTATTCAAATTGCTTGGAAAGGGGTAGCAAAATGTATCAGACTATCAGTCCTGGACAACCAAGGGCATGAAGAGAAATGCAATCATATATGCATCCATATTCCTTTTAATGATTCGAGTAGCCAGTGGAATGTGCTTTAGCTATTTTGTTTTCTGATGAATGTCGTTATTATAAAAATGAAGGGCATTCCCACTTGGACGGGAGAAACCAGAACCAAGGGGTGGGAGAGGATTAATAAATAAGATCAGGATTATACATGTGACGAGGACCCCTTTTGGCCAGCATGTGAAGTTTGAGGCAATGGCAATAATGGTGGTTGAGCTTCTGTCGGGACTGGTGCTGTCACTTCAGATGACGAAGACACTTGAACAACCACCACATCCTTCTGAGTTGTTGGTGAAGACTGAGATGATGAAACTGCAGTCAGTCCAGACTGCAACAACTGACCGGGGGTAACAAGTGAAGGTGTTGGAGTTCCTGTCTGACTTGAACTGGAACTCCCTAGAATAGAGGACATGGGTTGAGAGAGGGCCTGATATGGAAAAGTTGGACCAGAAGTGGCATTGGGCTTGTTAGAAATTGGCAGTAAAACAGCGTTTGCTTCTGGAGCTGATGCAATCAAAGTAGAAGGTGCAGGAAAATTAGTACTCAGTGTAGTTGTAGGCGGGGCCACATTAGGAACCTTGCTTTGGGTGGAAATAGGTAATGTTTCAGGAGCTAGAGTACTAGATGGTGCTGGAGGCAGGGCAGATGAAAGAGTTGAAGGTGGCAATGATGTAGATGCTAAGTTAAGCAAATTGGTACTGGGATTCACAGTAAACAGAGGTGAGGGATATTCTGGTAAATTTGAACCCGGTAGGTTAGATGTTCCAGGTTGCAAAGAGGAATTGAATCCAGAATACTGTAGTGGTGGCTGCATCGAAGGAGGCATTGATAGTCCAGATGACGGCCGAAGCAAAGATTGCTGGTGCAACTGAGGTAGCCCATTTGGGGGCCCATAAAACCCTTGCCAATACATGGGCATAGGTAATCCACTGCCATTAGCACCAGGAGGAGTGGGTGATGGTCCCCAGGACCCTAGATTCCCCCCAGGTTGATACAAAGGCAAACCACCTTGGAAACTTGACCCTGGATGTGCCAGCTGTGAAGTATGGGAGCTAACATCTGTCAAAGACCCATTAACTGCAGAAGGGTAGCTAGTAGGTGTAGAAGCAGGTCGAGAATAGTGAGACTGCATGAGAAGTAGGAAGAGTTTAGAGACTATTTAACAATTTAAAAGTAATACAATACATCACATATGCAATCGTCTTCCTTCAGATCACCTGAATAATTGCTGGATCATTGTTTATGGGTGGGGAAGTTTGAACGGGAGGATTAGATTTAACCTGTAGATCCTGCAAACACACATAAAGTTTACACAAATGTATAGCTGATAGCCTGATACCATCAATAGAGAAAGCCGCATGCATAAAGGGAAAGAATCCTCTCAATGCAAAAACTATGAAGGTCATCCCCAAAAATATATTTCTGATTGCAATTGACCCAGCATTTAAGCACAAAGACCAAAATTTCCACAACCATATTGCATACAACTAGAGTTTTATTGCATGGTAGATAGTTGATATTGTAGTTCACATAACAGTTAAAAACTTAAAAGTTTCTAAGTTTGTAATGTGTGGTAACTTTATACCAAATATGACATGAGAAAGTGTTGGGGGACATGAGAGGATCTTTCATGTGCTTGTGTGAACAAATGTAAACGAGAACAAAATTCGTTACCAAAGAACCAGATGGAAAGAAATTCGTTACCGTTGAACCAAGGGATAAGGTAATTACGGGAATTCAACCAACGGTAAAACAAGAAGACAACAACAATAACAGAACCATCTAGTCCCCAACCACTGGGGTTATAGGCGGGGGAGTATTAGAGACAGACTAACTTTCGGCAATATATGCTCAAAGTAGCTGCTCTCATAATACCACTGAACCGGTGGCCACCCATACCTCCAAGAACAGAGGAGCAACGGTACAACAAGAAGAGCTTCTCAAAAAGGGAGAATAACCAAAAACCAATAAACAACATCCTAATCAGGCATAGGTTCCACAAAAATACCTTGATATCACTTCCGCGGAACAGTATGTACTCGTAAACCTTGTCACTAGGAGGAACTTGTGGACCATCTTTCTTTCGTCCTTCCGTTCCAAATGATCTCACTGCCTCAACGCAAAAAATTAGTTTGGCAATCATAGACTCATACTGCCGAAAACTTAGATAACTAAGCCAAAAATGTTACAATTGTCGTCCTATTCACAATCTCTTGAAAATAGCATGACTAACTAGTATATTTGGCAATCCCTGGTTGTAAAAAATTCAAACTTGTGGACTAGAAAATGATGTGGCTTAACCATTCCAAAAAGATAAAGGTCAAATTTCAATTTTCCCAAGTGTTTTATGATGCGAAGTAATCTAATTTGAAATGTAACACTAGATTGCAGATAGGTATGTATAAGATACTTAAATTCTAATTTCCTTTGACCAGGTTAACATGTTCATAAGCAGCCCTACCCCAACAAAATAAAAGCCACGTCATAAGGAATATAGCCTGGACCTCTCTAGTCTCTAGTGTATATTAGTTGCAGGAACCTCCTCTCAGAATGGCAAATCCACCACAGAACCTCGCTCTCGTAGTCCGAATTCAAACTCTCCTAGGAATCAAAGGAGTCCGCTACCAAATAGGATAGAACCTCTTAGGCATGTTAATTGGAAAAAAAAACAAAAGTAAAAGATACCAAGTAAGAGACAGGGTGAATTAATGACAAGCTACTAGAAAAAATAAATACGCAAAAACAATATATGAAGTTGAAAGAATAATTGATAGTCACTTAAATTCACAAAAACAATACTTGAAGTAGACACAAATTCTGAATAATCAATATTTTACTGGTGTACATATTTAAAATTTTATATTTATGAATTATTCCTACACGCTCCCCGGCGCTCCCAAAGGGGAGCTTCTATGCTCCTTCGCAAGCCCGCCTGCTTCGTGAAACTATGGTCTAACTTAACTAACTGCACTACTTACGAGTTACAACTTAAGTAGTAAATAAACATATGTTTAACAAATAAACCAAGGCAAACATACGAGGACAACAAATTTACTCCCAGAGTAGCTAAAATTACCCACTGCTTCAAAACATAAGGCTGCGATTGGATGTACGTGAATTTCAAATGAAGGAGCTTGACACTATCTTTTGATTTTAATAGCCTCGTTCAAGATTTGGTAGTTGACATCTGGATTATGACAATGAGTTTCGAGCTTCTGTCATGATGATGGATGTGAGATGACTATTTAATGAGAGTAATACAAAGTCCTTCATGTTAAACATTGTAGGTATATGCCTCTCTTACAATCCATCCCCTCCTCCAGTTTCACAAGCCACCTATAACTAAAAGCCTAAAAGCCTTACTTGCATTCGTTAGCATGCAACCAAAATTAGCCACAGCAACCATTTACATCATCTCATCCTAAAGCCCAAAACTTTACAATGTACACGAATCCTTATTCAAGCAACAAATTCATGGCGTAAAAAACGAAACTAATTCACGTACAATTAGGTTAACAAATCACAAACGCAAATAAATGAATAAACGAAATCCCGATGAAAGAATTACCGTTTTGCAATCCAATACTGGACTCGTCAGTGTTGATGTTGTACAAAACGCCCTCGTACCGCATTTCACTCTTGGATGTCAAGCTAATCAAACTCCCGACGTACGAATCGGCCGATGAACTAGAAGATCTAGATGCCTCTGCCGCCATAGTTGCAGCAGCTGCTTTGCTTGTCGAGCGAGAAATCGAACAGCGAACTCCGACTACGTCTTCAAGAAGGGAAAAAAGACTCGAATCTCGTTCTCGTGAAGAGAGAAAGGGGAATATTGGATTTTTGTGGTCGGATGTAGGGTTTCCGATTTTTACCTTTTTATTTTTTGAAAACAGGGGTTTCCGATTTTTTTACTTATATAGTAATACGAACTTTTTTTTATTAGAGAAGCGGTTTGAGAATAAAAGGCTGTTTCAACTTTCAAATCAAATAAAGCTGATGTTACGAGAGAACGAGCACATATTTCGTAAAGCAAAAATAAATAATTAAAAATTTTTAAAGAAATGAAAATTTAAGTTGAATATCAGTTATATATTGCTTAATTCATTCCATTTTCGATTCTACAAATTCAAAATTTTATAGGACGCTTTGTTAAAAAAAAATTGAACATACTAGACAGCTCGAATTATTTGTCTTAGACTCCGTTCCAGAAACCTTCTTAAAAAATAAATACTCCCTCCGTCCGGATTTAATAGCCCTTTTTGGAAGTTCGTGCCATTTTTCACTCAATTATATCTTCCAATCTATAATGTTTTACGTGATTTCGAATATATTATATTATAGAACTAAGCGAGATCTATCAAATAAGATCCATATTCGATATGAAATTCATTACGGATCCTAAAATATAACCATTTTTTAGCCGGTTAGAATAGAACTAGGGACAATTAAATCCGGACGGAGGGAGTACTTATTTTAAAACTTGTGAAAGAAAAATATGAAGGGTTGTTCCACAAAATCTAAATAAGCAGCTTATTTTACATTTTCAAACTCAAAAATAACGTAAATGAAAAAAAAAATTTTAATTTTTTTTGCACCGTATTAAAGATCTCAATGAGATCAATCAAATAAGATCCATATTGATAGGAAAATTATTTGGATAAACACATAATTTTTAAGCTTGAAATTGCCTTAATCAGAAAATACGTACTTCTTATTTTGTGGAACAAGCCTTATTATTAAACAAAAAATAAGAACTTATTCAAGTTCTGGAACGGGCTCTTAGACGTGGATTCCAAATGGTCCGTGTGTATATTTTGGTGTTCCTAAAATGATGCACCCATAGGTTTTTTTTTTTTTTTTCCCCAGATTATACCCAGCAACTACCTCAAATACTCCTCCGGCAACACGAAAACTCCCAGTATCGTAGAGCAATCCCAGCTACACTGCACTCTATCACACAACAGTGTGAGGTGTTGTTTTTTCTTAGTTTTTTTTTTTCCTTAGTTTTTCGAGTTTTGTTTTTATTTTAAAAAGATTTCTGCTTGCTTGGAACATTTTTTGAAAAAAAAATTAAAAAAGTAGTCTAGATAATCAGTGAAAAAAGATAGAGAGATACGGAGAAGTAGGAGAATCTTTTCAAAAAGTGTTCCAAACAAGGCAGAATCATTTGTTGATCTTGTGTCAAAATTTTGAGGATTATTAGGTCGTTGCGTTGAGACGAATTAATTATGACTTTTATTTAAATATTCTTTAAAATGTCGAAAATATAGCCCAAAAAGCAGACTTTTCAACATTTAATGGATAAAAGTCAAAAAAATTTATTTTCCCAATTCCTCATGTTTGGAACAAATCAATAATTCATATAAAATTTTAGAACTAATAAATGTCAATTTGTTAGTAATAAATAAAGAAGGGACAAAACGCCCAAAACCTAAGAGAAACAATGCTTGAGTCATATTGGGAAAAGGACTGCTGAAAGGGAAGGCGGCAAAGACACCATTGTGCTCTCCTATTCTTCTTTTATTCAAACAGATTTAAGTGTCGTTCCGTTTTCTTTTTAAACCTTTTTTTTTAAAAAAGGTAATTTTAAGTTCAAATATAATAATAATGAAAATTAATTTTTTAATTTTTTTCACCGTTTAAAAATCTCAATGAGTTCTATCAAACAAGATCCATATTAGTAGAAAAATTATTTACGTAAACACATGATTTTTAAATTTAAAATTTCCTTCATTTTCTAAAAGTTTCTTTTTTTAGAAATCGAAACACGGGGCCTCAGTCACTAAATAGAAATCGGGCTTTTCGAGGACTTGGCCATATTGGAGGCAGGGCTGTTGGATGAGGCGGCAATGGAGGGGAAAGACAGGGCTGCGTCAAGGTTACAGTACTCGCACTAGAGTCCATTTAGCATGGTCTTGCATTGGAAGTTGTGGGATGGTTTCATTGCATTTGGTATTAGGTGTGCCTGTGATGACATTGCAAAGGGTGTCGTCCGAGAGGGAAATTGAGGAAAACGAGATTTGAAAGGCGTGGAATAGAAACAGAAGAGCAGGATATTGCTTCGTAAGCAAAGAAACTTGAAACGAAACGGCAGGGAAATGCAGAGAGATATTGACAACGACCTTTGTGCTCTCAGCGAGAAGCTTAAGGATGAGCGCGAAGAATTTTGCCAAGGAAATGATCGCGGCACGTTTCAGTGTGTCAGAACAATAATAGAAGGATGATCACTTAATAACATTTGGGACCTCTCCACTCTTTGTCAATTGGTTTTGAGATGGATATAAAATTTCTACATGGTATCAGAGCGGGGCCCGTTCCACTCCATATTTTATAAAATTTACAATCCACACCCCACGATGACAGACCAGCAAAAAGGCTGCACGATGATAGGACCCAAAAAGTGGCCACACGTGACAGACCTCAAACGCGGCTGCACGTGAGGGGGGATGTTAAGGAAATCAAGTCCCACATTGCTTAGGAGTGGAATGGGTGATCATTTAATAACATCTGGGACCTCTCCACTCATTGTCAATTGGTTTTGAGATGGATATAAAGTTTCCACATGGTATCAGAGCGGGGCTCATTCCACCCCACATTTTAAAAATTTACAATCCACACCCCACGATGACAGACCAGCAAAAAGGCTGCACGATGATAGGACCCAAAAGTGGCCACACGTGACAGACCTCAAACGCGGCTGCACGTGAGGTGGGAATGTTAAGGAAATAAAGTCCCACATTGCTTGGGAGTGGAATGGGTGATCACTTAATAACATTTGGGACCTCTCCACTCTTTGCCAATTGGTTTTGAGATGGATATAAAGTTTCTACATATGGTGTCCCCGGTTATTTTGACAAATTATTATGTTATCAAATTTTCTAGGTTTTATTATTATGTTTTCTGTTTAGGCAAATTGTAAGTTGGTAGGAAATAGACGTTTAAGTTACGAGGGTAATTGTGCATCAAATTAATTATGATGGTCAAGATGATATTGGATTACCAAGGTGACGATGACAATGGTGATGATGAGGCAGCGCATACTGTAGTGTCTATGGGAAAGAGATAGTTGAATTTTTTCGTGAAGTGACCATTTCATTATGTCCGAGTTTTCTTGAAAATTGTGCGTTTATTTCGGGGTGAAGTGTCCTCTTTTTATGAGCTATTTATAACGGCACAGCCTGGTTGATTTTTGTTTCAGCTGCAAGTACAATTTGGCACTTTTGTTTGATTGTTTCCAAGTTTTCTTGAAAATTGTAGTAATTGTGGTGTCTAATTTTGTTTGATTGCTTCATGCAGATCCTGTCCGAAGTTGATAGTCGTCGTTGCTCATCAGGGATGGAAAGTTTTATCCTTTCACATGCTGATCAATGCAGTGCATAGATGTACTGTTGCCTGGTAAGTTTTCCTTATTCTTAGTAAGAACAAGTTATTGCTCACTTGCAGATTATTGTTGTTGTGCTTACCTTGGGTTCTTCTTGTTTCATTTAATCATGGTCCTCTGATCAATTTCACTATTGTAGCGATAACTTAAGTTGATCATCTGTTTATTCAAGAATGGAGTGCATCAGCATTTGTTTGAAGAAGCGGGAAAACCTCAGATGGGTTCTCCCCTTCCTTTTTGTACAAGGATCGATATAGTTTTAGAATGACGCTGAAGGCTCTCAGGCAGCCTTTGTTTTGATATATTCTCCTCTCTCCCTCTCTTCAATTTCTAGTATCAGCCAGATGGCTTTGAACATAACAGATTCGTTCAAATCCATCTGGACATGAACAAACCGGACACAGGATTTGGCTGTCTATGCTGAGCATCTCCAACCCATGGCTTCATATTGGAGATGTCAAATATTTTTTAAAGGCTGATGTGGCATTTTGGCATCTCCAATTTGGCATCAAAGCCTTCCTTTCCAACCCTTGATGTCAAATTCAATTTATTTGACATCAAATTATCCATCTCCAATCCTTATATCAAAATGCAAAAAGTCATTTTTTGAAATTTGGCATGGAGGAGGGTGGTTGTCAACTTTGACAACTTTGTCATTTCCTTCAAATCCACGTAGGAATTGGCATCAAAGAAAGTTGTTGGGTTGGATTGAATTTGGTGTCAAATGTTCCCGTTAACATATCCACGTAAGATTTGACATCTCCCATTGGAGATGCTCTAGTACATTATTTTGACCACGCAACATTGATTGTTTTGGTCCTCCTTGGGTGAGTTACTGTGTCTGTTAGTTGGTACTTGGTAGTTGCAGTGACAGAGCTTCATGTGTTTGGTTGTGGTGTTTCTGAAATGTTGCACTGTGTTGAGTCTTTCATTGACCGATCCATGTGGGAGTATTTGGTACAAATCCAAGTACTATTAATTTCTCTAGTATTATTTAGTCGCTCAGTTTGATTGTTACTATTTCTCCACGAATTTAAGTCAAATAATATTCTTAACGCACTCTAAAAATTCATTTGTTAGGAAAAATCCCGGGCAACCATCCACAAACCACAGAGAAAATTCATTCTGCGTTGTTCAACTATTCCAAACAATTGTATTTATTTTTCGCTTTTCCTCCTCTTTTTTTTTTGTTTTGTTTTTGGGTCCAACTATTAAAGATCTTGGCATTTTCCTTTTTGAAAAAAACAAGAGATTTGTGTATATGCATTATCTCTTGTGCTATCCATTAGGGTTGCCTGCCGGGTAAAGCGAACTACCCGAGGCATGGTATGGAAGGACACGGATCCTAATACATGAATCTTGGAAGATCGGATTCAATTCGGTTTGGGCAATTTTCTAATATACAAACCACTCAAACCACAACTGCCATGGACGGGTGCCAACGGAGAAAATGACACACCGCAGCGACTGATTTGGTTTCAAAATAGATCCGATCCGCCCAAAAATAGATCTGATTCGCCCAAAACCATCCGCTGGACAACATGCCCTATCCATAACCTACCTAGAGCAATTAAGGGACGTCGAAAATGAGTTGTCTGCTTCTTACACCTTTTGCGAGAGGAAAATGAGTAATGCGGGGGCTATCTATCTATCTTTCTGCCCAGCCAACCCTGCCTCCTCTTTTCTTCACCGCTGAGTTAGCTAGCTAGCGTGGTCCAATCTGCCAAAAGCCTCCAACATTCATTAATCCTTCCACAGTTCCACACCACTATCCATCCTTTAGTGGTCCCTTTTGCCCCTGTTTATATCCTTCAAACACAAAACCACACTGAGACACTCCAAAGTTTTTTTAATCATTTTATGCACAAATAAGTGAAGTAATGTAACGTACCGGTCGAAATTGCCCATTAACCATATAAAAAATGTGTAAAGAACCAATATGATATCAAAGACTACTTTCATAACTAGCGGTCGGGCGCATACCCTCCGGTGTATGCATGTGGAAGTGCAAGTGAAAATATTTGAGGAGTGCGAGTGAGGGTGGGTAATTTTTTCAGGTTTGTTGAGTTTTAGTGATTCTACTATTTCGCCCTAAGGTTAATCATCATGTTACAATAAAATTGGATGTAAAACTTAGATTTTGATTAGGTCAATATTGAAAACCACTTTTGTGACGGAGCTTAAAAAAAGGGGAGACCAACTTGTGCTCACCCTTTATATATATTAGAAAATAGATGTTCTCAAGTAATGTACTGGATAAATATAAATTCCATTATTTCCATATCCGTCTGATTATAATGGTTAGTAAAACTTATAATCACGAGGATATGTAAATATATATGAGAAATTAATTATGAATAACACCCTCAATAAGTAAAGGAGTCATAAGAATATTTGCATATAATTAATTATATTTTGAAACTTTTACAACAATATTCCAACAAAAATTACGCTGAAATACGCCAACACTTTGTAACAGGTACATTAAATTCAAAGGAATGTTCCTCCAATTATAAAATAATTTCAGCCTCAAGGGTTAATCCAGTTGGTTGGTGGATTTGTTCTCTACAATTGACCAGTGTCCGATTCTTGGGGTCAAGTTGCAAAAAAATAATTTCCTGTAAATTTTCTCGTCCTAGCGTGGGTGGCCTACTTTTGACGGACCAGAGAGGAGACTAATTAAGGTACCCGTAAGCTTTTACAGATACTCTGATCATCAACCCCCAAAAAAAAAAAAAAATTCTCAGGTTGGAGTAGATTGTGACTTTTCATTTTATCCTAATTGAAGTTTCTTGGAGAGTAATTTTTCTTCCAACAGAACAGAAGTATTAGTTCAGTGTCTACCATCCTTTTGCATTCCCAATTTCTGAAAAGGTCAAGATGGTTAAAAGGTCCAAAAGATGAGTCAAATAAAGGGAGGGAATTGTACTAGTCTACTAGATGGACAGCTTAAACCCGTACGTTCTAGATCTACTGGATAAATCATAGTGGTTAATAAATTTCCCATACCTCAGGGCTGAAAGGAAAAAAAAAAAAAAAAAAGGGACCATGTATTTCGATGGCAAATTAAATTGAGTGGAGTGTAAGTCTGAAATTTATTTTTGTATTTTTTACTTTTCATAATCAGTTGTTTAGTTTTTCTTTGTAATTAAAAAAGTATAAAAATATGAGCTCATATTGAAAAAATTCAAATAAATTGACCCTTTAGACAAATAAGATGTTTGATACTTTTTTGTTTTTAGTAAAAAAAATTGCTATCGGTAATAATTTTGTACCTTTTAGATTCCTCTCGTCGAGACGGATAATTAATTTAAAAAATATCACTCAAATCTAACAAAACTGCAAAAAAGACAAATAAAATAAAGAAAATAATTAAGTTTAAAATAATGGAACCTAAATTGCATCCAAACCACAACACGACCCGACACCACCACCACCACCACCACCACCCCCCCCCCCCCCCCCCACCCACACACACACACACACACTATGAATCATATAATTGTTCCTGTATCCGTATTATTTGGCATTTACGCTCTAGTAATAAATAAATGTCATCACTTCCTTCATGGCACATGCCAACTATATTTGTTATTAAGGTCCAATACTAATTGAGGAACCACTATTAATAGTCTATTATATTGATATGGTTGGGTTAGGCGCATAAAAGCATCCGCAATATAATGATCAAAAGTGAATAATCAAAACTTGTCACGTCAGCTTTTGATTATTCATTTAGAGGGTTGCTAAAGTTAGCAATGTGAAGTCCCACATGGTTACTTTTGATTATTCAAATGCTCAAATTTGATTATTTGTTAGGAAGTTGTTAACTTTAATTATTACAATGTGAGCATTTTTTAAGCACACATTGCTAACTTTAATAATCTTTTGATTTTGATTATTACATTGTGGATGATCTAAGATATTCATTTAGTGTTATTTGTAGTTTTGGACCGATTATTAATTCGAAACAAATAATCATTATAAATGTTTCTAACCACCTGATCACTGCTAGCTATACCATTCTATTGAAGGATTACGTATACTAATTAAGTTTGTGAGAGTCCTATTTTACTTGTTTTTTTATTTTTATCATGAAAATGAACGGAATTAGAATGTGTGGGGAGAGAAACTACTCGACCTCCTCGAATAATTTTTTCCTCGTGCAAATAGAAAATAGGCTAAAAATTGCAAACCGCAACTTCCAACAAACAATTTACAAGTCAAAATTAAGTAAGCAACAACAAGCAAATCACGACCGCTGAATTTTTACGTGGTTCCCCCTGAATTAGAGGTACATTCACGGGAGTGTAATCACTACCAAATCTTCCACTTTAATGATAATGAGGTTACAAGAGTTCTTACCTAGCAAGCAACTAGAGGCATAAAAACATCTAAGGGTCATCATTTAGTCCGAAGGCCCGTGACCTACCCGAACCCCACCCGGCCAGTCGGGCTATTGCCTGGCCTGAGCCCGTCCAACGGGCGGGCTAGCCCAGCTTGAAGTTTTCATGGGCCGGCCTTGGGCCTATGAATTTTTATTTAGCCCGCCGCCTGACCCGGCCCTTGAACCCGCCCGCAAGACCCGTTCGATAGCCCAAAAATCAGTGGCCTTGGCAGCATACCCATTCCTTCCTTATGCTGTTGAAGACTAGCATATGCATCTTTCTTGCATGCCATTCCCATCTAAATGTTCCAAGGCAAAAAAAAAAAGAATGTTTGAATGTTTTTTTTATTTATTATTTAATCATTGTCCTTTTCTTCTTGGGGACAACAATCTAGGGGTGTAGTATTTACCAAAAAAACTAAGGGTGTAGTTTTTTTCACGCAAACTTTTCAAATTTCATTTTCTCCACCATTTTTTTCAAAATTTGTGTGGCTCGGCCCGTGAGCTTGCCCGAACTTTGGCCCGCCAGCCCGGCAATTGGGCTAGCCGATGGGCAGGCTTGGCTTCAACTTAAGAAACATAGCCTAGCCCGCAAAAAGAAAAAAGCCCGCGGGCGAACTTGGATAGTGACTTGACGGCCTGGCCCGGCTCGGCCCAGCTCGATGATGACCCTTACAAACATCACTCTAATTAAGGTGAATTTCAACAAAAATCAACTAGATACAAGTTTAGGTCTTCACCTAAGTGGATATCCCAAATTCTTAGATTCTGAGAGAAACTTGTCAATTCGCTCCGATAAACACGTAGAGCTTGTCAATCTATAGAATATGCTAAAACCCCATCAAAATCGAAGAAGAAATGAACACCCGATTTTGACTTAAACTTGGACAAAGCCCTCGTCCTTTATTTCTTAATTTTTCTTTCGAAGTCTCTCTAATCTTTGTTCCCAAGCATGGAAATTACAAATTCTCCCGACTTAGGTGGAGTTCAACCAACTCCACTTGGGAACAACAAAACATATGCTTCTCCTTTGAAGTGCCATTGCAATGTCCTTGGCCTCGGTGTTAAATAGCGCCGCACATTTCTACAAAGATATGGCGAGGGATGAATATTAATTTTGCCGTATACTTTCTGTGAAGTATTCTAATCACATCATTGAAATTGACCTCTTGAGGTACTCATTTCGTGGAATGAGATTTGATTATTGATATGACTCGATAGAAATCAGGCAGTAATACCAGGAGTATTATATTTATATTCAGGGGATGAAACCTGTCAAATTCACCAGTTAGTTGACATTACTCAAGGGCCCCCCCCAAACTCAAAAGGCCCATTTCTGCCCAACAAGATTTGCTCACTTTCCAAAGCCTCTTCCAACCGGTCTTTTCTTAGCTGTTTCAGAGATCTGCTTACAAACCCAGCACCCACCAGCAGCAGCTCAACAAAAAGGAAAGGACAATGCCAAACCAACTTTCTCTCTCATGCATTTACATGCATCCTAGCATGGACAAATGGTCCCCCTCACCCCCTAAACCCTGAGCTAGTACCACATGCCCCTAAGGGGTACCCTTACCATAGGTCCTGACCCTTGACCCTAACCGAACCCACTTCTTCAAACACCTTGTCCAAGTGTCCAACAATTAAATCCCCAACTGCCAAACCCTTAAAAACCATCTCTAGACACATCTCTCAACGGAGTGACTAATTGGGAAATTACTGTAGAAAAGAATGATGGCCGTGGCCATCAATGGGTGGAAGAGAATTACAAAACTCTACTTCAATGCTTATGCAGGGCTTCAGCCTCCTTTCTCTTTCACTTCTCTCAATCCTTTCTGATCTTATTATTGCCTGTTTTGCTTTTTGAGCCTTGAGAAACGTGCTCTAGCTTGGTAGCTGTACGGCCTCTGGCGCCTGCTCCCTACTCTACACGTTCCCTTGGGCTTTGCTATATACATTGGATTAGCAGGAAAGAGCTCTGTGTTTTGGAACTGGTGCAATTTGTGTTTGCTTTCTCAGTTTCCCTGTTTGATCCATTCCCTTTGGACCTTCCTTTCCAAGTTGCCTGCTGGGTCTTTTTAAGAATATGGGTTTTGGTTTGGATTTTGCCCATAGCCTTTCACCCCCATAGTTCTGCTTCTATTCCTCTGTTTTTTTCTCCAGTATGGATCTCTGTTTTTTAACCCAAAGCCTTAATGAGGATTCTATGGGCTCCAAAATCATCTCATCTTCAGTAAAGAATTGAGAGACCCATTTGGATCACTGACAAGGTACCCTAAAATTTCTGGAAGAAGCCAAGCTGTTACATTCTGGGTTCCCCGGTTTCTGCTCTGTTTTGAGACTCTTTCAGGCATATTTTTGGTTAAGTCATCCAATGAAGAATTTCACCGATATCCCCCGTGCCATTTCGGTCGTCGTCCTGCTTTTCCTGTGTGTTTGGTGCAAAGGGCAAGAAGAGACTTCAGCAGCACCAATGGAGAAAACAGAGAAAGAGGCTTTGTACTCTACTATTCAGGGTTTTGTTGGTAATTTGTGGAATGGATCGGATCTCTATCCAGACCCTTGTGGCTGGACCCCTATCCAGGTACTCAACCACATGTTTAGGTTTCCATCTTGTTTGAAGCACCAATTTATATGGATGCACATATTTATATAGTTTTGTTTACTTGTTAAATTTAATTTGTTGCAGCTAAACTTATGTTGATTGTTAAGTTTGTATCAGAAAAAATCAATCATCTTTTTGGAAAATAGTGGTAATACTATAGTTTCATGCTGAACCTAGAATATTCTATAGACATGGAACTTCCCGTGTACCTTTTCGTGAAGCATGTACACCAGCATTGCTAAAATATATTTATAGCTATTTTGGAGACGAGAAACTCAAAAAATATCCCTGCATCAGATTAGGTAAAATGGTAGGTAAAATACATTCATGAACATGACTTTTCGACTTTTTCCTAAGCACTATTCACACTCCTTTCTTCTTTTATTGTTTCTTTCTCTCTCCCCACCCTCCTTGGGGAAAAAATAATAGGATAAGAGTAAAAAAAAAAAATGCATATTTTAATTGGTATTAGGTAAAATAGATAGTATTGGTGTAGCTGTGAAAGAAAAAATTGATAGCTAAAGTAGAATTGTGAACTGTTCACAAGGTAGTATATCTATCTACAGATAAACTTGCTCTTAGGTGCTTAAATGGAAGTTCAAGTATGATATCATGTCACTTCCGTCAGGGATTTTTACCTTGTCACACTACGTCACTATCTGTTAGGAACTCCATAGAACCCGTCTTGCCGAAGCTAAAGTCGCACCACGTGTAAGTAGTGCTAGGAGTATGTTTAGCTCCAGTAAGGGGCTATGGAGACTCGAACGTGGGCTTTGTCCAATCAGGTCCTGTGTTTCCACCATCGAACCAACCATCATCGGTACATATATCTGATTCCAAGACTCAGAGAACATCACACCTGTCCCCGTTTCCATTACACTTCTTCGTTGCTTAATAGTGTATTTGTTTTGTACAAACTCAGAAACACACATTATCACCCGTGTTGTATATATTTTTCCTAGTAGTGATTAACCTTTTAAATATCTTTCATTTCTTATCTCTACAGGGTGTCTCTTGTGATCTCTTTGATGGCTTTTGGTATGTCACTGCCTTGCATATTGGCCCCGTTGAAGAGAACTCTCTTGACTGTGCCCCGGAAGTAGAATTTAGACCTGACTTGTTTGGTTTCAAACGCTTAAAATCGCTCTCGCTCTTCAGTTGCTTTGTCTCCCCCCGCCTCCATCCGGTCTCTCTCCCTACCCATAGTTGGGAAGTACTTTCCAGCATCTTGGAGTCATTAGAGTTCAGATCAAACCCCGGTCTCATCGGACAAATTCCTACTGGGTTTGGTCACCTCAGAAACCTCCAATCTCTCGTTCTTCTAGAAAATGGATTAACGGGAGAATTACCGACAAACATTGGCAATTTAACCAACTTACGTAGGCTAGTCCTTTCTGCCAATAGATTCAAAGGTCAGATACCATATAGTTTTGGTGGGTTGGATAAGCTCTTAATTGTAGACCTAAGTAAGAATTCACTATCAGGGCCTTTGCCTTCGACTTTCGGAGGATTGACTTCACTATTGAAGCTTGATTTGAGCAGCAATCAAATAGAGGGGAAGATCCCAAGTGAAATTGGCAATCTAAGGAACCTAACACTGTTGGATCTTAGCAGGAACAATTTCACAGGTGGGTTAACTCAATCACTTCAAGAACTGTGTTCCTTGGAAGAGTTACTATTATCTAACAACCCAATTGGTGGGAACCTTTCGAGCGTGGAGTGGCATAGGCTTCAAGGGCTGGTAATTCTAGATTTGTCCAATCTGGGGTTGACAGCTGGCATTCCAGATTCCATAGCAGGGTTGAAGAGGCTGAGGTTCTTGGGTCTGAATGACAACAAGCTCACAGGCAATCTCTCCCCAAAGCTTGCAGCCATGCCCAGTGTTGGTGCAATTTACTTGAATGGCAACAATCTGACAGGGGAACTTAAATTCTCTGAAGGGTTTTATGGGAAAATGGGGAGGAGGTTTGGGGCCTGGAATAACCCAAATCTTTGTTACCCAAATGGGGTGGGAGGGTCAGCAAGCCATGGTCCATATGGGGTAAGACAATGTCACCAAGAAGTCACACCCTATGGGGTTGATCCAGATTCCAAATCCAGTTTGGGTAATGGTCCTAATGGAAGTCTGAATCAGAATTCCCAATCCATGGCCTCTTTGGGGTTCCCAGTGTATGGTGCTGATGTGTTTTGGTGCTTATTTCTGGTACCCACATCAATAATGATTCTTCTACTGTGAGTTTTCCAACCGGAATGGAATCGGGTTGAGTGCAACTATGTTCATTGACTTTTGTAGTCGGTGAATGTTACCTGTCGTTTCACAACACTAGATATCAATGGAATCGATAAAATTGAGCACCGGAGTGATGGGTAATGTTCATGTCTTTAAAGTGGTGTACATAATTGCACTCGATCCTGTCTGTTGGAGGATGATATAAAGGTGTTTAGATTGACCAATAGCTTCTTTATCCTTTTTCCTTTGGGTTGGTGGTTGATATCAGCTAATCTGCAGCAATGTAGTTCATAGCCTTCTTTTTTCTTTTTTGGCTGATCAGTTTAGTTCATAGCCGTTTGCTAAGGTGTATGTGATGTTTAACACATTCTCTCTTTGGTAGTTGAAAATGTTCTCTTTTGTCTTCTATGTTTCCATCCAATTGCACCTTTGATCGCATGATTCCAGATATCAAAATACCTGAAAATGTTCTCTTTTGTCTTCTATGTTTCCATCCAATTTCCGTCGCTTACCGTCTCGCAAAAAAAAGAAAACGAGATACATATTTTGTGCATGAAAATTCTACGGAGTATTATTTTGTCAATTTTTCCAACATTAAATTTTCCTCTTATGTCCTTGGAACCAAACTACTGAAACTAGGATTAGTCATGTTCTTCCCTTCGGTTTCTAGTTGACAAAAAGCAATCATAACTAAACAGGGAATCGAATTGAAGGTATCTGTAAAACTTTTACCACACATTTGTCTTTGATTGTTACTTGAAGGAATGGCAGTAATGTCATTAATTCACTGAAAGTGAAGGGTAAGGGGAATATTTATTAGGGTTGTTAGGGAGCACCAATTTTTTTTTTTTGTAACTTTTTGTATTTTTCGATTTTTTGGATTATGACCAAAATATATTTTTTAAGTCTTTGGAGTGTTTTGCGAGATAAATGCGTAAAGCATTTTGCAACACAAGTGGTGTGAGGAATTAACAAATAGAATGTGAAAAGAGCCTCCAGATCAACTTCTAGCATTTGCTCTCCTTCTATCAAATTTGAAAATACATTTTGGTAGAATGTGTTTTGGCTCCACTGCTCAAACGGATTGGGAGATGTTGCCTAGAATATGCTGTCAAGCGCATCTGGACCGTTCAAAAGTGTTTTTAGCAATCCAAATTTAAAACGAACTCTGGATTCTCAAAATGAACCGTTCGGATGCGCTTGGCAGAGACATGCTTGGCAAGGTCCCTGGGTTCTTGCCGAAACAGCCAAAAGGTAAAAGGTGGAAATGAAAATGAGAAAAATAGCCATCCCAAACAGGCTCTTATGACGCCCAGTTTTTACAGAGTACCCGTACTCTGTTTTTGGAGATCAGTCGAGTTTCAACTTTGGACAGGGTTTGTATAGTACAGCATGTAACGTGACTACTTATGTATAAAGCTGAACATATGATTATCAGCTGCCCACATCCACGTTGTACTAAAAGTGAACCCTATTAATAAAAGCTGTGTCTCATTTATCTTGGGGTCCCTTATATTTTGTGGTACCTCTAGCTTGATTTTCCTAAGGGAAAATGACTGGCAGGTGAAGTATATAAAGCTTAATTGTCACTTTCATGGGCTATACTTTCAAAATGACTCATACATGGTAGGAAGTTTTTTTAATGACAATTACATGGTAACCATAACCTTTGTGAAATAGTTGGGACAATTTTGCCCCTGAATATAAAACTACACCGTTTGTAATTAGAAGCTCCAACCTTATTTGGGCAAAAAAAGGGCAAGTCAATATATGAAACAGACGTTTTATTATATTGAAATAGACCATAATTTTTATTGATAAAGACCAAGGCATATCATGTTCAATGAATGGCATCTCCCATTGAAGCTTAACCAACCTTGTTTGGGCAAAAAAATGGCAAGTCAATATATGAAACAGACTTTTTATTATATTGAAACATAGTATCATTTTTATTGATAATATATTAGCACAATGTTTTAAAGTGCAAGGGTGTCATAAGATGCTTTCATGTGGATACTGGTACAATTTTTAAGGGGTTAAACAAGAGTACTGCTAATATATTATGTCCTTGGTGAGATTATTCCAAAAAAATAAGATTTATATAAAGCTAATTTTTGTACAAAAAGTTTCTTTATATTTTTCTCACCCCGAATAAAAATCCTAGAACCACCCCAGCGTTCTAGGAATTTGAAATTGTAACGATTGATAATGGGTAGTCTCCGCCATTTTCAATTAACAGTAGCATGTAGTAATGTCTGAACATCTCTACAACTTGATCGGCTTCCACTAACCATAAATTTATGTGTACCGTGTACGGTTTGCAGACTAGTTCAAAAACATGTAGGGTGGGGGTGTAACCAAAAACATCATACTTCCATAGAGTAGTTGTTGTCCTTATGACGCCCATATCAATTAGGAGTGTGCACGGGTTGGGCGGGTCGGTTTTGATCCGAAACCCAACCATGTCAAGTAAGAATATTTAGGCCCGTAAATCGAACCGCACATGTGGTAAGAACCTTCTTCGGTGAGCCTGATTCTTTACTTCGGGTCGAGTTGGTCGGGTTTAACCTTCGGGTTAGTCAGGCGGGTCCGACCCCATAGGTAAGGAATGCACCAACCCGAATTTTAAACCAAAATTTGATTTTTAACAGAAAATAAACTCGCACCCGTCCATACCACATGTTTGACCCCCGCCCGAGACCCTTCGGGTCGGGTCGGGTCCGCTGGGTTTTTTTTTTTTTTGCACACCCCTGAATTATCAATAGTAATGGGTTTAAATTTCAAAGGAAAGTCAAAAGGGTTTATTTTCAAGTTTTAGTTTGTCATTTTGCTTTGTATATGCAGAACAAGAGACAAGCGTATAGAGGGATAGTTGAGACAAAAAGCTAAACACAATTGAATAATTAGCGGGTGTTTTTTCATCCCTGTCCTCCTAATCATGTCGTGGTTCGTACTGTAACGTGAGATCGATTATTGGATAATAATATCGCTACATCTCGGCAGAGATGGCCGTATCCAAGTCTAATGGTCTCTGGATTGAAGAAAGGAAGCTTTTTGTCAAAAAGGCTTCTTTTGATCAGAACAAAGGGAAGGATCAGTTGAAGATTAATTTAATCAAGAACAATACGGGCAACATCTCATATAACAGGGTGGGGGGAGAGATGAGAAACGATGTATCTATACCAATGAAGAATTCCAAATCTGAATTAGTTGGAAAAGGGTGTAGAAACTTTATATCTATCTCAAAACCAATTAGCGATGATTGGAGAGGTCCCAGATGTTATTAAGTGATCACCCATTCCACTCCCAAGCAATGTGGGATTCATTTCCTTAACATCTGCCCTCACGTGCAGCCGCGTTTGAGGTCTGTCACGTGTGGAACAGGCCCCGCTCTGATACCATGTGGAAACTTTACATCCATCTCAAAATCAATTAGCAATGAGTGGAGAGGTTCCAGATGTTATTAAGTGATCACTCATTCCACTCCCAAGCAATGTGGAATTCATTTCCTTAACAAAGGGTTTGAAAGATTGGATACTTTATCAAGTGGTTACGCAAAATCTTATGTGCAAACTCTCAAAAGGTACTCAAACTGGGAAGAAAAATGAAACGAGCATGAAAGAAAGGAGTTTGGAACGGAAGCTGAAATTAAAACCAGAAGGCAATGGCTGGTTATGCCACAGTGTGGTGGCAAACTTCATAAATTAATTTCAATCAACGAGTTACAGTCTCAAATGGCGAAAATGGGTATTGTCAATATTATGATTAGAGCAATGGAAGGAAGATCTGTTATCTTAACGTGTAATAACAAAGAGGAGAGGGATGAAGTAATCAAACTAGACTGTTTGCAAAGATGGTTCTCTGAGGTTAAGCCCTAGGAAGGTCAGGCTGCGTGTATTGAAAGATTTGTATGGCTGTGTTGTTATGGTGTTCCACTAAACGGTTGGAGCAATAGTTCATTTAAAGCAATTGGAGAATTGTGGGGCACTTTTATTTCCACAGATGAACCTACTCTAAGACTCACTTCTTTTGCAGAAGCCAAAATCTTGGTGGCAACGAGTGAGTGCACAGAGACAGATGAATGGATAAATATTGAAATTGAAGGTAAATGGTACAGAGTCAAGGTATTGGAGGAGCCTTGCGATCAACCATCAGTTGCGGAGAAACTAATTCCCATGGCAATACCAGATTCTTCTTCTCCTCTGATAGAGGAAAATGAGGATGATGATGATGATGAGCTGGACGAACACATGGTTGATACTGATGAGGGGAACGAGATGGATGGTGAGGAGAAAGGTGGAAATAACGATAATGTTTCAATGGGAGACAAGAACATAAATTTGATTCGGGATCCCACAAAGCACAACAAGGAACAGGTGGAGGTTACGTCTATGAAAATAGCGGGTACAAATATACAGGATCGGGTGGAACTACCAATTCAAACAAGGGAGGAGTCGAAGGATACTACAGAATCTTGGGATAGTAAATCAATTGATAGCAGGAATGGATTTGCTAATGTTTCAACCCAAAATGGTGTAAAGGAGGATGATGGTGAGCTTTCGGGCTCAATGTATGTTCAAACCACGGATACTTTGGGTACAGCAAGTAAAAGGCTGAATAGTCAACAACTACTTCAGGACAATGGGCAGTCAAAGGGAATCAATCTAATGGTGGACCTCAACATTTCTTAAGAAAGGATAGAGGGATTGAGTGAGTCGTTGGAAAGAGGCGAGATGGAGGTTCAGTCCAAAAACTCTTCGGTGAGGGAGGTTAATTTGGTCCTGGGGTGTATTTCTCAAAGAGAGTAGTATGTTATCTCCAATGGGGATGTAGAAGAGGTTGAAGGGCTTCATAGGCAAAACTCAAAAGATGGGAGTAATGCTCCCGGCGATAGAGCGTCTTTTGATGCCATTCTTAAGATGAGAAGTAGAGTTAGAAGATCGAAGAGAAAAATTAAGAAAAAAAGCATCTTGCGGAGATTGAGGCTAACTTTGATAAAGTGAATCGTACAAATAAGAAGGACCCTTATTCCTCAATATTCTTTAAGGAAGCTAGTAAGATGTTGGAAATGGCTTCTATTTTGGGTATTGAAGTTAAAGGAGGGAGAAACTATAATTTAAAGAAATTTGTTCAAATGCAAGAGGAAGAATTAAAAGAAAGGATCCATGCTTTAGATGATTTTGAAGAAGAGGATATTTCGGAGGACGATGTTGATTTCAAGGATGATGCTTCTCTCTCTTTGGCATTTTGATTTTGGCGTTTTGATTTCAAGGTTAGGCGGGTATGTGGTGTTTTGATTTTTCTGATTTTGCTCAGTGGTGTTTTAGTTTGGGTTGTTTTTTTTGGTCGTGGAAATTGATCGATAATAGGAAAAATAGAGGTGTATTCCGTTGCGAAGGTCTCAGTGGATTTGTTTTTATGTATGCTTGGCTTTTTGGGTAATTGTTGATGAGGGTTTTGCATAGGGTATGTAGGATCGTTTTGGGTTTTATTGGATGTTTTAGGTTGAGGTTGTGTGGTTTTGTTAGGGTGTTCAGTTGGCATCTTGCCATCTTTAGGTCGCGGGTGCCTTTCTGCCGGTGTGTCATTGGTCTTTTTAATCTTTGTAATCCTTTATAAAGATTAATAAAATCTTTTTGCTTAGAAGAAAAAAAAATATCGCTACATGATATCACCACGTTATGCTCAATTTATACACTCATAAGGCAGAACGTTAATATTTGTCCTTTCTTTTTTTTAAAGCATAACGGGGTGATATCATATTAGATTTGCCAATTTCAACCCTTTTTTTATAAGTAAAATAAAAACATGTATTAATCTTGGCTGCCCAATTTTGAGTGTCAAACCTGATAAATCCCAATGATTTCACAACCCGTATTATTCCTCTAGTAGAAGAGCCTCTCCTCCTTGTCATCGTCCTCGTCTTCTCTTTTCTTTATGATTGTGAGACGGTTGGAATTCTCCCACCACTCTCCCATTGGTTTTAGATTGTAAAGGGACAAATGTTGTTTCTTTTTTTTTTTTGCAGCATTTCTCTTCTATATGTTATTTAATTTTCTTAAGTTTACTCGAACCTTTGAGCAACAGTGAAATGTTTCCCTAAACAACAGTGCCCTGAACAATAATGTCAAGATTTTTGTGCGTAGTCCATTACATGTCCAATTTTGATGATTCAAAAATTTGCTTCTTGTGTTTAGGAAATGTGTTCCTTATCCATAAACTAAAATCTAACTTGGATTTTGTTCCCAAAAAAAAAAAAAAAAAATTTCAACATTATTTTTTTGGGGAAAGTAATCATATATCCTGAAATAATGTTTTTGAGGTCTATTTCTTAGAGACTGATAAATTTATTTGAATAATATTTTCGGATCGTGCTTATTTTTGTTGATAAATTGACATATCGAAATTTACAAAATAAATGTTGAATCCGTAAGTTAAGACACGTGGTGAATTTAACGGGTTTGGACACGAGGTTCATCAGTGCACCAAAGTGAACTGGAATACGATTATGTGGGACTCAATCACCGTTAATCTCCCCTACTTTTGTCATTGTTGACAATGATCTGGAAGATCTAACGGCTCAGATCATTCCTAGTTTTGGACCTTTGACACGAAAGATATCTAATTCCTAGCTAGAAGGAATCCGCTCCTCTTTGGTCCTTGAGAATAGACTGCTTCGTCTAGTTGGCTCGTTTGAGAATCTTTTTGGGTCACTTTGATGATTCAAACTATCATATTTTAAAGTTTGTTGAGAACATTTGTTGCGTCCAAAATTAAATTAATCGTATATTGTTTGGCATGATTGATATTATCAACAAGCTCTAAAACGCAAACGATTTCAATTATCAAAATGGGTCCGAAAAGAACCCAAAAATAATCTAATTGAACGGTCTAGTCCATTTTCATGCGCCGGATGATGATCTTCCTCCTTCGTAGAATTGGATCAACACACACATAATCTTATGCCACTTGGGCAACACTTGCCAGTGTTGATAAGTAGTGACGTGGACATTTCTCTTTAATTTTCTCCTCTATGTTATTATGAATTCCTAATAATGGAACATAAATTAATTAACCTCTTAATTCACTTCAAAAAAAAAAAAAAAAACCCTCTTAATCGTCAATTTGTTCAATTATGTTGTGCACGCAGAGGTATACTTAAAAATCAGTAAGGCAAGGTTTAGATTATTAGTATTATTATGTAGCTTGTGGTGAACTATACGTTTTGAAAAATTACCTTTATAATCGAATTTTTAGGCAGTTGTTTAATTAATCACAATAAATAGATAGGAGTGTTTTCCGCTAAAGTTATACGTCCTGTATCCAATGTCTATCTTTCTTTCTCTGTGTCTTTTTTTTTGGGTCAGGGTGTCCGGTTTATCTTACGCGCACCTCAACTAAATTCTTTCCCGATCCGATCAAAGGCAGATCATCCACGTTAGAACTGAGAAATTCACAAGAAATAACTTTTATGCGGTTAACTAGACGTACTCAAATCGAATCCTGGTTAATTATGTGGAGAGAGTAAACCCACCAGCCAACCGGAATAACCTCGGGGTGTATCCAATGTCTATCATTGTCAAAGTTTGGTGTTATCAACCGGAAAAAAAGTTGGATTTTTTTTTCTTCCAGGAGGGGAGGACCACATGAGGCAATGCAACATGGTTTGGTTTTTTTTCCTATAAAAGTTCCACACGCAAATGATTCCTGTACATATTTTGTCGGTATGGGGCAAAAATCTAACCCTTTGTTCTTTAATTAATCCAACCATTTTTTCCATCAAAGTTTTGAATCACTCAAAAGTACATCAATTTCAATGTGCAAAATCAATCTTATGCGAACCGTTTTTCCGTTTCATAATAAGCAATTATAGCATGATTAAATCATGGACACACCATTGCTTGCTTTAACTAACCCAGATGATCATCAAGTTTTTAATAGAAATAATTGGTCTAAATTGTACGTCTGCAGTGACATGGTTAATTAATGAGCTTCTTCTTTTTTTTTTTTTTTGTCAAAATGGTAGGAGATTTTATTGATAGAAATAAGCATACATCAAAGAGGATTATCAATCCCAAACGGAGACAATAATCAAGAGGTCTAGATACAGAAGCCTGAAAATCTAGAACCTCACGGACCAATATGACGATCCCTTGATCATCAGCCAGCAACAACCTCTTGTACAAAGAAAAGCCGACACTGAGGATAGCCGGCAAACCCTCGCAGCCAGGGCAACCACAGAAAGCATTCTGACAACCAAATCTCACAACCAACGAATGAAATCCTAACAAAATCCGCTCTCATAAAACATTATTGGCCAGACTGGGGGAGACCTAGCCCGGAGAAAACTCACTGACAGAAACCTGTGAAGAAAAACCCTAGCCTCTCCACCAAACCTCGATTCTTATTAGCCACACCACCGACTCCTAACTCGCCAAATCTGTAGACTTCAGGATGAATGACAGGTTGAGGACAGCACATGGCGGCGGACGGCCCGCCACTAGAGGGAGACCACGCCTGTCTCAAACCCAATCCGCGGACACGAACTGGAGAGTGAGGGGATCAGGTAGGCGGACTGTTATAATCTCTGAAATTAATTAATTAATTAATGTAGCTTGTGGGTACAAGTAATTACCTTCGAAGAAAAATGAGCTACCAATCGAGCCCAATTATTTCCAGCCTTCATCCAATAACTCGATTACCAAATATCTTTTGTCAACCGTTGACATTGAAAATTCCATAGTCCTTGGCGTGCAAATAACGTATCTCCACTTTTGCCGTTCACCCTTTACATCCAATTTTGCCTAACTTTTCTGTTTCCGATCCCCATGCACAAACATGTAGTATATAAACCACCTACCCTCTCTCTCTCTCTCTCTCTCTCTCTTTCACAAAACTCAAATCTATTTTGCTATTTATATTTATAATGGCCTCTTCAGTAGCACAATCATTTTGCTACATTAAATCCGTAAACATCCTTTACATCATTCTTTTTGTAATTTTCTTTATCAGTTCTTCGGCTATCGCTCGACCGATGAGTAGTTCGGAGAATCTCAATCAACAATGGACGAAGCAAGAAGCGGGCGACCGGTATCAAAACGTGATATTCACCATGTTGCCCAAAGGGGCCCTTGTTCCTCCTTCAGGTCCGTCAAAGAGGCACAATTCTGTTGTTAGCAATTCACCTCACAATTGAAAAAGTAAAGTGCATGTCCTGTACATATATAGTTCTTCTTAATTTCCCCCCCTCCCCCTTTTTCCTCTCTCCTGGTATTGTATTTGTTTGAAGGATCGTCAATTGGTCTGTAACATTTCCCGAAGTGAAGACTGATTCGATCTGATCTTCGAGTACTAAGTTTTTGTTTTTTGTGTTTTCTACGATGTGAACGAGTCCGATTATTGAAGTGAATTCAAAATAGGTTTGAAAAATGGCTGGACTGCACGGGATGCAGTTCAATGCCAAAACGGAGAGAAGCCTTCTCCAAAAACTTCTCGGGACATATATAATCACATTGAGCAACATAAAGGTGGCGTTTCCGGTAAGCTCTAGTAGTTATTTGTGGTCAAATTGTTCCAATTACACTAAAAGTTGTAGAAAATGTGTTGGGTTTAATAAAAAAAATATGTTGAATGTTTTAGTTTAGTGTAAACAGCTTAAATTTTTTTTTTTAAACTTTTAATAAAATGTTTATTATAGTATAAACAACTTAACCAAAGCCAAAAAATTGTAGCATTGAAATTTTTTTTTTTTGGAAAAATAGCCAAAGTATAAATCCCACTTACAATTTGTCGTACTATCACCTTTTTTTTCCGCTCTCTCGCGAGCAATGTCGTATAAATTCCACCCATAATATTTTTTTTTCCGATTCAACGGTCACAGGTTTTTGGAGGCCAGTATACACTCGCTTTAACTAATTCCTCTTGATCCATTCAAAGACACATCCATAAGAAATTTCTTGTGGCATGACTCCGATACTTGAACCTTAATTAATTATATGGAGAACGAACAAACGGACCAAACAATCGGACCAACACTTTGGGGGCTACATATTATTTGAGACTCCCTGGACTTTTCGATGCAGACTTGTTTCGAATTATAACGTAATGGAAAATAAGGGGATCACTGCTCAGTACTCTCTCAGTAGCCAATAGTAGTAAAATGACAAATTAAGAAAAGGGAGTCCACCCATGCTGTTACGCTACTTATAGAATTTTGCCAAATAATTGAGAGAAGTTCATACTGGAGGTCTATCTCCTACTTCAACTTCTAAAATTGTAGGGTAAATTTCACTGACACCCCCCATGAGATTTGCCTTCATGACATATACCCCCCTAATGCATGAGAAATGCATATATAGATTCCATATGATTTCAACGTTCATTTCACTGGCAACTGACCAATAATTGTTCGACCAAATACGTGATAGAATTAGTCAAAAGTGTTTTATATTGTCAAATTGATCACCCTCTTTTATTAATAAAATAAATTGTTAAAAGCTCTTAATTTTTAACTTTTTGACTCAAAAACATTAATCCCTAAGTAAATCTTTAATTCAAACAAAAGTGAAATGCCATAAGAACCAGAAGTTTAAGATAACTTTAATCATACTGTGCCTAAGAAAGTATCTCGTCCTAGTTAGAGGTGCAAACGAGTCAAGCTGAATCGAGCTTTGTAGTGTTCGAGCTTACTCATTTATTGAATGAGTTTAAAAATCGAGCTCGAGCTCGGTTCGTTTGTTAAGAGCTGAGCCCTGAACGAGCCGAGCTCATTTCAATTACTAATCAAGCCAAGCTATTTCGAGACAAGACGAGCTTTAGAGTATTGAGCTCAACTCGTTTAATGCACGAGCTTAAAACTCGAATACAAAATCGGCTCGATCAATAAAGAATCGAGCTAAGCCCTTGAATAGTTAAGCACAGAGCTATTCGTGAGCAGCGCGGTTCATTTGCAGCCCCTTATCCCTAGTACATCAAATTTGATCACATAGATTGTCGAAAAGCACCACTTTGATAAAGGGCCAGCTGGCCCAAAACTAATCCGAAAAGGTGGTCCATGGGCAAGCTATGTTTTAGTGTCTCCATATGGTGGTTTGGACATAAGCCCACCTATCCAAGAAAAATGAAAACAAATATCAGGTGCTTTTTCAAAAGAAAGGGGCAAGTTCCAATGAGTCAATTCACATTTTTTTCAAAGAAAGCAAAAAGATAGTAGTGATGATTTTCAACCCTCCTCTTTTGTAATTGGACACTTTTGTTTTGCCCTCATGGATTTAAAGCCATGAAATTGTCCTTTAGCCTGAAGGGTTAGTCCGATTAGTTGATGGGTTTGTTCCTCGCTAGTGTACGTTGTCGAAATCGTACGATACTCGATACATATCGTATGGAAAACTATACGTATCTTTCAACGTCTTGTAAATGTACAGAAATCATAAGCTACGAGTGGAGTATCGTACGATATGACGCATATCGGGATACGTATGTAAATCGTAAGATTATCTTTAAAGGTAAATAAAAATAGTTTATTTTTTTGTGGAAATTAAGTCTAAATTTTCTAGATCCATAGATAATTTTCTGTATGTTTAGTATCTCCATATGGTGGTTTGGACACAAGCCCACCAATCCAAGAAACATGAAAACAAATAGATAATGATATTGGCACTCCAAAAATTGATGCAGCCACTTCAAAATTAGTTAATTCTAAAGTCACTTTCCTTTACTTTTTGGAGTGTCTGCATCAATTTTTATAGTGTCAATATCATTTTTTACCGGGTGCTTTTTCAAAAGAAAGGGGCAAGTTCCAATGAGTCAATTCACATTTTTTTCAAAGAAAGCAAAAAGATAGTAGTGATGATTTTCAACCCTCCTCTTTTGTAATTGGACTCTTTTGTTTTGCCCTCATGGATGTAAAGCTATGAAATTGTCCTTTAGCCCGAAGGGTTAGTCCAATTAGTTGATCAGGATTTGATTCTTGAGGTTAAGCCGCAAGAAAGTAACTTCTTGTGAATTCTTTAGTCCGGACGTGAATGACCATCTTTTGACCGGACTAAAAAGAAAATTTATTAAGGTGCACGTAAGCTGGTGCATACAACCTTAATTGTCTAACAAGAAAATACTTGTCCTTTCGTTCAGTAGTGAAGTTTCCTATGGATGAAAGGAGAGACAAAAGAGATTGTGAAAAGTAGAAATGAAAGAATTAAAAATAATACCAGCATGGCATTTAAATAGGTATATATCACAAGGCACTCTGTTATATGTGTATTATACAAATATATTGTTTCCCTTCTAATGTACTGTGCATCATTCTCTCTTCCCAAACCTTTTGAGACTGTTTCCAAGGCAAGAATTTTGGTCTCCCTTTTTTGAATAACATAACACAAGAACATATGAGGGCGTGCAAAATTGCATTTGAAAAATAGGAGTAGGAGTATTATTGGGATGCGAAAGCCAAAAGAACCCCCCAAAAAATCCCCAATTGCCCCTTCCCAAAGCATCAATTGTGCTGTGGAGTATAGCAAAATTCCCTTTTCCCATAACTTTTCAATACAAGAAGGGCAAATTTCACTGACCTCCCCTGAGGCTTTTGACACAAACCGAAGGTTTCTAAAATATCACTAAAATCCCTTACTTTACCTAACAATATACATATTTCCCCTTCCGTCATGTTGGCGTTAAAAACTTAACAGCATCAGCTAAAGTTAAAAGAGTTTTGGTACTGAAATCTTAAAGTTACCCCTGCACAAGCAGTGTCTCTTTCTCCTCATAAACCACCGCATCCATCCACTGCAACCACCAAGCACATCACGAGCAAAAACCCTCATCTCTTGTACTCCCTTTGTCGATCGCCACGTCCGTGACTCGCCGCGCGACGGTGGGCAGTAGATCGACCACGTCTGTAACTCGCCGCCGCCACGCCATCGCAGTGCTACTACCCATCGTTGTAAATCATGTCATCATCTTTCTAATCGATCAAGTCGGAAACCTAGCGAATCAAAACTTCATCCTCGAAAGAAACCCGCCATTGTGAGTATATTCGTCTCCTACGGTAGTTCCCTCACTAGCGCGTCCCGAGATCTCAATTCCCAAAGTGAATTTTAGAAACCCTTAAATTTCCCTAAATCAATCTATTGATCGATAGTTAATTTGGTTGACAAAGGTAAATTTGCTCATATCTGTGAAAGATTAAAAGTATTTTGGAAAAATTTGTGTTTGTTTTTACCTCTGATTCTTGATTTTCTTTTTTTGATAAGTCTGATTCTTGATTTTTATTTTTTCCCAAACCACGGTGGTGGACTTGGCAGTGGTGGTTATGAGAAAAAGAATAAAGTAGGGTGTGGGCCGGTTAGGTGGGCAGGAGATTGGTGGTTGGTTTTGTTGATGGATAAGAAATGGGTTTCATCAATTCTTCATGCATTATTCTTCGACCGATAATAGATTGGGTAGTCTTCTTCTTCTGATTATTATAATTTGGCTTTGATGGTGTACATGATGATTTAGAGGTATTGAATTTCTTCTATATTAGAAAGATGAGTTGATTTTTGTGTTTATGCAAGAGTACTCCAAAAGAGGGTAATTTCGGGGTTTTTTTTTTTCTTTTCCGAAAAGGTATGTAATTTCTGGTTGAGTTTTTTTTTTTTTGGTAACATTTCTGGTTGAGTTTAGCATTTGGTTAGTGACATCTATGTACTAAAATCTATGGAGTTTTCAGGCTGGTCTCTTCTGTTTTGCACAACACAAAATCAAAACAAAAGTCTCTGTTGATGTTCAAAATCAAAATCGTATTCATCTCAAACATGAGAGAAATAATTTGATCAGAGTGAGAATAGATAATATATACACATAATTTATTACTCCATCTGTTTGTTTATTTCTTTTCACTATTTGGAACGTTCGATAAAATTGTCTATATGTTTCAATCTATAATGATTTTTATATGCAATATGGATGTTATTTGATAGATTTCAATTAGTTTTATAATATGATGTTTTTGAAATTATATAAAATATTATAGATTGTGGGATATAGACAATTTTTTAAATGACACGTATATCGAAAACGGACAAACAAATTGGAACGAATGGAGTAGCATATTATGGGAAAAGATGGGTATTTTTGTCTTTTGATCATCAAATTTGACGGTGTTAGAGATCAACTTAACAGAAGGGGGAACATGTATATTGTCAGGTAAAGTAACAGAGGTCAGTGGCATTTCAGAAATCTCAAGGGAGGCTTATGTTTGTGTCAGAATCCTCTGGGGACGTCAGTGACATTTGCCTTAATCAACAACACAGGCTTGACAAATGAGTGAGAATCCCAATGGATTTGTTTGCCCCCATCTGCAACCGACATCCTCTGCTACATTCTTTGCTTTACGATAGAGAGAATTAAGAAACATAGCCAGTTCAAATTTTAAACTCGAAATTTCTGTAGCAACCGACGAGGGGCTCTGACCAAGGGAACCAACGCCAGGCAGGGCCCACTCCGGATTTCGCAAAAACAATACAATCTGTTCAATAATTTTAAAATAAAAAATTGAGTGGGCCTCGTGAGAAATCAGCTCAATCTAATATGTGTAAGTATTCAATCCAATCATCAATTTTTTTATTGAGGTTTCAGATCAATGAAAATTAAGAAGATTGAATCGAGCACCACCTACACATACTAGATTGAGTTGATTTTTCACTGGCCCACTCGATTTTTTATTTTAAAATTATTGAACGGATCGGATTATTCGTGCGGGATCCGGAGTGGGTCCCGCGTGCAAGATCAAATCCTTTTCCATCTACAATTTATAGGTCAGTGGAAACAACTTGATATTTTTGGACAACAAAAAGTTGTCCATAACTTCTTGGTTAGCGAAAACACCCCCTTAATCTATTCGTACAAGTATTTTGGCGTGGTACTGTAAAGCTAAGCCAGTCGGAGCTCGTTGAACCACCCGCTTTGGGAAGGAAACAAAGTTGCATGCTGATAAGCTAGCTAGGTTGGGCGTCGATCAAAGAGGATAAGATGGTGTCCCTAATCATCCTACCACACGAGAGGACCTTGCTGGAGGCCACTACGGCTAGAGTGTCCTTTGACAGAGTCTAGTATTGTTTGTTTTCTGGTTTACCAACACAAGAAGTTCAATACAAGTGTATACAAGTACTAAAAAGCCTTGTTACCTTCACCGTTACCATCCCTCCAGTGATACTATGGCTAAATTTCATTGACTGCTTAAGCACCCCCTAAGTAATCCCCTAGGTACTAAAGGGGTAAAAAAAAAAAACCTCCCCAAAACTTCTAGGTTCATAAAATTCAAATTTAATCATGCTATTAAGATCAGAGGAGTACATATAAATATTATTACTACAAAGAAAGAACAGTAACAATTGGACTCCGCTATTTACCAAAAAAAGAAAAAAACAATTGGACTCCGCTATTGGTACGTTGTTCTTAATCTCAATCCCATAGGAATGCTCAACAGAAAGAAATTTTCTTCTTCGAAAGGCATCGAGCAAGAAAGATTGCATTGTTGGTCAACTGGCCGGAGATGGGTGCCTTGATTCGACGATCTAAGTAGTCCTTAGGGAAGAAGAAGAAGTACCTCTCTCTCTCCCTCTTGCAGCCGATGTCTGGACAACGAGACTATCTTTATAAATGGTGAATTGTGTCTTCTCCATATTAATTACTATATCTCGAGATTTACCTTTTATTTTTTATGTCTGGGACTCTCACACCAGCTCAAAGGCAAAATAAAACATGGGCTTTTTTAGAGCTTGTGAGCTACCAATTACCATCTGTCACTTCAAAATTTTCCAAATCTAAACATAAGCACGTATTGTTTTTTCTGTATTTCCTGCCTCGCTGCATCTCTCTAAGATCTGAAAAGTGATACCAAAAGGTTTCAAAGCTGAAGGCGAGGAGGAACCAAACGGTCCGGACAGTGACCGTCAACGGTCGATCGACTTGGTTTTTCATGTCTACTGGTGCTAGCAAGTAGCAATTGACGAACAAGGCAGTGGCATCCGCGACCCTTCGTGTTTCTACCGCAATGATAGAACGATCTTTTTCGGCAATGAAGACTTCACAGCCAGGCTTCAGAACATAATACAGGATCATTTTCTCTCGGACTCGATCTTTAGTTATGTACATCGAAAGGGTAATCATTGAAATTTAGTTTAAAGTCAATCTTAGATGATTTTCGAGAATGTCGGGTTCCACTTTCTTAGATTATTAAACTACTTTTTTTCCATTTTGATGGATGATTAATTTTGAAAATTTTGTTTTTGCATTTTGTTTGACTATGGAATGCAAAGATCTTGGTAGTTAATTGATATTCACACTCTTTTTTGTTATTCATTCTTTTTTTTTTTTAGTGTTTATTGTTTCATCGAGCAACAAATGGGCGGGCGACCCTTCTTGCTTGCTTGGCCGTCAAAGAGAGGGAATTGGCTTAACTATCGGAGTTGCTAGCAGATCGAAATCGGAGGGATGCGGAATCAGTGCCAATCGGTCACTTGTACAACCAGCTTTGGAATCAGATCAGTCATTCTAGCAAACGTAGGCTTGAAAGCCCCAGCTGAAATGGCCTAATATCCCACGTCATGCTCGTAGCGATGCCGATTCCTCTAGCGGCTCAACTAGATAAATTCACCTATTTCACACAATTCTTCTGGTCATGCCTTTTCCTCTTTACTTTCTTGATTCCCATATGCAATGATGGAGATGGAGTACTTGAGATCAGCAGAATTCTCAAACTACGAACCAACTGGTTTCACACCGGAAAAATAACATGCGGTTTGCTAAAAGACAAAAAAGAAAAGAAAAGAAAGTGGATATCAAAAAAGGAAGTGAGAATGTCAATTTCCTTGAAAAATAGTTTTGGCACTCTACATTTTTGTAAATGCACTCCGAAACTTCTCTGAGTGTTTCAAAATACACATAGCACATTTTACAAAGCACATTAAAAAATAAATTTTGGAGTGCATTTATTAAAAAAAGTAAAATGTCAAAATCATTTCCTAGCTTGCCAAATTTTGAAGTGCATTGATCAAAACGTAGAGTGCCACATATATAAGGTTGAAATTTCTGCGTTATAATTGGGCTCCCGGATCAACCAATGCCTAGCTTGCCAAATGCCCATTTACGAAGGCCACCTGCCAAATCCAAGCTCTATCTACGATTCCTTAGTGTCAATACTACGTACAATAAGAGTGAGTTTCAGAATGCAAAAAAGCTCTTATTTTTTAAGAAGACAATTTCAAACTTAAAAATTATGGGGTTATTCAAATCTAAAAATATACAATATAGATCTTGTTTGAAAGATCTCATCGAGATCTTTTATATAATGCAAAAAAAAATTGAATAATTATTTTTCATTTACATTATTTTTGAGTTTGAAAATATAAAATAAATTGCTTATTTTTTTAAGAAGGTTTCTGGAACGGGCTCTAATACGCTTGGGATGTACAACTTGAATGCCAATCCTAGGATGCTGCCAAGCACCTCCGGTCAAGTGGGTGCCCAGCGGTATCCGGTTGTTCATCTCGGTACAGACGGTTCAGATTAAATCTAAGCGCATACAGATTGAATTGTCTATTGCTCGATCAAAATCCAAACTGTCGATTGTCGAAATGAACGGTCGGATCGGTCGCTCTGCACCCATTTGGCAAGGGGGGTCACTAGGGGTCGCTAACCCATTGCCATCCCGTGTTAGAAGAGAAGCATAGCAGAACATCTGATATTATCTTGTCGAATTTGACCCCTGCAGAAGGGACCTTACGTTGATCCAGCCACTTCATTTTGTCCACCTCATGTCAAAAAACCATAAAAATCAGGAAGAATTCAAACAACAAGATATGAAACATCATGATTTCGATGGATAATCTTTGCCAATTTAAGTCAAAAAAATCAAGCCTTGTAATTCAAGTTTCTGAAGATAACAGAGCCGCATGTGTGCATGATTCAGGGTGAATTATTGGGTGCACGATCAAATTGTCGGTACGTGACTATACCACCACTCAAATCTTGTATCATCATTTCAGATTCTTTTCTCCTTTTCTGCTGTCCCTTGCTGTTTTATTTCCCTTTTTTTTTTTTTGTTGATATTTTTTTCTGGTTATTTTTCATAACAAAGTGTCTGGACTAGTTTACATGCATTTCGACTAATTCTGAGAGACTAATCCCACTGTCGGCTGGCGAAGATTTCAGTTCGGTAAGTTGAGGGGATGAGCCAAAGTTTATTTTTGAGCTACTTTCTTAAGTTCCTTTTTAACATCTCTTTGGTCAAGTAAGTAAGGTCCGATTTAATTTGAGAGGCCTAATCGTGCATTTTACATCTCTTTGGTCAAGTAAATACCACTTGGCCAATCGTGCATTTTCATTCTTCTACAAATCCTATCCTAATCAGGAGCACAGGATTACTATTTCAGGATTTTCGACATCAATTTTTTCAATTCAATTTATCATATTTAGGAGCTTAGTCTGACGATCGTATTTCCATTCTAAGAAGAAACAATCTTCAAATAGTGTTGATTTCAAGATTTGTCACTTGATAAATTGAAGTTTTTGCAAATCAGAATGAAACACAAGAGAGCAAATTGCAAAAAACTCAAGATTTCAAGACAAATAGCAATGTGAAAGGAACAAAGACTAGAAAGGGCAAAAAAACTGAAGCAGGCCTACTTCTGTCATCCCACCATTGTTAGCCAAAATCATCCAAAACCAAGAGTAATTGTTCTGATATCCAGAATCAGTAATTACTGCTATACATACATGATAAATATACCCCCAACAACCATATCTAATATCATGCTAAGTTGCACTCCTCCCCCCCAATTCCCAAAAAAGATTCAAAATAAACCACACCCCCATTCCCCCTAGACTTGGGGAATCAAAATAAACTTCCATTGCCTTATGGCTTAAGAACCACTACTACGTTCTAAACATAGAACTACTTCATTCAATTTCCTTCGTAACAGGTACCAAATTGCATAGAATGAAACTCTGGTGGCCAAACTCGTTAAACTCTAAGCAAGTAAATGCTAAGTTCAGGACCTCCATGGCCATCAGGGTTCATCATGTAGAAAGCTTCAGAGTCCTTAGACCCCACAACTCTCTCAAACTTGGCTCTCATGTACATGAGCTCGCCCTCGGACCCACCGGCTTCGTTCCCGCCCCCCGGCAGCACGCCGGCACCCATGGTGACCGGCCCCACCGCCCTCAACACCTTCCACTCCTCCGGCCCGCATTCGCGCCTCACCGCGTACCCGCATTTCTTGCCGTTGCAAAATGTCCTCCAAATCGGCTCTTCCAGTAACTTGACACCTCTCTTCTCTGCTTTCTTCTCGCACTCCAACGCGATTCGGACCAGCCCCGAGGCCATTTCCCGAACCAGCACGCTTGTGGACGTGGCGAGTTCGACCATAAATGCTGGACCCAACTTGGGATCCTCCTGGAACGCCAGGTGGACGTGCCCCCGCCTGTACCCAAACAGGGTCCCCACCACTCGGGTGCCGAGACCTGATGGACAATGCGACCGCCTCTTGCTAAAAACAGTAAGAGCCGATCGGAGCTTAGAAACCGCCAGTTGTGGCAGTTTCCTCCTCGGTGCCTTCACTACAGGCATCTGTGCTGGCACCGAGGGATCAAGCTCGTTAACTTTCGGCTCCTTCTCGTAAGCGTGCGAGGAGGAGCTGAAAGTTAGGATTTCTTCCTCGTCGTCATCGTCTTCATCTTCGATTTTCTTTTTCCAGTGGAAGTATCTCCTAGAGAATGAGAAGGAAGAGTCATGAGGGGAGTTGGCTGTGATTGTCTTCATGTGGGAAACAAGAAAAAGAAACAAAGATAAGAGCCAACCAACAACTGCTTGGAGATGGGTATGAAGTGTATTTAAAGATAGAGAGAGAACTAAGAGGAAAAGATAAAAGACTAGGATTTGGTTATGCCCACTTCTATGTAGGGATGATCTATAATTGGCTTTTTCTAGCTCCTTTTGTCAGCCCTGTGTTAATGAGAGAAACTGCAAAAGAGAATCCTGACAAAAGGAAGGTGAGCAGCCCCCACCAACCTGAATCAAGAAAATTGAAGAGAGAGAGAGAGAGAGAGAGAGAGAGAGAGAGCAAAAGAGAGCCGAGACAAGAATAGAGATGAAGAGGGAGGGACAAGAGCAGAAGTGCTCTGTAGTGAGGAAAGCAGAGTAGGGGAATCTGAGGGGACAGGGGTTAGGGTTATATCTCCATCTTGGGTGCGTCTCAGCAAACTGCTGAGAGAGGGGTAGCTCCAAGGTTTGTCCGGTTAGACAGTGGATTGGCTTCCTAAACAACTGATTAGAATTCGATTTCTATGATCAAGTCCTAAAAAACAATTTCATACGAATTTCTTAATCTCAAAACGGAGAGATGATTAATTTTTTTTATTCGAGAGAGATGATTAGTTGAAGTGTTTGTAAACTAGTCAAGACATCTTAAACCTGGGGGGGGGGGGGTGGGGGGGGGTGGGGGGTGTGATTAAGATATGAGTGCTGCTACTCCCCCCCCTGACACACCCCCCCTCCCCGGCCCCACCTCCATTTCCGGGAATACCCCCGCCCCCGCCCCCTCTCTCTCTCTCTCTCTCTCTCTCTCTCTCTCTCTTTTCTTTCTTTACAGCTCTTTCTTTCTTTCTTTTTCCTTTTTTTTTTCCGGTTTGGGCCTTTTTTTTCATTTTATTTCCTTTTCTTTTTTTTCCAGTTTGAATTTTTTTCTCTTTAATAATAGGTTCAAGTCTAATTCTAGGCTTTGTAAAGTAATTGAGAGAAAAAAAAAGTGTTTCAATTGATCATGTTTATCCGATTGTTTTATTTTTCTTTTTTTTGTCCTTTATAGATTAAGAAATATAGTTACGAAAATAAGTGTTTCAATTTTCAATCCGTTTGAACCAGTACAAAGATATTATTTTTTGATCATTTCATCTTAAATGGTCGTAATAAATTTTTGGTTTCAAGGCCTTTCAATGAACACCCTAAGAGAGTTTTGAAACTAAATAATGAGTTTTAGGGTGTTTGTTGAAAGACCTTAAACCAAAAAATTCATTATCACCATTTAAAATAAAATAATAAAAAAAACGATCTTTGCTCTGATTTAACTGAATTGCAAATTAAAGCACTTAATTCTTGAATTATATTTTTAAATATACAAAGGGTGTATTTATAGGGATTAAATAAATAAGATATAACTAATTAAATAAAAAAATAAATTAAAAAGTAGGGGGACCCAAGGGCTCTGCTCCCCCCATTGGCACAGTAGCCCCTACGAAGTCCCTAAAACGTTTCCGTTTTAGTTAAAAAAAATAGAAACCAGCCATTTGCAATCCTATGGAGTTGAAACGTGATTTGAAGCAACATACTACTGAATCAGTTAAGAGGATCTATGCTAAATAATGGTTAACAAATATATTAAATTGTACTATAGTTAAAAAAAAGTAATCCTAAATATAACATTTGTATTCTGGATTAGTATGTCGTTTGCAAAAAATATTTCGTAATTAGTTCCTGAACACTAATTGTAATCTTAATGAATTTTTTGTTTTACGGCCTTTCAACGAGCACTCTAAGACTTATTATTTAGTTTTAGGACTCTCTTAGGGTGTTCATTGAAAGGCCTTGGAGCAAAAAATTTATTACGACCATTTAGGATGAAATGATCAAAAAAATAACATCTTTGCACTAGTTCAAACGGATTGAAAATTGAAATACTTTTTTGCGTAACTATATTTTTTAATCTATAAAGGACAAAAAAAAAAGAAAAATAAAACAATCGGATAAACATGATCAATTGAAACACTTTTTTTTCTTTTAATTACTTTACAAAGCCTAGAATTAGACTTGAACCTATTATTAAAGAGAAAAAAAATTCAAACTGAAAAAAAAAAAGAAAAGGAAATAAAATGAAAAAACAAAGGCCCAAACCGAAAAAAAAGGAAAAAAAAAAAAAGAAAGAGCAAACTGTAAAGAAAGAAAGGAGAGAGAGAGAGAGAGAGAGAGAGAGAGAGAGAGAGAGAGAGCAGGGGGGCGGGGGTAGTCCCGGAAATGGTGGTGGGGCCGGGGAGGGGGGGGTGTGTCAGGGGGGGGATTAGCAATTTACTTAAGATATCACTTGCATTGGAAACCATGAGGGTGGGCAGGTAAAGGCCACACCAAACCGTACCCACTAGGAAGTTTAGGACCACCCACCACCGCTGCACTTTAGTCGTTTCATACCACCGGTCCACCACTTTCCCACACCACTAGGACTGACCAACAACGCACGCATATCCATGAGCCTCCTAATTAAGCCACCATAGTACACAAACATGAGGCCCCCCATTTGAAAAATTATTCAAAGATGTTTCGTATCATTATGTATTGCCTCAAGATTCTTCCCTAGTGTACATTATCGTGGAATAATGTTTCGCATCGTTGTGTGTTGTCTCAACATTCTTTTCCGGTATACATTCTCGTGGGGCTCAGTGTTAAATATATAAATTCCGAAGGAATGTGTGGTGAAGAAAGGTATTGGGTACCAAGTGACCGTGTCCTACTGAATAATTACGCTCCCCCATTTTGTTTTGTATCATTTCCTTATAAGTAGTGTCTTTTAGGACTTGTGAAGGATTGTTACTCTGATGGTTCCAACTATATTTTCCAAATCCATAATAATGTTTAGGGGTGTGAAAAAAATCCGTAATCCCGACCAACCCGACCCGAAGGGTCTCGGGCGGGGCCAAACATATGGTTGGTCGGGTACGGATTCATTTTCTATTAAAAATTAGATTTCGGTTCGGGGTTTGGGGTGGTGTGTTTGCTTACCCGACCCAACGTAAAAAATCGAGCTCCCGGACGGTTTTACCACTTGTTCAGTTCGGGTGTGCAGCCAAAATAGTGTTACCCAACATGTTAGGTCGGGTTTGGGGCCAAACCCGACCGTGCACACCTCTAATAATGTTTTACTAGATTAAGAGCATGGTAGACTTTGGGTTGTCTTCTAGGATTTTTTAAGGTACACGTGATCTAGTAATATTCTTACAAAACAACAAATTCACTATGGACCACAAGACTGGTTTAATGTGACCTTTTTTTTGGTAACTGAAAGTTGCATTAAGAACTAAATAGCGTGTACAAACCGGGGAATACAACCGGAGTTTGTAAATATTCATCCTTAAATCTCATCCCATGTAAGTATTCATCATAGTCATTTTGAAGAGTTATGTTTTCATTCACGCTTTTAAATAATTTCAAGTTTGCCCTTTATTACATAGATATATTGACTATTATATATATAGTATATTTATATATAGGCAGAGATTTTTGAGACTAAAAACTAGGGGAAATTACAGTAAGCCCCCTTCAACTATACCTCAGTAACGAGTTGCCCTCTTCATCGTTTAACTCGGACACTTAACCCCCTTTATCTTTTATTTTGCACAAAATGGAAGATACTGTTAACGGAATTGCTGAAATTACCAATTTAGCCTCTTTGGGCTATTTTTGTTTCGCTTATAACTTTTCGTAGAAAACTCTGTTTCAGCCTGTTCTTTTTTCAGAACTCTTGTTTTTTCCTCTATTTTATGGGTCTATAATAATTTTAGTATAGTTACTTTATGCTTTCTAAGGTTAGAGTTGCGTCCTATATATTCGGTGATCAGTAGATTGGATACTGCAAGTTGTTGTTGTTTGTTTAGTGCAGCTAGCTGATGGTTCCTCTGCAAATGGTTTAGTGGTTGGAATATAGGTTAACCGGCCACTGGGCATTCATCCGGGGGCTGCCAAAAAGAAAAAAAAACAGATCATTCTATTTTTTTGTCTCTCTCTCTAAGTTCTATTATGGGACCAAGCCATTTCATACTTATTTTTATAAATCTTTATATACAGATTTCATTCTCACATCTATATTTGTTATTTGCCACACTCAATTTCAAATTTACAGGCATGATTTGAAAAATCTATTTCAAAAGGAATTGTTTGATCAGCTCTATGTTTTCATGAGGAATGCACTACCATTTCCAGTACTCTGTTTCTGGGTTGGAATGCACTACACTAATCAATGGTGCTCTGATGCCACAATTGCACAGCACATTTGGATCCCTATTGGAAGATCTAGTTCTACCTTCCATCACAGAGAGAGAGAGAGAGAGAGAGAGAGTACCGTTGGGAGGGGGCACAGAGAGAGAGAGAGAGAGAGAGAGAGAGAGAGAGAGAGAGAGAGAGAGAGAGAGAGAGAGTTTACCGTTATATGTATTTATAAGGGCATGACTTGTCATTAATAAGGTCATGTACTGCTCACATGACCTTCCGTTTAAATTCATAACGGCTCACTAACGGCAGAGGCTTAAGTGTCACGCCATAAAAGATGAAAGGGGTTAAGTGTCCGAGTTAAACGATGAAGGGGACAACTCGTTACCGAGGTATAGTTAAAGGGGACTTACTGTAATTTCTCCTAAAAACTAATCTTTAAAGTCCTGTAGCATCATTTTAGGTAAGCACCCCTGTCAAATCCCAAAACACCCATTGAAACTTTCCATTTAATACCCATTTTAGCAAACCCGACCAATCCCCCCATTTTCATTTGCAGATTTCTCTGCCCTAATTTTCGAAATGGTTGAGCGGCGAACCGCGAAAAATGTCTCCATCAATCAATCCGAAATATCTCAATGGTGGCCATAGAAGCAGTCTTTTTCATGGTTGTTTCGTCGCCGGTTCTATGCTCCCAATCGTCTCCGTTAATCAGCCCGAAATATTTCGTGTTGGCAAGAGTTATGAGCCGACAACCTGTTTCGTCAACTGAACCACTGCCACAAACACCGTCATCAATGACCGCCTCCAATAACGAAAGATTGGACCTTAAAGATAACTCAGAATCTCTGATCTCTTCTTTCCTCTATTTTAAAACTTTTTTAGGTGGTTGGGGAGTCTGGGCTTTTTATTTTTTTTATTTTGATCCGCCCGGTCTGGGCTTTTTTACTCCTGTTGATATTGCTTATGTACAAAAATCTGATGTTAAAAGCAGTAAGCTCCATTAGTTTTTTTTGACATAGTTTTTCGTTTCAAACATGGTGTATTTTTTATATTATTGTGTTTTCATGAATAAAAATGGTGTATTCATAAAAGATATGGCTGGTTAATTTATTCATATTTTTCATTGTCGATTAAAAAACATGAGTATTTATGTTTTTTTTATTGATTTATTCATGTTTTCATGTTTTTTTATTAATTTAATCATGTATTTTCATGAATAAAACATGGTGTATTCATTTTTTTTTTAATCTAAATCATGAATTTTTGTGAAATTGGTCGAACCATATTCACGTAAGTTTATAATATAATAATGCGATCAATTTACCAAAATTCACAAAAATTAAGAATTGAAAAAATCACGAAATTAAGGAGAGAGAATGATTTAGAATATATCCATTAAAGATTTTAAAAATTAAAAATTCCCCCCATTTTTATCCATTAATCAACCCATGAGTTCAGGGAACTATAATTACAAGAATCCCACAAATTTAGGAAGAAAATATACATCTACATATGAATATATATATATATATATTAAAAAGGTAATATATGTAATTTATCATCTAAAAGGATGAAAATATAACTATTCAAAAAGTACCAGATGAAAACTTACAAATAGTTGAACTCGAAAACTATTCTTTAAGCCTCCCTATACAAACCCTATCAAATCTGCATAAAGTAGATTAATAATACAATTAAGATTTAATGTCACTCCCCAAATTTATAATGTCACTCCCAGGAGTGTGGCAAGACATAGAAATTGATAATACCACTCTTCAAATTTACCAAATTGACAACCGCACTCCTCTTAGGGAGTGACATTATTAATTTCCTATTCTCATGGCCCATACTGTATCTGATCGATGATTGAACTCCACTAGCAAATTACTCTTTCTCCAGTGGGTTTGTGCGAAAACCATTAGGTGCTCACAGAAAGCATCCCCCCTTTTATGGAAATCATGACCAACGTGCATCGAGCCTATAAACGTCTACTGCTATTTCAAAAGGAAGTGTTGGCTACTCCACATAATAAGTGTTCGTTTGTACTCCTTAGGCCCCGTTCCAGAAACGAAATAAGAACTTATTTTTTGTGTAATAAGAAGGCTTGTTCCTGAAAAGATTGAACAATTACTTATTTTTTGAGAAGACAATTTCAAGCTCAAAAATCATGTGCTTACGCAAATAAAATTCCTATCAATATGGATCTTATTTGATAGATCTCATTGAGATCTTTAATACGGTGCAAAAAAAATTGAAAAATTATTTCTCATTTATGTTATTTTTGAGTTTGAAAATGTGAAATAAGCTGCTTATTTGAATTTTGTGGAACAAACCTTCTTATTTTTCTTGGAGAAGTGGCAAAATAAGTACTTATTTTTTAAGAAGGTTTCTGGAACGGAGCCTTAATTATATAATCCTTCAAAATAATCTTCGCTTCCGCTCTTAATCATCGTTCTGTGTCTGCGCTCTTAATTCTCATACTCACCAACTTTAATTATTTAAAAGGTTTTTGAAAGACGTTTTTCCGCCCCCGCACTCGCCTCCGCTAGCGGATTATGTGACTTTAGGTTTCGAACAAGTGGAAAGGACAATAAAAAAAAACAAAATTCAAATACTAAGCACAATAAATTCTAGTAGTACCTATTTTTTCTCAACAGTATACTTAAATGTTTTCTTCTCTTCATCTTCTTTCCACAATTTTCAAACAGACTGTAAAAAAAACCAACAGCAGCTATGAATGAATTCTAATAAATTTACTTTGTTTGATCTGATCCTGGACGAGGTTTAGTAGACCGGATAGTGACCCATACTGATTTAGCTTGGTAGTTTTATGCAATATGTTAACGAGACCTCTAAAACTGTTCAGTGAATTGTTTTATTTATAGTTTATAAAAAAAAATTGTTTTATTTATACTCTAAAAACTTAAAACATTAGAAATTAAAGTTTGGTTTACTTTTGATACCCTTTTTGGAAAAAGGGATTTAATTACACGAGTTTTAGTCGATCTGAACACAATAACTAGGTTGGTAGTTTTCTGCAGTATAATCTGATTGAGCCTAGTAGTGATTTGTATAAGAAGGTTTCATAAAGAGCTTTTTCGGAGCCGAACGAGTCAAGTTTGAGCAGTGTGATTTACTCCCTCTGTCCCAATTTAATTGTCACTTTTGGGAGTTCGTACTACTTTTCAATTGATTATATCTTGTAATTTATAATGTTTAAGGTGATTTTGAAAACATTGTATTATAGAACAAATCGAGATCTATCAAACAAAATCCATATTGGATATAAAATTTATTACCAATTTAAAGATATAACTAATTTTTTTATCTGGTTAGAATAGAACTGGGACAAGTAAATTGGGACGGAGGTACTATATTTTAACATACCTAATGCCACCTTGCAACCACATATAAAGGTCAAGCCTGGTTGAATTTTGAGGATGCATGACCAAGTTCTGTTAGACCCACACGAAACTACTTACAAGTACGATATCTAAGAAACTAAGATGACATTTTTACCTTTCGACCTAATCTAGTTAACAGATCAACTAATCATCAGCTACAAGCCTACAACCAGCTGAAGTTCTAAATTACCGGTAAAGCAGCTTCATGGTACCCCACAGAATCCTTAAGTTGATCTACAACCAACAACTATAGCTCAAGCGAAGGCGGTTTGAGGTGACCTTCAAAATGGGAAGTCATCAGCTCCTAGTCATGCGGGATTGTGGGTTAGGTTCGAGTAAGGGCAAACAAACATGTACCCTGCTTGTTATTTGCCTACTAATATATTTATGTTGGTGGTTGACCTTTGATCAATTGTTTGATCACTTCATGAGATACTCAGAATTTGCTGACCTGGTGCACTTTTTCCTAAAAAATCGAAGACTGATTCGAAATTTTCAGGACTTTCTTTGTTTATTCGTTTCGACCTCAGGTATTTTAATCCTTGAAGGCAGGCTCTCATTTACAGCATCAACCCAGCATGATTAGTATCACGCTACCAGGGAAACATCAACGAAATTCGAATTAAGCACTAAGTGGAATAAAATGAAGGGTTCAATCGCAAGGAAGAGATCCTGATGGAGCCACTTAAGGTGCACTACACCCTGTAGAGCATTAGCAGACCATAGAGACCCCTTGACCTTTGAACTTGGGAACAAAAGCCTCAATCATGGAAAAATACATACTTTTCCCGGCCATAATATAACGCAATGTGCCACACAAAATAGTTGCCAAATCATGGGTAACATGAAAGCAGTTACCTTGATATCGCGGCGGGTATCCTATTTCTCCAAGAATCTAGCGGATCAAGCTCCTGAGTGACGTGAGAATAGGTTTAATATTCATCAAGAAAATTTACAAGTTGAACAGAGACATAAGGATATGTACACAATCAGAATTTCCTAATAACCCACCTTCTGCTTAGTTGCAAGTTCCACATGGACCCATCCTGTATAATCATTGTCACAATGGTTGACATTGAACAATAGGAAAACAGTAAGAGGTGATAATTGAACAACACAGAGAAATGGATATTGCTGTTGCCAATACAACAAAATCGTAAATAGTAGTGTTTGAAATCCAAACATCTGCTAGACTAGCATACAAAGGTAAGCAGAAGCAGAAATGGCAATGGTAACATCGTCCGTTAAAGACACGCTATGGGAAAGAAGCAGCAAGAAATCTTAAATGTAATGAAAAGCTTTGGAGGAAACGTCACAGTTTACACAGATTAGCTCCTGACCAAAATAAGCCACTATAGCAGACTTGTACTATCAGTATTTGTTTTCGGTCAAGCAATGGAGTTTAAAGCAAATTTTCAAATGATTCCTGCCTCAAAGGTTTATTAACGCAAAATCAACAACACCCCCGTTTTCAATAACTCTTTTCTGGTCAAGCAATGAATTTTACTTTCATCTCAGACATGGTTGAGTAGTATAACAATGGGGATTCAATAAAATCTTTGAGACCTGTTCCATCAAAACTGTACAAGGAACAAGCTTTTAGTTCTGTACAGAAGACCACAAACAATGACAATGGTGACAGATATACACAAAGTATGAGTAGACATGCTATACAGTGACGAAATTAATATTGCAACTGCTCATATGCTCCATTAGCAACGTGCATTGCTGGTAATAAGCCATATGCACATATTGTGATCATCACCATCATAAGCTAATTTCACACGCCTAAAATTGATTGGTTTCTTCCACACATTACAAATTTCGAAATCGTCAATCCAAGAAAATCACAAAACATCCATCTCTAATTAGACTAGTTCAGTACCCCAGTGGGCTCCAATAACACCATGGATAAAAACTTAAGTACATAGAAAATCTGCTAGCAGTAGGATATCTCAATGTCCAATTTTATTTATGATCAGCTGGGAAAGGATTAAAACCACCCTGAATCATAGTTTCTAGTGGTCCAAACATTGGTTTTGGGAGGCTGTTCCAGTCATACCAATCCCAGCCACCACATTTCTTGGGCTCAAGATTTTGGGCCACTTGATGAGGATCTGCCAATACTGCACGCATAAAGATGCAAACAAGATGTACAGGTACTTTGGATTGTTCGGTGTAGAAGTTGTTAGTGACTGTCAAGAACTCTATCTTCTCAACGTCTAAACCAGTCTCCTCCTTCACCTCTCTGGCTGCACATTCCTCAAAGCTCTCCCCTGATGCCAAAAGGTGCGGAAGAATATGTCAGTAAGAGAGTAAACATATGCATCACAAGTGCATTATACCATCGGTAGCATGAGAGACTTGAGAATAACTGTGAAGTCCTAGGATTAGTTTATGATTCATGTTGGCTTTGAACGGACTTCCACCTGCAATAAATATAAACTACTACTATTTTCTATAAGGGAACAAAAAAAAGAGAAACTTTATTTAAGGATTGACCTAAATCTCCTACAATTTTTTACCTGTGGACTGCACATTCTGCGCACACAACCAAAGGTTTCATCACTCATGATCCATGATGTATGTTGATGACATAGTTTAATTGATTCGAACTAAACAATTGAGGCTATGTTTGCATATTAGAATGGTCAAGGGAAATAAAAATCTAACGCAGACCAAATTGTTCATACTATGGGCAACCAAAACAAAGAGATAATAGTTTCGACAAACACCACAAGTATATGTTCTCATAAGTTATCGATTCAAAAACATTAACCTCCAATGTTCATCGAACCAATAGATCCGCAAATTGGACATTGTACAAAGGTTTGAATGTATTTAAGAATAAATCCTCAATAAGGGACAGAGTAATGTACGTAAGCACTTGCTAGCTAAAGCCAACCCAATCAATAGACACAGAGAGCTTGGTGCGATGAGTTTGGGGGTTTTCTCACATTGCCTCAATCAGTGCTCCTAAGGAAAATCATTGAAATCAATCCAGTTGCAATTGAAGAAACACTTGAATTTAACAAACACTACAATCACAGCCAAAAAACTCAACGATATCTCTAAATTTATCCCTTTAAATCTCTGGCCACTAAAAGCCTAGTGGTCGAGGTTTGAGACTTGGGGTTTGCTCCCCCATAGAGTTCTCAGGTTTAAAACCTCCTTTGGGGACCGTCCATATAAAGCTTTGCTTTGAGACTCCCGCAAGTGGGTGATAGGATTGGTATCCAAGTATTAGTTGAGGTGGCAAAAGCTGGCCCGGACACCTGAGCCATCAAAAACAAATAAATAAAACCCTACTAACAGTAACTCGAAATCTATGGAACCAACATTTTGAAATCGATCCTATTGCACTCGAAGGAACGCTTGGTTTTAACAAAGAATACAAACACAGGCAAAATTTATCCCTTTGACACTTTGGCCACTGAAAACCTACAGATGGTAAAGCATCAAACAAAATACGGAAATATCAAATCAAACCAAATGCACTTGATGTTTGTGTGTGTGTGTGTGTGTGTGAGAGAGAGAGAGAGAGAGAGAGAGAGACCGAACTCGAGGTGGCCGCCGGGGAGCGCAAAAGTGTTGTAGCCGATGGAGGTGAGTCGCCGCCCCAAAAGCACTTTCTGCCGGCGACCCTCTTCCTCCTCCTTCAACAAGAACACCGCCACCCCAACCGTCGGCGCCGGCGGCGCCGCCGCCAACGGCGGCCCACTCTCCGTTTGGGAATCACTTGTAGTTATCATTTTGGGAGCGCTTTCACTGGTCATTTTGGAAGCGATTGGAGGGCGCCTGTATATCTTTCTTTATGCTACAGTTTGGTAGTCGCAGTAGTAGTAGGTAAAGAAGGCACTCCAAGAACAGAGTACCACCGGTTCTCAATGTTTTTGTCTTGAAAGTTGAAACCACAGCGTGTGTTGAATTTACTCCATTAGCCATGTAGTGGGTTTTTACAATACTTGTTTATTTACTCCTTCCAGCCGTCAGGAGTATTGATTGGGCTACAAGAAAATTGCGTACCCACAATTATTGACGCCCAGGTCCAAAAAGGTAGGCCCGTGGCTACCTAAAATGCTTTTTCGTACGTAATAGGATCCATGATGCTGTATCCATGAAAGAAATTAGACAGTTCATATTCATGAATCTGGACCGTCTAATTTCTTTCATGGACACTTTCATGAATCTAGTGTTATACAGTGTACCGAGCTTCTTTTATCAAGAACGTTAAGAGGTAGGATGGTCCACTAAGAATTGGGGTGAGCGAGGGCTCAACAACATTTGTATATCTCTTCTCTTACGCTAATCTCCAATTTATGAATCAAATAATAACAGTCTTTAATTATGTTGGCACTTGTGCTAGCTCCAATAAGAATGTGTTGCAGGTGGAGTGGTAACCAAATTGATGGGCATCATATATATATATATATCTCCATGTACAAAATCAAAAGTCAAATTATTCTTTGATCATCATAAAATACCCAAACGGTTACAAATACTTAAATCTGAAGCCCTCCGTTGGAATGAAGTATCCTCTACTTTCAGATTCTCCATAGGGATTAGATAGAATCTCATCAAGTACAATGAAACAATACTCATGTAGGGCATGAAAAATTTCACACAGTAACAGAAAACTCCACTAAAAGAGATAAACAAGCAAATAGAAACGGAAAAAGAATAAATCCTTAACAAGGGACAGAGTAATGTATGTAAGCAATTGCTAGCTAAAGCCAACCCAATTGATAGACACAGAGTTTGGTGGGATGGGATTGGGGGTTTACTCACATTGCCTCAATCACTGGTCCTAAGGAAAATCATTGAAATCATTCCGAAGAAACACTTGAATTTTACAAACACTACAATCATAGAAAAAAAACTCAACGATATCTCTAAATTTATCCCTTTTAATCTTGGCGACTAAAAGTCTAATAGTCAAGACTTGAGACGTAGAGCTTTGTTCCCTCATAACTTTTAATCTTGGCGACTAAAAGCCTAATAGTCAAGACTTGAGACTTAGAGGTTTGTTTCGTCATAAGTTTTCAAATTTAAAACCTCTTAAGTGCTATCAATTCCTTTGAGATCAGTCGACCATATAAAGCTTTGGTATGACTTTAATTAGAACTCTCGCAAGAAGGCGGTGGGATTGATCCTCAGGTATTAGTTGAGGTGCGTGAAAAATGACACGGACACCTGAGTCATTAAAAAAAAAAACTACTAACATTAACTTGAAATCTATCGAACCAACATTTTGAAATCGATCCTATTGCATTCGAAGGAACTCTTGGTAATTAACGAAGAATACAATCACAGACAATACCAACACGGAGGCGGGGGGGCTGCTGCCCCCTTTGCCGCTGCCCTTTGCTGCTGCCCCGGGTTTTCGGGCCCACTCCGGTCTCGCTCCGATGATCGAAAACGTTCATTTTGTAGAGCTCGTCGAGTAGAATAACCATGAGAAAAATCAGCTTGATTGGATATCATTAAGTACTTGATCGGAACCTTTTTATCTTAAAAATAATGGATCCGAAACACTGGATTAAATCCACTGTAACCCATGGACCGAAAGTTATATGGGCTCTGATCAGGTACTTAATGATATCCAATCAAGCTGATTTTTGACATGGTTGTTCTACTCGACGAGTTCTACAAAGTGAACGTTTCCGATCATCGGAGCGAGACCGGAGTGGGCCCGGAAACCCGGGCAGCAGCAAAGGGCAGCGGCAAAGGGGGCAGCAGCCCCCCCGCCTCCTACAAACACAGGCAAAATTTATCCCCTCGACACTTCGGCCACTGAAAAACCTACAAATAGTAAACTGAAAAGCATCAAAACAAAATGCGGAAATATCAAATAAATCAAATCAAATGCACTTGATGTGTGCGTGCGTGAGTGTGTGTGACTCAGAGAGAGAGAGAGAGAGACCGAACTCGAGGTGGCCGGCGGGGAGGCCAAAAGTGTTGTAGCAGATTGAGGTGAATCGCCGCCCCAAAAGCACTTTCCCCCGCCGACCCTCTTCCTCCTCCTTCAATAAGATCACCGCCACCCCAATCTCCGTTTTGGAAGCATTTGTAGTTATCATTTTGGGAGCGCTTTCACTGGCCATTTTGGAAGCAATTGGAGGGCGCCTGTATAGCTTTATTCTGTCTTTCTTTTTTTGGCTAAGCAAAAAGGGTGGAGGAGGGGTCGATCGGGCATAGCAATCCACTCCTGGGCATGACCGTGGAGACTCCAGACCAACGGCAGATCCCGGTAGAAACCAAAGAGCCATAGCAACTACTGTCCCACCAAAGGTTTAGCGGGCCAAGCCGAGCTGCTCAGAAGGACCAAATTTGAAAGGGCGTTGTTATTCGAACCTGAGACCTCACTCGCCCAAACCCAATGGGAGTAAGCCTTGAGTAACTAGGCTGTGCTTTATTATGTCTCTATGCTTCAGTTTGTGGTAGCAGGAGGTAAAGAAGTAAGAACAGAGAGCATTAGCGGTTCTCAATGTTTTGCCTTGAAACGAGGGCGTGTGTTGAATTATTGGCCATGTGGTGGGTACTGGTTTAATTACTTTCCTTCCCGCCGTCAGGGGTGCTGATTGGGGAACAAGAAAATTGCGTAGCCCACAACTTGACGCCCCGGTCCAAAAAGGTAGGCCCGTGGCTAATCTCCATTTTATGAATCATATAGTAACACTGTCTTTAATTATTCTGGCGCTTTTGCTAGCTCCAATAAGAAACAGCAAGTGAAGTGGTAGCCAAATTGGTAGGCACCATATATAAATCCATGCACAAGATCAAAGGTCAAATGTTTTTTTTATCATCATAAATTATCCAACAGGCTACAAAGACCCAAAATCTGGATCCCTCCATTGTGAAGAATGATCCTCAACTTTTCGGTTATCCATAGGAATTGGGTAGGATCTAATCAAGTACAATGAAACAATACCTATAGAGGCCATAAAAGTTTTACACACGGAACAGAAAATTCCATTAAATTTGATAAACTTGAAGAACCAGAAAAATAGAAATGGAAAAAGAAACCTATGGTCGATGGAGCCGCGGCTACGGATTTGGCTGCTTAGAAGATCGATCTAACCCTAAAACTTCGCGAGCTCAGCAGATCTGATGCTCCTGAGATTTGGATTGGTGCCAAGGGAGGTGGATTTGATCCTCTATCACTATGATCGATGGAGGTTGAAATGGTGGAGGCAACGAAGGGCTTCGAACAGACGAGATCGTGAGATAGAGAGGTGGCCGGTGAGTAAAGAGAGGGTAATAATAATTGCTGGTCTTGTGAAGAAGAGATTGGGCTATGGAACTTTTAAAGAGAGGAGAAGAATTCGGCATTTTGTGTTGGTTAGGGTCAAATATCATTAACAACAACTAACATTTCTTGCATGTTCAAAAATAAAAATAAATAAGAATGTGTTTTTTATAGCTCAAGATTGGCGAGCCAAGGTGGAATCAACAAGTGGTATAGGAATTGAAAGTTGCTGGAAATTTTCGGAGTAAGGTGATCGAATGAACTTGGGCTTTCCTGAGCTCCTTCACTGCCCTATCTTCACAATTTTCTAGGTTCCTATATATTCAGAATTCTATGAATTTGTTCTTGGAGTTGAGAGGTAGGCAGACAAAGTTCAGTTTGCCAAGGTTGTTCACGGTGGTGTTCTGTGAGTTGTGACTTTAGCCGGATTATCCTGAAAGGCAGACACCGATTCAGCCCGCAACACCATTCGGTAGGTTGTGAATTTGTTTTAAGGAGATATTGTGTAAAACATAGGATTCGGCTCACATTTGTATCGTCATTTCGTTACAATTTATCCATTTCATGTATGTAATCGGTATTTCGTTTATCTTTTCAAACAGAATTGTATTATGGAATTTGCCGATAATATTGAGACTTTCCCAACAAAAGTTGTTCATCCTAGGTGTGGGTTGGCATTGGTGCAGACGTGCAGTGAAAGCCCGAGAGGAAAATTCAGTTGACAGCAGAAGTGGGCATCGCACTGCATTCGAAGCGAGGTACTTGTAAAATAGGAATTGATGAAGTAGTCTTAGTTTAGCAAAGGTTGATGACATTTTTTTTAAAAAGTAATGTAGGGTGTCCCAGGCAAGTTTGCGCACATCTCGAACTATTCCCTGTAGTCCCTCCCACAGCCGTTTCACACGCCGTGTTGTGATTCTAGTTCAGAATAGTACAAGTTAACTATCGGAGACGCAAATAACCGGTCAACTACAATTGCCTTCAGCTCATTTTCAAACGAATTTCATAAGGCATGTATATTTGAGGTTTTTTTTTTTTGAAAGGCAAGGCGTGCATATTTGACAGGGTACACACTTTTTTAAGACAAATGTACGCCAATCAAGCATGTCAATTTTCATCTGAAGAGGGCTCGTTGATTGTTTTAATTTTTTTCTTATTAAAAAAAAGGCATTGATTATGATATTATTGGCCAGTGGTGCAATCCTTCGATAACGCTACTTTCAGTGACCAAGCAATCATCTAGGACGGTGAAGGATCGAGATGGGGTTTCTGTCCCGAAAATTCTTGTGTCTCTGTTTTGAGAGATTTTTCGACCGTTGAATTATGTGATTTTTTTTTTATGTTTTAAATTCAACAGTCCAAAAACCACAGGATAAAGAGGTACGAGAATTTTTGAGTACAGATGATCCAGCCTCGAAGGAGACATAGCTTAGGTTTTGGTTTGAGTTGAGAACGATGGCTTGCCTAACTTAACCATGAAATAATTGTGGAAAAATTTCAAAATACCTCCCAATCTTTACTTTAAATTTCAATTAGACTTTTAATCTTTTAAAAAAATTAATTTTACTCCCAACGTTATTTTTCGTTAATCAAATGCCCCCTTCCGTCCAAATGACTAACGGATTTTGTTAAAGGCTCCGTTAAATAGCGTCCCGATCAAATTTCGATGATCCAAACCCTCAACGTGTTTAAAACATGATTTTAAGGGCACATCTGAAGCCCTTCCTGATCATTTTTTTGGGCTGATTTCTCACGTAGCCCTTCCCGATCTTTTTTTTTTTTTTTTTTGCTGATTTCTCGCGTGTGCCCTTAAAATCACGTTTTAAATACATTGAGCGGTTCAGATCATCGAAATTTGATCGGAAAAGGGGAGGTGCGAACCAATCCAAATTTGGTTCAAGTCAGGACGTCCGGATTTTGCTTCGGTCCGTATCTCCCATTTTCTGATCAATTTTCGATGATCCGAATCGCTCAATGTGTTCAGAACGTGATTTAAAGGGTACCCGCTTGAAATCAGCAAAAAAAAAAGAGATCGGGAAGGGCTTTATCTGAACAATTTTTTATTGAATAGTTTAATAAAAAACTGCTCAAATTAAGCCATTCAGAAAGTCATTTTTTTGCTGATTTCTTGAGGACGCCCTTAAAATCAAGTTCTAATCACATTAAGCGGTTCGGATCATCAAAATTCGACTAGGAAAGGGGAGGTGCGAATCAATCCGGATTTTGTTCAAGTCCGGACGTCCGAATTTTGCTTCGGTCTGCACCTCCCCTTTTCCAATCGAATTTCGATGATCCGAGCCGCTCAATGTGATTAGAATGTGATTTTAAGGGTACCCTCAAGAAATTAGTAAAAAAAATGATCAGGAAGGACTTAATTTAAGCAGTTTTTTTATTGAACTATTCAATAAAAAATTGTTCCAATGAAGCCTTTCTCGGTCATTCTTTTTTTGCGGGTTTTCGCAGGTACTCTTAAAATCATGCTCTGATTACATTGAGCGGCTTGAATCATCGAAATTTGATCAAGACGCTATTTAACGAAGCCTTTACGAAATCTGTTAGTCATTCGGACGGAAGGGGGCGTTTTGATTTACGGAAGATAACTTTGGGAGTAAAATTGATTTTTTTAAAAGGTTGCGAGTCTAATTGAAATTTAAAGTAAAGGTTGTGGGGTATTTTGAAATTTGACATTTCTAATATTTCATGTGTTCATTTATAGATGTTCGCATATACTAAACGTGTGATGCTACTTGTCGGTATATAACAGAAATTCAAAAAAATAAACAAAAAGCAGTGTGCGTACAGCCACATGCATATTAGAACTCGAAGTAAATCAAGGATTAGTCCGGTTGATTCGTGGGTTCGTTCTCCACACAATTGATTAAGGTTCGATTCTCGTGAATTTTTATAATCCCTTCATAGATAGCACGTGACGCACGTCTTTGGTCGGACCGGAGAGGAAATTAATCAAGGCACGTGACGCATGTCTTTGATCGAACTGGGGAGGAAATTAATTAAGGCGTGCGTAAGTTAGCCAGACATCCTCAGCATGGAAACAAAAAGAAGTGGACCCAAAAGTATAGTCAGGTTCGTTTTCCACAATTATTAGAGTGGTGGACCACATTCCATAAGCAAATGGAATGGAACGCCTTTTTGGAGCATACGGGCCAAGTCTCCACACTTGGTCCTCTCCTCAACCGAAAATAACTGATCTGTATTTGGATACGTAGTAGAATCGATCCCCAAAGGTTTGAGCAGCAGTAGTTGAGCTATGGGTGATAACCCAACACCCTCTGGTCCTTTTCATCTCCCGTACTCTCTCTGTCCACCACATCCATCGCAACACGAAAAACCTGCCTGCAAAATTGCAATAAGGCAGTTGACACAGATAATATGCATATAGATCGCGAACAGATTTTTGTGTGAGGCCCACTACAGGTCTTACACATATAATCCGAGCCGTTTATTAAATGTAAAACATTTTTTCATAGGTTCTCGCGAAAATCGGCTCAATCCGATATCTATAAGTTCTCAATCCAATCATCTAACTTTTCATTCAGATTTAAGGATAATGAAAAGTTAGATTATTGGATCGAGAACTTATAGGTATCAGATCGACAAATGGGCAAGTTATGGTGTGTGAGGTCCTGGTGGTTACAAGATATGGGAAGATATTGAGCTCTCTAGAGCGAGATAATCATCTTCTTTGACGTATCAGTTGAGTTGTTATTATTAATAAAAGTATGCTATCGCTGTGACAAAAAAGAAGAAGTATGTACTGGTATCTTAACAACTTGATTTTTCACAAAATTATGAAAAGATAGTGATTTAAAAGATAAATAGTTTGAATGATTATAAAAAATTTCTCAATGGCTTTTATTTAATGATCACAGGAGCATTGAATTAGACATTTACCTTTTTTTTTATTTACAAAAAACAGAGCATAGGATAAAGCCTGACTTTACACTCAACTTACATTTCCCTTCATCTTTAAAAAAAAAAAAAAAATGTAACAATATGCGTGGACTCTCATTAAAGAGTGTCTATCCATTTAGTAAGTAATAGACTTGGGAAAACCTCAATTTCATAACACAATCATGAGTGCTTGTCAAAACTTTTAAACATAAAACTTATTTTCTGTTTGAGATCTCGTGTAAATAAAACAACTGTAGCATGTGAATATAATCTTTAACGTGTTCGCCATTACACCATACCTAAGTAAATTTTGATTATGAGTTTTGTTATAATCCGGACTCTACAATCTACCATCTATAATTTATAAATCAAAAAGCAATTTGTGGCAAACTCCCCTGTATGTTTTATTGTGTGAAATTATAATTTTGTCATTTCATGTAAACAAAATTATAAATAATTAAATTGAAAATAATTTATCTATTTGTGTGCATAAAATTAAAAGCAAAAACTGATTAAAGATAAGCTAGAAGATCAATTGGCTACTTCTATCTAATATGTACTAATATACTGCTGATCACAAAAATTTATCTATTTGTGTGCATATTCTTTCTTTTTATCACTACTGTTATGCATAATGAGAAATTTTCTTGGCACTCCACTTGGTATAAAATTATAAATGCATTTCTTTAAAAAATTTGCTTAAATTTACAAACTACACAATTCTTCTTAAAACACATTATCTACCACATCTGTCTGAAAATGTTTGTTTAGTCCACAAAATGAGAACTTTAAAATAATAAATACATTTCAAAAAAATAAAAAATTTTACCATAAATTAGAAGAACTCATTGATATCTAGTCAATTGTTGAATTTTTAATTTTTCATGAGAAAATGTATTGCTTTTCAGTTATCATTCTGCGAATCGGAAAATATTTTGGGATGGAGTGAGTACTAAATATTACAGTAAATTTTAAAAAAGCACACTTTTGTTTGTTAAACGTTTTTCAAGGAAAAAAAAAAACCCCCATTTTTATCTAGTAGACTAGTACCTGTCCTTTTTTTTTTTTTGAAAAAAAACAACATCCCTTTGATACCGGGAAATCGGACACGTGTTACAACACGCTTGGTTGGCTCGTACAGTGAAAAAATAACAGCCCCATAGTTTTCTATTTATTTATTTGGAACAGATTAGCCCCATGCCACTACTCTCCAACAGAAATATTCTCCCCTTCCCTTCCGCAAGAGTCCCTTCCTCTTCTCAAATCCCTCTCTCTCTCTCTCTCTCTCTCTCTCTCTCTCTCTCTCTATGTTCGTTAGATATATACGGAGGAAAACGTATCGTATCGTATCGTATCGTTTAGAATAGATCACATTTTACGCATATCGCTTTAGCGCTTGCTCTGTGTGTGAAAATGACGGACACAACGGACGACATAGCAGAGGAAATCTCCTTCCAGAGCTTCGAAGATGACTGTAGGCTACTCGGTAGCCTCCTCAAGGAAGTTCTCCTCAGGGAAGCCGGCCCCCAATTCATGGATAAACTCGAGCGTAATCGGGTCCTTGCTCAGGTCTCTCTCTCTCTCTCTCATCTTTTTAGAAGAAACAATTAGTCGCCTTCGGTTACATATTCGGTTGTAATCACTACCGCACATTGCATGTAGCGTTCGTATGGTGACATGCATTTGCATCTGTGTACGCGAAATATGTTTCTTTTCTTTGTGGATTGGGATTTTTCAGTTTCTGCGGTGGTATGCTCATCCAATCTACTTCTGCTAACTCACGCACATAAACGCATTTTAGGGAATAAGTGTGCATGCATATACATATACTCGCTTTTACAGTTTCTACGTTGTCACTAATTTTTAATTTGAGATTCTAACATCCTTAACAAACGACCTATTCAGGAAATACAATCCCAAATTGCTTTGGTATGTAACGGGTGATCACTTGATATATCGTTGGGTTCTCTCCATCTAATAGCTTAAGCTTTTGGTTGGATATAGAGTTTCTAGTCGTGTCGCCCGTACATGCATATATATGTGTTCGTGTGTGCGGAGACGATGGGAGTAAGGTACAGGTGGGGTTACTTGCCTCAACTGCATTTGATTTATCACAAGGATATTTGATTGTTGTTAGTCGAATTTTGTTTCCAACTTGCCTCAAATGCACAAAAACCTTAACCGTTCTCTTCTCTTCGAGAGTTGTAGCATACGAACGACACTATGTACACCGTTCTCACAATATAATAAGCCGTCGGAGTCAATTGGAAAGCAAAATTATGATTTACTAGTATATATCTACCTTATAAATAACCTCTTAATTTAGTTTTTTTTTTTGGATTAGCAAACAATAAGGTAGCAAAAATTTCTCACTTCGCCCCTGTCTGTGCGTGTGTCCATGTGTGTATGCATTGATGCATCCAAGGCCGCATGGGGGGCGACCACACCGGAAAGTTATCAAAAACCCTTGAATTGTAGCTAAATTGTAAGGGTTGCATGCCCAAAGTTGGAATCCTGAATTTGTCCCTCTATGTATGCCTTGATCTGCAGAAATGTGAGAGAACCTCTGCTTTCTTCTTTTTGTCTAAAGTTTCTTCATATCTTAATTAGGCTTTCTTCACTACAATAACTTTTAAGTCGGTCTGTATGCACTTTAGACCGGCTTTTGCATATGCGTACTATAGTTGCTAAGGGAAACATTTTGAGGGGGTGTTTTCTGTGGGTGCAGAGTGCGTGTAACATGAGGCTGGCAGGGATAGAGGACACGGCAGAGGTGCTTGAAAAGCAACTTGCATCAGAAATGTCCAAAATGACATTGGAGGAGGCCCTGACGCTTGCTCGAGCATTCAGTCATTATCTCAATTTGATGGGTATTGCTGAGACACATCATAGGTAACTTGAACTCACAAGGTTTGAAATGTCACTAACTCCACATATCCTCACATTTCATATTCCACTCGCTGTCCTTTGGGAGATGTCGGGATATACTTAATCCACCGATGGCCGCTTTGTTTGGTTCCCATCTTTGAAAATTATTTTTGATGGAATGAGTGAAGAGAAATAGATAGAGAAAGTTATTGAGATCCGTGTAGGGAGAAAAATATTTTTCTCAAAGATGGGAAAAGAACAAAGATTATTGTTTCTTGCAAGTTTTGTTGATCTCATATTTTTTAATAGTTCCCGTGCTGAATTCAACTATCCTGTATACCGTATAATATTGAATTGGCACTTACAATTTTGATTTTTCTCTACAAGTCACAGATTGACGGTGTAAATTGTATGCTTTAGTGAAAAAGATCTATCTGGTTTTCTATTGATTTTCAGCATTTTCCTGAATAGCTGAATAACTTCAAGAATAGAACTTGATATTCCTGATTTGATTTCGATGATGTTTAGATCCATGAACTATGCATAGGAAACTTTCCAAAACTTTTGTGCCTGATAATGTTCCTTTCATGCAGAGTACGTAAGACGCGAAATGTGGCACATCTATCAAAATCATGTGATGACATTTTCAGCCAGCTGATCCAAGGTGGAGTTTCTCCGGAGAAGCTCTACGATACTGTCTGCAACCAGGTCTCGTAATGTTGTTTCTTTTAGTCCTAATCTTCCATTTGAGGGTCACACTTTTAGTGTAGACTGTAGTTATATGGATTAGCTGCTCGATCTCCTCTGTTGTATTTGTAATTTGGTTTCTTTTTTATGCAGGAGGTTGAGATTGTTCTGACTGCACATCCCACACAAATCAATAGACGTACCTTGCAGTACAAACACATTAGAGTTGCAGTAAGTTTACGATAATTTTTTTTCCCCAATGCACTGAATTTGTTTCTTGGAATGGTCAGCTACCGTGATACTGAATATTTATGTCAGTTCTTTGGGTTTTGATTGTGAAGCTGGTTTTGATTGTGAAGCTTGTTTTTCCTTGCAGCATCTCTTGGAGTTTAATGATCGAACAGATCTTGGCCATGAAGATCGAGATATGCTGATAGAAGATCTGGTCTTAATCTTTTGCTGATGTTAACTTCTATTATTATGCCTTTGAACAATTCAAAACACGAATAATTCTTCCGGGTATTGTAGGTGAGAGAGATAACGTCAATATGGCAAACAGATGAATTAAGACGCCACAAGCCTACACCAGTAGATGAAGCTAAGGCCGGTAGGCTACTTGAAATTTCAGTGGTTCTACAACTTTCATGCATTTGTTTTCCCTGAAAATAACATGTACCTCAGGCTTACACATTGTGGAGCAGTCCCTGTGGAAAGCTATACCTCACTATTTACGTCGTGTCAGTAGTGCTCTGAAGAAGGTTGGTTTTCAATATATACTAATGAGATCCCTCTATGCAAGCAATTATGCTTCTCTCATTCCATGATTTTTGCATTTTCCCTGAATTTGTTTCCTCAGCATACTGGGAGGCCACTTCCCTTGACTTGTACGCCGATTAAATTTGGAGCTTGGATGGGAGGTGACAGAGATGGAAATCCAAATGTCACAGCAAAGGTTAGGTTTCTAGACTTTCGATCATTTCAACCTCTACGAACTGAATTCCCTTGAGTTTCAGAGCAGAAAATGTGCTGTAGTAGTCATTCACAATGTAAAATTTTGTGCGTCATCATAGCATTTTCCAACAATTGTATTACACAAATATTATTAGGGCACATGTGACTCATGGACCAGCAAAATGTTGTTCTACAGAAGCCATTATTTTTGGCACTAACGTGTAGGTGTATGTTTAACATGTGGATGCATAGAAATGAAATAAACAAATCAGCAAAAGATTTTGGATGTGACCGAAATTCTTCAGTCAGAGGAAATATACGAATGAGGGTAGGAGCTCAGGCACTTATTTGGGGAACAGTTAAAGGGGGTTCCTTCCAGTTCCTGCTCATGTTTTCTGACACAACCCTAAACCCCAACAGAAAGGGAATTGAAGTAGATAAAAAGAGAGGAAAGAACGGAGGCCTGATTGCTGTATCTCAATATGTTGTAGCAACTGGTTTTAATTGCTTGTGTTATTCTCCTTTATTGTCTTCTCGATCTCCAGAATTGCTATACTTTTCCAAATAATCTTACTACTGGATTTGGTTGTCGTCCTCCATATAACTGTTTAAGAAATCTGTCGTCTAAACCCCTTCAGATGTGGTAAGCTCTGATTTTTCCAGATTATTGGTTTTTCTTTGTTTTCAAATCTTAAAGATCATGTCTTCTTGTATTTCTCCGATGACCTTATTTTCAATGTTAAGGCTACTTGCCAGTACACTTACCCTGCTATTTGAAATGAAGCTTCACTCAATGGAAGGCAACTTCACAAACATAATGTGGACGTTCAGTAGAAAATTTCTGTTTGGATGCCATAACTCCATGACACCAAAAACCCGTTAGGCCACTTGAATTTTTCGGGTACCGATTGTGCGAGTCGTATTGTAAGGTGGAAATAGAGAATGCTGAATTTACATTTTTGACTGTATAGTACCATAGGTCTTTAAAATGGCTTATATCAAATTATGTGTTTAACATTTAAGGGTATAATCTTCTTTTGTCTCAGGTTACGAAAGATGTCTCTCTTCTATCCAGGTGGATGGCTATTGATCTCTACATCAGGGAACTTGATAACCTCAGATTTGAACTTTCAATGAACTCCTGCAATGATAGATTGTCCAGACTCGCTCATGAAATTCTTGAAAGAGGTTCTCCCATCTAAGTTCCTTTGAAACTCCTGTTTTAGATAGCATGGGGATGTAGTCATTCTTATTCATTGTGCCCAGATTTTTCTTTCTTAATCATCCTCTACTGGTGGTTGAGCCAATCTTTGTAGTGGGCTATGTGTGACCTATGACTGGCTTTGTTTCTTTATTTTCGTTCGTGGGTGCATTGCTATAGCATTTCATAATTTAATAGCTTAAAATCCTTTCAAAGTTAGGAGTCTAGCATATGTGAAAACAAGAGTTAGCATAATGATGTCCCTTATCTCATGGAGAATTTAGTCACAAATTCCTTGCTAGTTGAAACAAGTAAGTGTGTTCATACTGTTAATTTGAAACTGCAGTTCTTCTATGTTGCATGGGTTTGCATGAAGGTTTATATATGAACAACCTTGTGGACAATTTTGATGTTCATCGTTGGCTGAGCCGTTTGAACTTATTTGTAGCATTCTACTTTATCAAGTTTACTTGTCTAACCTTTTACATGCAAAAGTTTGGATGTTAGGTTCAATTTGCTTATGATGTTGTTTTCCTGTTTATGCTCCCATGTCCTCTCACGAATTGCACCCAACAAGCAAGTTAAATGGAGCCTTTGGAGTTAGTCTAATAATCCTCTATGACTTATTATGCTTCATTTCTTTGTTTGTATGTATATGCAGCATGTCCTTGAAAAAACTGCATGAGGTATGTCAAAACAACGATACTAGATACCTAGAAAGGCCCCCGCAAAATGAACTGTATGGACGAGATTCATTTTGGGGGTGGTCCACATCACACCAACTTGGAAGTCGTATGCGCTACGTATGGTCATTTATATTGCGTGGCCATGGTTACGGGTGTTAGGTGAGGGTATATTTTAGCTGTCAGATTTATCTCGTTCGCATTTCAAAAATACGATGTCAAGGAAAGGAATGTACTTCCCAATACTTGTTGCTGCTTTTGCATGCTACATAATCTGAGAAGTGTATGCATAGTTCCATGTTAAACTCGAATGACAAATATTCTTGCTATGTGAATATCCCAACTAAAGATGTCGGATACAAATTCCATACCCTTACCTGTGTGTTGAGTTTCCGCCCCAGGTACTCTTACACTGTTAAACATTAAGAAGAGTCCATGTTTCCTGGTTATTCTTCTGGGTAAATTGTACTTCTGATGTTGAAGTTGGTCTTTCAACTTTGCATGGACTAAATCATGCCACCTGGTGATGGAAGAGGATCTCTTATAGTCCAATCGTATACAGTGTCCCATGGTGACTTTTAGATGCAAACCTACACATAACTTGATCCTGTCCTATCTGTGCTGCATATGGACTTGCTCTCAAGTTTCATGAAAGTTTCAAGCACCAAAATTGTTTGCTTCCTGTTTGACTCAGAAACTTCTGCTGAGGATCGACATGAGAATTGGAACAAGCCCCAAAACTGGAGTCATTTGACGCATCAAGGCCAGCAAGTGCCTTCCCTTCCAACACAGCTTCCAGCTGGTGCTGGACTTCCCTCTTGCACAGGTGATTATACATTTGGGTTCTGCTCTCTACGCATGTCAAGTAATTTTTCAAAGATTTTAATTTAATTCTACCCATCTTTACTTTTTTTTTGGGAACCCTGGGCTGACTCAATGGCGCATTATTATTTAGTCCCCGGATGCTTCTGAGATGCACATTCTGTTTTCTGTCTATCATAGAAATTATGGTTACAAATTCACGATTTGGAAATTTCACTAGTTCTGTATCACCAAATATTAGTGTCTAAGTGCTTTTTTCCTGATTCTTTAGAATGGGAACCACAATCAAGTCGAACCATACTAGATGGTTAAGTTTTGTTAGTATTGGAGAAACCTGACTTCGATGTATCTATGAGACGTGTCTAAAAACAAGTGTCTTGTTGATGAATATACTTTTCAGATTGATTTTCTTTCTTTTTAATTTTAGATACATGAAAGTGTTGGAAACCAGTTGTTTTATTTTCTTCTCAAGATTTTCTGTTGCTGGTCTATCTCTGCTAGTTTCTAGGATCTCTGCAGAGTAATTACTTTTTGGCCAATATCTAACTCACTTTTGAAACTTGCGTCTACTTTTGATGTGTTCAATCATCGTGACACACTTGATATCTTGAGATTTGGACAGTATTGGAATCTTAGCATACGTGGTCTAATATTATGTTGAACTTACTTTCCAGTGTGTTCATGACTAAAGTTGATGCCCAAACTGGAGTTGTTTCCAGCCTTTTTTGCTTCTATAATCATTAAATAGGCCTGATTTCAATGGGCTATGCACACTGGTTTTTTACCTTCCTAGTTTCTAACTTTCTTCATAACATTCTGCCAAGTTGATCGTGTTCCCTCTGCATGTTTCATTCAATATTGTTTAAGTTAGCATGTTACATCATTTCATACAATATAAACTATCATTTATGCTCCCTTTGTTTATGGATGTTCTATGTAGAGTGCCACGATGGGGACTCTCAATTTCCTAGACTTGAACTACCGGGGATAAATCACATGCTGTTAAATCAACAGGTGCAGCATTCGATGTTTTCACCATATTGATAGTTCTTCTAAAGTTCTTAGGACACCAATCAGCATTTAGATAGATGACATTTTAGATTTTTCTTATTAGTGTTGTGGTTGTCTTCTAATATTTTTGTAGGATGGCCGGGGTATTTCTAGATCAGATTCTTCATCCAATGATTCAAATCACACCCTAGAGAAAAAGCTTTCAGATGGGAACCTATCCAATTTAAATAATCATCCTGCTGCGACCCCACGTTCTGCTTCTTTCAGCTCTAATCAACTCCTTGCTCAGAGGAAACTATTTGCTAACTCTCAGATAGGAAGGAGCAGCTTCCAGAAACTTCTAGAGCCAAGCCTGATTGAACGACCTACAGTTGCCCCTTACAGAATTGTTCTTGGGCACGTGAAAGACACGGTATTCTTTTTCTAATTGATAGGTTGCAATAGATTTACACTGATGAGCGGGCTTTTTGTTCTTTCCGGTTTAGGATAGTAACTAAGCATACTTGCCTTGACTAGCACCACACAGAAACTTTGCTTCTGTCATTTTCTTGCTGCTGATAGAACTTCCATTCCTCACGTGGGTCCACACATGCATAGAAAGATTGAAAGGAAAAAGAAGGGACTGCCTCTGAAAGAGTCATTCCATCAAGTAATGTAGTTAGCTAGGATTTCTGGAACATCTTACTAGGCAGAAATTGAATGATGCAATCAGGCTTCAAGCTATAAATGTCTGATTTTTCTGTGGATTTTGAGATATTTGAGTGGAGATACCAGGAAAGGTAACACTAGAAGGTACCTGAGTAAGTTTACAAATTTTACTGGTTTTGAGACTGTGATGCTAGTTCATATGGTAGGGGAGACATTTGGGGTAGCCTGCAAAGAAAGAGAAACAACGAACCTCTTTTTGACAGCAGGACTTACTAGAATACTTGAATGGAATGTGAAAATGTTTCCTTTAACACCAGTGATAATTGGGGACACGACACTTTTAAATTCCTGTAATGGCAAGAAGTAATTTGTTTTTGTTTATTCGAATTCAGCTTGTGAAGACAAGAAAGCGGCTAGAGCTTCTCCTTGAAGACCTTCCTTGTGAATACGATCCTTGGGATCACTACGAAACATCAGATGAACTTTTGGAACCACTACTTCTCTGTTACGAGTCTCTGGTATGAAATTAACGGTTACAATCCTCATACCCACATTCCCATATGTAGTGTAAGAAATTAATTTTGTTGCGGTTATTTAGAACTATCGATGTTTGTAGCAATCATGTGGATCCGGAGTGCTGGCTGATGGTCGGCTTGCTGACTTAATCCGGCGAGTGGCTACATTTGGGATGAATTTAATGAAGCTTGACTTGCGTCAGGTCTGTCCCATTTTGGATTCTACGTTGCAGCAAGCAGTTTAATTTGTTTTGACTTGAATTGCATTCTTGTGTTTCAGGAATCTGGTAGGCACTCTGAGACACTTGACGCAATTACGACATATTTGGATATGGGTATGTATAGTGAGTGGGATGAAGATAAAAGACTGGAGTTCCTAACAAGAGAGCTTAAAGGGAAGCGGCCTCTAGTTCCTCTCACTATAGACGTAAGTTGTTCATTTGATATTAGCATTTTAGAAGATAATGTAGTTCATGTATCTCCAATTGGAAGAGATAAAAGTACGAGCATATGTAGGATTTTGTAGGATTTCAAGTAGTACATTGACATTTTACTATAGGGCCTTGTTGGATATTCTTATTAGTTTTCATTCAAAATATGGCTTGTAGTTTATTTGTTGTCTTAATCATAGGTGCAATGGTTTTGTAAATGGGCAAAAACTTTGGATGAACGCATTTAGCATGAGTAGTGTGGAACACATTCCAAGCCAATGTTAGAATACCGAAACAATAGAAAACCAAAAGAACAGATTTCTAACGTACTGTAGAATATCATAGGATACTTTCTATTATGTATATTTTTTTAACTTGTAGGGGTGATGGGAGCGGCAACATACTTTCAGCAACAATTATTCTATATTTTCCTGGAATAGACTATGTTAAACAAACCAAACCAAACTGAGCCTTGTGTCCCAATCAATTGGGGTCACAATGATAAACAAGCCAGAAAAAATATCTATACAGAGGAGTTAATGAGAATGTGTTCAGATTGTCAAAAAGCTGAAGTTTCTTAAGAATCTTCATCTTTAGTGAGCTTTTTGAGTTTCTGGTCAATCGATCAGGGAAAATCTACATTTGTGAATAGTTACTATTCATTCTTCATATGGTAGGAAGAAAGAAAACTTGTTTGCACATAAACTACATTCTAGTAAGGTTGTCTAAGAATCCTTGTAATCCAGTGACTGTCATGCAACTGCATCAGCTACTTTCTTAGAAAAAGTAATAACCCTGCACTAAACTCCCCTGTAAAATTAACTTCAAAATAATGTTCTTTTGTACCCTCATGTTACACCTTTTCCCTCCATTCCTGCAACAAATTACAGGTGAACAAAGATCCTTGACACCATAGTTGCAGTATTTGAGACTTCCATAGTTGTTGCTTTTTCTAATGGTTTGAACATAATATCACTCAGTGAATAATGTGTGTTTTTTTCAATAATATGATTTGGTTGTTGTGGTCAACTTGTGCAGTTGGGTGTTACTTATCTTCTCTCCACTGGACTTTTTAGGTTCCTCCTGATGTTAAAGAAGTCTTGGACACCTTCCGCGTTGCTGCTGAGTTGGGAAGTGACTCACTAGGAGCATATGTGATTTCTATGGCTTCTAATGTACGGAACTATTAGCATCAAGTCTTATGCTTCCACTAGAGTTTTCACAATTACATATTACACTGATTTTGTTTCTTGCAAGCAGTGTTTATTTTCTCGGTTTTTTAATCTCCCGTTAGCAATCGACAATAATGTTTGTATATCCTTGTTAACTGGCAGGCCAGTGATGTCCTTGCTGTGGAGCTTCTGCAGAAAGATGCTCGCCTTGCTGTTTCTGGAGAGCTAGGCCGACCATGCCCTGGCGGGACGTAAGATTTTACCTCTTCTTTCTGTTTTACCGCATACAAGTATACAACTACAAACATTTGTAAAAGAAATCATGATTTCTGGTTAAGTAGATTGGCTTACTTATGTTTGGGCGTGTTTGAACATTAAATTTAACAAAAGCACAACATCTTGTTTAACATTGCTTTCAGAATGGGATTATTGTGAATTGTTTATGGGTAGTTGTTGCTTCTTCTTTTTTTGGTTAAAGGGTAGTTGTTGCTAGTACAACAGAATGCTACTATTCCATTCTTACTAGATTCAATAATTAAGGATCTTAATAGTAAATTAATACATTCAGGTAACAAGTTTTTTTTTTTTTGGTGAATACATTTAGGTAACAAGTTGATAAAATGCATTCAGGTGGCATGCACATACACACTCATGCACAATGTGGCTCTGTTTTCAATAATACAGCCTTGAAATGCCTGGACAAAATGAATAGACTTCATACACAAGTAGCGTCTAGTGGCTTCAAAGGCTAATTAGTTTCTTTTGCTATTGTCATGCTGAAATAGGTTTTGATATTGTATTTTGTGCATTTTCTTGTTATTGTTTCAAAGGAATAGCTGTGATGACATACTTAAAGAGTTTTGGGTTCCCCATATAACTGGGTTTAAGTAACAATAACTTACGATTTACTGTTGGAAATGTACTTCTAAAGGCATGACCCATCTGGCTGGAAACTTCTTTGTCACTACTCTCATGCCTTTAGTCATAGGTCATGGGGAATTAATGAGAAATCTGGCATTTCTTATGTGAAAGAACCCACACACGGTGAAATTTTTTTATTTATGTTACTCTTTGAAGGTGTTCTTGAACTCACCGTCTTATGTGCATCGCCTGGAACAGGCTACGAGTGGTTCCTCTGTTTGAAACTGTAAAAGACTTGAGAGAAGCTGGAGCAGTGATCAGGAAATTACTGTCGATTGATTGGTACCGGGAGCATATAATTAAGAACCATAACGGACATCAAGAGGTATGTTTGGAAGCAAAACACATCCACGTTACGTTAGTTTTGTTTAGCATCCATGAGACTTTTGGAGCTTACGAAGTTATTTTTGACAGGTGATGGTTGGATATTCTGATTCTGGAAAAGATGCTGGCCGCTTCACTGCTGCCTGGGAACTTTATAAAGCTCAAGAGGATGTTGTAGCTGCATGCAATGAGTATGGCATCAAAGTTACGTTGTTTCACGGGCGTGGAGGAAGTATTGGTCGTGGTGGAGGGCCCACCTATCTTGCCATTCAATCCCAACCACCTGGTTCGGTAATGGTAAGTTGATTGGACTTTACCATTCCCCTTATTGGAAAAATAGAGAAATGGTTTTAAATTTTTGATTTACCCTTGATTGTGTAATGTTCCCAGCTTACCATCATGCATCTGTCTCTCTAAGAAGTTAGTTATATGGGCCTTATGCCAAATAGTTCATATTTACTCATTCTGTCAGTGACTTATATCTAGGTTCTTTACCACTTCCAACAATGACAAGGACTTCGGGCTGCTTCACTGTCCAGTGTTTTGTGGATTTTACATTTGAGGACCTGCCAACCCTAGTTTGAATTCGTATAAACTTCTATGGCTTTTGAAAAATGTGTCTTTAAGTCCATATAGTAAACTTCCTTGTGTAGTCTGAGTGAGGAAAGGTTCTAAGCATATCATTTTGACTTCATTTTTAGGTCCTGCAGTTATCTGAAGCTTCCTTAATACCCACAGACCATATTGAAGTTTTTTTGAGAGAAACTTCCATTGTGCAGATTAGATTAATGTCAAGTTGTCTAGTACTGAATTCCCGAATCAATTGCTTGACATTTGTACAATGTTTATGTAAATAATGATCTGTGGTCTTTTATTTAATATTAGCATTGGTCTTCTGTTTGAATTATAGGGTACCCTTCGTTCAACCGAACAGGGAGAAATGGTACAGGCAAAGTTTGGTCTACCGCAAACTGCTGTCCGACAGCTAGAAATCTACACAACTGCTGTGCTTCTTGCGACCCTCCGCCCTCCTCTCCCGCCTAGGGAGGAAAAATGGCGTAATCTCATGGAGGAGATCTCAAAAATAAGCTGCCAGAGTTACCGAAGCACGGTCTACGAAAACCAAGAATTCCTCGCTTATTTCCATGAAGCCACGCCACAAGCAGAATTGGGCTTCCTCAACATTGGAAGCCGCCCCACAAGACGAAAGAGCTCGGGAGGGATTGGACACCTTCGCGCAATTCCATGGGTATTTGCATGGACCCAAACAAGATTTGTCCTTCCTGCTTGGCATGGAGTGGGAGCAGGACTGAAGGGTGTTTGCGAAAAGGGACATACCGAAGAAATCAAAGCAATGTACAAAGAATGGCCGTTTTTCCAGTGTACTATAGACCTTATAGAGATGGTTTTAGGGAAAGCGGATATCAACATAGCTAAACATTACGATGAGGTTCTTGTGTCAGAGTGTAGGAGAGAACTTGGTGATGGACTGAGGAAAGAGCTTCTGACGACGGAGAAGTATGTGTTGGTTGTTACCGGGCATGACAAGTTGTCGGAGAATAATAAGAGTTTGCAGAGGTTGATTGAGAGCCGGCTTCCTTATCTAAACCCTATAAACATGTTGCAAGTGGAGATATTAAGGAGATTGAGGCGCGATGACGATAATCTGAAGCTTAGGGATGCTTTGCTTATTACTATAAATGGGATTGCTGCTGGGATGAGGAACACAGGTTGAGTATTGCAAACCCTTTCAAGGAACAAGTCATCCACCAAAAATGTATTTCTTTTTTTTTTTTTTTTTCATTTTTTTCTTTTTCCCCTGAGGACTTTATCATTGTATTAGTCCTTTGGTGGTCTGGCTTATACCTATGCATAGGTTATGCCGGAAGTTTTAGGGATAGTAATATTTTGGGAAATGTTGGTCCAAACTTATGTTTGAATTCTCAAAGCAGGAAGAATGAAAGCGAAAATGACACAAGTTGTTGATGGGACTGTTAACTAGTTCTTTGATTACTCTCATGGCTATGTTTACAGCTCCTGAAGGTATGTCGAAAAATTGTGGAGTGAGTTCATGCAGCTACAGATTTGTGGCACAAAACTACTTACTCTGATGTTCAAAGCAGTGGAAGTTAAATCCTTCCAATACGAGCTATATGAGCTATATGTAGCGCCTACAGGGACACGCGACACGGTTATCAACACGACCGGCCGACACGTAAACTTTAAAAAATTGGAGGACACGACACGCTTGGGGACACGTTTTAGAAAATATTTAGTATAAACAGACTCGGTTAGTGAATTTCAAAACAAGAAAACAAACCCAACATTTGCTTAACCCTACTTCCCCTCTTAAAGCTGCTTCTCCTCGTGGTGGTGGTGGTGGTTGTTGTTGTTCTTCTTCTTCTCGTCCTCATTGGAGCTTGCGGAATTTCACAGTAGATTTGGAATGCATGGATTTTGGTTGCTGCGCATTCTGCACTTTCCCTCGCATGCGCAGCAACAGCTAATTGGGTGATATGAGTTAGGGTAATGGCTTTGACTAAAATTCTACAATGCCAAAGATCAACGCAATAAACAATGTAAGCGGAACTGAGTTCTGCTCCGGTTGTAATCGGATTCCTCGCAAATGAGATTGGCCCTTAGGTTTAGTCAAAGTGCGCGTAAGCTGACTTGGACACCTAAGTTATCAAAAATATTAATGTAAGCAGAACTTAAACTTTCATTCATCTCAACATTAAGATTGGGATCCACTTCTAAAGCTTAACCATGGTTACATAGGTTTTGGAATTTTGTTGCCCTATTTAGAGGAGTTTCTAATCTCTCCTAAGGTGCTGCAAGGTGACAGCCGTGAATACGTTATTCTCGTATATCATACATCAAAACCCGAGTTTGAAAATGTTCATCGCTAGAATATTAATGCTTCCTGGTAATACGAGCTGCAATTTTCTTATCGTGATTAATTTCAATCCATTGCTACAGCTGTCACACCCCAAAAATGAGAAGTGACCGGCCATGAACCACAAGACCAAAACTCGTAGAACATGTAGCCTAAAAAGAAATTTTTATAAAACTCCCAAGCAAGGATCCACCAATCAATCAACCATTTTTTATTTATTCAGAATATCCCTAACCAATAAATTCCACAAAAAAGAATGGGGCACACACATCCCATTAACCAAATAAAATCCAGTGATCCAACACTAATAAAAGAATCCAGATGTCTGACAAAATGTTTTAAATGCGGAAACGATTAATAAAATAAAGATACGATGAGACACCCTAAGGAGGTCAAACAACGGAACATCCCGAGATACCGCCAGAGTCCTCCTAACTGCTCAACTTGCCTGAAAAAGAAGTTGGAATAAATCCGTCAGCTGACAAGCTCAGTGAGTAGCAAAGCATGTATAATAATACAGTTCTAAAACATGGCTAAAAATAGATTATCTCGTTAACATATTTTGGCATACGAAGGTGTACATCAAACCAACAAATTTGGCCATAAATCATTTACCAATAAAACTCAATGGTGATCACAAACCAATCTCCAACAAAAATGGGGAACCACAATCAATATCGATAGAACCAAATGCCAGTGAATAAATGTCTCATAATTGGATCCAATATCGTATCTTAGAGTCACCACGAGTAGGCAGCCCGTGGAACTTTTCCCGAAGAACGATCCGGTCAAAAACAACCGTTGAGCATTAGGGTCACCGGCCTAATCCGGTCTCTTCCCCATTGGCCAGAGTCACCCGCACACAGAGGATTAATTTCCCTGGACTTTCCAAAATAAATGTTCCCAACAATATCCACAAAGTTCTCACCAAAAAGAATATCAGAACAATAAAGGTTTTCACCAAATGTTTTACCGCATGCCGATTTAAGTAACCAAATAAAACAAATACATGTTCCCAATTTCAATCATTAATTTTCTAAAACAATAATTTAGTGGATACGGGGAAGTTCACAAATACGTAACATGCTTAACCACTCACCTGAGTCCAAAAAGTATTAATGCGATCGAACAACGTATGCGAAAAGTGGCTATCCTGAACAAAATAACAAAACATGGGATAACCAACTATTCAAATACACGACTAATGTAAATACAGAATGTCATTTCCTATCAAAATAAAGTAAAAACCTAGGCTAATCCTAATTGCTAACCTATCAGTAGCAAACAAAAGCCTAAATCTCATTACTGCTACGCCACTACTTCTTCCACCAATTCTCATAACAATTTAACTCCAAAACCATTACTCCACTGCAAATCTATAACTGTCAATATAAAAAAATCATCGTACAAATTCCAAGCTAAACACCTGTTGCATTAATTAAATCATCACATCCACCGCTACACACCACTTCGCCAGGCACACGCAGCACCGGACACCGCCATGCACAATTTGACACCTGATCTCACGCCCAAACCACACACAACATCTCCATCCCCACTACTCCATATGTCAACAGGATTAAAAGAAAAGCAATTGACGCCCAAAGAATGGAACCCAATATGGAGCAAAAATAAAGGGATCGAGAATCTCTTACCCGATCACCCACCAGAAGTCTGCGGCTTCTTTCTCCTATTCAGTCTTCTCGATTCCTCCTCTCAAATTTTCTATCTCGAACGTTCTCTCCAAAGAAAAACCCTACTACGCTAAAATATCTCTTCACATGTAACTTTAAAACAACCCACTAACGTAAAACCCCTAATTTGTAGCTGACTTGATAATTAACGTATCCAACTGATATAGACTAACTATTGTAATTAATAATTATACTCACACCCTCAAACTATAATAATGCACATAGTAACTATACCGCGCAGAAAAGAAAATTGCTAATTAGGACCCACACCTTAAAACTCTCAATTAATAAACGGCCAAAATAATTAACAAGATAAATAAAATTTTTAGGCCGTAACAACCGCAAATTATATACTTGTGTAATGTTCTTCAATAAAGTTCTATACAGGTCATTCGCCTGAACAAACTGCACACTAATATGCGTGTTTGTTTCAAAAGCATCTAAGCCTCGAGAAACATTTTATTTGGGCTAAAATCAAGTCATCGATCTCGGTCTTGTTTATTTGGGAGGGCTATGAACACTACTACCCTCCACTGAACTATCTGCAGAAGTCCTCTTTCCTAGTGAACCTTTTCTAGCTTCCATATTGCACCACATCATGTACCACTAAAAGACCCATTGATCAGGATTTACTTTCTTGAGAAGTCATGAAAAGATATGAAATATAAAAGGTACATAGAATTTCCGGTCTCGCGATTTCTGTGGTAGCAAACTACGATCGAGTCGATGAGACAAAACTTGAGGTCTGACAGTGGCGGACAACGAATAAAGACTCCTAAATTGGGCTCATAATTGTACGCGATCATGGAATAACTAGTACTACCGCTTTAGAAGCAAGGGGGCTAGCTGGGACCTTCAAACAAATTAACAAGAGAATAGGAGAAAACTCTATATAGTCTCTACTGATTTTTCTTTAGCAAATTATCTTCTTGCCCTTTTTTACGTACGCTCCTTTCATGAATTGAAGATGCCATGTGCTCTTTAAAGGAGATACCATCCCGGCAAAATATGAAAGTGAGGTTCAATCAACTATCCATAGTACTCCACATATACTGTATATAATTGTGGTGGTTTCTGATAGGAGTTTGTACGATGCATTGAACAGGGCGACTGTGTGTGCTCGCTCGGAGTCCCAATTCTTTTGAGAGTAACCGCAGAGAGTTTATCACAACGTACTTGAACCTAATATGACTTGGAAGAACTCAAACCCACTTGGAAACTTAAGCTAGTACGTTGCGAGTCATTCAATATTCTATTAAGACCCAAGCGTTATTATTTTTATTCGATATGGGACTTAACGTTATTCACACGTGTTCTAAAAGTTTCCTTTGCTCATAGTGATCTCCAGCTGATTTTGAATCTTAAATGTTCATGCTCTACACGGCTACACCCATTTTCACGGTGGTACTCATTAGTATTTTGATGTTGCACTAGCTAGGCCATCTTTTCTGAGTAGTTATTCAACGTGCCTTCGTGGTACTCCGAACCTCTAGCGTCTTTTCTGAGTAATTATTCATCGTGCCTTTGCGGTACTTCTAACCATTTGCGTACATAGCGACAGATCAATCATACGGTAGAGATGTTATCACCCACTTTTGTTTGGTGGGTGAGAGATGTGCGGTAGAGATCTTTTAGTTGCGGGAAGTACTACGTGCCACATGGCACTTCGTGAGTACCCAATAATTGGCCGTCTTTTCGATCTGGATGTTCTTTTGAGTGGGGAAGTAGTCATTTTCATTTCTTTCATTGGATTCTGACTCCAATAACCGTGATCTCATGAGACATTAATTGGAGGGATATCAGTTCAATTTCCAGGTGCAGATGCATGAGTTGAACTTTATCGATTTGAACTTGATATTGTTCAGTATGTCCAGTGCAATCCTGCCTAACTCCATCCTAATTTATTAAAGTCAGGTTCCAGTTTTTTTTGTTATAATTGATGGTGCAAATATGATCATGAACGTGCACGTTGTTGGGAACCATAGAATATTACATTAATTTGTGCCTTTGTTCTTTGAGAAGAGAATATAAGTATTTCCTGCACTGGAAAGAAAGGGTGAGGGGCATCTTGTGTATCATGTGCATTTTTTTTCCTTGTCAACTCCATAATTCCTATTAGTGGGTCTTGTTCCGCTAAGAAAAATAAGTACTTATTTTTTGAATTAAAGGCGATATATTGTAAGAGAATGATCTGTTTCGTAAAACGGAAAATAAGTACTTAAGAAATAAGAACCTTAACGAAAACGGGGCTAGGAGGAGAAACAATCCCAAACAATTCCACAATCACTTAAGCCACTACAATTCATACTGGGGGGAGAAATGATTCCAACAAATACTACTACAAAGGTAAGAACACCCACACGCAGGTGTAAAGATTCAAACTGTTGACCTTCTAGTGAGATACAATAGGTCCTGATCAACTGGGCTAGCCCCAGTTGGTTGGTTTTATAATGCGCATTAAATGGGTTGATTTTGTGATCAACATGTTCAAATTAACGTAAATGTGATAGAGAAACCCACATGAGAACTATACATGTTTTTTTGGCGTCCATTGAGCTGAGATTTGCTGAAATTGGAGGGAAAACTATATCCGTCTTTTTGAGAAATGATCATACCACAGCACATTCAATGAGCGAAGAACAATAAAGAAAAGAACGCAAATAGAAATATTTAGATAGACCGGTGTAACTGAGTACATATATTCACGACTCCACAGCAAATTTCAACATTACAAGTTTTAACGATGAAAACACTATGGCGATGTTGATCTTGTGCAATGACTCTAATTCCCATTTGATTTCGATCACTCCATGACTATCGTTACAGAACTACCCATTCGCGGGTTTCACACGAGCATTGCTAAATGCGCAACGGTGGTAAAATATGTCACTTCAGACGAAAAAAAAAGAAAAAGAAAAATTAATTGGTGACTGCAGATGGTCAATATTTCATTTTTATTTGAAAATATATCTACTTATTTTTTTTCAATAACTACACACTGTATGCCTTTTTCCCCATAATAGTTGTAGAATATATTCTTCAACTTTAATTTGTCAGTGGACTTGGGACTTCAATTTCGCTGAACACTCTCGACTCCTGACCTGCTCCAAAATTATTAGTAACTATCTAGGCACAATAATAGAGCCTATACTCCTTTTTACGTGTGGGCTTTGCCAAACTACAATTATTGAATGCATCAGCGCAGTGACTTTAGACCTTTCGACAGTTAGATGAATGCTTCTTGTCTGATCGATATGGTTTAGGTTTTGAGGGAGGACTTTTAGATAATATGTGGAGAAAATAGATGGAGAGATAGATCGATACTCCTATGTGGAAAAAACTTATCGAAGACCATACTGAAAGAAAGAAGGATTGGTCCTGAAAACCCAAAGCGAACAAAGTCGTTGATTTTTTCAGATTAACCTGAGTGTTGATTGGAGTTGAAGCTTAAGGTACAGGTGGAAATTGCAGGGTAACGGGTCAGGTGGATTATAAGTTGCTCTATCTTTAGTGCTGGTCCTGACATCTTGAGGTCTCAAAGAGAACTTAAAAACATGGGATCTTTAATTTATATCACAAGCAATATGATAAAAAAATAAATAAATCGATTTCAACAATGATGGTTACTAGTAGTCAACAAGATAAAATTCCAGTATTACATCACGACTAAATTTTTCGGGGATTTTTAATAGATGAGCTCAATTTGAATGGTTTTTTTTAAAATTTTTTAGGCCTATAGCGAGGGTAAGTTTGTGGCTCTGAAATATTTGGTTCGCTTCCTCTGGATCTTTGGTTAGGACGAGAGTGATCCCTAACCTTCACCTAGCCTGCCCAAGGGAACACTGCTAAAAGACCACACCAGAGGAGCTCCAAAATGGCCCTCCGGCGTGAGGATGAGAAATGTGCAAAGCAAGAAGGAAAGTACTAGGGTTTGAGTGGGGGAGAAGCATGTACCTCTTTAGTGTTGTCATCAAGGGGTATTTATAGAGTCTTCTTTATTTGCTCTCTAAGTACTTGCTCTCTAAGTACGCACATGTGCTTTGCACGATTCCGCCAACGTCACTTATAACATTAGAGCTAGGGTTTGACAACCGTTTTTTTTTTTTGGATGGAAATACTTATATCTCCATCATCTAATGAACCGCTACTATCTATAATGCATTGTATATCACAAAATATAGAAATAACACTACTATCATGTGAGGTGTCACCATTGCATTGGTGAAAAAGAATAAAAATATATTTTTTTGTCTAAGCCAAACAAGACCTTTGTCTGAGTGGACCTAGTGGGTTACAAACTTGAGAGGTGAACTTGGTGGGTTACAAACATACTATGGTAAACCTTAGACCAATTTTTTATAGAATATGTCCACTACATGAAAAATAGGACACATTCTACCAATATAGTGGTGACACATCATATGATACTCATAATATGATATTTATCTTGTTGTACACACGATTGGTGTGGGGTATCAATTTTTTTTGGTATTCAATATGACACCCGGAGGTCAATCTGTTCATAGAGCGACTACGAAGAGTAGTATTGTGTTTTCAATAATCTCTCCCTCATGATGACGCTCTCTGAAACCCATTATCAAATGTGAGTAATTTTGTTGACCTTCACTTTGGGCGAAGGTAACTTCACCCACATTCATTGAAGTATGTTGCGTGTTCTAATTCGTTATTTTCAAATTGATTCATTAGGAGGTTAAACAAAAATGCAGCTCGATCGGTTATTAATACGTACTCAATCAAAAAAGCTCAATTTTATAATTTGCTCTAATCCATTTCTAAATTAAGATTAGACTGTTCAATTAATCAAGTATTAACCAATACTCGATTGAGTTGAATTTTTGCGTCGTTGTTTCTTAACAAATCATGAATTCATAGCAAATAAGTGATTCCGACTACCGAATCAGATCCCACAACATACCTTGTCGAATGAGGGTGAACAAAAATTGCTCTCATTGTCCGACCAAGTTTTTCATCTTCTTTCCTAGTGTTGGGAAAGGTTTCACTTAAAAGAATATTTTAAAGACATTTGATCTCACGCCTGCAGGTCTATTTCTAAGCGGGAAGTGACATTGTGTGAGTAGTATGGATATATTGCAAGAAGAACCAAAAATGAGTATTATTTCACGATAGTGCATGCGTAGTGTGGTGGGTAATAGACGACGTTAGACTTATCTTCTTCTTCAAGCGTTCAACACAAGGTGGCTTCTTATATTGGTATGCTACTTCAAGAAAGGTATAAGAAAATTGTGATATCTGATCATCCTCTATTGATGGAGCGTGCATGATGTTGGGCCCGGAGTGCCCTATGAATTTAGTTACATAATGCCACTCCCTGCAAGTGCTCTAAAAACTTTTTTGTTTTATTGACAAAAGATGAAATTTTATTAAAAAACGGGAAAAGGGGAAAGGAAATCCAACTAAAAGTTGGAAATACATCTCAAGTGCATGGCCCAAACCACCCAAGGGTCCACAAAAGATAAGACAATAAAGCTCAACCCAACACCCAAAATAAACAAATCAAAGCCCTAACAGCCAAACCTAGCCCAAACTAAAAACAGACTTGTGGGTGCGATATCGAATGCCATAAAAGATTTAATTGAAACTCTTTCTACCACCAATTGACTTTAGAAGAGATGGTGGAAAAACAGTCCGACACATGAAAAGTACATTTTAAATATTACAGAATGCATGCATGGCCTAGTTTTATGGTTGGTATTTAGACTTGAACATTTTGATAAATTTTGTTAACCTTTTTTTTGATTGGCGAAAATTCTGTTAACCTTCTTTTTTATTGGCAAAAATTTTGTTAACCTTTTCTTTTATTGGCGAAAAATTTGTTAACCTTTTCAATAACGATATTGGCTTACAATTGTATCAATGCAAACTCAGGTCTTGTAGACTGCTGTATATTATAAAACCGTGCGATTATTTATAACAACTAATTAATGTGGACACGTATATTTTGGCACGATATTGTTAGGCTATGTACGGTGCACCACCCAGTTTGGCATGTTTGCCCTTATGCTCCTCTCTCGTGTTGGTCTCTCCTATACGAAACCCTACTTCTTGGAAAATCTTACCTATAGACAAAGGTGAATATCAGCCCAAAACTGTTCTAAGACGATGGTGGAACTACAGTGAGGCCCGCGGGGCCTCTAGTTCCATGGCAACTTTAAAAAAAAAAATTTAGTGTTCCAAACAATTTCGAGTATTATTAAGTACATCAAGTTATCATACATCATTGATCATTTAATTTCTTAAACTTCTTTTATTGGAAAAAAAAATACGTACACAAAAATTTTATTTGTTTCAAAAAAAAAAAAAAAAAGTTGTCGGAACAATGAGTCACGTTTTCACTTGAAAATATGTGTTCCAGATCACTCCCACGCCACGTACGTCGGGCGAAAATTCTGACTATGCCGTGTAAGAAAATGTTGAATCGGTCGCATGCTGCTGGCCGGACGTGGCCGGCAAAAGTGGATGCTTCACTTTAGAGCTACAGAAACAGAATCTAGCTAGTGGTGGTTATGGTTACGGAGCATAAGACATATCGTTAGTGGTTGCTTGCTAAGCTGGTACGGTTCATCGCTAGGGTCTCGGGATTAGTCGGGGTTATAAATGGTCTAGTTGAGTTTAAATTCTTTCCGGATGATGAGGTGGAAACTTATAAGCCCATGGTTTCCGCTACACTTACCATGCGTTCATTGTTATATTAATCTAAATCGTTCATCTTGTAGGGCTCGCAAAATAGTATACCTACGCAAAAAAAAAAATAAAAAATAAAAAAAATATATATATATATATATAGCTTCATAAGACATCAATATATAGCTATATCAAAAATTAAATTTTGATTTATAAAATAAACGGTTATGAACAATTTAACTTTAAAAACTAGTTACAGAATCTAGCCGTTCGTTTCAAAAATCAACTTTTGATGTAGTTATTGATGTCCGGTCAAACTGATTTTTTGCGTGGATATAGTACTTTGCAGGTCCTACAAGATGAGTGGTCTAGATTATTGCAGTGGATGCTTAGTAGGGTCCACAATGGGCGGTAGCGGAAAAGCCATTATCTTTTCCGGTTCAACCGGACAAACATAAACTCTAAATAGTTAGTGTATCGACATGTTTTTTTTTTTTTTTTGTTTGAGATTTGCTATTATCACAACAATATGTTAGAAATTTTTTGGTGCAAATTGGATAACACGTGGCGGTACCCAGCTCCCCATCCGAACCGTTCAAATGTGTTTCAGATTATCGAGATCCAAGCACTCTCTCTTACTCAGCCGACAACTCTCTCTCCTCTTTTTCTCTCCTCAAATTTGGGTCGTCCAAACTTGTCCCGCATGCGCTGCAGCCTGCCGGGTACCATGTCCCTGTTTGCATCCAAAACAACATGCTTACATGGTGCTATATCATTGGGCAATGGATCGTATCATTTTACATTGTCCAATAATAACGTGTCATCTAAACTTGTTCTCTATATTTGTTGAACAAAGTGTTTGTGTTAATAGACTTTCCCATTTTGTTTCGGTGATCGAAACAGGTCACGTGTCAAATCCAAATGGCACAGAAAATTTACTATTAATATTAAAGCTAAAAACATGCACGAGACCATTATTATATCAAAAAGCATAAGCAATAATATTTCCTACTACAGGAATTTCCCAACCATTTCAATTCGTTAACTTTTTCTCTTGTGTCTTTCTTTCGGCGTCCCAACGTGTTCCCTTTGGATTTTTCCGAAGACATTTTTTCGTACACGTTTCTGAAGGCTGAAACTATGGTTGGGGTCGTTTGTTGCCCAATTAACGAACGAAAGGTTTGCTATGAAAATTCCACTAAAAACTTGGAAAGGATAAGGAATATTACTAGTGTAGCATATTACGACAAAAGCAAACCTGGCTTTAATTTGGGGTTCTTGGCCAAAGCAGTTTCAGTTTGACCAAAATAGAAATAAAAATAAAAAATTAGGGGTTCTTGAGACCCGGTTCGTTTTGGGAATTTGAATTTGAATTTGGATTTGGAATAATGATTGAAAATAGGGGGTTATAATTGGAGAAAGATAAACAGAAAAAATGAGAGTGATGATTAGAGAGAAATAAAATAATGATTAGAATCTAAAATCTAAAATCCTTAACCGGACGGGGTCTGAATGTTTTTTAGAAGGAAACTTCTGCAGTCATAAAAATTTGTTTTTGGTAATGTGTGTGTCTCAGGCCAGTTTGCGCGCACTTTGGATTTGCTCCTCAGACTAATCCCTACAGCCCCTCCCACAACCGTTTCAAACGCATACGCGTGGGGTAAGGTGGCCCTAAAGTCGGTCGCTAAAAACTCCATTTTTTCTTTTTATCCATAAGGAATGGGTGATGATTGCTGCTGATGATCTAAAGCCAATTTTAAGGACATATCAAATCAGCTAGCCATGAAAGACCACCTTCTGTTCCTACATCATCGACTTTATTTTTGTTTTTTGCAAGTGCTCCTAACTATTACGGAGTATAAGAAAACGCTAACAGTAGCCTAATAGCCTTAAAGGCGGATGATAGTATGTAAAAGATACATTGTTTATTATTTGGAAAAAAAAGTATTAATATATGTGATATATGTATTAAAATCTTAATTGGTTTGATACTATTTACATATTATCCGATACCTATCAAGTGGAGATTAGCAAAACAGAATATTGTAATATTAGCAAAATTGATCTGGTAATATCGTTAGACGGTACAGATATTTATGTCTTAGGGCGGAGGGAGACATTGGGTTGCATGGGTCAGTTGACCCCACTCACCCCTCTAATTTCCCCCTTTTGATCAATCTTTTCCACTTTGTTTTCCACCACAACTAGGGTGAAATTGTGCTACAACATTTTGACTCCGTTCGTTTTGGGATTTTGAATTTAGATTTACAGGTAATGAGTGTAGAGAGAAATAGAGTAATACTCCCTCCGTCCATTTTTTAGAATTCATTAATTTTATTTTAGAATGTCCCTTAATAAGTGTCTATTTTATAAAGTTAGTGAGTAAAAACTGATGCATTTTCTATTTTACCATTAAAAGTAGATTTTATTTTAAAAAGTTGATGAGTAAAAGTGTAATGATGATATCTCTATAGAGGATAAGTAAGGAAAGTAGAGGTAAAGTTAATATGAAATGTGTAATGATGATATCTCCTTAATAAATTGGAATTACAAAGTTAGACACTTAAAAATGGACAAACGGAGTACTATAATTTTGGTAACAATAGTACGTCTACTAAAAAGTTACCTCAACAAATAAAATTTCACGAAGATGAATGGACGTTTATAGATTTTTTATATATTATTCAGTGGTGTTCCGACACTTTTAGAATATTAGTCATTGCTTTATGGGTTGCAGTTAGCAATTTTTCTGTGGTTGATTAGAACATATACATCAGATTAGGCCAAAATTGCCGGTAAACGGTGCACATTTTTTCTTTTAGCTACTCATATCTCTTTTAATGCTATACCTATTTTCTATTAAAATAATACTTTCTTTTCTTTCTTCTCTTTTCCCTATTCTTTTCACCAGTCTTCTACTTGTTGCAAGAGAGAAAGGGGGGACTGGAGGAGAGAATCAAATGTTTAGACGGTGAATAGTTCTTAGGTAGGTAAATGATATTAGCATTTTAAAAATTGATGTAGGCATTTTAAAATTAGTGTAATTCCAAAACTACTTTCATTTATTTTTTGGAGTGCCTCCATCAATTTTTAGAGTGTCAAAATTTTCTTTACCTAACCTCAAAAAAGGCTATTGTTAACCTGGTGCAATGCTTATTTTGGTTTTTATTTAGATAAAATACCTAAGATGCTCTTTTACCTAATCTGGTGTACATGCTCTTAGCAAATAGGCAAAAAAAAAGAAAAAGAAAAAGAAAAAAAGAAAACACATATGTTTCCAAGTATAGCCCCCATTTTGTAGAAAATTCTGGCTCTACTACTATTCATCAAGTCCCCTGTGATTTCAGGGTTTTTGGCAGAGTTTTTGAGTGGTTTCTTAATATAACCGTATTAGTTTCTAAAGTTAATTTCACATGTGCCAAATTAATTGACGAAATATATAATTTTGATGATAAATTTTCTAAGTTCACAAGACGAATCATATAGATTTATAATAATCATGTTTGCGTGACAGTATTAAAGAAAGGGAACTTATTCTACGTTCGTTTTGGGTAAATAAACTTACTATTTATTATACTTTCACCTGGTCAAATATATGGTTCCTTGTTTAAACTTATTCTACGTTCTTTTTGGGTAAATAAACTTACTATTAATTATACTTTCACCTGGTCAAATATATGGTTCCTTGTTTAACCATACCATTACCAAGTCATGATTACTCCATGATAATTAGAACATCGCATTAGTATATTGGAGAAATGTTTTGAGAAAGTAACCTTACAATGGGCTGGCCAATTTAATTTACTCGCAATATTTGAGCTTGGACAATAGGCATAGAATCTAGGATGGTTTTCAATTAGGAAAAAATAAACTTCGTCTAAAACATTTTTTCAATTTTCAATTTTTTAATTAAGATGCACGCGCATAAGTTGATTTAGACACCTGAATTATAAAATAGGTCTAAGAAAAATATCACCCGAAGAAGATATTAGCAAAAAGAAAAACAAAAGGGAAAAACAAAATAATGAAAGAAGAACAAATCAAAGACACTTGGCCGAAGCATAATTAAAAGTAAAAAGCTGCATTATCTCAAAAGCTAATAATATATCCTCTTCATTTTGACACTTTGCTTCCAACAAGCTGTTGATTGGACTTTAGTTATCGTATAGTTATCCAACATCACAGTAAAATGGAAATTGGAAAGTAAAACTTTTCTTCTTTTTTCTTTTTTGGGTAAATTATTCTTGTGTATGTTTTATAAAGCAAGGAAGATAAAGATTGCATCACCATTAATCAATAGTGAAAGAAACGACCATCGAGGTGGCAGTTCAAGTGGTTGAAGCGGCTAACGAACGTAATAAAAGTGGTCTTTGAAAATTTATAGAACACATTAGATGATATTATTAAAGGGAAATTACCAAAACCATCCCAAGGTTTCTACAAATTGTAGATTTTCCCTTCACGTTTGAGAAATTATAAATTACCCCCTATCGCGTAACAAATTACTCCCTATTGTCATGATTTAACCGCTAGAAAATTCGACGGAATCTGCCTCACATCATCAAATACTAAATAAATTAGTAGACCACAATGTCCTTTTGTAACTTGTGAAAGTCTGCAGAAGTGTGAAAATAATCTTTCATAGGCTAGAAAATGATAGCTTGGTCATTGTAGCTAGGATTTACTAATCTTATACAGATTCGGTCAAGTTTTCTAGCGGTTGCATCACAACAGAGGAGCAATTTGTTATGCGACAAGGGATATTTTGTAACTTCCCAAATGTGAGGGGAAATCTGAAGTTTTCAGAAACCTTGGGGGTGATTTTGGTAATTTACCCCTATTTAAATACTCCATTATTATCGTACCCTGCTCGAGGGCTCGTCATCACGAAATTATCCACCTCGACAAGTTCTCAACGAATATTACTTTTTTTAATTTTTTTGGGTCAAACATTCTTTCCTCCTAATTTCTACACGAACTGCTTAGTTATAATTACTTCGACCCGGGGATCTTGCGGGGTGAATTCCTACAAGGAAAATCTTAACTATTCGTGAATGTTTTTAACGGTCGGGATTCAAATGAAATTTTTTCAAGAAAGACCGTGATACGTCCTATACGCCCTGTAATGCAAGGTGCACTACAGGGTTTCCGGTTCCATAATTAGTTCTTATTAGTAGTATAAAATGAAACAGTATGCATGCATGCATGAACTTTCAATGATGGTGACTACCACCAACACCATCATCAACAGAGCCTTCGATTCTTGAAATCTAATACTCCAAACAGAGGAAACACGACACAAGTAATCTGGGCCACTATATCTCTCTATTTGAATGGCCAAATGACACGTTGAGAGGCAAGAGGAACCAGCACATTCCTCCTTTTTTTAACGGAATTGTAGAGTCAATTGGCGCGCACTTCGACTAATTTCGGGACCCATAAAATAACGATCTAGCAAACCCTCCAATGACCACAAGGTTTGATCACGCAACCTCACGAACGACAAACACTTATATGTTTTCTCATGTTCACTCGGCTAGATCCTGTAGGGTCACTTTTGTTTTTACCCTTGAGACGAGACACCAAAAAGAAGATACCATGCTTGAGCTCCTCAAAGAAAGAGAGTTGGATCACTATGGAAGTGCTGGCTGATTTGTGTTCTCGTCCAACTCCTAATAAATGGATGATTATTATTATGAGTAACCTTCATTAATTGGCACTCTAGTAATGGGCAAATTAAACTCTCACCAAGGACTTAACCTAATAGATTTTCATTTCCATTTTTTGGTTAATGAACGAGCGCACAGGAGCAGAGCCAAATTTTTGGTACATACGTAGTAAGGTTACCAAGAAATACACATAGCTTTTTTAATTAACCGTTTGCAAATCACAGAATAAATATGTACTATTTGTAGTACCAAAAGTACCCTGTTATATGTGAATGCAAGTTTGTCTGATATTCACAAAAGATGTATTGGAATTCTAGTTGTTTTGACATTTTTTTTTTTGTATATTGTCACAGCCTATTGGACGGTGGTTAGCAAACCATAGAGTTAAGTACCTAATTTTTGCGAAAGTGTTTCAGCCCTTCATACTACTAGAATTTCATCATAGTTGTAGGCTGAAATTCACAAAATTCAAGGAAAAATTTCATTTACTGGTGGAGAAATTTGGAGGTCAGTGGAGTTGGTAGAATTTGTAGGCTCAAAATCACAAAGTTCTAGCTCTGCCTCTGTATGAAAAACAAATATATTCAAACAAATGTACAAACCCTGTTCCGCTAAGGTTTCTTATTTTGTAATAAGTACTTATTTTCCGTTTCTCTCGTAATATATCACTTTTAATTCAAAAAATAAATACTTATTTCAAAAAGAAGTACTTATTATTCTTAGTGGAACGGGACGCGACCTAACAATATTTACTCCTACTAAAAGTAAATGTACATACCCCCACCCCCAATAAAGCTCTCGAGTTCTTCCTACTTTTTTTTTTTTTTTTTTACGGAGGGACAACCCTACAGCCAGATTACTATATGGACCCGACTGTGCAATTCAAACCGAGCTAGCACGACCACACCAGTTACGGCCCTCCACTTACTTCAAGTTACTCATCCGGTGGGGAATCGAATCCCAGACCTTGAGGAGTATTCCCAAAGTCTGGGCATTTATCCGAACCACAGGGGCAACCCTTGGTGCCTAGTTCTTCCTATTTATATCATCACCTCGCACAATCTGCTTCTCGTGCCTTTTTCACCTATTAAAGCTCACATATTCCCCTTCTCTGCATGTGAACCTTTCTCCCTCTCTCAAAATTAGCCACTCAAATTAGTCTCTCACTTCCTTATTTGCTATCCAAAAACAAAACATCTCTCACTTCTCTGCCATCAGTTTTCTAGCTAGCTCTCCTTTTCCTCATCCTTAATTCATCCAACTCTTGGACACCTTGTTACCATCTGAATCCATCTGTTTCTTGAAATGATGCCCCCTGAGAATGAGACCAGCATCACTCGGAATCCGGCCAGCGTTCTAGTCGCCAGCCGGATTCAGAACGCTTGCGTTCGCATTGATCACCCGCCTAACTCATCCAGCAACGTGAGCCCTTGTACGGATGACCGAATGCCAGAGCAACGACAATCAACTCCGGCACGATTTTCCGTTTTACGAGAATCGTTGCGCCCCATAACGCTAAAGGTATCTCCACTTGCACATATGTTTAGGCTGCTATGCTGCCACGATCTATTGAGATTCAATTCATTCTCTCCGAGCTATCGGAAAAGAAAACAAAAATTTCGAATTTAAGTTCAAGTCCAATGCGAATTGGTCATTGAAATTTAACTCTGTTTTGATAATTTGTGTGAATGCCAAATGGTACAGTTTCAAGATGTGTCATATACGGTGAAGTTGCAGTCCACAAAGGGGGATTGCTGTTCATCCCTCGAGCCAAAGCCCGGTAAAACTGTCCTGAACGGTGTGAGCGGCATTGTCCGGCCGGGCGAACTACTAGCGATGTTGGGCCCATCTGGAAGTGGGAAAACTACACTACTGACTGCCCTTGCCGGCAGGCTGCCCGGAAAGGTCTCGGGCGTGATAACGTACAACGGGCAGTCCTTCTCGAGCTCCGTGAAACGGAAGACCGGTTTTGTTTCCCAAGACGACGTCCTGTATCCTCACCTCACTGTGCTTGAAACGCTGACGTACGCTGCTCTGTTGAGGTTACCAAACAAGCTCACCAGAGACGAAAAGATCGAACAGGCAGAGTTAGTTATCGCGGAACTGGGCTTAAATAGGTGCCAAAACAATGTTATCGGGGGCCCGCTTTTTCGTGGCGTCTCGGGTGGGGAGAGAAAGAGAGTGAGCATAGGACAAGAGATGTTGGTGAACCCGAGTCTGTTGCTGCTGGATGAGCCTACTTCTGGGCTTGACTCGACCACGGCTCAACGGATCGTGGCCACATTGAGAGGACTTGCAAGAGGGGGCAGAACGGTGATCACGACCATCCATCAGCCTTCGAGTAGGCTTTACCGGATGTTTGACAAAGTGGTGGTGTTGTCGGAGGGATGCCCGATATATAGCGGGTGTGCTGATGGGGTGATGGAGTATTTCGGTTCTATTGGTTATGTGCCCGGGTTTAATTTCGTGAACCCTGCTGATTTTCTCCTCGATTTGGCTAATGGTATGAATTTTTTTTTTCATCGGCTCGTTTACAATGTTAAGAAGCTTAAGCTTGGGTGACTCAATTGTTTTGCTAAAATGTGAAAGTTGCTTGAACTAGTGAGTAAAAAACCACCTTCAACCTTATACCATGATGGCTCAAGTAAAGTCATTATTTGACCATCAGCTTTTCGGACTTTTTCTTGGATATTTCACAAAATATTTGTGCAAAAGTCATAATTTTTTTCTTTTTCGATTCCATAATATATAAAAGTTTGGAGCAAAACTAACATACGCGAATTTTTTTTGAATAAGGACAAAATCAAAAAGTTGTTGTCAACAACTTATTACCTAGTGAAAATGTCTCCTAAGTCAACATTCTGATGGTTGAATTTTGTCTTTAGCATAAGCAGTTTTCATAAAACTTGCTTATTTTGTTGGAATTTCAGGTGTGACGCCGGATACAAAACAAGATGAGCAACAGGACTTTCACAGCAGAGGAGATCACCATGAAGCTCAAACTTCCATCAAACAGCTCTTGGTATCTTCCTACAAGAAGAACATGTACCCTGCCTTGAAGGATGAGATTAGCTCTTGCCATGGGGGCGCTCCGGTTCGATCTGCAACCGGAGCATTAACGTCAAGAAGTACGTGACAAAACTAAAAAATCCTTTCCCTCTCTGGTTTCATTCTGGCCTGTGTTTGACATTAGTCACAGAATATCCATATTTGAATTTATGTTTGTAAAACGGTTAGGCCTACGGTACCCAATTTATCCAATATGTTCGTAGTTAACCGATCTTCGCTTCTATAAATAACAAGTAATGGCTGTTGCAGGCAGTGAAAATCAATGGACCACTAGCTGGTGGATGCAATTCAAGGTGTTGCTGGGAAGGGGCCTAAAAGAACGAAAACACGAGTCCTATTCGGGTTTGAGAATTTTCCAAGTCATGACCGTCTCGATTCTTTCTGGACTTTTGTGGTGGCATTCTGATACATCACACATACAAGATCAGGTATGCAACTCGGTTCGTTAGGTTTAGCAGGGGAAAGACTCTGTGGTCTGTTTCAATGTGTTTGTTTGATCTGGTGTTTCTAATAGGCTTGAACATACACAACAGGTGGGGCTTCTCTTCTTTTTCTCGATCTTCTGGGGATTCTTCCCTCTCTTCAACGCCATATTTGCGTTCCCACAAGAACGTCCAATGCTTATCAAAGAGCGTTCCTCGGGCATGTACCGTCTCTCCTCCTATTACTTTGCCCGTATGGCAGGCGACCTACCAATGGAGCTTGTTCTCCCAACTATCTTCACCACCATCACATATTGGATGGGAGGACTCAAACCATCAGTTGTCACATTCTTACTCACACTCTCGATCATCCTGTCCAACGTGCTAGTCTCTCAGGGACTCGGACTAGCACTTGGTGCAATCCTGATGGACGTAAAACAAGCCACTACCTTAGCTTCCGTGACCATGCTCGTGTTTTTACTAGCCGGTGGATACTACATTCAGCACATTCCGAATTTCATAGCTTGGTTGAAGTACATTTCATTTAGCCACTACTGTTACAAACTTTTGGTGGGGGTTCAGTATTCGGCCACTGAAGTATACGAGTGCGGATCAGGGGCGAAATGCCGGGTACTGGATTTTCCGGCCATAAGCTACTTGGGTATTGATGATATCGGCTGGAATGTCGCGGCTTTGGCAGTTATGTTAGTTGGGTATAGGCTGTTGGCATATGTAGCATTGAGGATGGGGCAACCTCGTTGACTTGTGGCATTTATAATAAGAGAGACAACAATTTATAAATTGAAGCTAAAGCTGGTAGATGCTCTCAAGTTGGTCAGATGAACCTGATTAAGAGTCCATTTCAATCTTGTAAAACATTGGCTTTGACATTGTAAGAGTAGTTAGAGTGATATTGAAGGTTACATGTTTCTGCCCATTACTTGGACGCAGTAAAAAAATGAATACCTGTAGTATCTTGATTGTTATAATAAGTCCAAATTTTGCTGTGAAAACAATTTGGCAAAAAACAAGAATGGTGGAAGAAAAACAAAATGATACACACACGACAATTTAAACACGGGTTATTTCCAAGAACACCTCTTCAACTATCATGTTTTGTCAACATGACCCCCTTACGTTTAAAACTCATCAACCTCACCCCTTCAATTTTTATTTTCCATCAACTCCACCCCCTCCGCTCACTTCCGTTAAAATTTTGGACGGAAACAAAGAAAAAGACTAAGTTAACCTTTTTAAGTTAAAATTAGTTTTGAACTTGAAAAAAAATTCAACCCTCTCTCTCTCTCTCTCTCTCTCTCTCTCTCTCTATGTCACGCCGAATTGGATAACTACTCCACCGCCGTGGTGAGGTGCCGAGGTCGGCGTCTGCGAGGGGGCGGACGGCAGCGAGGACATCGGGGTGGTGGAGGAGGGCAACGAGGATGTCGGGTTGGTGTACCAAATCCCAATTTTAGATTTGAAACCAACTTCAGATTCATCCGAAACCCGATTTCTATATATATCTCCATCTTCATATTCGAAACACACAAACTCATACATCTGATGGTGGCGGAGGTGGTCGGTAAACAAACCTGATATTTGTTGTTGGTGGTGGTCGGTAATGGCGGCGGCGGCGGAGATACAGCAGTCAGAGGCAGAGAGGGCTTTGATTTTAGGGGAAGAAGGGTGGACTGGGATCCTCTGTCCCACTCTCTTTGTCCGACCTCTCTGTCCCAGTGCTGCAAAAATGACATCTGTTCATCACACAAAAAACCCCATAGACTAAGTCACACCCAATCCACCCTCATCATCTTCCTCTGCTTGTATATATACACACACGCATAATTGTATTATATGCATCTGAAGTTTTAAAAATCTTTTTCGTATTCACTTGTTTTCTAGATTAGATTGTTCTACAAATTTGTTGGCTTACTTAGATTTCCAGATTCTTCAGAGTTAAGTTTTCAATTTCTTGATTTAGGGTTTTTTCTCCAATTGTGGGTTTGGGAGTGAGAAAAAAAGAACAGTGATGGCAGAGGAAGTGGGGGATGAGGGGAGGTCTGGGGAGTTCAACCGTAAGGGAGGTGGAGATTTTGGAAGAGAAAAATAGGGTTTTTCGGCCACAGTAGAGAGAGAAGATTTGGTGTAGTGCAATTTTTAGTTTTTCCTGGATTGGGTGTGATTTGTGTTCAGGTCAAGTGTTTGGATTATTGTGCATTTTGTTGATTAATCTACACCCAAAATTGATTGTCATTTTACTGTTGTTAGAATACTACTCTAAATTTTTCGAAGAAATTGGATGATTTTATTTGAAAAATCTGGATTGAAATTTGGGTTTGGAGTCTGGAGAAATTTGGGTTTGGAGTTTGGAGGGGATAGAAGATGAGTGGGGGAGGAGTGGAGAGGAGATGGGAGATGAAAATGGCATTTTAGGGTTAAATTTGTTTTTTTCCATCCAAGTTACCTGTTTTTCGTCTAAAATTTTAACATTTCTTAACAAAAATGGACGGAAGGGGTGTAGTTGACGAGTTTTGATAGATGAGGGGGTGAGACTGATGAGTTTTAAATATGAGGGGATCATGTTGACAAAACGTGATAGTTAAAGGGGTGTCCTTGCAAATAACCCAACACACAATACAAAACACAGGCTCTCATATGCATATGAGTTCCATACACACTATTATATGTGGGCCCTACATGTATGTGAAAGGTTGTGTAAGTTATTGTGTTTGAATTATGAGATTTAAATTCTTTACACCGCCGGTGTAAACATTTGTTTTCTTCAAATCAATTATATTGCGCCACATTGTCATGTTTTATTGATTGGGATCACTGTTTTGCAACGTGGCACAATGTAATTGACTTGGAAGAAATAACTGTAAGAATTTATTCTCTTGAATTATTATGTGAAAATAATTTTGTACTAGCTACTCACACAAAACAATCACAAACACATACACAACACATGAGTGTGGAGTGTGTGTGAGCCAGACATGAAAATGATTTTGTACTAGCTACTCACACAAAACACTCATAAACACATACACAACACATGAGCGTGGAGAGTGTGTGAGCCAGACAATGCTATGTATATAATAATTCAAATACAAAAATTCATATAGTTTCTCACATACATGTAGAGTCCATATACAATAGTGTGTGAAAGTGAGAGATTGTGTTTGGTGTTGTGTGATTAACATTTTTCTCTCATAAATAAGTTTGAGCTATACATGAACATAATCTCTCTCTCTAGAAAACCCTAGCCTTATCCTTTCATCTCTGGTTTACCTGCTTGGGGGAGATGGGGCTGCTGCTTCCACCACATCCAGCCCCCCCCCCCCCCCCCCCCCCCCCCCTTCTCTTCACCAGCGTAGAGACCCATATTTTTTTAGGCGGTATTTTTCTTTTGCAATCTTACGACGTGTCGAGATAAACGGTGTGGATTTATGGTGTAGCATGTTCGTGAAAGGATATAAGTAAACGTGAGAAAGGTGCACGTGTGAGTGTGTAATGTGAGAAGTAGGGGATAATTTTCCTTGGTCTTCCAATAATTTCCAGGACGATGCTTTCCTCTTTCTCGTTCTTTCCTCTCTCTCTCGGCTCTCTCTCTAACCCTATCTCTCTCTCTCGGCTCTCCTCGTCTCTCACTAAGAACCCATCAAAATCACTTGAACTCAACACAAACCCACCTCTATTTTTACCTTCTATACGCGTTGTTGGTCTTGGATTTCGTGGGTCTCGCTCGGGAAAGGAGTATTCAGTTGATTTCAAAGTTTGGAGAGCTAGGGTTTGCTCAAATCGCGTGGGTGTCGATCTTCGACTTCGAGGTAGGGATTTCTTACGCTTGTTATGTGTTTATATGTTGCGTTTATATGTTGATTATGTTGATAGATCGTGCTTAAAATCGTTGTTTGAGGCTAACCCTTTCATTTCCGAAAATCTGCAGAACAGGGTCTTCGTTTTTTGGGTTTTACTCCTTCTTAAGCTCAAAATTGAATTTTGGTTCCTTCGTATGAAATAGAGTAGACTTAAAGCCCGTTATAATGCAGCTGGAATCACACGAAACCGTTGAGAATTGAATTAATGGTGGATTTTAGAAAACTGGTCTCGAATCTGTCACATTGTTGTTTGACAGATTCGTTTTGCTTCAGTAAATGCCTGTTTAGCCATATTTGGACTGCAAATTTGACTAAGGTTCCTTCACAACTTTTGTACTTCGTTCAATCACGCAACTATTGGGACCGGAATCGCTCAAAAATATTAAGAACTTGATATATAGTGATTTTTAGAAGATTGCCCTGTAAATCTGAAAATCTGGGCAGCCCACTGGGCAGTGTTTTTCATTGTTTAGCTATGGTTAAACGACCCTATAGGTTATGGGTCCTTATAGGTTTTAAAGATGGGTAAGTTGGTGATGTTTTGGCGTTGGAATCATTGAAAAATATTGAGTATGCTATTTTTAATAAATTTTTGAACACGGACTGCTCGGCTGAAAATCACAATATTTGAAAATCATTCCTAAGTTTGAAAGATTGTATCGTACGACTCGTCGAACGTGTCTGTGCCATTGGTTTTTCGTTAGCATAGTTGGAGTATCGTCGTAAAGGCTATAGTAGCGTAAAGGAGTGCGTGAATATCGTAGACTATAAGAAATATTGTGACATGCGTAGTTGGTAGAGAAGTACTTGTTTGATCAAGATGAGAAATGACTGGATGGTTTGGTGCTTGTGAATTGGAAATGCGAATTGAAATGTGAATAACAATTGGACACAACGAGAACATTCAGGGCTCTTAAATGTGTGAGTGCCTGGCAGGAGCTAAACGCTCATATGGTATACGGCCAGTTCCATTCCATGTGGCACAAATGGGAAGAGATACACTGCTGATGTAGTAAAGGGCACGTTTAAGAGGTGCCCAAATGTTGTCCTTACTTTTTATTTATTTATTTAAAAGAGTCCTTATTTTAATTACACTGAAAAGCAAGGGTAGTGTTCATACTTATGTCTGGTTTACTCTTTTTTCTTGCTCAAGTATTAGGATATTGGTTTTACCCCTAGTAACAAATGGGCTCAAGTCCTTCACATTCTATCTTTTGGTTTTTTAGCTGACAATTCAAACTTCTATGTATTCTGCATATGTTGCCACTAATATATTCTATTTTGAGGTAACAAATGGGTAGTCCGCATTGTTTTTAATAAACTACATTATGGGAGGCGCACGCAATGACAACACTCTTCTTATTGTTAAAGTTATTTTCTCAGCCCCTCTCGTAGCCAAGTGCCAATATCTTGATGAAGGGATAAAAATATGTTGTCGTAAAAAAGTTGCATATGTGCCAAACTTTACACATTGCTTCAGAAAATAGAGAAGATTCATATTCACTTTAGAGTGTTGTGTACTATAGAAAATTAAACTCTTACAAACTATAAAGTAGACCAAATTAATAACTTATAACTCTTTAAAGGCATTCAATGAGTTACTTTATACTTTGCATGCGTTCAACGAAAGCTTTTAACTGAATATCTAGCAAATAATCACTATTATTCTGAATCAAGTTTGTCTTTCTAATCTGAAGTGTAATGAGAAAAATCAAAGCATATGATATACACCTTAATTTCATATAATGCAAAACACATCTATTTCCCTAATTGTTAGATTAATTAACCTTGTCCAATATCCATGATACATTATTCTCTCTCACCCCGATAAAAAGAACATACACGCCAGGTGACAATTATACATTTCTATAATATCATCACAGACAACTATATGAAGTACAAATTTGAACAAACTATAAGTACATGTTGTTAGGATAGTCATCACACACATGCAAAGCACTCCCCACAAACTGCACAAAGCACACAGGTCACAAGCACATGCTTCCCACAGAGAGCCACTTGTACACACTTCTACCAATCTTATCTTCCTTTCCTTTCCTTTCCTTTATTTGTTATGACAATTTTTCCCTTTTATCTTTTATCATACTAACAAATCTATTGTCATGAAAGCGTCTCGGCTCTCGTCTCCCTTTTCTGCTCTAACAGCTAGTCTTGCTAACGAACATGATCCTCATGGTCTGTTTTTGGAGGAAGAAGATCATCTCTCTCGGAGTGCTGAATGTGTTAAGGAGGGCCATGGGAACATGGGCGAAACGATGGTGGAGTCGCCTATTTCCGATAAGGGAGAGGATGTTCTCAACATTCCCTTGGATCTTGCCTTCTCCCCATGTCGAAACGAAATAGTCTGGACCTTGCATAGTTTAAGAAAGGGGGATGGGCCTGCAAAATGATGTTTGTTGAGAGAGAGAGGGTGTGTCGTAGAAATATGCTAGAAACTAGTACATAAAAAGTAGTAGGAAAGATTGAAAAGCACTTACCGAACAACCCTATCATGGAGAGAACTCAAAAAAAGCCTTAAAGCATATGGAACTCCCCCTTCTTCCAAAATCTGATCCATATCCTTATTCAAGTTACTATGATCGCTTTCATAACCCCTTAAAAGGACTGTTACCATTAAATGCCTTAGGTCATCTATATCTTCCCATATTCTATCACGTAAATTTACACAAAAAAACAAAAAATCATGTTAAAGATCTTGACAAAGTGACGGATTAAATTTAACATGATCACAAGTTGTATACCTCTCTGAGCCACTTTGACCTCAGATAACTTTGCTGGCTTTCCATTTATAACTGAAATGTTGTTGGCTAAATCCCCACAATATGCTCCTCTCTCAAAGAGGATTTGGAGTGCGAGAAGTATATTTCTGAAAAAGAAAAATTAATTCACTTCCCTAAATTTCTCTCTTCCTCTTATTCCAACATATTTTTGGCTTGACTCAAGAAAAAACAATTAAAAATTTAGTTGATGAGCAAACTATTGTAAGAAACAATAGAAAGATCTCACCTGAATATACTTCTGAAACTGTGCTTCGATATGAGCCCACCATGTACAACTTGAGTTGGTAGCTATGAAAGACTTGTATTCTGGTTCAACCCATGTTTCAATATTTGAATCGACAAGTTTGATCATAACTCATTTATCACCGATAACATGACACTTAACAATCTTACCATTTTTGAAATTCTTGAGATTATCAAAATAAGTCTTCGATTCTCTCAAACTTTTGAAAGAAACTAGGCTAATCGGTGTATTCATATCCTCATCATAATCTTCCCCAAAACTTGTTGATCCAATGTCATAATGCTTAAATCTACGTGTTATTTTATACGTCATACCCGCAAACCGCAAACCTCTGGTGAACTTCTATTGGTGGTGGGTTAACGATAGTGGGTCTAACTTAGACAACCCACTAATATAATTGTATTCCTGCTCCGTTTTTTGCAATTCATCCTCCTTCACTTTCTCCGCCACCACTTCAAATTTCCTCAAGCAATTCAGTGGATACGTATCATCTTTATCTTCATCAAGATCTATGGTAAGAGACTCTAATGCAACTTGTGCTTTCTCCCGCTTTTTTTTTACATCGGCAAGCATACTCGTACAAGTCATTGCATTGTTGAGCATAAGCTTAACATGTAGTTTATCAGCATCCAGGCTTTGTCAGGTCCATACAAGGGAGTTAAAGCGTCTCGATTGGATGCAAACTCCCTCGGGTTTCCCGAAACAACAAGTTGATGTGCTTTCTAAACTGGTGGCGGTAAATCATGCAGATGCGTTTTTCAAATTGGCCATGGTTCTATCCCAGACCACCCTAAAGAGACCTATTTGGAAGGTGCGGCGGTGGAGTGCAAGGAAGCCCTTTTATTGACCTGATAAAGCCTGGATGCCTATAATCCACACATTAAGCTTAGGCTTGATAATGCAATGGCTTGTACGCGTATGTTTGCCGATGTAAAGAAAATGAGGGAGGAAGCATGAGTTGCACTAGAGTCTCTTACCATAGATCTTGATAAAGATAAAGATGATAAAGTATCCACTGAAATTACTTGTGGTGATTGAAGTAGTAGCGGCGGAAGTGAGGGAGGATGAATTGCAAAAAGTGGAGCAGGAATCCAATTATATTAATGGGTTTTCTAAGTTAGACCCATCACCAATAGAAGTTAACTGGTAGTTTGCGGGTATTAGGTATATAGTAACACATTGATTAAGCATTTTGACATTGGATCGACAAGTTTTGGGGAAGATTATGACGAGGATAGGAGTAAACCGATTAGCCTAGTTTCTTTCAAAAGTTTGCGAGAATCAAAGGCTTATTTTGATAATCTCAAGAATTTCAAAAATGGTAGAATTGTTGAGTGTCATGTTATCGGTGATAAAGGAGTTATGTTTAAGCTTGTCAATTCAGATATTGAAATATGGGTTGGAGCAGAATACCAATCTTTCATAGCTACCAACTCAAGCTGTACATGGTGGGTTCATATCGAACACAGTTTTAGAAACATATTCAAGTGAGTTTTTTCTATTGTTTCTACAGTAATTTGCTCGTTAACTAAATTTCTAATTGTTTCTTCTGGAGTTGAGCCAAAAAAATGTTGGCATGAGAGGAAGAGAGAAATTTAGGGAAGTGTGTTAATTTTTATTTTTCAGGGATATACTCCTCGCACTCCAATTTCTTCTTTGAGAGGGAAGCATATTGTGGGGATTTAGCTAACAATATTTCAATTATAAATGGACAGTCAGCAAAGCTATCTGAGGTCAAAGTGGCTAACGGAGTTATACATCTTGTGAACATGTTATATTTAATCAGTCTCTTTGTTAAGATCTTTAGCATGTTTTTTTTGGTGCAGATTTACGTGATAGAATATGAGAAGATATAGATGACCTAAGACATTCAATGAAAATAGTTCTCGTAAGGGGTTATGAAAGTGATCGTGGTAACTTGAATAAGGAGATGGATCAAATTATGGACGAAGAGAGAGTTCCATATGCTTTAAGGCTCTTTTTGAGCTCTCTCCATGATCGGGTTGTTCGGCAAGGGCTTTTCAATCTTTCCTACTTTTTATGTACTGGTGGTCTCTCTCTCAACAGACATCATTTTGCAAGTCCATCCCCTTTCTTAAACTACGCAAAGTGATCGTGGTAACTTGAATAAGGATATGGATCAAATTCTGGACGAATGGAGGAGTTCCATATGCTTTAAGGCTCTTTTTGAGCTCCCTCAATGATCGGGTTGTTCGGTAAGGGCTTTTCAATCTTTCCTACTTCTTATGTACTGGTGGTCTCTCTCTCAACAGACATCATTTTGCAGGCCCATCACCTTTCTTAAACTACACCAGGTCCAGACGATTTCAATACCGGAAGACGGCAAGGTCTAGACGATTTCAATACGGGAAGACGGCAAGGTCCAGACTATTTCAATATGCGAAGAAGGCAAGGTCCTGATTATTTCGATATGGGGAGATAGTTAATGTAGTAAGAGCTGTTCATGATAATTGAATCTGTAGTATTCATTTCTCATGGCTCGCTTATAGTTTTGTCTCTCGTTAGCAGAGTGGGAAGTTTTGGTCCATCGTATCTCTCCAGGGTAAGATTGCTTGATTATGTGGATGTCCAAGGTTTAACCGCAAGGATATGCTCTAGAGTACTAGTACATGTTTAAGCCGATTTCTCTACGCCGTTTTAGTTAGCTGCACTATTATGTGTTAATGGGGCCTAGTAGGACATTGTATTGGATCATGTGATACATACAGATACAGTTTACATTTGATGATGAAATGAAGAGATGAGTCACAATTTTCCGGCAACTACATTATACGTACTATTGTGAAATGTGTGGCTACAAGATTCTATTCACATGGAATTTTGGTCCACTAATCATATTGTGTCTGGTAAGGTTTGATAGATTCTCTCCTCTAAACATGCTACTCTCATTTATCTTTTTAAATGTTTAGCAGGATATGTTGTCTTGTCAATTACCCTCAATCTGAGATGCAGTTTACAGAAATCAACTCTATATTTATTATGTTGTGGGCTTTGATCGTGGCTAGTCTGAAGAAATATTGTAGTGTTACTATGGCTCTTTTGTCTGTACCTTATTTTCACGATTGTACTATTAATTGGTACATGAAATTAGTAATCAGAAGATGGGGATGGTATTGAGATGTGTTTAAGCTTTGTTCTGTGTGATGTTCTAGCTTTTGTCACTTTGATCTATTGTATTCTTACCACTTTGGAGAGTCAGATTCTTGAATACAACACTTGTCTGAGTCAAATCTACTTCAGTTCTTTACTTGTAGAGATTGTTAGATTCATACGTTGTTTTATTCAGAGGCTTGGACGATGGATATGGCCTGTGGATTCGTCAACCTTGTTTTTCTACTTTGTTTTTCAGATGCTGGTATCAACAGTCATGAATACTTTGTAAAAGTTTTTTTTTTCCCCCGTTTACTATTTCCTTTGGTCCAACATGTGAATGACAGGCCCTCTTTCATAGCCTTTGCTATGGTGATCTTATCTACGAATATATTCTAAGTTCGTTTGTGTTTCATGTTGAATTGTGGTGATGATGATCAAAATAACCTCGCCAGTGTTTGCTGTGGGTAGGTGGTAATAGCTGAACATGGAGAAGGTATTTAGTGGTTTTTTTACCAAGTAAATTCTTTCTATTTGGGGCAGTTAGAACTTAGAAGTGCTGCATTTCAGAAGCAAAACAAAGCTATCCCGGCACTTAAAAGTGCCGTGATTTGTAATCAACCATGGTTAGTTCTGCCATCCAATATTCTATTGCGGCACCATAAATTGCCTCAATATGATGATTTATGAGGAACTTTTGCATGCCTGATAAAAGCACTCTCAAGGGACATGTAAAAATGTCGTATAAGGCTATTGCTGCACCGTTACATGTGGCACTTCAATAATCTGCCGATGGCTAAACTGCGACATCTTTTTGGGGCATGCCTCAGTCAACAGGCTGCTTCTAGTGTAGAGGGGAGAGAGAGAGAGCCTCTAAGTAGAGGAATATATATATATATATATATATATATATATATATATAGAGAGAGAGAGAGAGAGAGAGAGAGAGAGAGAGAGAGAGAGAGAGAGAAGAGTCTGTCCTTACAGCTCCGTTTGTTTTCTGGTAAAATGTTTTACCTATTTTCCGGTGTTTGGTTGTATAAAAAATAAGGAAAACATTTTACATGTAAAATATTTTCCATTAATTGGATGAAAATAACTTACCCTTAAATCTACCGTAAGTTATTTTCCGAATGAACCCGTTGCCTTCTACTGTGATTCTCACTGCTCAGTTTCCTTAATTGTCAGTCTTGACCCACGTTCAATTCTAATATTCTCATAATATCCTTAAGTTTGAAGTTTATTTTTTGAAAAAACATTTTACTTTGTAAAACATTTTACATCGAAACAAACGGAGCCTATGTGTTTAACTGTTTTTAATCGAGCCAGAGAAGAACAAATGAGAAAGCTCAGCTCACCATTGTCTCTCTTCACCAACCCACCTTTCTTTCAGGAGATTTCTTTCCATTTTTCTTCTTAACCAAACTCATAATAGTTGCTCTGAAGCTTAAGATGATTATGCGGATCTCTCTCTTAGTTTCTGAAATTACACTACTCCTCTGTTAGAGTTGTCGCGTGACCTTTATTTAATCAAAACAGGAAATAGGAAAACAGAGGGATCTATAGTTATCCCTGATCTCATAGCCGACATAATATAGGGCCATAAATGGATAAGTCTAACTTGATCTTGATGGATGCCTGAAACGCTTGACAGCAGGCTCAGCACATCAGGGAAAGGAACAAAATCTGGCAAAGCTGGATCCAATCAGTCGGGACTTTTGTCTATGGAAAGGAGAGCGAGAGCAGTATGACAGCTTTGCTGCCTGCCTGCCTTTGTGTTGCTGGCAGCTAAATTGTGTGTTGCTTCCTGTGGTCCTCGGCCTTGACTATGTTCCTTCGATATTAATATTTGATGGAGGACTTGTCTTGGCACTGCTAGTAAAGGTCCCTTTTGGCAAGGAAGTGATGCAACATTTCAGAAAACATTTGGGAAAGGGATTTTAAAGTGCTACTTTTGTACATGTCTTTGGTGTACGAGGTTTGTAGAACGATAAAAGTTTATATAATGCATAATCTGTCAATAAAATACAATGCAAGACAGGAGAGTGTTTCTGCAAGATTGCAGAGAGTTTCTCTCAAGAAAGTGGTGATGGTCTATGAAGCACTGACACTCCAAAAAGGCGCCATGTCCACGTATTGGACACGGAGACACGCCCAAATATGTATTGGACACGGGGACACGCCCAAATACGTATGCATGGCGTGTCCAATAATTTTTATTATTTTTTGATAAGGGACACGCTGGGGACACGGTTGGGGGTCAAAATGTAATATTTTTTCAATTTTGAGGGGTTAATATAAAATTATTCAAAACATTTGGGTTAAATTATAATTATGTCTTTATTTGAACCGTGTTAATCTCATACATTCATATAGGACATGTTTTCGTCAATGGACATGGAAGAAAAGAAATATATATATAAATATATATGTGTGTGTATATACCCATGGTGTGTCCCTCGTCATGTCTGTACCTCCATTTTTGTAGAATTGCCGTGTCCGTGCTACATAGGTGATGGTAGCACTCTCCTTTTCATGTGACAACCAATTGCACAAAAGTTCTCTTCTGAAAGAATCAAGCGTGAGAAGGCACAATCAAAAAGAGGAGATGATGCAGAACCTCAAGTTAAACCGGACTCTTGGTACCAGTTGCTCATTTTCATGGTTCTCGCCTTGCTTCTGGTCCTTCACACTCACCCATATCAGCAGAAGGGTTCTGATTACAGGTCAGTGAGCTCTATGTCTATTAGAGAAGGGAGTCAACTCAGTCAAGCTTTAGGGTGCATATTATCTTTCCATCAATAATAAGTAGTATTGTTGGTCATCTAAAAAGTAATGAACTTATGCTAGGGCTGAAAAGCTGCGCTATCGGTTTCTGGGGCGTCTGTTGGTGCTGCTATTGTTGAAGCAGAGAATAGTCTTGAGACAAGAGGTATGTCTTTCTGCCTTCAAATAGGCAAATTAATGTAGCTCGTTTCTCATCAGCTATTCATTAGCATTAATTTTCCACGTGCTTACTTCTGATTTGATATGAAACTGCCAACTGGGAAGAAAGAGTATTTGTCATCTAATACTCAGTAATTAGTCAGTCATCATCATTAGCATTGTTACTTGGGAGGAGTTACAGAAATGTATCACCTTTTTTTCCTCATCACCTCATAGTCACGTCTACTGAATTGCAATATGAAATGCTGCCTCGTTTTACTAACTCCTAATTGATTATCAGATATGTGAAAACAAAGAAGAATTGAAGACAAAGCTGAAGGAGTTACTCCGTGAGAAGTCTGATGCTTTCAACTATGAAAACCCTAAGGAAGACAAGGTTTGAACATATAGATGCATGTTGACTGCTCTATTTACACGTTTCACATATTCTTGCTCATTGTAGTATGTTTCTTTAGAACTGGAAATAGAGGCAAATTATGAATCGCTAAACAAACTTCATCAGAATCAAAGATCAGCACTAAGTGTGAACTATTAAAACTGAATGAATTTGTGGGATTTATTCATATGATGTGCTTGGAAAAGGTACCTAGTTTGTGCGATGCGGTGAAATATATGACAAGCACGTTCGCACATCATAAAGAATATGAATTGTGTGCGGTTGCAAAACGATATATTTGATTTTGGCCACTGATAAGGCTGTAAAACTGGTCTTGCAGATGTGCGTTGTGGGTATAACATTGCTTACACTAATCTCAAGCACCATGTATTTGAATCACTTTTACACTAATCTGAAGCACCATGTATTTAAATTACTTTTATTTCCAACATTGTAGACATGGTATAGTTTTGCTGCATATAATTTATCTCAGTTTTAATTATCCGGGTTTCCTGTTATCAAGTCTAATTGGGGGATCCAGGTTGGAAGGAGAGATATTATGAAGGGAAATTTTCTGCAAAAACTGTGGAGGAACTTGACTGTATACGAAAAGATGTGAGTTATTTTAACTTAGCTGCCATTGTCATCGTATAAAGTAACTTGATTCCCCATGGATGGGTTCAATTCCTCACTCTTAATTGCCAGAAAATGTCAGTATGCTTTACCCTTTTGAACTCTGTATGAGAAATATTAGAGTATGTGGTTGTCCTTGGGTTAGCTGTTACCTTTTTTCTTTTGGTTAAGGATTTACAGTCGCTGTAGCAATGGTTGGCTCATTTACTTGTCTTTTTATAACATTCCTTCGTGTCCGCTTGCTGTTGGGTCGTGACCGACCCCGAATCACACCTCTACACACACAGACACACACGAGAGAGATTGAGAGAAAAACTTCCCTTTGTATATATATCCGTGTATAATTACAAACACTCATATGCAGAAGATAGAAAAAACTCTCCAGGAACCAACACCTGTTCCACTCTCCAAGGATGCCAAAACTGGCCCCCCTCTCCCTCACATTGTGCACTCTTCACTATCTCACCCTAAAAGGGTTACAAGGTATATATAGACGGCTCCGGGTGAAATAACACAAATACCCAATACTCCGGGTATTTACTCAAAAACCCTACCACTATGGGTGGACCCCAACAATCACCTCCTCCACTCAGAGTGGGTAATCGTTCGATCCGTCCAGCTTCTCTAGCAAGCGCCTGTGTCACTCCAAGTCTAGCGTCCAACACCCTCACACCGGAGTACCCCTGCTCGACTAAATGTCTCCTTGCTTGACTAGATCTTTCAAGGCTAAACTGGCAGCGTTGTCCGGCTGCAATCCCGCCGCTCTAGAATCTCCGCACCCCCCGCTGAGCTCCTCCGTATCTCCAAACCAAGATACACAACATGCAAATCCGGGACGTCTCCATCTCCTACTAGATCTCCGTGGCCCATACCGACATAGTCACCAATATGCCACACACCCTCGCTGGGTGCTAGCATCCTCACCCGGATGCCATCATCCGCGTCCACCAAACCACGAACACCCCTGCCCAGTACAGGACACAATCCGTGACTCCATCTTTCCTCCATCCCGAGTACTCATGTCTTGAGAGGATTTAGTCACCAGAAACACAGAGAAAGAGAATCCAACGATGCATCGTCTCGTCACCATCTCAATCCTCTATGCGGAGCTCCCGAGAACATCTCCCAACAACCAGTTGCTCAACATCTGCAGACTATCCACACAATCCGATTCGGTACTTGGCACTCCCGTACGTCTCAGTTCGTGACTCCTCGTACTCCTGTGCCAATATCCTGTGTGTCTTACGCAACTGTTGCTTCTCCAGTGCACCATCAATCACACCTGTACTACTTGATTGTGCCCGGCATCAGCTCCATCTGTCGCTGCACTCCCACAAGCTTGCATAGATGGCACGTCATCCGTTAGATCGGAAATCACATCCAATCAGCTCCTCCTGCAACCCGAATCAAAGCTGCATCTCTGGATGATAGGTCTTCGATCCCGATTGAACCAGACTGTCTTCAATTACTATTCATCGTCTCCGCAAACACCCGGTTGCCCTGATCAACCTCCAATCTCTGCAAAGTCTGTCAATCTTCTGCCTCTCTCCCGGGCCTCCTGCCACTCTCCATCATCTCATCCCGGACTCCTCCTGCCACTCGATCCATCCTCATTCCATTCCCGACCTTTCCCAGCAATCCCTGATCTCCATCGGATCTCAAGTGCCTGTGTCATTAACTAGTCGAACTTATCCGCACCCCCCGAACGCAGAGTACAAAACTCGAAAGAATGTATCCTTGCTCACTAGCCCTTGCGACTGATCATAAACCCATCCGGAACAGACCACCATGGTGCAAGAGGCCTCCACACAACCCGAACCACTTTCAAACACACATTTTCTGCCTGACTAAGCAATCGCACCAGCCTAGGAGCCTCCAATGGATGGGATTGCATCCAGAACGTCAAGATAGTCGAAATCGACTACTCACTTGCAAAAAACGGAGTTGTATCGGCTCCGAAATCGCAAACGACACCTTGGACCATCCTTTGAACTAGCCTCTGGAACCCTTTGAATAGGAAGACATGAAGCTTTTGAACCTTCTGAACCCTTTGGCCCGTACCAATTGACCCCTTGATGACGTGGCGATTACGTTGTTCCAACGTGGATGCTGACATGGCAATGAGTCAGTGTATTCCAAATCCTTCCTGCGCGCGTGTCTTGATCTAACGCGCCGCCTACAACCAGCACGTGTGGCTTCATTCCGGCTACGTCCGGACCACTGTTGTGATAGTCTCTTCAAGGCGCATCCGACCTTGTGCTGCAAACTTCAATCCGAGCAACCACAACCACGGGCTTTGCAAAACCGCACTGTGCTGCCACCTCCGATCTCCTCCGGCGACTTTCCGACCAGATTCGTGCACGTCTCGATGAGATGAACACAACCCTGTGCTCAAAACTTCCGTACGGATACTCCTGCTCTGAGCTCCAGTGAACTGAACCGTAAACCTTCGCCCGCTGCTTTTTAGCAGCCCGTGCGCTCTCCTCCGATGACAAAACCTGACCCCGTTGCCACCATTGAGCTCATCTCAGTGAGACGCACAAGACCCATTGGTCAAAATCGAGTGTGAACAGTGCAACAATGGAGAATCCGTGTGCTTTCCAAACCGTGCGTGTCTCTAGTGTACTCCGCAGCCCGAACTCGGTGCTCTGAAACCACTGTTGGGCCATGACCGACCCCGAATCACACCTCTATGCGTGCGCATACACACACATGAGAGAGAGAGAGAGCGAGAGAGAGAAACTCCTCTTTGGGGTGTTCTTCTAAAAAAGCCAATGGCTTTTCCGCCAAAAATAAGTCAAATAACGCCATATAAAGACGAAAATAAGCCAATAAGCCAATTTTTTCGTCTTTATTCAAAAAAAATTGGATTTCGGTCAAATTTTTTTACTTTTTAGATTCCTCTTGTCGTAAGGATGCAATAATCCCCAAAAAATTGACAATAAGCCAAGTGATACGAAAAAAATTTGAATAAGGACAAAAAATAAGCCACTTGGCTTATTTAAAAGAACAACCTTTTTATATATCCGAGTATAATTACAAATACTCTGATACAAAAGGTGAAAAAACTCTCTGGCAACCAACACTTGTTCCACTCTCCGGGGGAGGTCACAACCGAACCCCCTCTCACTCTCCTCACCCTCTCCCTCACATTGTGCACTCTCCACTATCTCACCCTAAAAGGGTTACAAGCTACATATAGACGGCTCTGGGTGAAATAACACAAATACCCAATACTTTGGCTATTTACACAAAAAACCCCACCACTATGGGTGTACCCCAACACCTGCTTGTATTGCTGGTGCAAAGTCAATGTATTTGCCCACTTGCATTTTACAGTCCTAGATTTGGTCAATTTGGTATGAGAACGTTTTCATGGTCTGGTGCTCTGACTAATAGGTGGTGATTTGGTTTGATAGTTTTTTTTCCCCATTTATCCCTTGTGAATGTGTTATGGTTGGTAATTGATATTGGTTTTTCTTCTAGTCAAATACAGCTATGGACTGGAGTTTGGTCTATTGTGGGGAATGAGTTGTCGAAGTTTAGTTCTTTTCTGTTACTCTTGGAGGCAGTATCTTGTAGGTACAAAAGAATGAATTTTTGGTACCATTCTTTCCTGCATATATGAAATTAGAACAGCCCATAAGTTGGTTAAGTGTTTAACAGTGTAGGCCGCACCACTTGTTCTGCTACTACCACTTTTTATGTGACTTCCACTTCCACGGCCTCGTTCACTGCCATTACCATTGATGCCCCCACAGAAAGCTTGTTTTTTTTTTTTGGATCCGCAGAAAGCTTGTGTTGGGTTATGCGCTATTACTACGAAGCGGTTTGTTCGTGGCAGTGGTACTTTTTCTTCGTTACGCTGAGCAGTAATTGTGTCGTAGCTTGCCATTTTCACTACCTGCTCCCCATTTCTCATCTTATTCTGGTTAAGTTGAATGCATTTTGGCCATATTTTGTTAGCTCTTGTGTGGTGGAATGGGGAGACCACTTTCTTTTCTCCGATTAAATCAGATTTTTGCTTGACTATTATTTTGCTCAGGAGCATGTTCAGTTCATAGGGGAAATATTTGTTCAGCCCAACTTCCTAAAGGGAGTTTTGTGGACCCCCCTGGCTAGAGGCATCGCCGCACAATTGACACCCACATACGTCGATCAGACCAAAGTTATGGAAATATCTAATTTAGAGACATGTGTCGGTCAGACATACCTCACCGGGTATACGATCGAGGTGATGGACATTGTACCTGGGATGAACATAGAATGACTCTAAATTTGTAGTAATTTTTTATTAACTTTTGTTTCCTCAATTTTAATATTGTTTGTAACTCGGTTATTTTTGGTGCTAGTGAAAGGGCTGGCTGGTGCAGCAAAGCCTGGTTCATAGTCGGGTGAGAGGAATGCAAGACTATGGAGAAGAGCAGATGAAGATAGCGGAAGGGGGTCAGGTTGGCTCCTGGGTGAAGTTGGGGTATGCCTTATGCCTTGTGTCGAGTGATGAAGAACTATCAAAAGCAGTCATAAATGATGAGTTTGAAAGCTCGATCTTTCTCAAGTTCCCACTCTATGTTGAAAAGGAAAAAGAAAATCTCTAAGAAGAAGCCTTTATATAGTCAGGATAGCTCATGCAAGTTCGTCTAAGGTGCTCCGATAGTGGGTGTGAGAAGAGAATGATGATGGCTTCGATGTTGGCCCCTTATAGTACTTAAAATCTTTGTCATATACTATTCAAATCCGACTCCCTCGTAATGTAATCAGATGAGGGCATTATTTGTGGGCTACTGCCACGGTTCGATTCACAAGTGTGATTCTTCAAGCTGTCCTTACGTCGCCTCCGAAAGTGTTTTTTACCTCTTCTGTTGCTGTTTTTCGAAAACGTAGTTATGTCTCGGTTTTGATTGTTGCTGACAACCATGATGCCTCCTGTTGTGTGATTACAATCCTTTCACTCTATAACAGCCGGCACTATTTTTGCGGTTAGGATCTTTATTTTGGTAAGTTAGGATGTAAATGTTGGGATCCATCTATAGCGGTGGCCGGTGGGGTATTTTGAGTAATACCCTGTGTATTTTTACTTGGAGCCCCTCTTTATGTATATCTCGTGTAAACCCTAGTGGGTGGGTGTGTGACTGTGGATTGAGAGAGAGGCAGGAAAGGAAGGATAGGGTTAGGGGTATTATTCATTGTTACATTTGTTTAATTATCTAGTACTGTATCTAATAGAACAATGTTTAACTTGAACCTCCTAAAAGCAATTCATTTCACAATTCTTGCTCATTTCTCAACTCTCATCCCAATTATTACTGTTATTTTTTTCTCCACTTATTACCTCTCTTTTTATTTATTAATCTCATTTCTCTTGTTATCTCTCCGATCATTTTTTTATCTTCACCTCTATCCACTCATTAACTTTTTATTATCTTTTTCTTCAATTATTTCTCTCATTCTCCTCTTTAATCATTACCTTAAAAATCGGTGAGTGATTGTATTAGTCAACAAAGCTGCCCTTGATTTGTTACTGCTTTTTGTAACAATGAAGTTTCTCTGTTCAGCAACAAGTGGCTACAGATGGCACCAACATCGGTAGTGCGGCCCATAGCAAAAAAAGGAGAGGTGGAAATAGTAAAATTTCTCTTGGGGAATCAAAGTACGGTTAAATTTTACACAAAAATACTTCTTTTAAATTTTAGAGAACAATCACAATTCCTCCTCCAAAAAAACAGTACTTCCTCCCCCGTTCCTTTTTAAAAGTTCAACTTCGTAACTCTAATTTATTAAGAAAATATTATCCCTACACCTTTCGCATCAATTTTTACTTTCATTTTTCCTACTTACTAATCTATGAAAATATTATCATTACACTTTTAACTCATTAACTTTTCAAAATGAAATCTACTTTTATAGGCAAAATGAAAAATATATCAACTTTTATCTATAAACTTTACAAAATGAACATTTATTAAGCGACAGTCCAAGATGAAATACTTGACTCTAAAAAAGGGGACGGATGAAATATCTTTGCCCACTTCATAACTAGTGAAAGGGGCCAGTCAATTCATGTCGTATCCGTCCGAATGATTGGTGAGGCCATTGGGCCTACGTCATGGGGCTGGCTTCCCACATCGGGAAGATTTGGGTTTGGCACGTGTGTTATAAGGATTCTCTTGCCCATCACTAGTAAGCATGCCTAATTGAGTGAATTAAGGCTCCGTTTGTTTGGATGTGAGATATTCTTTGATAAAATATTTTACCTATTTTTCAGTATTTAGTTGTATAAAAAATAAAGAAAACATTTTAAATATAAAACATTTTGCATCAATTGGAAGAAAATGACTTACCCTTAAATCTTCCGTAAGTTATTTTCCGAAATGAACCCATTACCTTCTACTGCAATTCTCACTGCTCCGTTTTCTCAATCGTCAATTCTGACTCACGTTCAATTCCAATAATCTCATATCTCTCTACTGTTTAAGCTCCACATCTCCCTCTACACTATTTTGTTGATTTCTGAAAATATTTTAAAGTGCCAACCAAACACCGAAAAATAAAATATTGAAGTTTGTTTTCTGAAAAAACATTTTGCATGAAAATTATTTTACATTATAAAACATTTTATATCGAAACAAACGGAGCGTAAGTGAAACTACCCTCTTGCTCCTATTCTTTTGAACTCATGGACTTTAAAGTAAACTCGTCTAACCTACATCCCTTAGGTGACCTCTACAAATTTAAATAATCACCTTTTACCATTGAAAAAGTTGACACACCCACTTAATAGAATATATTTTGTGGTATGCAAGAGCGACCATCTTTTTTGTTTTGTTTTATATGAACTAAAGAGTGTGACCATCGTTCCCTACACAAGCCAAATCATCGAGACATCTCACAACTTTGCATCACCATTGAGCCTAAATCAAAGAGTAGGTGGCTCATCCAGATTCAAGAGAATTCGCAGCATGCAGATTTCATGTAAGAAACAAGCATTTCAATATGGAGCACATTTAAATCTCTCGGCACTAGCACAGTTAACACTAAAAGCAAAAACCGTCAATAACCAAGACTTGCGATATAACTGAAATGTTCAAGTCAATAGAGACAATAATGTAATAAAAAATACTCAGTCGTAGAAAGATTTACGTACGATATAACAGAAATGTTCAAGAGTTTTTAAAGCAAATGGATACGGGTAAGAAGGGATAAGTACACATCTTTTGTGGAATGAATTCTTGAAAAGAATCACACACTTTTTGGTAATGTACGCATCAGGCCTCTATCCGCACCAAAAATGAACCTGCTAATTAAATTTAAAACATATTAGTGGCATCATATGCAGAATATATAGAAGTTTGAATTGTCAACTAAAAAACAAGAAAATAAAATGTGAAGGGCTTGAGCCCATTTGTTACTGGGCGTAAAACCAATATCCCAATACTCAAGTAAGAAAAAAGAGTAAACCAGACATGGGAACGAATACTACCCTTGCTTTTCAGTGTAAATAAATTAAGGAATCTTTTCAAAAAAAAGTAAGGACAACATTTGGCCACCTCTCAGACGTGCCGTTTACTACATCACCAGTGTATCTCTTCCCATTTATGCCACATGGAAATGGAAGTGCATACAACAACAACATATCGGAACCCATCTAGTCCCCAATCATTGGGGGTATGGGCGGGGGATAATTAGAGACAGACCTAACTTTTGGCAATATATGCACAAAGTGGCTGCTCTCAGAATACCACTGAAACAGTGGCCCCTCTAAACTTCCAAGAACCGAGGAGCTACAGAAACGTTTTTTGCAAATGGAAATGGAAGTGCATACGGAAACTTAATTGACACGGGTTTCATCTCAGTTGAAGCATCTAATTTTTTGCAAGCAGAACTAACTAAAGACCTGATTTCAAGCTCTACATGCAATTCTCAGTGCTCGGGTAAAACTTACGTGCTCCTTTAAGCATCTACTCTACTCTCGTATTGCATGCGCCAGAATAAGTGAGGGGAAGATAGTCGTACTAGTAGTGAGTCCACAGCTAGCCCGTATGTGGTAACAAAGGGTAGGGCCTTTGAGGCTGCAATTAGGAAATTACAACCGGCTGTCAAAGACCTATTCGCACTGTGAAGAGTACCCCATGAAAAATAAGGGACTTGTTTTCTCTGTTTGTGTCTTCTTGTTGGATGGTTGAAAAGGACAATACACAAGCATTGAAAACTAGGGAAAAAAGAGCACAGAGAAAAAGGAGTTAAAAAAAAAAAAAAGGCTGTGAAATTTCAAAGCCAAAAATAGTGGATAGTCAGAGAACTGGCAAAAACAAGAGTTTAAAATGGCTTCGAACATCAAAAATTGGTTTGTAGCCCTAATTCTGGGCTTTAGTTTGCAGTTTTTTTTTTCCCCCTTTGCTGTGAAAGGTTAATTAGTGTTGTTTTTGTTTCCCTTTTTTAATTTTATGTTGGATTTGTCCACAGATAATAGGTTTGAGATAATTATTGATACACTTCAAACCGACTTTAATGTCAAAACTAAGTCCCTAGCTAGACATGGCCACAATTCCTAGTCAGCCCACTACTGGGCTGATGGATCCCCTCAAACTGTATTCAGATTGTGTGAAAGGGCCGCTGTAGATAGGCAAGTTAAATATGAGAACGTTTGAATAGAAAACTAGGCTAGAACCCAGACGTGGGAACTAGGTGACTAAGACAATGAGTGTCCGTAAGGACTACGCAGACCATAAATAATCATCTAATTATAGACAATGGAAACTCTTTTTAGGAGTCCAACTCTGGCAAGAAAAATAAATAGGCCCCATTCTTCATAAGATTTTATAACTTTTTCTCAACAATTTAACAGAGTCCAAACCAACAAGAGCGTTCAAGCACACATATCGGAAACAAGGGACACGAGTCACATAATAGATTCATTTTAAACCACACTATATGATATGAACTTGGAAATTATGTCACTTTGGATAATGCTTGAAATGTCTACACACCACCCACAAACGATAGGAAAAAACTAATTTGCTTACCACAGGCAATCCTCGTGCCAACATTGCCAGTGCTTTTGCTTAGCTCATGCCCACCTGAAACAAAGGCAATGGCAAATCCATCATAAGATGGGGATTGGGGACTAGAAGCTCAACAGTAAAGAATATAAATTAAATGCAAAAACTAGAGAGCATCTGAAACAACATGATATACACTGGCTACTAGTATTATATATCACTGCATTAAATTGAATCGGTTTTAAAATTGAATGAGAACCAATGAATAAATGATAGCATACTTGATACTTGGGCTTATTGAAAAATACATTTTAAATACTATACAAAACGAGTCTATCATGCATAGTTTTCAATATATGAAGAGTCATGAGGGCTTTCGTAAATCATATTGATAATTTATCGATTAGGATTTATGATGTAGTGTTTATCATCCTTAAATACAACGTATTCCGTTGTTACATAGAAACAAATGTTGACTCCACTGACTAAGATTTCTGGCTCTGTCGGGATGACCCGTTGGTCT